>CM026269.1:13722183-14922183 GCA_014851425.1 Senna tora
TTGCTTGGATCACTAACCAATTGCAGGACTAGTCCGAAGATTCCGCGAGAGATTCGACCCTTGGGTTACACTCTGTACTATTCATAGCTTTTATTTGATCACGATCGTGACGACCGGTTGAGACCTCACATTCGAAGAAATTCGACGACATGTCAACATGCTTTTTGGTGTCATGTAATGACACAGTGTTATTTTTTCACATGACACCATAACAAACGAGGTCATTCAATAGCATCATCCAAGAGAACTTGTTATCTTGGATGAAACACTTGAGATGACACCATACCAAACCTCTCTAAAAAGACTTTTCTCTCTTTTGTATTATTTGGATGTTCAAAATAAATTAAAAAATAAGTTGACAATAAAATTTGTTATATTTTTACTTTGTTTATTTTAATTATTTCCATAAAGATTATACATATAACATATTTTTAAAACGCATATGTGATGTAATAAAAATATATCTTTTTTACTATTTATAGATTATATCATATTTAATTTTTCAATATAATTATACCCCACATATTTATTGTTTAATATAGTGATCATGACCAACACAATAAATTCTAGGGTATGGAAACTGATTGGAATCTTGTAATTAGAAACTTGAAAATCATTGAATTTATAAATAACAGGAACATACAAATAAATAATGGAAACAAAATTGGTTTAAATGGTCCGATATTTCTTGAGTTTTGGATTAGGGACAAATACACTTTTAAGTTTTAAAACTTTACAAACAGATCTCTTGACCTTTTAATTTGGAACACCCAACACTATTCAGTCCACATTCAGCTGTTATTTAGCAATTAAACATATTTTGTAAGAATATTTTAGCCATTTCATATTTTACTGACTCGAAATAACATATAATCATTAAAATATCCTTAGAAAATGTGTCTATATAGTTAAAATACCCTCACAAAATGTGCTTACGTGATAGATAACTATTACAATACCTTTACAAAATGTGCTTACGTGATATAATTTAAAATAGAGAATCATTTTACATTAAACTTTTTATTTAAAAAAATTACATGTAATTTAACTTATGTCAAAACTGTTAACATTGTTTTATTGTTTTTTTTCTAAAGTAAATGTTTTTACACTTATGCAATTTTTATGATTTTTTATTTTTTAAGTGAGGTTTGCGAACTCTCTTTATTATAAACATAATGTAATAATTTTATTTTATAACTATGAAATACAAAGTTAAGTTTGAGACCCTTTGGTGGCGAAATAAAAGTCGCTGCCGAAGACACTTTGGTGACGACTTACTTAATGTCACCACCAAAGGGGGTCTCCGGTCGCCACTAAAGGGTCTTTTGTGGTGACATAAGAATGTTGCCACAGAAGAGTATTTAGTGGCGACTATTTTGACAGTCGCTACCAAAGAGTCACCGCAGAAAGTCTAAATTTTTTATAGTGACTGAATGTAGACGGAAGTCTGACAAAAGGATGCTAGATGTCCTAAATTAAAAGTTCAAAAAATCTATCTACAAAGTCTTAAAACTCAAAAAAAAAAAAAGCCCACAATCTAAAATTTAGGGGTTTCAGTCCTCTCTTAAAAAAATTGAATAAGACAAGTTCAAAGGCAAAGGAATTTTGAAGGATAAAATAGTTATTTTAATAAAAAAATTTTAAAAATTTTGAACATGAGAAGTAATAAAACCTTTCCCTCATTTCCGCCCTCTTTTATAAGTGGTGGTAGGTGTATTAATTTTAAAAAAATATCTATATTGGAGAAGTACGAGTATAGAAATTTAATAAAGTAAACCCAGAAAAAGAAAAAAGTGAAATTCTAAGAGGTGGGAGGTGGCCGTGGAAGGATAATATTATTTATATATATAACTGAAACAGAATATAAGACTCCTTTCCTTGATGCTTATTGATAAGGTACTAAACATATAATTGGAAATTAAAAAAGGGGGTGGCATGAAAAGACATAATAAAGATCAAATCGATCTGAGGAATTTCGGTCTCTTATTTTTATTTTGTGGTCCTCTGGAATATTATTTTTTCTTGTTCTATTCTATCCATTGCATCTAATTATATCAGAATACAAGTGTAGATCTATAATTAGCACAATTATTTGTTTGTTTTTTTTTTCTTTTTTTGCAAAAAAAAAAAAAACCTAATTCAATTCAAGCTAGTTTGAAAAAAGAAAAAGAAATCATATTCTTGGTGCTAGTCTTTTTCACCAAATAGGCATGGATGGTGTTTGGATATAAGAGTTAAGCTTTTGGAGATTCTCATTAAGACTGTGAAAAATCTTTAATTTTTCTCAAAAAAAAATAATTCTGATTCTAGATTGAAAAGATTAAACTTTAAAGACAAGAGTAAAGAGAGGGTTCTTTTTTTTTCTATTCTCTCACTTTTCCATATACCTTTTTTCTTGCTCTTTTTCTTTTCTGAAAAAAAGATGTTTAATTTTTCTTTCATTTTCCATCTCACACAGTATTTCAGTACCAAATTCATAGCTCAAAAAGGCAAACATAAATATTCTCCTAGTTTTCATTGGCCAAAAATTTTTTTTTCCTAGTTTTCTTGTCACTAAAAAAGTTCAAATGTGAATGGATAAGGCAATTAATTATATGGTAAAAAAATTAGATATTATAGAATCTTTTTTTATAAATTGAATTTTTTTTTTTTGTGCTCTTATCATTTGGGAATTTCAAATATATATATTTCATACAGAGAGGGAACCATGATGAAGTCATCATTTCAAATTTCTACGAAAACATCATTTCAAATTACAAAGTGCATATATAATGCCTGTACCTCTTTTTCCTTCTCATTTCATTTTCTAAATTATCACCAACAGCATATTAGGCGAAGCAATGCTTCAATATTATTCTTATACGATCATAGAGGAATCATAACATTCAAGTTTACAATTATTCCAGTGGACACCACCATTTTAATGGTGGACCTATATATATATATATATATATATATATATAGTACGCCGTACGATTACACACAATAATATATAATATAGATAAATTTATTATACAACTTGTTACATTATGCGATATAATTATTTCTAAATTTTGATATATATATATATATATATATATATATATATATATATATATATCTATTTTTTTTCAAACCGCAACCTCAAATTATTTTATAAACGTTCTAAAAGAAAATTATGTGATAATCAATCAATTAAGGTGTACAAATTAAGTGTTGCTACGTACTTGGTTTACAAAAAATTAGTAACACAGATCAAAATGGTATGCTACTGTGCTGATATAAAATAATAGGAATTATGGGTTTAACAGAAAGAAAGAGTTAGTCCCTCCTAATGTAGCTGTAATTACGGAATATTCCGTCTTGCTAGATGTGGGATTAGGCTTCCAGAAGCTCTACGTTAGCTTGCTTTAGTGACACGTGGCACCACTCATCTATCTCCTACGTGGCTGGTACACACGTCTCCCCGCCTGGGCTCCCGTGCAAGAGACGTAGAAAGCCTCCAGTCATCGTGGGACGACCCACGTCCAGCAAGAACGTGGGTCGACCACGTTCTCCCCCACACTTGGTATAAAAGGCCCTCACCTGGGGGACTCATAACATCAAAACAAGAGGCAAGCAACACAAACTCTAATTACACTGAAGCTAGACTTAGCTTCCCTTATTCGATACATCTCCCTGTCAACTCAAGAGCTTAGCCCACGGCACCACCAAGCTCCGACCATCAACCGGCATATTTCCGCCCCGGAGATTTCCTTCAACAGAGCTCCCGACAGCTCTAAGAGACTCTTGCTCTCTCATAACCTAAAGCAACCTCCTACAAGTGGCTTGCCCGCCCGAAATACTTTATACACGTCTTAGCCACACATGGCCCCATACAGGTAACTGTCTTGCTTAACGGCTCCTATAGACGTCACTATGACGAACTACGTGGACTTTGATCCCTTCACAAGGGTACGTAAGCACCTAGGTTCTCACCTAAGGACAAGTCCCCCAAGGTTATGACCCCTTGCGGTCCTTATTTGTAAATTAGAATTGTCAGAAACATTGGCACCCATCGCGGTCTTCCTCAGACCACAATGCCTTGCGCACTCTACCGCTAAACGAAATTTCTTTTTTTGGGAGTAGTAGTATCCGCCTAACACTCAGGAACTCGCATTTTTATTTTCTATACAGGAAAAAGCTAGAAAATGGCCGACTCAAACGTCCCTGCGGCAACGACCGATGAAAGCGCTCCAAGGTGCAGCACAAGAAACAGACATGGGACAGCCGAAGTTGTCACAACAGACGCAGGCGGCTCGAACACAACCCAGCCGCAAAGCACCTCAACGATGCAAGTGGCTGTTGCAGAAACCGTGATTCAGACACCAGCAGCCGGAGAGGAAGCATGCCCTCAGCATCCCTATGGCATGTCGCACAACCCATTCCCCTCAAACAGCAACCGAGAAATAACAGAGTCAATGAGGGTCTAGCGAGAAATGGAGCTGGCTCGACTTGATGCAGAGATAGCGGTTGTACGTCAACAACAATGCGAAGAGGACAGGAACCCCTCCCAAGCAAATGTAGGTGTCCAATTACCGATGGCACCATATAGCGCACCAGCAGGACCTTCCAATGACCATACCGGCTTGCCCGCAATACAATTCGGAACTCTACCCATGGAGTTCGCACGGCTATCACTGACAGTGCCATGCTGCCCCGACGTCGATCCCACCTGGGCCAACAATGGTCGTTGGGCAAGCAGTGCGCCCGCCCGCGGATTACCCGCGACCACCTATTCTAAACTACCCATCGGGATCTTATCTGCATATGCCTTGGGCAAGAGCCTAAAACTCGTACTCCCCCTACGACACGTCTATTCACTCATGACAATATCATTGGTCCGGCTTCGACTTCCAAGGGAAAGGGTGACATCCCTTCACCCAGCAAGTCATGAACGAACACGTACCCATGGGTTTTAAGATGCCTTTTCATATAGAACCCTATGGCAGAGAGAATGATCCGCGAGACCACATCAACACTTTTAATTCGGCTATGTCAATACTTGGCATGACGGACGGGCAGCAATGTCGAGTCTTCTCCACGACCTTAAAGGAGGCAGCTCTGAGGTGGTTCTCACTACTGTCCACAAACTCGATCCACAGCTTCGAGCAACTAGTGTAGAAGTTCCTCACCCAATTCGCCAGTAGTAAGGAATATCAAAGGAACGAGGATTCCTTCATCATTTTTCACCAGGAGGAAGGGAGACCTTACAAGCCTTCTTAGCCCGCTTCACCAAACTCTCGCTCCAAGTTAGAGGCCTCCAATACGCCGTCGCAATCTTCGTCATCAAGCAAGGCCTCCGATGTTCACAGTTCTACGGGGAACTCAACAGATGTCCCGTTTCTACTTTACAGGAACTAATGGACCGCTCGGAATGGTTCATCCAGGAAGAGAATGCCCAGATCGCCAAGGACAAAATGAGAAAATTCCTGATAAGTAGCTTCGTCATGGAGCGATCCGAGAAAAAGAAGGAGAAGACGGCAATAGACAACCAAAATTCCAAGGAGAAAAATAACAGAAAGGACTCACCACCGCGACCTCGAACGCCTCCCAGAGGACGGTTCACCAAGTACACTCCACTCAACAAATCACATGTCGGGGTCCTTGAAGAAATTTACCACTCGGACATGCTCTGTTTCCCCCCGCAAATCAAGAGGCGGAAAATTGGAAAGTCGGTGGATAAGTCCAAGTACTGCCAGTTCCACAAGGACTACGGACATAAGACCAATGACTGTATTCACTTAAAGGATCAGATGGAGGATCTGATCCGTAAAGGACAATTGGGAAGATACATCAAAGAGGAAAGCAGGGATAACATAAAGCACCCGAGGGAGCCTAGCGATCAAACAACTACTCGCGGGGTTATTAGCGTCTTCGCTGGTAGATTGCGAAAAGGAACTACTTCGCAACCACAAAACAAGAAGAGGGTGGAACGCTCCATACTCGCCCTCGACTATGCCCCAAAGCATAAAAAGAGAAGCGAAGAAACTAAGGGAGACCCTATTACATTCGACCTCACAAACTTCGAAGGACCAATCCATGACGACCCAATGGTAGTGACCACAGTCATTACCAATTACGAGGTCAAGCGAGTCCTAATAGACCAAGGATCCTTGGCGAACATCCTCTATTTCGACACTTTTAAGAAGCTCGGGTTGGACGAGGCCAACATGAGGCCCTTCCCTGGCACTCTCATAGGGTTCTCCGGAGCCCAAGTTCTTGCAGTAGGAATCATAACAGTCGGTCGACTATGAGCACTTTACCAAAGGTGGCAAGTCTTGATGTAGATTTCATCATCGTCTCAGCACCTTCGGCGTACAACTCCATTTTGGGGCGACCGTCCCTAAACAAACTCAGAGCTATAGTATCCACCACACAGCTCACTATGAAGTTCCTGATGCCACACGGGGTTGGAGAAATCATGGCGGATCAAAAACTAGCGCGAGCATGCTACGCAGCAAGCCTAACCAAGACCGTCAAGGTCGCTCGCCTTAGTCCCAAAGAATCACGCGAGGAACCCCTCGAGGGTAAAGAGTCAGGAGGAAAAAACCAGGAGTCCGCCTACCCGGACCAAACCTCTACCTAAGCTCTAAACGAACTTTGCACGCTCAGAACATTTCTCGGTCAAGTTACACACATCTCTGTTCATTTCAAAGTTAGGATTATAACTTTCAACCTGACTAAGGTTTGCCTGACTAAGGTTATTCGAATGTAATCATTTTGTTTACTTTCAGCCTGACCAAGGCTGCTCGAATGTAACCATTTTGTCTATTATTAATCGAAGTTTTCCTTTTGAAAGACGTGACCTAAATTTGCAAAGTACTCGCATAAGTCCCAAGGAAGGGCAGTGGGTCGACCGCCCAAAGAAACGCTTAAGAGCCTCTATGGCCAAGCTAAGATTCCCCCAAAAGCGCGGTTAGAAACCCCTTGGGCGCGAAAAACACAGTGAACGTTCATACAAAACACGCTAGTAAAAGTATGCAATCGTTTTGATCACACGGTATTCATGCAAAACCTTTTTACCCAGAAGTAAAAGGGTAGTCAAATCAAAGAGGCTGTACTCACACAAAACCTTTTTGCCCAGAAGTAAAAAGAGAGACAATTAAAAACAGCATTAATTCTCATTAATGTAACAATTGGGAGAGGCGACCGGCTAGTACAAGGTGTAAAACCTAAAAACCCTACATAAACCTACTCGTGGGCATTCCGAAGATCTACATTGGCGTCGGCCCCTGCAGGCTCGATGTTTCCAGAATCTCCCGGCGGTTTCCAATCCCCAAAGCACGCCCACCAATAACAGAGAGCACCTGGTGGTCCAACAGGCGGTCAACCAATTGGCGGAGATAGGCAAGGTTCAAAGGAGAATTAGCCTCCAGCCGACCTCTGAGCTCACCATCAAGAAGCTTCAGGGAAGGATGCAGAGAAGCCACCCATTCAGCTGGAAACCTTTCTTCGTGAAGGCGCTCAAGTTGCTCAACCGCTAGAAGCATGTCATACATCCTCTACGCAAGTAGCTCTCCCTGGAGATCAACAACATCGGTTACCTTGCTCTCAGCTTCCAGCCAGGAAGCAAGGTTATCGCTAGCACAAGCCTCGGCACCCTTCAAAGCCTTGCGAAGAGAGTGCAACTCATGCTGGCGCTTCTCAGCGTCCTCCCGACGGGCGGCAAGCTCCTTGCGAGCCCTCTCCAACTCTGATCGCATAAGCTTGACCTCGAAAGGTTGCGCACCTTCGGCCATAAGGCGGGCCACCTTGTGAGTGAAGGACCTCACCTCACGGCCTTGGTCCTCGCACTCCAACTCCTTCGCGGACAGTTGCCCGCGCACGTCCTCCAAATTTTTCTTACTGGCCTCTAGAGCTGAACTCTTAGAGGTCACTATCACAAGAAGTCGGTCCCTATCGAGACGGGCGTCACGCTGCACGAACGAAAAACATCAGTGAATAAAGAAAAACTCCAAGGCAAAAATGGCAAAAATCAGTAGGACAGAACAAAGATACTTACTACTTGTTTCTCCCACACAGTTCCAGCCTAATGGAAGTCAGTCAATGCCTCAGCAGTACTGCCAAAGGCACGAACAACAATATTCAGGGTACTGGTGTCCAACCCCCTAGCATTTCTCTCTCCCATATCCACGGGAAAGTGCTTGCCCAAAGCTACTAGGTCAAACGAAGGTTCTTCCTCCAGTAGCTCGACAGGCTCAGAAGGGCTAACATTCAACCCTAAAGAAACGTCCTCCGTGGCGGTCATTTGACTCATCACTACATTCCCTCTACCAGAGAGGGCTCCAGCCTCTCCCGCCGCTTCACCAGCTCTGGCCCTTCCAGATGGAGCCTCAGCCATGGTCTCATCTACAATGGCCTTCTCCCCTGCAGAAGATTCGCACGCCGGTTTCTCGACCGCCCGCCGAGCTTTCTTGCTGGCAGGTTCATCAACTCCACCAGCCGAACTTGAAGCCACGGCGCGAGTCGACAAAATCACCTTCATAGGTGATTGACGGATGGGCACAAGAAGGAGAAGACGGCAATAGCCACGGTGCGAGTCGACAAAATCTCCGCCCCCTCGAATCCCGCAACGGGTAAAATAATTATCTAGTGCATCCATCATAGCCTGCAACCACCTGCCCTAGCCAAACACTTGGAGAAAAGGGACGGCCCGAATCCGTCATCCGGAAACCAGAGGGATAAAGACTAAAAGGCCCCGAGGAACTCAAGAGTCATATGAAGACATCGAAGGGCCTTTACAGAAAATCCGTAACTAAGGCTAATGATGGAACCCTCGAAAATGCATCCGCATTAAATGAAGAAAAACGGCTGCAAGTCACCCAAAGCCATAAAAGTTAATCAGTCCATGACACTTGGTGGTAACCACAGCCCGCTTCTTCAAAAGGTAACTCCTCAACAAAAGTCTTTTGCCAGCCATAGGCTGTGAACGAGCCTGCTCAGGGAAAAGCGTCCCGAATGGCCAAAATGCCCCTGGCCTTTGAGTTTCCTCCGCACACCCCTAGAGGGAACTTCTGGAAAATCCCTCCACGCAATGACGACTCCTCCTTGCAAAGACGCGTATTTTCTACAGAGACGGCTAAAAAACTTGCCGAGGAATTCAAGCAGTTAGCCACCCAGATTAAGACCCGTGGCATCTTCGACGTCTCTACTCTTTTAAAGTAAATCCAGAAGATACACAAAGCTTAACAAGTCGAACGACCAACCAAGATGGCCATGCCCACTTGCGGACGGGCTTGTTTTGACAAAAGGCAACAAGTGAAAATTTTCCTAAGTAGCTTGCTGAAAAGGAACTTAAGTCCACGGGCGCCCGACACCCGTAGACTTGGGGGAATTATGTAACTACGAAATATTTTTCTTTGGGACACGTGGCATTAGGCTTCCAGAAACTCCACGGTAGCTTGCCCCAATGACACGTGGCACCACTCATCTATCTCCTACGTGGCTGGTACCCACGTCTCCCCGCCTGAGCTCCCGTCCAAGAGACGTGAAAAGCCTCCAAGCATCGTGGGAAGACCCACGTCCAGCAAGAACGTGGGTCGACCACATTCTCCCCCACACTTAGTATAAAAGGCCTTCACCCAGGGGACTCATAACATCAGAACAAGAGACAAGCAACACAAACTCTGATTACACTGAAGCTAGAGTGCTAGACTTAGCTTCCCTTATTCGATACATCTCCATGTCAACTAAAGAGCTTAGTCCACGGCATCACCAAGCTCCGACCATCAACCGATATATCTCCGCCTCGGAGATTCCCTCTAACTAAGCTCCCGAAAACTCTAAGAGACTCTTGCTCTCTCATAACCTAAGACAACCTCCTACGAGTGGCTCGCCCGCCCGGACTACCTTATACACGTCTTAGCCGCACACGGCCCCATACAGGTAACTACCTTGCTTAACGGCTCCTATAGACGTCACCATGACGAACTACGTGGACTTTGATCCCTTCACAAGGGTACGTAGGCACCTAGGTTCTCACCTAAGGACAAGTCCCCCAAGGTTATAACCCCTTGCGGTCCTTATTTGCAAATTAGAATTGTCTGATCCAAAAATGACAGTTATAGCAACAATCTAATATTTGAATTCCTATTGATTAGAGTGGTGTCTATGTTCTTATTTGTGTTCTTTGAAGAGAATTGGATCTAATAAAAAACCTATTGGGAAACAAAACAAAAGTAATAATATATATATATATTCAATAAAAAATATTGACAATTAGATAAGAATTATAGTTTTTAATTAAATAAAAAAATATTACTTGAATTTAATATGCTTAAAATTAAAGTTACTGTTAAATTTAAATTTGAGACAACTATTAATTTATAAAAAGTTAAATATTATTTTTTTAGAAAAGTAATTAATTAAAATATACGTACATGTGCTACGAACGAGTATAAATTGTTTTAAGGAAATATGTATATATATATATATATATATATATATATATATATATATATATATGTGTGTGTGTGTTTGTGTGTATATATCAATGTTGTAAGAACCGGACCGGACAAAGACTCGGACAAGTGTTCGGTTCATGGTTTGATCGGTTTAACCGGTCGAACCGGATGACGCAATAAATAATAAATAATAAATATTCTTAATATATAAAATGACATCACTCAAATTTTAGGTTTCAATATACATAATTTTGAAGTTTTAAATTACATAACTTCTCAAAGTTTTAATTTTTAAGACTTGTCAAGCTTTGAAAGAACTTAATCAAACCAAATATTAAATTATTGATAATCATAACTTTTAAATTTTAATTTTTAAGACTTTTCTAATTTTAATTTTTAAGATTTCTCTAATTTCCTTTTTTTATGTTATTTTTCCTTTTTATTTTTTAATTTTTTAATTTTTTTTAAAAAATAAAATTGGACCGGTTGGACCACCGGTTGACCGGTCCAACCCGGATGACCGGTCCAACTCCGGTTAAATCCGGTCCAATCCAGTCTAACTGCAAAAATAGTTTTTTGGTCCAACGGACTCGTCTTTGTATTCGGTTGGCGGTTGAACCGGTCGGACCGTCCGGTCCGGTCCGGTTCTTACAACATTGGTATATATATATAATAAGTTAGAGAACTTGTTTTAATTTCAGCATTTTTTTAAGGAGAGGACGAGCTTTTTGGACTCGCCCTCGCATTGGTCCCTTTTAATCTTTTTTAAAAAATTTATTGTAAATTTTGTTCTCTCTCTTTGAAAAAGGAGATAGAAAAGGAAAAGGAGAGGACAACGGGAGGTTATCCTCTACATATCACTGTTTTTTTTTTAATGTTTTCAATATCATTAATCTACATAAAATAAAATTACGAGAGTTTGAGTTTAGAAAGTGTAACTATCATTTTTGATTTAGACATGTAAGTCAAAAATAAGGACCGCAAGGGTTGTAATCTTGGGGGACTTGTCCTTAGGTGAGAACCTAGGTGCCTACGCACCCTTACGAAGGGATCAAAGTTCACGTAGTTCGCTATGATAACGTCCATGGGAGTCGTGAAGCAAGGTGATTACCTGTTGATGGTCGTGTGCGGCTGGGACGTGCGTAAGGTACTCCGGGCAGGCAAGCCACTCGTTGGATGTTTCCTTAGACTGGGAGAGAGCAAGGGTCTCCCTAAGCTGTTAGGAGTTTTGTTGATGGAGATCTTCGGGACGGAAATATGCTGATTGACGGTGGAGCTTGGGATATGGTAGACCAAGCTCTAAGTTTAACTACAAGGTATATCGTATTTGGAAGGCTAAGTCCTGCTTCTATGTGTTCGAAGTCTATATGTCTTGATATCCCCCTGAGTCCCCTGGATGAGGGCCTTTTTATACCAAGTGTGTGGTAGGATGTGGTTGACCCACATTCCTGATTGACGTGGGTCGTTCCATGATGCTCGAAGGCTTTCAACATCTCTGGTGCGGGAACTTAAGAGGGGAAACGTGGGTACTGGCCACGTATGAGGTGAATGTGTGGTGCCACGTGCCACTGGTGTGAACTCCTGTAACCCTTTTAGAAGTGTCACAAGAAAGAATATTCCGTAGTTACAGAAAGGTCTCAAGCTCTTATATATATATATATATATATATATATATATATATATATATGAAGAGGTATATAGATCTTCGTACAATAATTGCTCTATAATTTTTATATTTTTGTTATACAATTTTTTTCTTCATAAAAAAGAATCGCAGACATATTTTTTACAACTTATATAATACTTCATTATTAATTTGTTTTAAAAACATTATATTATATTTCATTAAAAATTTGATAATTAAGATTTAGAGTGTCTCTCAAGTCTCAACAAACTTCATAGATCATGAGAATGCCAAAACAGAGAAGAAAAGATGAACATAAGCAATTTATCGTGGTTCGGCCGATTAGTTTACGTCCACTCCAAGAACATATAACTTCAACTATATTAAAAATATGGTTATAATCGGAGTCTCACAATAGATCTCTCCTTAGAGTTATTTACTTGAGATTATCCACCTAAAATAATCTCCCTAAACATTTACTTAATAGATCTCTACATTGTATTTTACCAGACTTTTATGAGATTGCTCCTCTCACCATCTATAATTGTATTTATATGTATCTTAAAATCTAGTACAATAAACATTACTAAATTAAGCCCAATAATTAAAAGGATCTAATTATCCAATTCATTCTTAGTTCTACTAGAATACATAATCCTTATAATAATAAATAATTTAATTAATTCAGGACACTTAAAAAATTATAAATATTCTCCTTGACTTGAATTCTCTATCCTAGTAGGATACAACTAAATTCAACGCATATAGAAAATAATAATAAATATATAAAGAAATGTAATTTACTCTAATTTTTCAAAAAAATTAAACTACATCTAATAATACAATTGTTAAGAGTTAAATTAAATATATGACATGATTCTATTTTTAAAGTATGGCTAATTAGGTCACTACTTGATTGAAGGAATGCATTGAAGTTCAGTGATACAGTACCATTGAACTTTTATCTGCTAATTAGCTAGCTAGGTTGGAAACTATTAAGTGGGTGGAGATTCTATGGCATCTATTTTCAATGCGACATATAAGCATTCTCATAAACTATATTAAGTGGGTGTTTAGTGGATGAAAGGACATGAATTAGTTAAAGTGCATTTTACAAAAAATGCATTTAAGTGTAAGATTTGGATTGTTAAATAAGATTACAAAATTAAGTATATTTTATTTGATCTAAATTAATGGGTGGGCATTATATGGCAGCCTTTGAAAGCCATATATGCATTCCCATTATTTTATGTCTACTATAATTATAGCTTCTTGACTTTAGGTTTATCTTAACAATCAACATTATTCATGATTATTCTCCCTCTTCCCAACGTGAGCTAGTTGCTAATTAATAATGAAATTGTTGCTTTTGGTTTTTCCATGTGCTGAATGAACACGATTTAATAAAAACACACTGAGACACACTCTCAACTCTTTAGTATGTGGAATTTTTTGAGTCTTGGACCAACATATTTACAAGGTTTCGGTGACTCATCTCTCTCTCAAATAATAAGGGGCTCATTGTTAGAGTAACCATCCTATTAGATGATGTTTTATTATCCCTTTAAGATTAAAGGCAAGAGATAATATTTAAAGAAATACGGATTTTTTATCATCAATAAAATACAATAATGACCATGAACAGATGATTAGGGACTTTGTTTACGAATAAAGTAGTTAGTTTATGAAGTTATTCTGTTACGCAACTTCTATTATGTTATAGGAAGGCTAAGTTAGGTAGCTAGAAAGGAGATTATAAATGTAAGATGACGAGAGTAAGGTGTATAGTATTCACTTGAAGGCAATATCAGCATAACCAATTCATAATGGTTGACACTTAGGGTATGTTTGGATTGGGGATTAAGGAGGAGAAGGGGAGACTATTAAGATATCTTCTCCTTGTTTGGGAAGATGAAAATTAGAGGGGAAGATAATGGAAGATCAATCCTTAACCCTCCATTATCCTTCCCCTTCACAAATTCAAGATACTCCAAATTGGAGTACTTTTGAGGAGGTATCAACACCCAAACAAGGGGAGGACATATGGAAACTTAACCTTCCCTTCCCTTCCCCTCCCCTCCCTTCCCCTCTTGATTCCCAAACACACCCTTAGGGTATGTTTGGATTGGAGATTAAGGAGGAGAAGGGAAGGGAAGGGGAGACTTTCAAGATATCTTCCTCTTGTTTGGGAAGATGAAAATTGGAGGAGAAGATAATAGAAGATCAAGCCTTAATCCCCCATTATACTTCTCCTTTACAAATTCAAGATACTCCAAATTGGGGTATTTTGGAGGAGGTATCAACACCCAAACAAGGGGAGGGGAAGGGAAGGTTAAGCTTCCATATGTCCTCCCCTTGTTTGGGTGTTAATACCTCCTCCAAAATACCCCAATTTGGGGTATCTTGAATTTGTGAAGGAGAAGGATAATGGATCGGAGGATTAAGACTTGATCTTCCATTATCTTCCTCTCCAATTTTCATCTTCCCAAACAAGGGGAAGATATTTTGAAAGTCTCCCCTTCCCTCCCCTTCTCCTCCTTAATCTCCGATTCAAACATACCCTAAGGGTTTGTTTGTTTTTAGGATTAAGGAGGAGGAGGGAAGGGAAATGGGAGATAAATTGAATCTCCTCTTCTTGTTTGGTAAAATAAAAAATTAGAGGAGAGATAATGGAGGATTAAAAGTTAATCTTCCATTATCCTTATACTTCATAATTTTAAAATACTCCAATTTGGGGTATTTTGAAGGATATTAGAAACACATTTACAAAAATGTCCCTCTTATAATCCTTAGATCTACTCTTATAACGCGTCTCCTCATTGTCGCTTCTCGCACTTGCTCTCTTTCAATCTAAAAATAATTGTTTAGTCCTCTAATATCCTTCTTCTCATATTTATAATTATCCAAACAAGGGGAGGATTAATATGGGACTAACCACCCCTCCCCTCCCCCTCTCCTCCCCTTCAATCTCGTCCCCTCTCTCCCCCTCCCAAAATCCAAACAAACCCTAAGGGTATGTTTGGATTGGGGATTAAGGAGAAGGGAAGGGAAGGGAAGGGGAGATTTTCAAGATATCTTCCCCTTGTTTGGGAATATGAAAATTGGAGGAGAAGATAATAAAAGATCAAGCCTTAATCCCCCATTATCCTTCTCCTTCATAAATTCAAGATACCTCAAATTGGGGTATTTTGGAGGAGGTATCAATACCCAAACAAGGGAGGACTTATGCAAGCTTAACATTCCCTTCCCCTTCCCTCCCTTCTCCTCTAATCACTTCCCTTTTCTTGCCCTCTTAATTTTGGAAATTAGGAGGAGGAAAGAAGGAAAGAGATTGAAGGAGTGGAGAAGGGAAGGGAATTGGGAGGGGAGGTTAATTTTTTAGGTTAATTTTTTCTTACTCTCCCCTTCCCCTCATGAATTCTCAATCCAAACATATCTTAAAGGCCAAAACTCTATTTTGGTTCCCTATCTTTTCTACTCGTTTCATATTGGTCCTCTGTCTTTCAAAAGTTCTAAATCAGTCATCTAACTTTGCAACTTGTTCCAAATTGATCATTTTGTATAACATTATTAATTTGGACCGTCAAATAATTACATGGCACGATAGAAACTTTTTTAAAATTGTACTTTTACCCATTCTTCAATCTCAAAACTTTCATTTTAATCTCTACACTCTATCTCTTCCTTTTTTTTTCTCTCTCTCTCTTCACGCCCAATATTGCTTCTTGCTGAACCCATCCTCCATGAACAACCCCTAACCAAAGTGTAGCACAAAGTCAGGGACATATGAAGAATAGGACGCGAAAGAGCTCTTAAAATCTTTAAAGTGTAGATTTTCTTTCGAATTTATATCACTTGAGATGACCTAATAAAGGTCCAAAACGACGCCGTTTTTGCTAAGTAGGACTGGCTGGAGCCATGTCATGTAAGTGAGACACGTAGGAGAGAGGTTCCGTCACGTCAGCCTGCCACGTCATGAGTTAATGGCAAACTCAAATGGTGTCAGCTTCGAAGACCAAAATCAACAAAAAACAAAACAAAATATTGAAGACCAACATTAAACTTTTGAAACATTAAGGACCAACATTAAACTTTTGAAACATTGAAGACCAACATTAAACTTCATGCAAATATTGTAGACCAAAATAGTACTTTAGCTTAGAAATTAATATTCTTTCTTTTTCCTATAAGACAAATAATGTTCGTGATATAGATATAAAGGATAAAAGCCCTAAAATTAAAACTATTTTAGATCAAGGTGAAGTAGATTTAGTAATAAGGATAACTGAAAGGAATATTAAATATGTAAAAAAAAACAAATTAATGCTCCATATATAAATCCATAAACTAATGCTAAATATGAATTCAATCTCTACAATGAGCCTAATTCAATTCACATCCAAAATTTCGGCCAAAAAGATTCACATCCAAAATGTGTAGTCAGAAATCCACTAGAAACTTCTGCAAAATCATCAATTACCAACCCACTAACAATCAACGGAAAAAGGGATATCTTTTTTTTTTCATAGAATAAAAAGGGAAATATTTTAGAGTGTGAGCGCGTGATCATTAGGATTCGTTGGGACCCATATTAAGCTTAAAAGTTGAAGTAAGCCTCCCCATTTGTCATTTCGAAAAGGCCCACATGGAGCCCACTTCCACAGAATTCTGCTTTGTGGATTATATTATATTACGTGTCACCACTCACCAATTCACTGCTTCAAATATATTTAATAACTCAAAATTGACTTTTCTCGGCATATCCACGTCTTTTTCATGATTTTTCCTTCTGCAAATTAGGAATTGGGATGTCGCACTTTCCAGAAATTAGTGATTTGAATCTCTATGCGTTGTCATTATTACGGATGATGGTTTGGGTAGACTATTATAATTTTTAGATTCGGATTTAGACTTGAATGGGTATCAAAATTAATTCTTATTTCTGGACTCTACAGATAGTTAAATCTCCATATCCGGACACTGACTCATAAAAATTTGAAATAAATTATTATTTTATTGATATAAAATTTATTTTTATCAATTTTTTTCATCTATAATCACAAAAAATAAAAAAAATATTAAGTCATAAATATAAATGTACAATTAAATTACTTTAATATCTATAAGATATTTAACATTTTTCCTTAGAATTATATATTTTCTCAACACAAAAAAATTTAAAAATAATAGGCTAAAATGCACATACACCCCCTGAGTTTTGGGGCAGGGGCACATACACCCCCTGAGTTTTAAAATGTTGCACATAGACCCCATGAGTTTTTACTTTGGGGCAGAGACACCCCTTCTGTTAGGGGCACATACACCCCCTGAGTTTTCACTTTAGGGGCACATACACCCCCTGAGTTTTCACTTTGGGGCAAAGACACCCCTCACACATGTTTGCTGACGTGGCACTTAACACCTAATTTTCACGGAACCCTAACAGAAGGGGTGTCTCTGCCCCAAAGTGAAAACTCAGGGGGTCTATGTGCAACATTTTAAAACTCAGGGGGTGTATGTGCCCTTGCCCCAAAACTCAGGGGGTGTATGTACATTTTAGCCAAAATAATACTTTATATATATATATATATATATATATATATATATATATATATAATTACTATTGCGGGTAGGGTACGGTTTAGGTACCTCCTTACCCGGACCCGACCCGTTGACTTTGGACCCGGACTCATACTCAGACCCATAGGGTAAAATTTCATGGTACCTGTAGGGAAAGGCCCGGATCCACATGATCCGACCCGATCTAGGGACCTAAAAGAAAAATAAAAAATAAATCCAAGCATAAATTAAAACAATGCGGAAGCTACTAACCTGGATGCCATTGCTAAAACATCGGATCTTGCTAGTGTCTTTGCTCCACCCGGGCTGACCTCCAAACGACGAACTCCGAAAAGGGCCTCACCAAGCGGAGGACTCTACCTACGAGAGGTAGAGCCACATGTTCGCGACTGATGCGCAGAAGAAGACTCAAGAGAAAGAGAAAATTATACTGAGTGGGATTTCCCAAACGGGACCCCCCCTTTCCAACACATGGAATGAGCAACTAGAAAGGTGTGGGGTCACTCCTATTTATTGGAGGATGAGAGAGCTCCCATCATTCATTGAAGCAATGTGGGATTTGGAATATGAACAAAATATCATGCTTCCATCATCATCACCTAGCCCAGTTTGGGCCACGAGTGCAGGCTCGTGTGACCTCCAATGAGTGTCATCTTGGTGTCGTTTTGTTTGTCTCTCAGCAAGCTTTCCAACGGATCCTCACTCGACCCGATCGGACTCCCCCATGGGCGGATATTTAGTCGCGAAGAACCCAACATATCCAACATACTCCCACTCGCACATGGTGGGAGGCCCATGACTGTCCTTATCACAAAGGACTTCTCTATTTCTCTTTCTCTCGTCGTCTTCTTTCATACTCCGTGTCAGTCATGACTGCTTGGCACAATATGTGGGAACCTTATACTAGAAGCCTGTTAGGGCCCAACTATAAGTGATGCTACAACCCAAGTGTTTGATGATGTGATCACATGTCTCACCGAAAAATAGTGCCATGGGTTCCCTAAACGTGTTCATATACATGGCTAGTCCAATCCCTCTAAGTCTACAATAAGACTAGGACTTCAGCCACTCTCAGTTGCGATAGGTATCCACATCCATGAGAACCTCTAAGGGATCACATAATGGGTCGACCTCAGGATACTATCACACATGCATATGTCAAAACAATCTTCCTTTCGACTTCTTATCAGTTCAATCAAAGATAGCTGCTTTCCTGATAGTCTTCCATCGGGCCGTATTTTTCCATAGTCTCTTGGAAAGATATCAAAGTAGCATGCACAACCTTATCTCTTCATGACAGAGTCAAAGTGCATAAGGGTACCCTTTGAAAGGATTGATGCATCCTTTCAAGGACTCACACAGCATTGAAGCAGGGATTCATTCAGATGCTTCCCTTGCAGTTCTTAAGGCACATGCGGTATGAAATGCACGTTGTGGTGTTCTCGAGCGTATTTCGATTTTGATCCTCAATCACTTACACCACACTGACCTTAGTCCAGACTCACTTAGAATCTGACCTGAGTTTCCTACCACACTTTGCTCGCTTCACATAGTGCCAAGTGGAGCACTCACGTCTGGCTACAAGCATTATGAATAGCGGGAATTCATAATTCAATCATAAGACCTCATCATCTTAGCGGATCTCGCTCATCCTAGTACACTTACTAGGGCGACTTATCAATTCTCAGCGGTGTTTTCCTGTCCAACACTCGGCGCTTTTCAGCTGCCTCTGGATATTCACACTATATCCCATTTTGGTGTTCAAGGAAAAAGCACCCAAGTCTCATCTTGGCCCACACCACTTGCGTGTCCAAGGCAGTTGCTCGTGTGAGAGAGCTAACCTCCAAAGCCTGTACGACATACTTTATATATTGTGTAATAAGTACTTCGATTTCTTAATCCAAAAAAGTAAAGGTATGCCTAGGCATCATTCTTTACTTATGATCAAGAAATAGAGCTCTCACAAAGCCTGTCCTCATGACACAAACTATGTTAAATGACCCTGGTTCTAAGCAATTCTGTGTATCTAAAACACTAGTTTTACGGCTTGTATCTCTATACAGCCAACTCACCAATGCGGATCCGTGAGGGTATAGAGCCAATGCTCTATCACAGGTCATATTGTGATGACCCTACCCTCTCTCCGGTCACTTGATGCTTAGATTGACACAACAGGGTAGTTAACTACTATGTAATAATGTTTCATACAAAGTTGTGTTGCATTCTCTTTTGGTACTTAGGCTTTCTTTGGTGTAAACCATAGCTGTTTAACTTTATGAGACCAATGTCACTAGGTCAACAACTCTGTCTGTGATCTATAAGCGACTTTAGATCTTCCAATCCAAACTTCCCTGTACTGCTGATGATCATGCAATGAACTCCATGTCCCTAGTGGACAGAGAAATGCATAATCCTTACTTGCCTCTCTGCAAGATGGTTCCAGTGCTTAGCAAAGCACACCAAGACGTGGATGTCCTATCATCCAAGTCTCTTACCCAATCGACATCAATGTGTAACCTGCTATTTGCGGGTCACTAATATGATGAAAACAATCGATTGTCAGTAGCGCCCTACAATTACCTCAGAACACTTTGAACAGTGTGTCTGACCTAGCCTTGACTAATGACAGCTCACAAAGCCGATTACAAAAAGCACGTTGGAGCGAGTACACTCCTCATTGTACTTCAAGCTACCAACTACATGTATGAAAATACCATCCAATGACTCCATCTCTGACTTAGTCTAAAGACGTGTAGCAAGACTCAAACTCTTGCCTCTTGCTACTAGCACATCACTCAGGTTTAGGTCCCCTCAAATGGGATCCACCAAGAATCTCTTCTTCATAGGATTCTTATGATAGAGTTAGTCAATTCTTGGAGCATTTTTCCATGAATCTTGACTCTCATTGTCTAAACAATATCCTTTATCTTAAAAGAAGAAAGGATACCCATCCTTAATTGGCTAAAGCAGCCTATGTGTTATTTCTAGCTAGCCATATGTCTTCTACATATAGCGTGAGGTAATGAAATACTCCCAGCTTTCTTGAAATGGACTAAGTGGTAAATTACCAAGAGTCTAGATGAATATGTGAGATCTTGACAAATCCCTGAAGACGGCATACTCTGCGCTCCTGGCCTTTTGCCATGAGACCTATTTGTTTTTCCACATAGATCCCTTCACCTAGTTTGGCATACAAGAAAGCAGTTTTGACATCCTAATTGATGTACCCCCAGACTTAAACTGGTGACCAAAGCTAGAATCAGACTCTTGATCATACAGCAGACGAGAAGACTTCGTCACAGTCAATACCTTGTTGCTGTGTGAACATCTTCACTGCTTAATGTGCCTCGTCGTGGTCGATTGATCCTTTTGCCTCCCTTAAAATTTTTTTTGAGAGCACACTTGTTCTCAAAATGCTTTGTGACGCAGGGCAGATCCACCAAGTCTTATACTTAGTCTGTCCTTATAGACTTCGTCTTTTCTTCTTCCATCATTTTAGTCCACTTTTTACTAGTAGGGCCGGGGAGAGCCTTTTGAACTATCAAAGGCTTTACTTGATAATTTTGTACTCCTCTAGTACTCCTCTTGGATTATGCTTCGCGGAAGACATGCTCCTCGTAAGAATTACTCCCACTGGACTCAACAACTGGAGATGCGTCTATACGTTCCTCTCAACATGTTGTAGGTCCGCCTACTTTCAATAAAGGTGCACATCCCAAAAACCGTCTCCCTTACTCTAGAAAATCTTGTCCTGAGGACCATTACATCCTTATACTCAAATTATGTGATCGGAGTGAGTTCATTCTCGCTAATGAAGACGTATCCTCTTAAGTGACCAAGCTATCTTACCAAGACACGCTACTTGCCTCTAGGGTCAAGCTTCCCATGCTCATAGGAAGGATCAAGTATGTTGTATACCCTCATGGCCTCAGCATACTCTAATCAGGTCTTTTACCTAACTAGAACTCATAAGGAATCACTCACATCATTTGAAAGGGCATGTGGTTAAGTACGAAAGTGACTGTTGGCAAAGCATCTCCCCAATGGGAACGTTCACCAGAGTCATTATCAACTTAACCAACTCCCGGAGCAACTCATTTTACTCTGGAGTGTGTGGAATAGTTAGTTGTCTAACTATCCCTAATTTCATCACGTAACTGTGAGAAAATACTGGGTCATTTGCCTTGCCCTCATGCCTATTGGACCGTTGATGTCCGAATGGACTAATTTGATGAAAGCGGGTTTTCTGATTTCATGACTGAATGGTTCTCAGGTTGCTTTGTTTGTAAGGCAACGTTTACAAACTAGCATTGGGAACTTGTCCTCACAAATTCTCCTTTGCTAATACGTAATTGCGTCCCACACGCACTTGCCAAATAGATGTATCAACCACAGGGGAAGACACAGCAAAGCAACTAGTTGAATTACGGAATGTAATTTAAAGTGTATCACAACACAACCATTGTTATAAAATAAAAAACTAACACTAAGGAGTCATGATAAATATGTAGATCACATTATATCCTAAGTTCTCTCACAGAAAAAACAGCTCATAATAAGTTCCGTTTAGTATCTTGAACACATAACATATATAAAGATAAAGAGTGGTCACTACCCAACTTCATCTTGTAGCTGCCCAACCTCTTATCTTTATTAATGCTTTGTTCCCATGAGGATACTTCTGCTCCCACTGGGCAGAGGACGGAACTCCATGAACTAATGTTCATGGGTGAGAGGAAAATGATTGTTGCAAACAATTTTTGCGCATAGTGCCTTATGGAATGACACAAGCAACATTTGACATTGGCCAAAATCTCTGTTCCTCTCTTGCTTTTCCTTTGAACTGAGGCTACTTACCTTACACTTACCCTTTCTCTTCCTAGCACCACGTCTCTTGGACCCATTGCCCTTGTTCTTGGAGCCTAGAGCTCTAAGTAACTTTAGCCACTTAGGCTACATGCTCGATAGATTTCGCAGCCTTGTGCCATGCACCAATCCTTGAGTACTAGGTGGTGTTTAATATCATCAAGAAACTTGATGATATTAGTGGAGGTCGGAATGACTTATATACACTCCCAATAGGAGGGAAGAGATCTGGCAACAGTTTGAACTCACTGTTTACCAATGCAGATTTTTCAGGCTTTCTCATACTCCCAAATCATGTTTGATTTCTCCCTTAAATGCGTCTTCATGGTCTTGTCAGAATGCATCTTGGAGGCATCAAACTAGATTGTAAGCTACCTCAGTTTGGTGGCCACAGTGTCACCAAACCGGTCTCTCTAATGTGATCCACATTTACAAGTTTTGCAGTTACACTATCAGTCAATCCAAAACGCTAACACTAATTACACAGCTCTTTATTACACAACACACAACTCTGGAAAATTGTAATCAACGCAAGACGAGTGTAGATATAGTCAGTCTCTGCATTTGAGAAGTGGGGTCAACCATCCTCATGACACAGAGAGCCTATATATGGACACGTTTCTCTGCTTGACTCAACAATTTTCATCGAATAGTCACATACTATTAAAAATCCCTTTTGGATTCCCACTATGTAAGCGTTCAAGAAGGACATCGAGTCGCCACAGGCCGGCACGACCTCGAACTTCCACTTGATTACAACGCTTACGATCACTTAAATAGTCACTTACTATTTAAATTCCCACGTGGATAAGCATTTACATCGAGTTATGGGTTTGCCACATGCTGCCCCTAGCTCCCACTCGAGTAAAACGCTTAAGGTAATTTAATCGATCACAAATCACTTAAATCTTCTCTCTCGTTGTGTATGTGAATGAGTCAAGAGATGGTTATATATGCTCTTTAAACTCCAATTCACCCTAATTTCTCCCCATATTTGGATTCTTCTCACTTAAACAAGAAAAACGACTGAAAACCCGTCGAAATCGGAGCTAAAACGGAGAAATTATGCGCAACAGAATACTGTGTGACGCTGGTCAACGGTCAATCGATGACCTCTGGGGGTCGTCGGCGGTCAACGGTCGCGCCGGCGCCGGACCACCGTCGGCCGACCTCCTACCGGACCACCATCGGCCGACCTCCTGCGGCAACGGCGACGGTCGCCGGCATACCACCGGCCTCTGGCGCCAACAGCACGTTGCGGCACTAGTGATTGGAAAACTTCCGGATGGTCGACGGACACCCACCGGCACTGGCAACCACGGCGGTGCCGGCTGTCGGACCTCCGCCATAATCGCCGGACCCCAGAGGCCACCGTCTCCGGCAGCATGCGGCAGCGTCGGTCGCCGAAGTTTCACCGGCCGACCGCTGTCGACGGCGGTATGCGGCGCCGGCCGGCCACTGGCGGCGGCGACTTCGTCAGTCTGCCAGCCGGTCAACGTCATCCTCATCAGTCAACATGTTTCTAGGTTTAGGGTTTTGGTTACCAATCAATATTGAATTTAAAAAATTTCATATATTAAATTTAAATTCAAAAACCAATCGATAGGACCCTACCCTACAATGTATGATCTAACACATGTTTTAAATCAAGATTAAAACATTTAAATAAGGCCAAATTACTCTTTTGGTCCTCAACGTTTGCGCGAAGTTTAATATTGGTCCTCAACATTTCAAAACGTTATTTTAGGTCCTCAACGTTTTTTTTTGTCAAAATTAGTCCTCCAGCGTAACTC
Source organism: Senna tora (assembly GCA_014851425.1). Classification (NCBI taxonomy): domain Eukaryota; kingdom Viridiplantae; phylum Streptophyta; class Magnoliopsida; order Fabales; family Fabaceae; genus Senna; species Senna tora. The sequence continues at coordinate 13,746,471 of CM026269.1, forward strand.
CGTCTGATTTTTTTTGTTAAATGCTGACATGGAAGGCTTATGTGGCACACCCTCTCTCCTATGTGTCACATTTGAATGACAAGACACCTTCTCTCACTCCAACTCAGCAAAACAACGCCGCTTTGCTGAGTTGGAGTGAGAGAGAAGTGATGCAAAACGACATCGTTTTGTTGAGTTGGAGTGAGAGAAGGTGCCAGGTCATTTAAATATGATACGTAAGATAGAGGGTGTGCTACATAAGCCTTCTACGTCAGCATTTAACAAAGAAAACCAGACAGAGTTACGCTGGAGGACCGATTTTGACAAAAAGAAAAACGTTGAGGACCTAAAATAACTTTTTGAAACATTGAGGACCAATATTAAACTTCGTGCAAACGTCGAGGACCAAAAGAGTAATTTGGCCTATAAATAAAACTGGGAACCTAAGCATGTTCCTAAGTTTTAAATCATACAAACTTAAACATGTTCCTAGCCCTTTTCGGTTCATCAATCCCTAGAGAACAGAGCCCTAGCATAACCTGCCTCTTATACCAATGTAGGGAAATACCCGGATCCACATGATCCGACCCGACCCAGGGACATAAAAGAAAAACCAAAATAAATCCAAGCATCAATTAAAACAATGCGGAAGCTACTAACCTGGACACCGTTGCTAAAATCTCGGATCTTGCTAGAGCCTCTGCTCCACCAGGGCTGACCTACAAACGACGAACTCTAAAAAGGGCCTCACAAAGCGGAGGACTCTACCTACGAGAGGTAGAGCCACATGTCCACGACTAATGCACGGAAGAAGACTCAAGAGAAAGAGAAAATTATACTGAGTGGGGTTTCCCAAACGGGACCCCCCTTTCTAACACATGGAATGAGCAACTAGAAAGGTGTGGAGTCACTCCTATTTATAGGAGGACGAGAGAGCTCTCATAATTGATTTAAGTAATGTGGGATTTGGAATATGAACAAAATATCATGCTTTCATCATGATCACCTAGCCCACTTTGGACCACGAGTGCGAGCTCGTCTGACCTCCGATTAGTGTCACCTTGGCGTTGTTTTGTTCATCTCTCAGCGAGCTTTCCAACGGATCCTCAATCGACCCGATCAGATTCCCCAATGGGCGGATATTTAATCCCGAAGAACGCAACATATTTTACAATACCCATTGGGTATGCGTATTTTGATCATCCCTAATTATTTTAAGAGACAAAGAATGAAGATGATGTTTTAAAACTCAGTTTCATGCAATGAGAAAATAAATTAAATTAAACCATTTGAAATGGATAATTTTCATTCATTAAATACATGTGAATTCTTTAAAAATATATGAAAACACTCTTGTATAACTTAAGTTAAAAATCACTATTATTAAGAATATTGGTACATCGTTTTCATAATATTGATATTACGGACCTGGCACCTCAAACACACGAGCACCTAATCGCTTCTCGGCATTCGGCATTCAGTTCAAATCATCAGCCTTACCGCTTTTACCGCTTAACTTAGAGCCATTTTCCTCCCAGTGAGCCTATATAAATCGCCCTTCGCGACTATCCAAAGACATTCATTTTAAGAGCCTTAGCGCACACATCTTGCATACATTGCCTAGTATCCCTATTTTCAAGTTCTCTACAACTTGGAAGCACTTTCCCATGTGAACTACGATGACTCTGATCTCGCTCTTGAGTACGTAGGCTCTCAAGTCCATAACCTAGGTAGAGTCCACTTCTTTCTAGCCTCAATCCCTCTTGATTCCTAGCCCTCCGGGTCATCGAAATATCAAATACTAGCATGCATCCCGTGCATCGCACGGTGATATTATAAAAAATATAATTACAATAATAAAATTAATGGATAAAATAAAACTATTTCATATATAATCATCTGTTTTATTATAATATTGAATTACAGTTTATGTGACCATTATTCTTATTTAAAATCTTAAAAAATATTATTAACTTTTTCAAATAAATTTTGTTGTTTTTATAATTTTACTTGAACCAAAAATTATAACTTCTTGTATAGATTAGCAAGAGCAAGTAAATTTTAATATTGATTCTTATAGTTTTTTATGCTAAATTACTATGAACTCATTAATAGAGATTGCTATGGGTTTATTACTCTTAATTAAAAATCAAAATTATATTATTAATTTATTCAAAATAAAAAGGTTAAATTGTTTTTATTTAGTTTTAATTGATGATTAAGAATAATATACGTATGGCTGTGTAAATATGAGAATGAATAAATGATGAGCCCACAAAATTCTTTGATTACAAAAAACAAAATAAATGTTACTTTGCCTTGAGTGAATTTTCTACTTTGTTTCTAAAAAAAAGGTAACTGGGCATAGATATAGATAAATTTTTAAAATAAAGTATTTAACATGATTTAAAAAAACTATAATTCATATTTATCATGTATCCATAGGTATTTTCTTAGTTGAAATCAATAAATTGAAATTAGATTGCAAATATATTTTTGACAGCAGATCGAAGCTCTTAAGTCTTAAGAGGTTGAAATCAATAAATTTAAATTATTTAATTATGGAAAAAACTAAGGTGAGAATTTAGAAGTGTTTGTTATGAAATTTTATGAATTATAGGCTTTATTTATATTCTCTTTCTTTAAATATTGGTCATGCACAATTATTTTTTTATATTCCCTCTCCACCCATGATTGGTCATACAAATACTTTTGATCACATATCTTATTTTTATTAAAAAATTCATAACAAATATATAAATAACTTTACGTAAATTTAGTCTTTTAGTTATCTAAGAAATGCTTGAGTGTTAAGTTTTTTTAAAAAAAAAACTTGAGTGTTAAGTTTTGTATTTAGACCAAATGAAAAAATAATTTTAATTTGATTAGTGGGTCCCACAAATTATTTTATTAAAAAAAGTTATTTAATGATAGATTATAAATAAAAAAGCTTATCCCTACCCAGCTTTTATATATAATAAAAGTAAATAATTTAATATTATAAAAAAAAAAAGCTTGGGCGGGAACACTTTAGCTTCTACAGTGATCCCAGCCCAGCTTATATATATATATTAAGTCTTTACTCAGATCACACTCTTTATAACACACACACACACATAGATATATATATATTTTGTTGGTGCAACAATTTAAAAATAAGAATAAACACCATAAAATATGGAAATATAAAATTGTTAGTGGTAATATGGGACCTAGCACCCGCATGACGTGGCCACCATGCATCACTCATGACTCGGCGTAACTGCCTAAGCACCCAGAATAATCATGGAACTACCCTGAAAGCTCGGAGAACCTCATCTCAAGACTGGCCTTTTTACACTCTCGTTAACACTCATACATTTCTCAAGTCTATGAATCTCCTCTTCCACTTAGGCCCTCTTCTACGGCAGTTCCTGCCTCCACGATTCTGAGAACATCGCGACCAAACAAGCTACGTAGACTCTGATCCCACACCTGGGTACATAGGCTCTAGGCTTATCTAGCTCGAGTCCATCCCTTTTTCCCGCTTCCCTCTCTCAAGCCGACCTACGGGTCACCGGAATATCAGTGGTGCCCACTGTGGTCTTACTCAGATCATACAAACTGTTGGGATGAATATACAAGAACCATGAAGGAGGTCGTCAGATCTTCAAGAAAGCGTCAAGACGCTAGTCAATCATGGAAATACGACTCCAGAACCAACAAGAAGCAAAAGGTTGAGGAGGGTGGAGGTACCTCTCTCAAATTCCTATCTGCACCAGGTGATGAAAATGCAGAGCCATACCCAATGGTGATTTCGGTCAACATTAATGGATACCTGGTGAAACGCACCATCATAAACCAAGGATCATCTGTGAATGTGTTATACTACGCCGCTTTTTCAAAGATTTGAGGCGGGCATTTGGATCTGCAACGATCATTTCAGACGGTGGTAAGTTTTAATGGAGAGGAAGTTCAAGTTATAGGTACAATTGGTTTACTCTTTTCTTTGGGTAGCTTTGATGAATTAACTAGGCGGATGGTCCGCTTCGTTGTAGTGGGCACAATGACCATTTACAATGCTATAATAGGAAGACCAACATAAACCAAAGTAAGGGTTGTAATATTACGACTCAATTAAGAATGAAATTCATTACCCCTAAGGGAGCCGACGAAATTTATGCCGAATACGAAAAGGCTAAATCGTGTTATCTGGCTAGCACGGATAATAAAGTGAGTCAAAGAAACAGACATAATAAAGAAAACAAAACAAATAAGACACTCGGCGACTCGGACATAATCGATCTCCTTGATGAAATACCGGGAACTCTCCCTAAACCCTCAGAGGAATTAGAACCAATTAAGATATATGGCAACTAGGACCCTAGAGAAATATAAATAGGATCCCGTCTTCAAGGTGCAATTAAAGAACCTTTAATAAAATTACTATAAAAGAATATAAAGACGTATTCACATGGGTACCGGCAGATATGCCGGGAATAGATCTTGGATTAATTTGTCACTCGTTAGATACCAATAATAAGCCACTTGTCATCCAAAAGAAAAGGAAATTTGGCGAAGAATAACAAAAGGCAATAGACGAGGAAGTCCATAAATTGTTAGATGTCGGGTTCATAAGAGAAAGTAAGTACCCGCAATGGTTATCAAATGTAGTTCTGGTAAAGAAAGCCAGTGGAAAATGGCGAATGTGTGTAGATTTCATATACCTAAATAAAGCCTGCCCCAAAGACGCATATCCCTTGCCTAGCATAGACAAGTTAGTCGACAGGACATCCGACCATAAACTATTAAGCTTCCTAGATGTCTTCTTAGGGTATAACCAAATTAAAATAAATCCAAAAGACGTGGAAAAAACGTCGTTTATCACTGATAAGGGAGTCTTTTGCTATAATGTAATGCCATTCATCTTCAAGAACGTCGGGGCTACCTACTAGAGAATGATGGACATATTCTTTAAAAATCAAATAGGCAAAAATTTAGAAGTATACGTGGACGACATGGTCGTAAAGTCCACAAAAGAAAACCAACACCTCCGGGATTTAAGGGAAGTATTTGATGAACTAAGATATAGAAACATGAAGTTAAGCCCAACTAAATGCGCCTTTGGGATCTCGACAGGGAAGTACTTAGATTTTATGATAAATCAAAGGGGGATAGAAGCGAACTCGAAGAAATGCCGGGCCGTGTTAGAAATGCAATCGCCTAAAACGGTGAACAAAGTACAAATATAAGTCGGTAGATTGGTAGCATTATCTCGAATTTTCTCACGGTCGGTAGACAAATGCCTACCTTTCTTTAAGACACTAAGAATCGCTTACCCTTTCCAATGGACGAATGAGTGTGAGCAAGCATTCGTAGGGTTAAAAGAATATTTAGCTATTCCCTTGATATAAAAACCCGGGAAAGAGGAGACACTATATATCTAATTAGCCGCGACACAACAATCCGTTAGCTCGTCTCTTTTTAGGGAAGATCCCATAGGCCAATACCCAATTTTTTTATGAGCAAAGTACTGCAAGGAGCCGAGGCTTGGTACCAAAGCATAGAAAAGCTAACATATGCATTAGTAACTTTAGCTAGAAAGCTAAGACCATATTTTCAGCAACATGTTATAGTAGTAAGAACTGACCAGCCTCTAAGGCAAATTTTATTAAAGCTGGACTTGGTAGGCCGATTCACGACATGGGCCATAGAACTGTCAAAATTAGGAATCACATACGAGCTACGCCGAGCCACTAAAGGGTAGGCCCTCGCAGAGTTTATTGCTGAAATGGCTTTCCCAAATAAAACACAATCAGACATAAATAGAGAACCACACTGGACAATATATGTTGACGGCTCGACAGGAGCCACTTGTGGTGCAGGGATAACAGTTGAAAGCCCATCCGGAGTCATTGTCGAGCAAGCTATCAGATTTGCCTTTAAAACATGAAATAACCAAACAGAGCACGAGACAATGCTCGCAGGACTTGAATTGGCACAAGAACTAGGAGCCGACCGAGTCTAAGTGTACAACTACTCACAGTTAGTAGTCAATCAACTGAACGGGGACTGCGATACCAAGGAATCAACCATAAAAATGTACGTACAATTGATCAAAACCATAATAAAAACTTTTTAGGAAGTCAGAATTGGCTAAATCCCACGAGATAAAAATGAAAGGGCAGACACCCTTTCAAAGCTGATGAACACCAAGACAATGGGGGGATTCAAGTCGGTCATCTGAAAGTAGCTGGAGAAACCTAGCATAGAGCGATAGGAGGCATTACCAATAAATGAAGAAGACAGTTGGATGACTGACACCTATAGTAACTTAAAAAAATGGAACACTGCCATAAGATAAACAAGAAGCTCGGAAGATTGTTTGTCGGGCTCCCAGATACTTTATATTGGGAATAGACATCTTGGTGCCCTTTCCTCTGGCAGTAGGCCAGGTCAAGTGCTTGATAGTAGTAGTAGATTATTTTACTAAATGGATACAAGTAGAGCCGATGGCATCAACCACGTCCCTACAACGCTAAAAGTTTCTATGGAAGAATATCATAAGCCGGTTCGGATCCCCGCACATTCTTACCTCTGACAGAGGAAGACAATTCATCAGCGAAACCTTTAAGAACTACAATGAGGACTGGCGCATTAAGCTGAGAAGACTTTCAGTAGAACACCCGGCAACAAACGGGCAAATCGAACTGGCCAAAAGGATCATATTAGGACGACTTAAGAAACGTCTAGATGATGCTAAGGGTAAATAGGTAGAAGATGTACCCTCAGTACAATGGTCATACAAAACCACACCACAGACCGGAACAGAGGAAACCTCCTACGCACTTAGATATAGGAGGAAGACCATGATACCCGTCGAGCTAGAAATATCGACACTTAGAGTATCCAACTACCATATTTGAAAAAACAAGGAGGCAACGACAGTGGACCTCGACACAATATAGGAAAGAAGAAGAAGAAGCACAGATCAGGGCAGCCGCCTATAAACAAGGGGTAGCCCATCGCCACAACTCGAAGGTAAAACCTAGATGCTTCGAGGAAGAGGATTTGGTACTTCGAACTGCCATCAACAATAGGAATGACTTGGCGGAGGGAAAGGTAGCACCAAATTGGGAAGGTCCTTATAGGATAATCAAAATCTTACCAAATGGAGCATACCGAGTCACCACTTTAGCAGGCAATCCTCTCCCAAGCTCGTGGAACATAGCTACCCTAAAGGGGAAAAGGCTTATTTTCTCTACGTCGTTTTCATAATATTGATACTACGGACCTGGCACCTCAAACACACAAGCACTTAACCGCTTCTCGGCACTCGACATCCAGTTTAAATCATCAGCCATACCGCTTTTCCCGCTTAACATGGTGCGATTTCCCTCCCAAGTGAGCCTATATAAACAACCTTTTGCGACCATATAAAGAAATTCCTTTTAAGAGCTTTAGCGTACACGTCTTGCATACGTTGCCTAGCATCCGTACTTTCAGGTTCTCTACAACCTAGAAGCACTTCCCCCGTGAACTACGAGGACTCTGATGTCACTCTTGAGTATGTAGGCTCTTAGGTCCAAAACCTAGGTAGAGTCCACGTCTTTCTAGCCTTCATGATCTTGATTCCTGGCCCTCTGAGTCATCGAAATATCAAATATATTTTAAGTCTTTACTCAGATCACACTCTTTCTTTATATATATATATATATATATATATATATATATATATATATATATATATATTGCTGGTGCAACAATTTAAAAATAATAAACACCATAAATATGGAAATATAAAATTATTAGTGGTAATATGGGACCCGTCACCCGCATGACGTGGCCACCACGCATCACTCATGACTCGGTGTAATTGCCTAACCACCCAGAATATAACCGCTCAACTACCCTGAGAGCTCCTATATATACGCGCGAGAACCTTATCTCAAGCATTGACATTTTTACACTCTCGTTAACACTCGTACATTCTCAAGTTTGCGATTCTCCTCGTCCACTCAGGCCCTCTTTTGTGGCAGTTCCCACCTCCAAGATTCTGGGAACACTACAACCAAACGAACTACGTGGACTCTGATATGACTTTTGGGTAAGTAGGCGCTAGGCTTATCTAGATCAAGTCCATCCCTTTTTCCTGTTTCCCTCTCTCCGGGCAACCTACGGGTCATCAGAATATCAATTAGTAAAATAATAAATCGCATGGTATTGTATTCTCTCACATATTGACTTTGTTATATCACTTGGTGCATTGAGATACTTAGACTCGTTACATCATATATAACAAACTATTACTCGTATGTTTGTCTACTACTTCTCCATGCATAAATAGACAGATCTCAGATTGTATGGTTTTCATCTCGAACGTCTATATTGCCTTCTCCCAACCCATTTATATATACTAGAAGCTTTATGTGCATATACATACACGTACATGTCATTTTTTTAATTTTTAAAATATAATATAACATTATTATTATTAATTTTTGAAACAATAAATTATACTTTTAAAAGTTATTTTCTTTCCCATTTTTTTAATAACTACCACTATACCCTTTTTAAAGTTAAAAAAAACTAACTTTATCCCTATTTTCTCTCCACAATATAATTATCTTTTCACATCATATATTTTTAATTATTTAATTTGGCAGACCACTGATTAAAACACCAAAGTCAAACAACCTATTAATATATATATATATTATATGGTTGTTGGGTCTTCTGGTAATTAGACTCACAAAATAGCTATATTTTACAATTAAAAAATATGTAATAAAGTACAATTGACGAAGATGTGAGAGAGAAAGAGATAAAGGTTAATGTAGTTTTTTTTCTTTTATAATTATTGGTAAGGTAGTTAAGAATAATGATGAGAGATAGTTTCTTCCTGCAGATCTAACAGGAGGGGTTGCCAAATTCGGCAACTCCTCCCTATTTTCTTCTTCTTCTTCTTCTTTTTCTTTTGTTATCATCATTACGTTTCATAAATAAGGTACATATTCAGTCCTCCAATTTTGATGGTGATTTTCTTCCAGATTTACTTTTGAGAGTGTAGTCTCCCATTGTTAGATCGATTCAGATCTAGTAAGTGGAGCTTGTTTTATTTTTATGTGTATTTGTTTTCTTTTGTGATTTTTTTTTGAAAATTGGGTGATTCTGAATTCAAGGTTTGTTATAATCGTATTTAAAATTTACGAATCATCTATCTTAAAAACTTTTCACTCATTCATCATGTTGTTGGAAGAGCCTACGACAATTTCAACTTTGAAAATTACTCCAGATCTAATATGCAGGGGGTATAAGAGTAACAACTCTGTTGGCAACACCAATGTCGGTGAGATTTTTCATCCTGAAGAAATAGGATCAGCTGAGCTTACATTTTGTTTACTTAGTTCAACAATTGTTAGGGTTTGTTCTTTAGTATTATTTTTTTTTATGAAAGTTCTTTAGTATTATTAGATTGGAGTTTTCTCAATTATTGAAAGTGTCGTTTGGCTTTTTCTACAAAATAAAAGTTTAATGCTTTTTATAAAAAAAAGAATACTGATGAGAGATGAGTTAGAAATAATAAGAGGTTATTAATTGATCTGTTATTTTAAAATATAATGATAATAATTTTATATTAAAGTTTAAAACTAAGAAAAAGGATTGCATGCACTTTAGTGCATACAAAGCCTCTAGTATATTATATGGATTTTGGGTCTTTTAGTCATTTTACTCACAAAATATATATTCAATAATTAAAAGAATACAAAAAATATTATTAGAGGATATGGGAGAGTGAAAATATATGACGAGCAGTTACTAGAAAAGTGTAAAAAATGGAATTAAAAAGTATTCATGAAACCATAGACAAATAAATATAGAATGTGATTCTCGGGATTAGAATTTATGGAGATATTAGATTAACTGTTTGGTTCAACTTTTACATTCCTGGGATTGTTCTACAGGATTCCCAGGAATGTTAGATTAACTATTCGGTTCAATTTTCATAATCCCGAGAATGCTTGATAAATTTTCAAATATACCTTGCCCTTAACTTATATTCTAAATAGTAACTTATCATTCAATAAATAATTTATAAGATTATTTTAACTTATATTAATTAACATTAAAAACCATATTCTTATATTATACTTGTATTTTTTAATTTAAAAGTATTTTAGCTTTTAAAATTATTGTATTATATATATATATATATAGACACACACACATATATCTCAAAAAATTGTCATTCAAAACATAATTAACCTAAGTCTCAAAACATTGATATCCCCAAAAAGTATCATTCCATGGGATTAAATAATGATAATAAATAGGTGAAGAAAAAGGGAGGAATAGTTTAAATAATAATTAATAAATATGTTAGGGTTAACTTAGTAAAATTAAGTATTGAAAAATAATCTCATCCCATGTGTTTATCATAATCCTACCCCTGAGGTGTGATTAAAAATATGAAGCAACATGGGATTAGAACATTCTCGGGAATCTAAGCTTCTCGGGCTTAATATTTTTAACTTTTGTACTAAACATAGGATTAAAAGATGCCAGAGAAATAATCCTAGAATCATTTTTTAACTCTTATACCAAACGCACCCTTAATTCCTTATACATTCTTAATATAATGTTTATTAATTAAAATTGGGAAGCATCTACTAATTTTAAAATAAAACTTTTTTTCTTTGATAAATTCAAAATAAAACATACTTAAATAGAATCGACTCCGTGCTGTTAGGACAAGCACAATTCAGGTAAGCAGACTTAACCGTGAAGCAACAATTTGAAGAAGGTATCCAGAAGAAAGAGTTATCCTCCCCGTCTTGACGAGGGGGTTGAGTTGAACCAATTGCCTCAAGAATTTCTAAAGGAAGAAGGTGACTAAAAGCAGCCCAGTCCCATGTACCTGAACTGTACAGAAATCACTCACTTTTTTGTTTTCTTCCGATTGGGGTATAGGCCCAGAAGCAAGAGAGGCAAGATTAGGGTACCCTGGGACCCAATAGTCATTCCAGAAGGCAGTTTCTTTCTCGTTTCCAATCACTTTAATACTATGGCTGATGACATTATTCCAAACTTTGCAGATCCTTCTCTAGAAATTAGAGCAATTATGGCTTTTATCCACAGCCCATTTACCATTAGTATAAGGGTGCGTTTGTTTAGGCTTTTTTTTAATTAAAAGTACTTGTATTTTAAAATTAAGTACTTGTAGTATAAAACACTTATACTTGCTCTTGATGATATCCACCCACATATTGTTCTTGGATTAGAGGATTTCCCAAGTTTTTTTCATCAGAAAAAGCCAGGTTAAACTCCTTTAATTTCCTAATACCGAGGCCACCAGTTTGTTTTGTAGAATAGACAGTGTCCCAGTTAACAAGGTAGGGCCTGCTATCTCCTTCCCTATCACTCCAAATGAAGTTCCTTTCGATCCTCTCTACATCTTCAAGAGTGCTGTTAGGCAATAAAGTGGTTTGCATGCTGTAGCTCGGGATGCAATAAATAACTGAGGAGGCCATAGTTATTCTACCAGCTGTTGACAGCGAATTCTGCTTCCAAGAAGAGAGCTTAGAGCCAACTTCATCAACGATAAAAGAGTAGGTATTTTTATTCACCCTACTATGGTGAAGCGGGATGCCAAGGTATTTCCCAAGGTTGCAAGTGCTAGAGAAGCGCAAGGTTTGACAAATCTGACTTGTTCTAGTATTATTCGTGTGCTTTAAGAAGAAGATCTTCGTCTTTTCCTTATTGATCCTTTGCCCCGAGCATTTGCAAAAATACTGCAGAATGGAATTAATACTCTCAGCTTCCTCCAAACCTGCTTGAGAGAAGAGAAAGATCATCAGCAAAAAATAAATGTGAGATAGGAGGCCCATTCCTACTTAACTTACTGGGCTTCCAAGACTTAAGATTAACAATATCAGAGATAAGGTGAGTAAGTCTTTCAATGCATAATACAAAAAGATAAGGGGTGAGGGGGTCTCGCTGCCTTAAACCCCTAGTGGGTTTAAATTGATCTAACTGCCCTACATTCCATAGCAATCTCATGGTCGGGGAGGAAACACATAACATAATAATAGAAATTAGATTCTGCGACATTTTGATTGAGTGCAGAGTATCTTCAAGGAAATCCCACTCAATCCGGTCATAGGCTTTTTTCCAAATCAACTTTAATTGCCATCCATCCATTTTTTCCTTTCCTCAATCTCATTGACTAAATGACTTCTTGAGCGATAATGATATTGTCAACCCATGTCTACCTGGAATGAAACTACACTGAAAAGGGGATATTAGATAATTAAGATAAGGTTTCAAACGGTTAAAAATAACTTTAGTAATTTATTTATAAATAATGTTACACAAGGTAATTGGCCGAGATTGTTTGATATGCTCCGGCGATTCCACCTTAGGGATGAGAACAATGAGGGTTTGGTTGATTTCTTCAACCTTGCTCGGATCTTGAAAAACTGATTTCACAAATTTAATGACCGAGGGACCAATCGTTGCCTAATGGTTTTTGAAGAAGAAGGCATGAATACCATCCACTCCTAGCGCTTTATGAGGTCCCATCTGAAAAATTGCTTCTTTAATATCTTCACTGGTAACATCAGAACTCCAAAAGGCATTCACAACATCAGTAACTAATGAAAGCTTGTGTTAGAGTCAAAATGTGTAAGCAGGTTCTGTTCTGAAGAATAAAGCTTCTTGAAGAAGGAATTGACCATAGGTTTCAACGCTTCTTCATCCCAAATCCAGACCCCATCCTCATTCATAAGCCCTTCGATTTTCTTGAATTTCCTTTTAATCATTGTAGAGGAATGAAAATAATTTGTGTTTCGATCTCCAAAGGTTATCCATTTGCTTCGGGACTTCATAAACCAGATTAATTCCTCCCGAAGAAGTATTTGTTCATACTTCTTCCAAAAGGACCATTTCAGTTTGTGCAGCTCAGGGTTGGATTCATAGGAGATTTTCCTTTCTAGGCCCTCCATCCGCCTAATCAGATGAGATTTTTTTTGTTGATATTTCCAAAGACGTTTTTATTCCAACTCCCACACTGTTGGTAAAATTAGCCACTGCTTCTGTCCAGGAGGCATTATTAGACCAATCCTGCTCAATAATTTTTGTGAAGTCTTCATGTGTTTCCCAAGCCAATTGAATTATAAAAGGCTTCTCATTAGACAGGTGAACACTCCTTGAAGTGGTTTCCAATAAGACGGGGTTGTGGTCGCTTTTGAGAGCAGGAAATGTGTGCACCGAGTAGTCAGGATAGGCCATTTTCCATTCTAAGTTGCCAAGGACACGGTCTAGTCTTTCCATCAGCTCGTTCCTCTGCCAAGTATAAAAAGGGCCTTTGGAACCGAGGTCAGAAACTCTACAGTTCTGAGCAAAAGCATTAAATCTAGTCATTGATTTCATATTGGCTCTCCCACCTCCTTTCTTTTCATGTTGATGCATATAACAGTTAAAATCTCCCATGAGGATCCAAAAGGGGAGTTAATACTGATCGCAAGACTCTTAATACTTTCCTAGAAATATTCTCTAACCTAGTCACAGGGGATAGCATAGATAAAAGAGGCATAAAAATGACTATTATTAACTGTATGCAGAATGCGACAATGAACATATTGGAATCCTGAGTCAAGTATTTCAATAGAGAGATTATCATATTTCTAGAGAATCCATATGCCCCCAAAAATCCAGCTGCTTCAATTCTAATGAAATGCATAATGCCACATTTTTTAATGATAAGGTCAGCCTTATCACCATTTGTTCTAGTTTCTAATAGAACAAGAATATTAAGATTATAGAAATTAAAGAGGTCTTTCACAATAGTAGGGAAGGAGTTTGAGGCAGTGCCTCTGCAGTTCCAAGATGCAATATTCATAAATAACTAAATAAATTCAAAGTTGGTTGGTGTACACTTGGACATCTCCCAGCTCCGAGAGAGATCTTAATGGTTTCGGGTCGTACTTTTCTACCATCTTATTCTAGTGTAGGACCTCATCAAAGTCTTTTTTTGCTTTGCTTTCGGAGGATCCGGGGATCCTTTCAGAGGAACACGAAGGACACTCTCCTTAGGTTTAATCGGGGATCTGGTGATATTTTGACCTATTTTGATGCTTTGTGAGTGTGAAGTAACTAATGTATGCTCCTGGGATCTCTCCAAATGATTTTTATAGGTTTTCTTGGCATGATTGACGTTTTGAGTAGCAGAGTTCTGTCTCATAGTAGCAGAGTTTGCTACTTCCATCTTCTTTGGCTTAATTTTGACCCCATGACTACGGTGTTCACTCTTATTATTCTCTTGATTCTGTTTTACTTCATTCTGGGTCAATCCTGCTATAACTTGGTTCAGAGCTGGCTCAGGTTGGTTATCTTCTTCCATTTGGGTTTGTTCTAAGTTTGCAATAGCACTGAATCTACTACCATTCTGGTTATAGGGTTTCTTCTAGTTGTTCTTAGGTTCAATTTGGCAAAAGTTTAGCCCAGGCCTTGGTCTTCTTCTGGGATTTCTTGGGACATACATCCAAGGTCCGAATGCTTCGTCACCAACCTCTACCCTTTTTTGGGACAAAGAGTTTTGGCTTGGAACTGTGTGGCCTTCTTCATCCTGGTTTCTGGGACAGAGAGTTTCAGGGCATTGTTCTTTCCCATGACCAAATTTTCCGCAATTGAAGCACACCAATTTGATCCCTTCGTACTCCACTGGATAAATCTTCTTCATTAAGCAGAATTTGGAAATAAGCTTTAGTCTCAGGTCTATTTTTATGCAGATACGAGCAAAATTTCCTCTTTCCACCTTCATAGAATCGTTTCGCTCTAGCAGAGTATGCTCATCAATTTTTAAGGATTTCCCTATCAAATCTCCAATCCGCTACAAACGTGTCTTTCATAGTATTCAATGGGAAGATTCGGAACTCTGATCCAAACCGATATGTGCTTGTATTCTACATTGAAAGGGACAAAGTTTGGATGCCATCTCTAGACCAAAATCTGATGTTCTGCCACGATCCAACGTCCCTCGTGGAGCGCAAAATTGTAGTATGCAATATTAGAAAAAAACAACTTGGTTAAAACTATTCTCAATATCAATCACCCTAATCGTACCTTTCCTTTGCCACATTCTTTCAAGCCTCGATTTCAAGAATCTAAAAGCCAGGATCTTCACCAAGACTTTCACGATTAGAGCTTGCTGCCATTCCTTATAGAGATTATGTCTCTCCTCAGCCAAAATGGTTAGGGTAGGGCAATACAGTTCCTCTTCTTGCTCAACAAGGATTTCAAGTTCATCATCCATTTCTTCATATTCGTGAGACAGAGTTATTGTCGCTAGGAAGGTTGACGCCGCGACCATTTATTCCAAGTAACTTCTCCATTTACGACATCAAATCACCTGCCTCTGGAGCTTGCGTGGTTGAGATAATCAGAGGAGAGGGATTTCCTAGCTCTGGAATTAGGTCGTCCTCCATCTCTGTATGACTCGGTTCTTGATCTGCCCTTTCACCATCGAGGTTTTCCAGGGCTACACCGTCCATCGTGGAAGGGATGTCATCGAATTTAAGCTTTTTGGTGCTTCGGTCCATGGAATCTTGCTCCTCAGCTGACGAGGTCTCACTTTCTTTGGTAATCGATGAGAGGGATCTTGGAGAATTCTCAATCAATTTCTAGTTATATTTAGTGTTTCATTATATTTATAGACTCTTTTTATTAAAGGCAAGGATATAGATCAGACAAATAATTTATTTTATTGTCAAGGGTGATCTATGTAATTTAATTTTGAAAAATAGAAATTATTTTCACAATGGTCCATTTCATTCTTTTTGTTATTCGAAAATTAAAAATTAATTTTATCAGCTCTCAACCTATTACGTTGTAGAAAAGATTTGTGAATAGATAAAATATGTGATGTAAATATAACTATTAAAATTTTAAAAATAAACAAAAAATGAATAATCTTGTTAGGAAAAAATATAAAATAATTAAGCATATATACCATTATATTTATAGACTCTTTTTGTTAAAGGCAAGACGTAGACAACCAATTTATTTTATTGTCAAGGATAGTCTATGTAATTTATTTTTGAAAATTACAAATGATTTTAAGTACAATGGTACATTCTTTTCTTATTCGATAAATAAAAAATAATTTAATCAATTTTCATCCAATTAAGAGTTAAACAACTTAAGAAAGATGAAGAGCGCAAGGATCCAATCACGTTCGATCTCTCAAATCTGCAAGGACCAACTCATGACGACCCCATGGTTATAACGGTGGTCATAACAAACTATGAAGTAAAGCGAGTCCTAATAGATCAAGGATCCTCAGCGGACGTCCTATACTTCGACAGCTTCAAGAAACTTGGCTTAAGCGAGGAAAACAAGAGGTTGTTTCCCGGCACACTCATATGTTTTTGTAGAGCCTAAGTCCCGCCTGGACAAAGTCCCTGCTTAAACTCCTTTGCAAATTTCGTATCTCACCCGCTAGGCTCTTTTGGCTAAAAATCATCCTTGTCTTCTTATCATTCCTAGGAAAACAAACCTCCCAAGGTCTTTTAGGCTTTCGAATGTAACCATTTGCTTACTATCAATCAAAGTTTCCTTTTCATAAAGACATGTACCATAAACAAATTTCCAAAATTAGAACTCGCAACAAAGCCCTCTTAAGGCAATACGGGCCTCGATCACCCCAGCAGATACTTGGAAAATAACAAGATCATGCAAAAGGTTCCCCCACAAAGACGGTACCACTCGACTGAGTAAACCTCTTGGAATCTAATGGCTCTGCATGGAGTCCTAAAAAGAGCGTTCATACATAAACCATGTTAGCAGTTGTCATGCAAAGCCGTCTTGATCACACGGTACTTATGCAGAAAACGTTTTTCACCCAGAAGTGAAAAGAAAAGCCTTTTTCACCCACAAGTGAAAAGCCTTTTTACCCATAAGTAAAAAGAAAGCAAAAAAATCAAAGACAAAAGTCGTTGCATTAATCAAATCATTTCATTAATGTACAATTGAAGAGCGGTTGCCTATTAGACTTGGGAAAATGCAAAAAGAAGAAAAACCCCAACAAATACAATCTACTCTTGGGAATCCCCAAGATTAGCATCAGTAAGGAATCCCCTAAGTTCGGGCCCACCAGCATTTCCTGACGTCTCCATTGCCGCAACCTCAATTGTTCCATGAGAAGTAGTTCCAATCTTAGGAACGCACTTGCCTGTAACAGAAAGAAGGTGATGACTTAATGACGACCGCCAACTTGCAAAAGCAAGCAAAGTCCACAGGCGGATCAGACGGAAGACGACCCTTAAGCTCACATCAAAAAGCTCTAGAACAATATGTAAGGAGCTCACTCACTCAGCGGGAAACCTCTCCCCAAGAAGACACGTGAGCTGCTCGACCACCAACAAAATCCCGTACATCCTTTCTGCCAGCATCTCTGCTTGACGATCAGCAACGTCTCTCATCCTGCTCTCAGCATCAAGCTAGCCCGTCAAATTTTCATGGGCTCGAGCCTCAGCTTTCATCAAAGCTTCGCAAAGTACACGCAGCTCCTGCAGACACTTCTCCGCATCTTCCTGCCGAGTACGTAGCTCTGCACTAGCCCTCTCCAAGTCTGACCGCAGAAGTTTGACCTTTGCGAGTTAATCGCCTTCGGCACGAAGACGAGCAACCTCTCGAGTCAGAGACTGTATCTCACGATGCATGCCCTCGCACTCATTCTCCTTCCCGCGCAAGTTCGCACGCACCTCCTCGAGCTGCTGCTGCGAATGCACCAAGGATTTATTTTTTGCATCAAAGAGAGTGACTGACTAGTTCAAATCTTTGTGAATCTTAACCTGCGTGGAAGACAAGAAAGGAAGAACGTTATATCAAAAGTGACATACTCACGATAATAGGACCTTCAAAGGTCAAAGACTTACCACTTGCTTCTCCCACATGTTGCTGGCTTGGTGGAAGTTAGCTAAAGAGTTGGTCGCACCCTCAAACGCTTGCCAAGCAATCATCAGAGGACTTGAGTCAATTGCCCTAGCAACCCTCTCCTCCAAATTCACAGAGAATTGCATCCCAAGGGCAACTAGAGGAAAACCTTCTTCTGAAGCCGCATCTCCAGAAGCAATGGCGGCCATTTAACTCACCAGTACATTCTCAGCAATAGGCCCACTATGACCACCCACCGCTGAAACACTCTCCTCCACAGGAACCAACCTTGCGGGAGGAGCCTTAGGAGCAGCAGCGACGTCCTGTCCAACCGGTCGTTCCACTTGGGGACTCTTGCTCGCCGGCTCCTCGGCACCCCCAGCAGAACCTGGAGAGGAGAAGCTTGAGAAAACCACCCTCTAGGGCGAGTGTTGAGTATGCTCCGAAGGTGGAAAAGTACCCCCCCACCGAAGCAGTAACCCTAGTCTCCGCCGGAGCAGCCCTCTGATACACCATCAAAGACGGAGGAACATAAGAAGAAAGCCTAGAATCCGTCTTCTTGGATCCCACTTCTTTAGGATTCCCACCTTCTTTCCTCTTTTCTCTCCTCATTTCTTTCTCGTGGAAATCCTCCTTCCGCCGATAACGACCTTCGGTGGTGGCACCCGAGCCTTGCTTCCCATCACCCCTGGTGGTGTTACCCGAGCTTTGCCTCCTTTCAGCCCTCCTACCTCCTTCAAACGTCCCAATACAAAACTCTAAAAGAACCCTGTCTTGGCCTCTTTTCCCTACCTAGGGTACTATCTCGAGAAAGGTTAAGAAAAGGAGGAGGGGGAGAGGAGAGATTCTCCAAGTCAGTGAAAACGAAGGGGTACAACCCTGCAACCCGCAAACCCTAAATTAGAGAGGAGGAGAAAAACACAAAAAATAAGATTCAGAGGGAGACAATACTCACTTTGATCTTCGTTGGCCATGGCGAAGTACAGACAGGCAAGCAAGAAACTTCGACAGAGAAGTGGAGAGCTCTTAGAGACGAAGGGACTCTCGGAAGCAAATGGTCAAGACCTAGAAATATTGAAGGTAAACATAGCCTTTCCTGTTCAATTTTGGAAGTATTTATAGGGAGCTAAAGGCGCGGCGATTCAAATCACAGCCTCCCTTGAAACTCGAAACAAAAAGGAAGTAATTATTAGCTACATCAAATAAGGGCTAAAGACATCCAATCCAAGCAAAGACGCGCCAAGAGGAACGACCCAAATTCAATGTCATCGAGTCGCTATCGGAAAGACCTAAACACCCTCGGAAGCCCAAGGGTCCTCCAAAAGGTCCCAGGTGTAAAAATGAAACTCCGAAAGTAGTGGCTAATGATGGCATCTCTTGGAAACACGCGAACATTAATGATAAAAAACGGCTTCACAGATAACATTACGAAACATCTGAAGCCACGACAGCCGACGGGATCTTCACACGTGGTACTACCCCTTTGAGGTAATCTCCAAAGAAACAAAAGCCCTCTTGAATGGACACTCGATCGCCCCCAATCCCGAAAATTTGTGGTCAATCTCGATCTAATGAGATGGAGCTCGTTACATGTGTCAACCCTCGTGCCCAGGCGTAAGACCAAAAAGCCCTTGACCTTTCAAATCCCTTCGAAGCCCCCCAAAGGGCATCTTTGGAAAGTTATCTTCCCTGTAATGATGATGTTTGCTCAGAAAGACGTGAACATTTCTACGGAGACGACTCGAGAAACTTGCTGGGAAAGTCAAGCGAATGACCGTCCAGATTCGGACGCATGGCATCCTTGGCAACCCACTCCTGAAAAAATCAAGAGCAACGCAAGTGTAAGCTCAACTGCCCTATCTTCTACGATTAGCGGTCAACCTAGCTCTATGAACAATCCTTGGCGGGCGACCTCGCTCTCAAAATCCTGTACAAGGCAACTTAAGTCCACGGGCACCCAGCACCCCTAGACTTGGAGAACTTATGTAACTCCATAATATGCCCTCCTATGGACAAGTGGTATTGGCTTTCAAGAAGGCTTACAGGGCCTCAGATCAGTGACACGTGGCATCACTTGATGGACCCAAACGTGGCCTCTCCCCACAATCAGCCGCGTACTCTCGTGCATCAGAGACGTGGGTAAGCTCTCTAGATCGTGGGTCGAGCTCAAGGTTCAAGAACATGGGTCGACCACGTTCTTCGCTACTCCGAGTATAAATAACCCTCACACGGGGGACTACAAAAGGAGAGAACAGACAGAATACACACCTTCATGTAGACATCATACAAACACTAAATATATACGAGAGATATAACAGACATAAGCTCTCCTCTCTCCGTCAAAAGGATCCACGCATCCTCTTGCTCTAAGCAGCACTCAGAGACCCTTGCTCTCTTTCTCTTCCTCTATCCACAAGGTATGTCCAGCAGGTGGGTCGCCCACATGGAGAACACATTCACATCCTAGTCGCACATGGCCTCTACATGTAACACTCCTAACTAACGGCCACCATGGACATCCCCTCATCGAACTACATGGACTTTGATCCCTGCTCAAGGGTACGTAGGCACCTAGGTCTTCACCTAAGGAGAATTCCCCCAAAGCTCACTCTTTTTTTTTATCAAACTAGTAACGCTGGTTTTGAATAGAGAATTTCTTGATGTTTGTAGCGATGCTGTCTTTGGTGCTATCTTAGATTCACCATAAAATTTTCATGTGTCCATATTTTTCTTGAGTTAAAGCATTGCTTATGTTTAATCTTACTCTCTTTTTTTCTTCCTTACAATCTCATTATATTTAAATTAATATTTGTATTTATTATAATTATTATAATATTATAATATACCTACAGTTTTTTTGAGTCTATAACAGCAGTTTCCATATCTGTTACTACAAAATTCTTTTATACCAGCAGTTTTGGCATTTGTTGCTGTAAAGTAAATTTATACCAACAATTGATGTAACTACTAGTATAACTCTATAGTGATAGGAAAATAGCATCTAGTTAAAATTTATAGTAACAGTTATCACAACTACTGGTATAGATGTTAGTAACAGTTTTTAGTACTTCTAGCGACAGTTTAAACTGTTGCTATAACCCTTTTTTGTAGTAGTGAAGGATGACTTAAAAGAAGAAATTGAAAAAAAAAAAAAAGTCATATATCATGTCAGTAGAGAGTTTTTCCAGTAAAAGAGAGTACGCCGCCAACTCAACACTATACATCATAAATTACAAGAAAAAATTAACAGTCTTAGACAAAAGGACTATTTTGGAACAAAATACAAAGACAGAAGACTAATTTAGAATTTTTGAAAGATAAAAGACTAATATGAAATTAGTAAAAAAGATAAGGGACCAAAATAGATATTTCGCCTAAAATAAAATTTAGAGTAAAGTACCCTTATTGCTCCTAAAGTTTACTGTAATGTTCATGCCTGCCCCCAAACTTTTCTTTGTTCATGCCTATCCCCAAACTTTTGATTTTGTTCACTCATACCCTTTTTGCCAACACCGTTAACATGGTTGACAGAAGTTGCTGACGTGGACACTAACTGTGTATTTCTTTTTCCACCTCGTTTTTCTACTGTCAAATAAGCCCCTAAAGTTTTTGTCACGTTATCAAAATAGCCCTCTAAGTTTCTGTCATACTGTCAAATTAGCCCTTAATGTTTGTGTCACTATTCTTTCTGTAGGGTTTACTTTCAGCACTGGATGAGTTATTCGCTAACGTTGATCAGAGAAGATATTTAGATTCAATCACCTTCTGAATTTTCAGTATCGCTCTCTCCCATTGTTGTGGGTAAGTAGTCTTTGATGCATTTCACATTAATTTTTTCAAGTGTAGACCAAAAATTTTCTTTGTGAAGTTGTTGTCTAAATGACGCACACAGAATCTCTAATCAATGCCAGTGAGTAACTCATTCAGTGCTAGAAGTAAACCCTACAAAAAGAATAGTCACACAAATATTAGGGGCTAATTTGACAGTATGACAGAAACTTTGAAGGTTATTTTGACAACTTGACAAAAATTTGAGGGGCTTATTTGATAGTGAAAAAATGAGGTGGAAAAAAAAATACATAGTTAGCGTTCACATCAGCAACTTCCGTCAATCATATTAACAGTATTAGCAAAAATAGTATGAGTGAATAAAATTGAAAGTTTGGGGGTAGACATGAATAAAAAAATTTTTGGGGATGTAACAAATTTTAGGGCTAGCAAGTGTACTTTGCTCTGAAATTTAAAATGATATGAAAAATGAAAAGTGAATTAAATGAAGTTAAAAGAAAAAAAAAAGGTAGGTAGTGAATTACGTGGAAAGTGAATGTGATGATACCTTTTCCTTCTTATTAGGAGGGACGTTAGACACGGGACGTTTGATCTTTTGAAATGTGATCCCGCATATTTCATGCCTTTTTCTTTTTCAAGAGCTCATGCAAAAAAGTTTCTAATAGGTTCATTCAATTATATTTTATTTTTTAATTTTAAAAACAATATTTACATTTTTTTTCATTAAAATATTTTTATGCAATATATAAGACAATACAAAACGAGTGGACCTAATTGAATGGTTGAGATTCATTTACTCTTAAATAAATGTTAGAGTTTAGAGTTTGACATCTGAATTGAGTATGGAGCCTATTTAATTTTTTTTATCAGTTGTTCCTTTATTTAAAGTGCTCATAAATCAATAAAAGAATTAAGGCTAAAGTATTATTTTGGTCCTCAATGTTTGCATGAAATTTAATGTTGGTCTTCAATGTTTCAAAAGTTTAATGTTGGTCCTCAAAGTTTTTTTTTTTTGTCGATTTTGGCCTCGAGTGTAACACCGTTAACTTTTTGCAGCTAAATGATGACGTGACACGCTTATGTGACACACTCTCTCTCCTACGTATCATATTTTAATGGCGTGAGATGACACATCACTGCCACGTCATTAAAATATGATGATGATAACGATGATGATGAAGGAGAGAAGATGATGATGTGGCAATGTGGGGTGACTTGACAGTGATGTGTCATGCCACGTCATTAAAATATGATATGTAGGAGGGAGGGTGTGCTACATAAGCATGCTCCGTCATCATTTAACGGCAAAAAGTTAACGGTGTTACGCTCGAGGACCAAAATCGACCAAAAAAAACTTTGAGAACCAACATTAAACTTTTGAGACATTGAGGACCAACATTAAACTTCATGCAAACATTGAGGATCAAAATAGTACTTTAGTCAAGAATTAATTACCTATTCGATGGTAAATACAATAATTTTGACAAAAGACAAAAACAAAACAATACTATTATTTTGAATATAACAACAAAGTATAGTTGATGTTAAAATTGATATTAAAATCCAACGTAAATTTCTTAATATAATGAAAATGACAATTAAACAATTTTATTACTTCTAAAATATATGTCAATTGCTAATGTGAGTTGACATAAATGGTTAAGGATCTGGAGGTAAATTTTTGCTCTACCCATGGGCGAGGATTCAAATACCTTTAAAGTCATCCAAAATCTCACTTAGTGGGCATCTCTCCTCATGGTGATTCCCTAGCATTCATAGGGATAGGGCTAGTTGACTAGTAGTTGCGATCGGGTAAATCTACTTGCGGTTTAAGCCTGTACAGTAATCCTTTGGGTTGAGCCTTTGTTGGTTTCCCAACATGCAACTGACAATCTGCCTGATAGTTTTTGGAAGTGTTTTTCCTTACCATTTTTTCTACCAAAACAAATCATAAAATAAAATATATTTCAATTAAAAAGTTTAATTTTATTAATACAAAAATGGAATCTCACCTACATTAGTGGTTTAATTTTTGTTTTAGCTTAAGGTAGCTATTACCGACAGCAGCAATTGATCTCCTCGCGCTACATGTAAACTTTTCAAAAGGAGGTTTGTGTTAGCCACAAAACTCTTTTTATACATACTAATTAACTAAGTACTAACTTTGCTAAATTTTGTTGTTCAATATTAGTGGTTTAGTTTACATATATAGCGATTAACTAATTGGGATGATGAAATAATTAATAACACTTAGGCTAGGGGGAACCAAAAATTTCATACAAGGGGGCCAAGATTATAGAGTATAATATCAATGTATGTTTATTAAAAATATTAATTAATTTATAAAATTATGTTAAAATAAAATTAAATTAATTAATAGCGCGCCATGACGTGCGCCACTATTTTTTTTTATGAAATGTTATATTAATTATCATACATACAAATAAATACAAATTTATTATAAGTATTATTTTATATCATGTATTTTATTACTCTTTTAGAGATAAATTATTAAACTTTTTATTTCATACCAAGTTTCTAATATATATATATATATATAATATCAACTAGTAGTATATTATCATATTTTTATAAATTTTAATCCTTCATGCTTTTGAAAATTTAAGGAAGGATAGAATATAATGGATGAAGTGATTATTAATGAAATAGAGTGGAATGTTATTTTGGAGTTTTAACAATAAAAATGAAGAACGATTATAATAAAATAATTTGAATTGAATGACTCATCAATTTTTTTCTAATATTAGTCCTTATTAATATAAACACATAAGTGATTGTATTACTATAATAAAATTGCAATTTTCTTAAGCTTAAAATGGTATGATTGTATTTTAAAATATGGATTTAAAATTTAGACCATATGTTAAGATTTCTTTTGATTGGTGATTAAAGTATTTAATGACTTAAAATCTATCAAACTTCAACTGAAAACTAATTTTTAATGTCTAAAAACTCTATTGACCAATCAATAGAAACCTTAACATATGGTCTAAACTCTAAAGGTACATATTAGATGAACCATTAAAATATTAGGTCATTTCATTTTATCTTAGACTCCCAATTTGAAGAGGCACAAAATATGCAAGGTGTTTTGGATAACCTAAAGACTTTGGAAGCTCTTCTCCATTCTATTCAATTTTATCCCTATAAAAACATTAAATATACAATGTCTACTTATTTGAGTATTTCGTCACTCCACTCCATTTTATCCTTAAGTTTCTATCATAATATTTTCTTAAAGATCATCTCCTAAATATTTTATAATTTTTTTGAAAATTAAGTGGTATGAGTGACATCTGGCCAATATTATTAAGGTATATGCATTCTGTATTTTGAGACCTTGAACAGTCTGATCTTGTTATCTCAACTCTTTATGTGCTTTCATAGCCACCAACATCCTCCATCGTTCTCACCAACAAAATATTCAGTTATGGCATTGCTTCTTCCATTTTTTCTTTAACATTATCCTTCGAACAATACCTAGGTCATGTTCGTTAGTTGGAAACATTAAAAGAATGGAGTCGGACGTCATCTACTTTTACTTTTTTCTTTCCATTGACAGATTAAAAAAAATTAAAAAATAATACAAAATGTTAATTATACCCTTTGATTTGAAGAAATTCCAACATTCTTTTTTTATTATTTAAATATAAGGGGTAAAGTGGTAATTTTAATATATTCTCATTTCATTTTCATTCCAAATTCTTACTACCAAACACATTAAACCTATTTCCTTTCTGAAAGAACGTCCCCGTAAGCTTTGATCTCTTTTTCAGGCTACGTAGTCACTGGACATTGATTCTAGATAAAGTCACTCACCTATGCATAATGAATCAATATTCCTCAATGATTTATACATCAACTACACATGATTTTTTATTAATTATTTCCTACATGTATATCCTATATTAATAGAGACAATTTTACTAAGCTACGTTTGGTAGAAATGCACGAATGGAAAGGGAAGGAATGTAAAGTACTGTAGAGTAAAGAAAAGTACTATACAGAAAAGTAGAGAGAGAGATAAAAAGAAAAATTAAGAGAGAGAAAAAGTATGATGAAAAATGTGCTTAGTATGTAAAATATATTGTAACTGTCGTTTTTGGTTCAGAAAATTGTAGTTTGTAATTAAGGACCGCCAGGGGTCTTAACCTTGGGGGACTTCTCCTTAGGTGATGCACCTAGGTGCCTACGTACCCTTCGGAAGGGATCAAAGTCCACGTACGTAGTTCGTCATGGTGATGTCTGTAGGAGCCGTTAGGCAAGGTAGTTACCTGTGTTGGGCCGTGTGCGGCTAAGACGTGTCCAAGGTACTCCGGGCGGGCGAGCCGCTCTTAGGAGGTTGCCTTAGTGTGGGAAAGCTCGGGTCCCTGTAGGTTGCTGGAAGCCCTATAGGTGATACGCTCCGGGACGGAGGTGAGCATGCCGGTGGCCGGTTCGGACGGAGTCTACGGTGGAGCTCGGAATGTGTGGTGGATATGTATAAGGTGTCTGAGGGTTCTTAGGTCACTGAGAATGTTTAGGGTATCTTAGATCCGGTGTTGTAATCCTTCGAGTTGTGTGTCTAGTCCCCCAGGTGAGGGTCTATTTATACTGAGTGTGGGGAGGTCATGCCCGACCCACGACATCGTGGGGTGTGGGTCGCCTCATGATGCTTACGGAGTTCCCACGTCTGGTTTAGTGGGCATTCCGTGAAGTGACATGGGTAAGGGCCACGCAAGCAGCTGATGAGTGGTGTCAGGCGCCGCTAGCATGCGCTGCTGCTAGGTTTCTAGAAGCTTAGTGCCACGTGTCCCAAGGTGGAATATTTCGTAGTTACATAAGTTCCCGAAGTCTACGGGTATCGGGCACCCGTGGACTTAAGTTCTCTTGTCTGTAAGCTACTTAAGAATTTTTATTACCTATGAACGTGGAAGGGCTCGTCCGCGTGAGGTTATGGTTGCTTTGCGTTGATCGTCCGACTTACGAGACAGTGTCCTTCGCTTTGTTCCGTGTAAGTGGAGACGATTGGAAGGTGACACGCGTCTTTTTTCAAGTGGATGGTTGCTTCACTTCCTCAGCAAGTTTTCGAGCCGTCCCTGCAGAAAGTACGCGACTTACCGAGGAGGAGTCATCATTGCTCAGAGGAGAATTCCTGGGATACCCTTTGTGGGTACACGAAAGAAATTCAATGGTCAGGGGCCGTTTGGTCATTTCGGGATGATCTCCTTTGGTCGAGCTCGTCCGCGGTTGGTGACTGGGCAAGGAATTTTGCTGAGAGTTCTCTGTTGGAGGAGCGTACTACTGCAGGTGCCACGCATCGGGGGTCTGATGGATATTACTATCGTCGGATGTTTTGCCGCCGTTTCTCCTTCATTAAATGCGGGTTCATTTCTGAGTGTAGCCATCATTAGCTTGGGCAGAGGATTTTCCAAAAAGACCCCTCGGTGTCTTCGGGTGAATTTTGGGTTTTCGAGGGCCTTTCGGTCTTTGTACCTCTATTGCCCTGGCTATGAATCCGAACCGTTCTTCTTCTCCACGTGTTCGGTCGGAGTTGGCGATTGCAGCCTAAGTTGGTTGTAGAAGATAATTATTTTTATCCGTTACGGGATACGAGGGGGCTGAGATTTTGAATCGCCACTCCTCTGGGTATCCTATAAGTATCCAGCGTTTGAAAGTTCATGGTTTTGCATATTCACCTTTCTCAGCCTTTCTGCCTTCTTGCTTTGTTTGCTCTGCTTCTCACCCCTGTTTTCTTTTCTGCCTTTTGTCTTCCGCCGTGATTCTCGCACTTTCACCATGGTTGGTGCTGATGATAGCTTTTACCCCTTCGATTTTACTGACTTAGAGGATCTCCCTTCTTCTTCTCCTCCTCCTCCTCCTCTTAGCCGTACACGTGACGTTGGTTGGAGTAGGGGGAAGAGATTTGGCCAGCAGAGACTTTCTCCAGAGGCGGTGTTGGATACTCCTGCCATGGTGCCTGTTGGAGCTGGGAAGGAAGGTTGGTTTCCCGTACCACCGACTTCTGATAAAGACCGACGGTAGGAAGGTCTTCAAGGGGAGAAATGGAAAAAGGACGGAAGAGGCAGCGTGAGCGGACCCCGGGAGGGGGAAAGGAAAAGAGCTTCTGCAGCGGAGTTGCCTAAGAGCATAGAAGGAGGGCTTAAGAAACGGTCATCCGGTGTCGAGTCGCGGTTGTCCTAGCAGACGACGCAGCGAGGTTCTGACCAGGGGGTTTGCAGGTGGAGGCTTCGGCGTGAGGCGCTGTTTCGACCTCTGTTCTCACTTCCGCTCCTGTTCGTCAGTCACCCATGAGGGTAATTTTATCAACTTGTCCTCCCGTCCTGAGCCCCATTGATGGGGTCGATTAACCTGCTGCTAAGAGGGCCAAGGTGGCGGTTGAGGAGCCTGCTGGTGATTCTGCCGCGGCTCAGGTTTCGGCGGGCGAGCCCGTGGCTGAGATTTCAACCAGAGTGACGTGGGTAAGGGCCACGTAACAGGCAAATGAGTGGTGTCACGTGCCGTTAGCATGCGCTGCTGCTAGGTTTCTAGAAGCTTAGTGCCACGTGTCCCAAGTTGGAATATTTCGTAGTTACAAATATGATATAATTGTTTAAAAAAATGTGAAAATACATAAAAAGTACTGTTTTGTATTGTTACCAAACGTACCCTAGCTAGCTATATTAGAATCAAAAGCTAAATTATAACCTCTCCAAACAAAAATTCAAACTTTAAAGATTAAACTCAATCTCCGTTCATGACATATATGATATATAGTTTGTGTACTAATGAAATAATAATTTTACGGTCCACCAAAAAAAAGTGCAATTTTATGTTCATTAAGAAAAGATTAGATTAATATGTGTAACTACGGAATATTCCACCTTGGGACATGTGGCACTGACGTTCTAGAAGCACGGCCTCAGCACCCGCTAGAGACACGTGGGACCACTCATCTATCATTTACGTGGCCCTTGCCCATGTCATCTCACGGAGCATCCCCTCAACCAGACGTGGGAACTCCACCAGCCTCGTGGGTCGACCCACGTCCCATGAGGTCGTGGATCGAGCACGATCTCCCCAAACTCGAGTATAAATAGACCCTCACTCGGGAGACTGAGGAGAAGAATCTCTCAAACGAACAAGACATAACCAGAAGGATTACCACACCTCCGCGGTGATATTCGTATATTCTCTCGGTGATCTGAGTACCCTTTGATGCTCTACGCAATCTCTACACACCACGAGCTCCGCCGCAGGCCCCATTCCGGCCAACCTCCGGCAGACTCACCTCCCCCTCGGAGTGTACCGTTCACGGGGCTTCCAGCAGCCACCAGAGACCCTAGCTCTCTCCCGCTAAGGCAACCTCCTGAGAGCGGCTCGCCCGCCTGGAGTACCTTAGGCACGTCTTAGCTGCACACGGCCCGATACAGGTAATCACCTTGCCTAACGGCTCCTATAGACGTCACCATAACGAACTACGTGGACTTTGATCCCTCTCGAAGGGTACGTAGGCACCTAGATGCACCACCTAAGGACAAGTCCCCCATGGTTAAGACCCCTTGCGGTCCTAATTTCAAACTACAATTGTCTGAGCCAAAAACGACAGTTGCAGTGGTGCCCACCGTGATCTTATTCAGACCACAATGCCTTGCGCACTCTGCCACCGAACGACATTTCTTTTTCGGGGAGTAGGAGTACATGCCTAACACTCAGAAACCCGTATTTGTTTTTGTCTTGATCATCGATACAGGATATACAGGACACAACTCTCGCATGGCAAGCACGAAAAATTCCCCAAAGCCCCTGCACGGCCGACCGGATGGCGTTCCAAGTGACCGTTGCAAGCGACATAAAACACAGCTCGTCATCTTCAACGGTGTTGGCGACACACCTGAGACAAATAAGCCGCTAGTCATCACGACCAATATCTCAGGATTCGACGTCAGACGCGTGTTGATAGATCCCGGGGTTATCACCGATATACTCTTCACAAAAACTTTGGAGGAAATGGCCCACCAGGAGGATCAGCTAGCATCGGACGAAGAAACTTTTGTCGACTTCTCTCGACAAGTTGTTAAGACACAAGGAACCCTCATGACATGGCTCGCCATAGGCACACAACCTAGGATTGTCCGCGCTCGAGTGAGATTTGCTGTATCAATGGTACCATCGGCATACAACGCAATTTTGGGTAGACCAACCCTGGGCAAGCTTCGAGTCATCATATCCATAGCTCATATGGTGATGAAATTTCCTACGTCGGCCGGCATCACGGCAATACGAGCAGATCAGTAAACCCACATATGCTCTGCGACTGACCGGCCCGCTACCAGCGAAACCGAGAGTAACGCTGCGAGCCCCCCCTAAGATAGTAGACCTGCGAGACGAAATCCCCGGAGCCAGGCCGCAGCCTACGGAGGACCTCGTAAATATATGAAGAGACTAGGCAAACAGCCGGGAAGTCCGCGTGGGAGCTCTCCTCAGCCTGACCGCCTAAAAAAGTTCCAAGAATTGCTCACTCAGTACAGGAATTTATTCGCCTGGAGCGGCGCGGATATGCTCGGGATAGATCCCGCGCTCATATGCCATTCCCTCAACATTAGAGATGGACCCGGCGTGATCCAGAAGAAACGACATTTCAGCGATGAAAGGCAGCAAGAAATCATTGAAGAGGTGCAAAAGTTCCTTGACGCCGGCTTCATACGCGAATCACAGTACCCCGATTGGCTGTTGAACGTCGTGATGGTAAAAAAGGCGAATGGGAAATGGCGAATGTGCGTTGACTTTACCAATCTGAACAAAGCTTGTCCAAAGGATGCTTACCCGCTCCCGAACATAGACAAATTGTTCGATGGGACAGTTGGGCACCGGATGTTGAGTTTCCTAGACGCCTTCTCAGGATACAACCAGATCCAGATGAACTCAAAGGACCATGAAAAGACCTCCTTTATCACAAACAAAGGCATCTACTGCTACAGAGTCATGCCTTTCGGACTGAAGAACGCAGGAGCCACCTATCAGAGGATGATGGACATCATTTTCCAAAAATAGATAGGTCGGAACCTCGAGGTCTACGTCGACGACATGGTAGTCAAATCCATGGAGCTCGAAAAACACCTGGCACATCTGGAAGAACTCTTCCTGGTTTTGCGAACGCACCAAATGAAGCTGAATCCAACCAAATGCGCTTTCGGCGTATCGGCGGGAAAATTCCTAGGATTCATGATCACGCAACTAGGAATCGAAGCCAACCCCGAGAAATGCGCAGCCATTCTCAACATGGAACCACCACGGACAGTGAAAGAGGTGCAGAGGTTGAACGGAAGGTTAGAGGCCCTCAACAGATTCTTATCAAGGATGACCGACCGATGTCTTCCCTTCTACAAAATTCTAAAAACAGCACCGGCGTTCCAATGGACTGAGCAATGCGAAAAGTCCTTCCAGGACCTTAAGGCTTACCTAGCCAAACCTCTGGTGTTAGCCAAGGCAGTCAAAGGAGAAACCCTCATACTTTACCTAGCTACCACCGACCACGTTGTAAGCTCAACACTAATAAGGGAGGAAGGAGTCGAGCAGTTCCCAGTCTATTACACAAGCCACGCCTTGCAGGGAGCCCAACTTCGGTACCAACGGGTGGAAAAGCTCGTACTCGCCCTCGTCCACTCGAACAGAAGGCTTCGACCCTACTTTCAACTGCACACAATCATGGTCCAAACTGACCAACCTCTGCGGCAAATACTGCAAAAGCCAAACTTAGCAGGGCGAATGACAAACTGGGCGGTCGAGCTATCATAGTTCGACATTCAATACGAGCCCCTCAGGCGATCAAAGCCCAAGCTTTGGCAGACTTCGTCGCCGAAATGACTCCATCAGAACACCTTCAGGGGGACGCCCCGGCTTCAAACCACGACGGGACTACTGAGCCACAGCCAGAAAAATCCCCATGGCTAGTCTATGTAGACGGCTCCTCGACCGGGAAATCCGCAGGCGCCAGCATTATCGCAGAGAGCCCCGACGGAATCAAAGTGGAAGAGGCCCTGTGCTTCACGTTCCCAGCCTCCAATAATCAAGTTGAATATGAAGCACTCATAGCCGGACTAGCGCTAGCTTACGACCTGAGCGCCTTAAAGGTCAAGCTATTCAGCGATTCACAACTAGTGGTCGGATAACTAAATGGAGATTTTGAGGCAAAGGACCCCACTATCATCAAATATGTGGAGCGTGCCAAAGCTGATGCCCTCTCCGAATTAGCCACCACACCGAGCCAATTGGGACTTAAGAAGGTCTTGCAAACCACGCTTCGCACCCCGAGTATAAACCCAGACGTATTGTCGGTTACAATCGACAATTCCTGGATAACCCCCATCAGGGCGTATATAACGGCGGGCACCCTGCTTACAGACAAAGAACTCGCTCGGAAAATCAGGAGGCAAGCAACTCGATACTTTGTCTGGGGGAATGACCTATACAAAAAGGGATTTTAATCCCCACACCTTCGGTGTATCTCGACCAAAGAAGCAAGCTACGTGCTACAAGAAATCCATTAAGGCGTATGCGGCACACACCAGTCTGCGGGAGCCCTCCGAAAGCGAGCCCTGTGCTCCGGATTCTATTGGCCAACAATGAGAGCCGACTCAGAAGCCTTAGTCGCCCATTGCGACCAATGTCAGCGCCACGCCGCGTTTATACACCAGCCACCCGGCGAACTAAAACCCATCGAATCCCCATGGCCCTTCGATATGTGGGGCATGGACATCCTGGGCCCCCTCCCTTAGGGCATGCTCCAGCGGAAATTCCTCATCGTGGCTGTCGATATTTCACCAAGTGGATCGAAGTCGAACCCTTGGCCTTCATCGGGTCCCAAAACGTTCAAAACTTCCTTTGGCGGAACATCGTCACTCGCTTCGGTCCCTCGCACACGTTGATCACTGACAATGGACGACAATTCATCAGCGAGAAGTTCGAAGATTTCTGCAAAGAATGGAGTATAGACCACAGAACTACTTCAGTCGAGTACCCGACAACCAATGGACAAACGGACAGAGCAAACCGTATCATCCTCGAAGGGCTGCGAAAACGATTGGCAGACGCAAAAGAAGGATGGGTGGACGAGCTCCCATTGGTCTTGTGGTCATATAGAACCACAATACACACGGCCACAGGAGAAACCCCTTTTGCTCTAACTTATGGCCAGGAAGCAATCGTTCCAGCCGACATCGGAGTCCCCTCGGATCGGGTGGTCAACTACTCTGATTCAAATCCAGAGAGCTTATTGGTCAGCCTCGACGCAGTCGAAGAACGGAGGGAAGCGGCAGCACTTAGAAATATCGCCTACAAACAGCTGCTGGCACAAAAATACAACCGGGGCGTCCGACCCCGAAATTTCGAAATAGGTGACATGGTCATGCGTACAGCGATAAACAATAGGCGTGACCTCCAACATGGCAAGCTCGCTCCTAATTGGGAAGGCCCGTTCAGGGTTATTGGCATCGCCTCGCACAACGCGTACAAGTTAGCACAACTAACGGACGAACACGTCTCAAATATTTGGAACGCCAGCAGCCTCAAGAAATATTTTGCTCAATAGTGTTTCTTTACGCCTTAGTCCAAAGGCCAAGCTCACAGGCACTTCATTACGTCTTAGTCCTAAGACGAATGCCTCTTGCCTTGTCTTAGTCCCAAGATAAATGTACTACTAACTCGTCTCAGTCTCGAGACAGTTACGCTATGTGTTTAAAAGAATATGAAATACAATACGATTGATCAACTATCGTGCTCAAAATTTCTTTATATTCACATAGGGGGTTTATCGCCCCAAATTTACAAAACTGCAAAAACAACGGTCTAAAATTAAGCATCCCCGGATAAATGCGGAGGCTCGTCCGACCGCAGCGGCTCCCTTCGAGGATTCGGAGGCACCTCGTAATCCTCGATCCTCAAAGGAGAATCACCTCGAGCACGAACGCAAAACTCTCCGCCAATCTTCTCCCAGGAAGGATGCATCCTGGCCCTAACATCTGGAGGAACCGAGATACCCATCAAATCCTCTAGCTGGGCTATACCATTCTGCATCCCGTAATTCACGAAACGCAGAAAGTCCCGACGACAGACTCGCAGGGCGCTAGCCTTGCCCTCTTGAAGCTCGCCCTCCAGCTCCTCCACCCGCACAGCTAGTCGAGTGTTCTTCTCTAACAACTCCTCAATAACTCCCTGCACAAGGTTACAAGAGGACCAGTCAC
Source organism: Senna tora (assembly GCA_014851425.1). Classification (NCBI taxonomy): domain Eukaryota; kingdom Viridiplantae; phylum Streptophyta; class Magnoliopsida; order Fabales; family Fabaceae; genus Senna; species Senna tora. Next base: position 13,780,394 of record CM026269.1, read on the forward strand.
CACCAACAGAACACATCAGAGTCAAAGGAAAAAGCGTCCTACCCCCTCAAGATCCCGCTGATACGCGAAGCCCGCCAGACGGGTTAGCAACATCATGGTCTCCCTGGTCATAAGCTCTAAAGCATAATCGTCCCCATAATCGAGAGGATAATGTTGACGAGCCAGGATGACCCGCTCCACCTCAAACGAGATCAATTTTCCTCTAAAAGAGACACCCTCACCCAGAAGTCGGACGGGCATCTCTTCGGGGGGTACAGGGGTGTAAGGAACCTTCCTACGGTTGAGACGAGTCAAGCTGGTCTCACCCACCAGATTCGAGCAGGACACCTTTTCCCGTAGGATCTTTGCCCACCTTGGCGTTCTCGTCCGTCCCCGAGGGTGGAATGGAAGCATTCGACCGCTCGCGCTTCCGGCTCCGAGAACTCGGCGGGGGATTCAACCTCCCCTAAATTCTGCCTAGAGTCAGCCCTGCGAAAAGAAAACATCCAAGACTTGGTAAGAAGACAAAGAAAAGGGATACAAACTCGCCAACACTAAATTACCCAGAGTTGCGCCCGAAACCGTGGCCCCCTTCAAAAATTCGAAGGTTGTCTCCTCGTACTCCTCTCGATCATACCGAACCCGGAGAACAGGATTGGACCACTTGAGCAGAAATCACGGACGCCAGTCGGACGGCCGAATCCAAGGCGGGCAAAAGCCTTTCTTGGGCACCACCTTGAAGAAGTACGACCTCCAAGCGTGATTGTTACCCGGTAGATCAGTAATGGTGAACCCTTTGGCACGTGACTGAAAACACACCCATCCGTGTGCCTCGCGGACGTGGTACAGAGAAAGGAACGCATTTGGGAGAACCTTCAACCTGTGTGACCGACAAAACCTGTCGAAAACACTAAGTATCGACCAAACATTCTAGGTCAGTTGTGCAGGACAAACATTCAACAGGTTGAGCATGGCCTCCACAAAACCAGAAAACGGAGGATTGAAGGCACCATTGTAAGAGATGCAGAGGGGAAGAACGAAGCCGACACCGTCGCTCCAGAGAATTGTCTCCTCTTCCCCCATTGGCTTTATCTCGTAGCCCTCTGGGAATGAAGGAGCGAAGCGCTCCTCCCACACTTTCTGAATACCGGCCCCCGGTAGCACCCGCGAAACCACGCCGGCATCCGCCGCCGATACGTTTACCGTCGAACCCATCTCCGGCTCCGCAGAGTACCAGCCTGCGGAGGCAGATAGAGGAGGTGTCGCCAATGTTCCATCCTCCCCAGAAAGAACTTCCCGGAGATCTGCGGAGTCCCACAACATAATGAGAGCATCCACTCTCTCCCCAACTCCCTCTATGGCCACCAACAGGAAGGACTGTTCAAAATTCGGGTCCAAGGAAGAACACACCGAAACGGCGGCGCTAGCGGAAGCCATTTGTCAAACGATGGGGAGTCAAAAATCGCAAGGTCTAAAGTTTGGAGAGAAGATTCGCAAAACAATGGGAAGTCTTCCGCCCTCAGCAAATAAAAGGAGGCCCAGCAGACGCTTTGCAGCCCAACCAAAGAGGCGTAAAAACGAAGCGACTCTGAAGCTGAAGGGAATGACCAAACGGCCCCTGACCTTTGGATTTCTCCCACCAGCCCTCGAAGGGCATTTCGGGAAATTCCCCTCTGGGCAATGATGACTCCACCTCAGTAAGTTGCGTACTTCCTGCAGAGATGACTCAGAAACTTGCTGGGGAAGTCAAGCATCCAGCCATCCGAAACGGGACACGTGTCCTTTCCAAGACGTCTCTTTTTCCACGGAACGATAGGAGAGAGCCTACCTCATGAGTTGGACGAGCCATCCGACGTACAGAGGCAGCGAAAATTCCTAAGTATCTTACAGACGAGGAAACTTAAGTCCACGAGCGCCCGACACCTGTAGACTTGGGGGACTTATGTAACTATGGAATATTCCACCTTGGGACACGTGGTACTGACGTTCTAGCAGCACGGCCTCAGCACCCGCTATAGACACGTGGCACCACTCATCTATCATTTACTTGCCCACGTCATCTCACGAAGCATCCCCTCAACCAGACGTGAGAACTCCACCAGCCTCCTGGGACGACCCACGTCCCACGAGGTCGTGGGTCGAGCACGATCTCCTCACACTCGAGTATAAATAGACCCTTACTCGGGGGACTGAGGAGAAGAATCTCTCAACAGAACAAGACACAACCAGAAGGATTACCACACCTCCGCAGTGATATTCGTACATTCTCTCGGTGATTTGAGTACCCTTAGATGCTCTACGCAATCTCTACACACCACGAGCTCCGCCGCAGGCCCCATTCCGGCCAACCTCCGGCAGACTCACCTCCCCCTCGAAGTGTATCGTTCACGGGGCTTCCAACATCCCTAAGAGACCCTAGCTCTCTCCCACTAAGGCAACCTCCTGAGAGCGGTTTGTCCGCCCAGGAGTACCTTAGGCACGTCTTAGCCGCACACGGCCCGATACAGGTAATCACCTTGCCTAACGGCTCCTATAGACGTCACCATGACAAACTACGTGGACTTTGATCCCTCCCGAAGGGTACGTAGGCACCTAGGTGCACCACCTAAAGACAAGTCCCCCAAGGTTAAGACCCGTTGCGGTCCTAATTTCAAACTATAATTGTCTGAGCCAAAAATGACAGTTACAATATGTAAACACACAGTAGAGAGTATATATATATATATATGAAAATGTGTCTTTTAAATCAATAGAGGAAGGAAAAAAAAAGAATGCGAACAAAATTTGAAGACACTCTTTGTTGAGATATATAAAGGAAAACGTAAAGATATATGCATATAAAAGGAAAAAAGAAAAGAAAACATCCTTTCTACAGTAGTAAAGAATAAAGATGAACAACTGTCTACCAAAAACACCCATGAATAACTTAAGCATTACCCAATTTGTTGTTTTAAAAAAAGTGAATAATTAAGAATAACTCACAACCACATGAATATAGATATTTTTTCTCAAATTTAGTTGAAAATGTCACTAGTATTATTTTGAGTTTAAGTTCACTTTTTACATATTAATTAGTATATTATAATTAAACCAATCAACAATATATAATCTATATATTCTAATATAGAGTTCTTTGAAATTATAAGAAAAAAACTGCATAGAAAAATATTTATATGACATATAAAGTAAAGAAGAGATAAACTAACGCTATGTTTGGTTTGGATTAATTAGAGACGTAATTTTGATTGTAATCCAACACTCTTCTTATAAAAAATACATTACCTTTTGCAATATGATGAAATTATGTTTTTGTCTTTATTTTTTTTATCTATTTTTATTCCATTTTCACTTTTAATTTTATTTTACCCACCTTTATTCCATTCATATCACAGTCACATTATATTCCTATTTTCATTCTCATTTCCATTCATATTCCTTCCAATATTCTTAGGCCTAATTTAATTACTACCCTCCATTTCATTCATTTGAAAATTTTGCCAAATGATCAGTACATGGCTACTATATAAAGTGTGTTGATTATTCCATTTTCCACCAAAATAGCACAATCTCTCTCTTTTCATAAACAAATACGAACTGGTTATCCACCTAATAGCAATCTATCAAGATGTTTTTTTTTTTACTTTTATAACTTTTAAATTCAAATTAAAAAAATATTAATATTGATGTCTCATTTTGATGCATCTTATCAAAAGGCATGTAGTGCAACTATATATACGGATTTATTTTTTGGTAAAGAATGAAATTGAACTTCATATATATATATATATATATATATAATATATATATATATATATATATAGTATATTCAGGTTATTTTTATTTTAGAAAATATTGTTTATTGATAAATTTAAATACTATCTTACATGTGACTCTTTTAAAACAATTTGGTATATGTCACTCCTTAAAAAGTGGATTAACTCTCAATGAAAGCATGCATGGTTGGTATAAACTACTCTCCAATTCTTAGGAGAGACACACATTCAAAAGATCAACTAGTTGCATTGCATGTGAATACTTATAATTTGAGGCTCAAGTTTTATCTTGGATCTATGTGGTTATTATTCAATAATGTAAAATACATTAAAAAAACATATAATGGATAAAAAACATATAATGTAAAGTACATGCAATGTAATTTTATATATCCCAATAAACTAATTATATTATATTTTTTACATACCAAACAAACTTTTCATAATATTTTTTTTTTTTATATTTTCAATGCACTTTTCTCTATAATACTTTACTTTATTTTATATCCATTCTTTTTTCATCCGTACATTTCTATCAAATATAACCTTAAATTATTCGAGTACAGTGCACTCTTTTTACAAAAAATAGATAAAGCAAGAGATCAATATAAGTCAATTTAATGATTTGAAAACGAAGATAAATTACAACTTTTTGACTTCATATAACAAACATTTTTTTAATATTGAAAACATGTAAATGAAAATTGATTTTAATTAATAAATAAAAAAAAGTGTTTCTGTAATTCTCTTGTGAGATTTGGTTTAAACGCGTCTATTAATTAGTTGATTACGTACGTTTTTATCCACTTTCTTTTTCTCCCCAAAGGAATAAGACAGGATGATCCATCAACCACCTCTAATTCACCACCATTTATTGTTTCTTTTTCTCATTTTGATGCCACCAAAATGCTCTAAAAAGAAAAGAAAACGAAGAAAAAGGCAATTACCTAAGATTAAGGTCTCTCACGAAGGCTCGTGGGTAGCTTCATTAAATTCAATATTGCTCTTGCTGTTGATGACAGTTATGCTTTCTTTTCAAGATGATTCCCCAATCTTCAAGTTTTATAAAATGGTATATGGATATAGATTTAGATATAGTCATAACTTTTTTTTTTTTCCTTATTCTTTTGGATAATTAGTGATGTTTCCTCTTAGGCCAACATCTCAATGGTCTTATTCCTAATGGGAAAATGCACCACCATTTTTGACTATTTCATTTTGAAGATGCCTCGTTGGCAATGGATAATATATTGTGGCCATATCTGTAATTAAATATAGGGTCCGTGAAATCTTGTGGCAATTGTATAGTCCTACCTACGATGATGGATTTGTTTTAATAATGGTTTCTATATATATATATATATATATATATATATATATATATATATATACGTGGAACAATTATACCCTTTTCTTTAGCTTCTTCTTACCCACCTTTATTTCTCTCCAAGTGGAATGAGGGATCCTAAGTTGGAGTACTCCAAAGTTAAAAGATGAGGCTTTTTTTTATAATTTTTTTATTATTTAAAAATACAATAATTACGCTTTTATTTATATTTAAAATTAAATGTCAAGCCACTATTAAATTTTAATATGGGGTGTGTTCAAATAAATTTACATGTATATATTTTAATTTTTTTTAATTAAAAAGTTCGCTAGGCTTCGATTAATCTAACTCGAGTTAATTAGAGAGGATGTTTTGTATTAGGAGAGTACTAAAAATTTGATACTCTTTTCATTTCTTACATGTCACTTTTCAATATTAATAAAAATTTAATTCTAAAGCATTTATGATGAGTTTTATTAGTGTAAGTTTTTAATAATATTGATAAATAACATTATAATTATAAATGAAGGAATGTACTAAAAATTTAGTAATCCTTTCATCGAAAAAAAAAAGAAAATCAGTGCTCCTGAAATATTAAATTTTTATCCGTGTTGATATTAAATTTTATAGCCTTGATAGAGTTCTTTTAATAGAAGTATTTTTATGTATAATACTCAATTTCAAGACATTAATTGCTTAAGAAAAATGGATACCACTGATCAAATCAATCTCTCTTTAATTTGAGTCAATAAACAAGGTAAAAAAAAAAGTATATTGATCATGCAATAATCTATAGACTAAAATAATTATTTAGTCTATAAAAATTGCACGTTCTTAGTCATTAAAAAATAAAATGTCTCAATTTAATCTTTATAAAAGATTATTTTTCAATTAATCAATATGGTTGTTTGATTATTAATATTGATAAAAGATAGCTAATAGAGACAATATAATACTAATGTATGTTAAGTCACTCTTAAATGATGAATTAAAAATTTTGTTTATAAAATTGGTTGGTAATATATGCAAGGACAAGTCAAATCGGTCAAACTACTTCGAACTAATTCATTAAGTACAAACAATGCAAGACCCGTAGGTTTAACAGTGGTTCAAAAAGTCCTTTTTGACTAGCTAGTTTGTTTGAATATTAGGAAAATTAAATGATTGTGAAAATTATTGCTGGTAGAAAATAGTTTCTTCCAACTTATAAAAACTGTTTCAGGTATCTTTCAGATGTTCCCACACTATTAATTCTAGAATGGACAAGTCATCTATTTATCCTCTTGAAAACACCTTTTCTATATGCAACAAACAATGGAGAAAATTTACACAAAGAAGTAACGCAGACAGCAAATATGCATGCATGCATGCATCTAATTAATTAATTACAAAGTCATTATCTCTTTCCTTGCGATCTGTCTCTATTCACACTGTCTTCATACTGAGTTCGTGAAATGTGATTTGTTGGGGATTCTCTCAAAATTAAGTTCGAGTCGCATCGATTAGGACACTGTCCTTAAGAGATATTTCGCTATTCTTCAAGAATTAGATAGCGACACTCTCATAGGATTAAACAAACTCGTCCACGATGTTGCACACCGGAGGAAACAAGAAACTCAAGTAGAACACAAAAATAAAATGAATCCAAATATTAGAGAGTATGTATATATCTCTATTTAATGCCACACACGGTATATATATATATATATTAATTATAGAAAACGTGTCACCCAAAGAAACGGCCGAATTGTACAACCTTAAGAAAATTGCAACCTCTTGGCAACCTTTATCACCATAAAAGGTGGAACAATCTTTGACACTTTCAAAGATAAAAGTTGCAGCAAACATATATGTTTCACCTTTTAACTAATATATATATATATATATATATATATATATATATATATATATATAATAAACATTTATTTAATTTATAGTAATAAAAATAATTTAACAATTTATTATTATTATTATTATTATTATTATTATTATAAATTAACAAATATTCAAGTTCGGGTCTCCTTTATTTTAGACAATGTGAAATTTTATTTGACACACACACTTGACATGTGCACTTATATTTACAACAATCCCTCACATGTGTCAAATAAAGAACCACATTTATCACTGAATTTTACTCATGGATATAACCATTGTATCTAGTGTCTTTCCGACTATGAACTAGACCTAGACCAATAACACATAGTACACAGAGATGTTAGTGAAGCCAGCTTCTATGAACCAACAATTCGCTCTCAATGAAAGGATGTTACGAGTTCCTTATTAGGGTGGTTACCTTCCTTGAAAAGCCCTTATAAGGCCTTCCAACTCTAATAGCTAGTTTTTGGGGTGTGATTCTTCTAAAGACTTGTGCTCGTATCAGTTGATTGTTTAATTGAGAGCCAAATAACAGAAAATAGCTACTTGTGGAGGAATCTGACCGGGGGAGGGGCACACCTTGATAGAATGAAGTGCAACTGAGTAAAATGTCGCAATGTGCAGCTATCGGGACGCTGGCTTTCGAAGGGAGTGATAATATTATACGAGTCCTACATCGTTTAGGGAGGTTACTTTTTTTAAAGGGCCTTATAAAATTTTGAGTTCTCCAACTCTAATAACTAGCTTTTGAAATGTAGTCCTTAAAAGAATTTGTGCTCGTATTAAAAGTACCAATTAATACGAGTATAAATAGAAGTATAACTCAAAAAACTAGTAGTTGGAATTGAATAATCGAGCGCTTTATAAGGCCGTCTCCTAAAAGATAATGATAATCTCCCTAACGTGACAAAGATTTTGTAAACATAAAGCATGTTGTGTTGTCAATGCTGATGACCACACAGATTTTGGTATAGTTTCACACAGTTCTCATATGCTCTTATTTTCAGCGAAGGATAGAGTAATTATTGACTCTTTTTTAAGCCATATGAAATATATATATATATATACTTTTTCTGATCTCATTTTGAGATATTGGTAATCTACTACTTCTATTTCTAGATCGATCATAAAAGTTGATCTCTCTTTCATGAGCAAAAGTCTAAAAAAATACAATGGCAGATGTATGTATATTAGCCATTGTACCATTTTTTAGATTATTGATGGCACTATTTTTCATTTTTTTTATTTATTGTCGTACTTGCAAGAAAATCAAATAGAAGAGCCAAGAGATAATTTAGTGCTTAAAGTGGTTAAACAAACTCAATATAAATTAGATTCTTCTCTAATTTGTAACTCCTCCACAATCAATTGTCTATTAATTAACCTCACCATGAAAGCATTCTTAATATTATAGCGTAACCTTCCATACCACATGATAAATCTATTTTTGGTTAGAGGATTTATAGAATAAAATAAAACTGCATAAGGTTGTAAATTAGAGGGACTTGCCTTAGGTGAGAATTTAAGGTGCCTACGTGCCTTGTTTAAGAGATCAAAATTCATGTAGGTTGAGTATATGAGGGCTGTAGTGGCTAGAAGGTTACCCGTGATTAAGGGAACATTAGGACAAGTATATGAGGAAATTAATGAGTTACTTAACTCTCATATGCTCGATAATGATTGCCATTGTACAAAGAATACGAGATGCCTTGTTTGTAATGAGGTCGACAAATTCCTTGATTTACAAGAAACTCTCGACCCCTTTCCATGCACTAACATATTTTTCTATCAACATAGGTTGTCTTATTAATATTTCAGGTACTGAAGGGATCAGAGCAATTATTCGGAAGAAGGATTTTGTCTTGAACCCTGTTGACTATATATGGAACAGATACAGCCAAGCATCAGACTAAAACTTCTGAACCCTTTCCTTCTCTTTTTATTTAAATTTTTTCTCTTGGTTCCTAAACAAAATTTTGTTTTGACACAGGAAAGGAAACCATCAAAGAGATGACTGTACATCATAGAAACCACCTGTCTAAGGCTCCTATTTCTGGGTGTAATAGCATTGCAAGATGGCTTGATGGCTTCCTCCTCCTAATAGAGGCACTCTTAAAATAAATTGTGGTGGTGCTTTTAAAGGTTTAATGGAGGGTTCTGGTATTGATATTATTTCGAGGGATCACAATGGTGAGGTTTGATTTTTGGTGCTAGGTCTGGTGTAGGTTGAATTTTCTTTCTGTTCTCTGCTGTTTTTGTTGTTGTTGTTGTTCTGGATTTGGTGTTCTGTTTTGTTGGTTTGATTACAAAATGCATTTGGCAAAAAAAAAAAAAAAAAATTCACAAGTCTTTCCATAATTTTTCTATGCAATAATTTCCACAAACATAATCTCTTGGAAACTTTTGGTGCTCCATAACTTTAAATATGAGCCTTTAAAAAATAAATAATTGTGGAATGCCAGAAAAATTGGGTTTTGAAAGGATATATACATAATAAAATATATATACACAAATTCAGCCACCTTTAAAAATAATCTACTGTTGTAAAACAAAGAATTTAGGAGCAACAAGAACATAAGAGAAAGAACTTAGAGAAACAATAAGAACATAAGAGAGAGATGCACCAAATTCATTCATATATTCACTTGTTTACAATAGCCTCTATTTATAGGACTCTAGTCATAAGGTAACATTAAGAACACAATAATGTACCTTTAAGCACAATAATTGGAAGGTTGCACAATTGTCTTTAAGGGGCTTTCATGGATAGGTTACTAAGGATACAAAGAGACAAGTGATTATGTGGAGGGTTTAGGAAGAATCCAATGTTGAAATGTGGTCATCCACACATAAATATATATATATTTACAATACTTCCCCTTGGATGACCACCCACTATGAACATGCCTCATTAAAACCTTGCTAAGAAAAACCCAGTAGGACAAAATCTTAGTGAAGGAAAAAGAGTACATAATTCATAATTAATTTTCTTCCCCTGATTTTATATTGTATAATATAAGTCTTCAGGACTTCGTATGAATATGCCTCGTTAAAACCTTGCTAAGGAAAACCCAGTGGGACAAAAAAAACTTAGCGAAGGAAAAAGAGTACATGATTCATAAATAATTTGCTTCCCCTCAAGTTTATATTTTATAATGAAAGTCTTCAGGACTCCGTATGAATATGCCTCGTTAAAACCTTGCTAAGAAAAACCCAGTGGGACAAAAGCTTAGCGAAGGAAAAAGAGTACAATATTCATAGTTATTTTTCTTCCCCTCAAGTTTATATTGTGTCATGAAAGTCTTCAGGACTTTATATTTCAATGTTGTATCCATGCTTCTTAAGAACTTGAGGTGAAATACTTTAATTAAAGGTCAGCTACATTATTGCTAAATTGAATTTTGTGAATACCAATATCACATTTCTTTTGTAGCCTATCAATATCTTATGATGCATACTGCATTTTCCTCATACAATATCATTGGTTGCAGGCAACCGACATATTTCTTTAATATGAGGAATCATGGTTCTCAACCAAATACTCTTATAAGTTGCTTCATGAATAACTAATATCTCTGAGTAATTTGATTATGTGGCTGTAACGATTTACTTCACTTACTATCATGAAAGTTCCTCCATATGTAAAAATGTAAAATTTTGAAACCGAGCTTTGCGGGGATCACAAAAATATTCAACCTTAACATATCCAATTAATTATGTTTTCCTTCCTTTGAGAAGAGTAAACTGGGATAAGATGTTCTTTGAAAATATCTAAACTTTGCTAACAAATTTATTGTAATGGCTATGCCTAGTTTAGTACAAAGTGTCCTTATTGTACTAAGGTATGGTACTTCAGGATCAATAAATTGTGTTTATCATCTTCTCATGGATGAAAATGGTATGTATTTATATCAAGTGGACGAATGATCATAGGGAAACTTAAATCCCAAACAAAATCTTGAATCCCAAGATTTTTCATTTCAAATCCATTTCTCAAGTACTATGCAGGTTTTAAAATATCTTCTGGAGTTCCTACAATATTTATGTCCTTAACATAAACTGCAACAATAAAAATTTCAGAGTTTGCCTTCTTTATAAATATAAGGACAAATATGATCATTTTTATAACCTTTTAACAAATACTCACTGAGACGATTATACTACACTCCTCTAGACTGTTTCAATCCATATAAGGATATTTGTAATTTGATGGAATATATATCTCAAGGTTCTGATTTATATGCTTCAGGCATCTTAAATCCTTCAAGGATTATAATGACCTATATAGCTACTACTTCCATCAAACATACATCAAGTTTTTCAAAGGCTACCATATCAATTAAAAATGGTACAATTGTATCCATAATTAGATAATAAATATCATAATGTGATCTATGCCAAGCCTTTGTGAGAAACTTTGTGCCAAAACTCGTGCACAATTTGTATTTTTTGTAAATGAATACAGTTTTAACATCTTCAGGTGTTTGAGTAATTGATCCAGAAATTCTCATTTTGATAACGAGTCTAATTTGGCTTATATTGCCTTTTTTCTATTTTGGCCAATCATTTCGATATCGATATCATTTTGTAGTTTTGGGATCAGGTCCCTCATCATTAATAATTTCCGATGCAATTGCAATTGAAAATATAATTAACAACAATTTCATTTATTTCTCACATTTCTCTATAATTCAATGAGATCTCATGATTTTCCGGTACCGGATCCACTTCTGGGGATGAAACTACTTCAGGAGTTACTTTTTCAGAAATGTGGGGTTGTTGATTCATATTTGAAATATCCTGAATATCCTTGAGAGCATCTTCTTTACTTTTTCTCCTTCTGGGAATGATATCTTTTGCACTAATTGGTCTATCACGCTTCTGGCGTATTTCAGATTCATTAGCTGCTGTACTAGCAGATTGTCCGCCAGGGACTTCTAATCGTGCTAAAATATTTGCAGCTGATACATGCGATTTAATGACCCACTAAGTATTTATGAAATTATCTGATAATTCATTTGCAACAATTTGCAAATAAATTATTCTTTGAACTTCAAGTTCACAATAATTTGTATGAGTATTATCGTATGATAATGTTGGTGTATTTCAACAAATTTATATTTTTCTTCCTCTATTCATAAGTTAAAAGTTCAATATATCTAATAATAGATAACGAATCAAAACCAACATAAATTTCAAGAGGAACATATAAAATACAACAAACAATTTCTAATACGGATCAAAGACGCAGCATGTATTATAGCATGTCCCCAAGTAAATTTTAGAAACTTTGACTTCATAAGCATAGGTTTAGCAATAAGCTCTAACCATTTAATAAAAGATTCAGCTAAACCATTTTTTATGTTCATGAGCTACTAATAATTCAACTATAATTCATATTAGCATGTAATAGCCATAAAATGTTTTTATTTAAATAAGAAAATATGCCCTTAATTGTATCATTTGAACAAGTAATTTAGAAAATCTATATTACAAGTTAAAAGTCAACAAATTTATGACTATCGATTAGATGCATCAATTAAAATGAAAGATATTGAAATGAGCCACATGATAGATGAATATAACTATAGACATTTCCTTGAATATATTGTAGAAAATAAGGAGACTTGATGTGTAATATAGAAAATGATTATTTAATAATTAATTCACATTACACAAAATTCACAAAAGAAATCAATTACTAATAGGATCTTCCGATCGTTCAACAAATGTCCGTATGTAATTTGTATAATACGTCGCATGAAAAGTGAGTTTGGATGACCAAGTTGATCATGCCAAAGTATAAAAATCTTAGGGTCTGACCACTTTCAGTGCATAAAATTTGATTCGTCAAATTTTAAATTTATTAGATATAACCTTAAAGAAAAGTAAAGATTTTCTCTATTATAAGCTTCAGGCTTGATATAGTAGAAATAATGTATGGATATTCTGTATCTCACTTATTTTTGTCTCAATGTGATAACCATTACGGTGAATATATTTCTTTAAAATTTGGTAGATTTCTTCTGGATCTACAAGAAATATATAATGTATCACCAATATTAAAATTTATCTATTTGGCAATGAAATGTGAGCTCTTCCAGAGTCTGATATGACATTTACAAAACTAGATATCTTATTAACATTAATTTTAGCTAATGTTAATTTTGTCAAGATAAATTGTATGAGTTGTGCTACTATCCACAAGACATATGTAATCCTCTATAACGTTGAATATAATTGTTTATCTCAAAGCAAAATTAAAATAATTATAATACACTAAGGGAGCAAGTTATACTTAAAATTCAAATGAAATATATGTGATTCATAAAATTTTAAAGTGTAGTCATTTTTTGTCACTAATTAAAGTATAAGTCTTCAAAAATTAAATAAAATTAGACACATCACAATCAATTTTCATTTGTGATCCATAAGAAATAGTAGGATTTACAAGCTCAAAAAATTTTGCTTTTAATTTAGTTTCCTTTGTTTAGTGAAGCATAATAAAGTATAACAAAATGTAAGACCAATAACATATGCTACATTTGTAGCAAATGATTTTATCATTTCTTTGAGGTTTTTTTTTCTTTGAAATAGTTTATCCTCATTTTTTGTCTCGTTCTTGTGCTTCAGTGTAGCACTTTTATTTTCATAATTTGATGAAAAATTATTTTCAATATTCCAAAATATGTTTTCTTTCATGGTCTCATTTTGGACCACGACCTCATCCATGACCTCGAGAAAAAGCCACATTCACTTCAGGGAATGAAATTGATCCAACTGGACATGGTTTTTAATTATTCTTCATCAAAAGCTCAAATCTCATTATTTTGCTCTTCCACAAGCAAACAAGAAACTAGCCCGTAATATTTGATAAATTAATCTATGCTCTCGATATTACTACTGCAGGAGCACATTCGAAGCATGAAAAGTAGAATATGTTTTTTCTAAACATATCTTCATTAATAATTTCCTTTCCTTATAACTTAATTATAGAGCTAATTTCAAACAAGGATGACATATATTCACTTACAAAATATATTGTAGATGTAAGTGCATCCAATTAGAAAGAGCTTTAAGATGAATCATTGATCATTTTGGAACTCATATATATCTTTCCTTCAATTTGTTCCAAAGAACTACTGGTTCTTATTTTCATATCTATCTCTTCATGCAAATGAATAACGAATAAAAATCATTGCATTTTGCGCATCCTTCAGGGATGCATAAATCCTTCAGGGATACATGAATTTGTTCTTCTATAGTATTTCAAAGATTCAATATTGCACTCAAATAAATTATAAAACAAAAAAAAAGTACTCATGATAAATAATTTTTCTTGACATATCAATTGCAACGAATATAAACATTATGAGATTTGATAAAACTTACATGATGAGAAGAAGAAATATATTCTTGCTTACCATGATATGATGAAAACAAGTTTGAGCTCCTTTCGACACAAAATTCTAGAGATTCGTGCTGATAACGTGTTGTAAAACAAAGAATTTATGAACAACAAAAACATAAGAGAAAGAATTTAGAGAAACAATAAGAACATAAGAGAGAGATGCACCAAATTCATTCATCTTTTCACTTGTTTACAATAGCCTCTATTTATAGGATTCTAGTCATAAGGTAACATTAAGAACACAATAATGTACCTTTAAGCACAATAATTGGAAGGTTACACAATTGTCTTTAAGGGGCTTTCATGGATAGGTTACTAAGGATACAAAGAGACAAGTGATTATGTGGAGGGTTTAGGAAGAATCCAATGTTGAAATGTGGTCATCCACACATAAATATATAAATATATATATATATATATATCTACAATATCTACAGATGTATACTATTTTTACTGTGCACGAGCAAAAACGCCGTCACTGAGGGCGTTTTTCTTAATTACTGAGAGCGTTTATAGGGTCAAATGGTCAATCCTATAAATGGCATCACGAGGGCGTTTTTAACGCTAATATTTACATGAAAACAAGTGTGATAAAATTGTAAAAAACGCCCTCAGTGGGTTGACCATTTGACCCTATAAACGCCCTCACTGAGGGCATTTTTTTGTCAAAAATTAAGAAAATCACCCTCAGTGAGAGCGTTTTTTAATGTGCACAGTAAAAGTGGTATATTTCTATGGATAGTTTTTAAAGGTGATTGAATTTGTGTATATATTTTTTATTGTGTATATATCCGATAAAAAACCCAGAACATTTTATTTGCAAAGTCTGACAGTATGTTTCAGAAGAAGAAAAAATTGATATAGACATTTTCTATTATTTAATATAATTAAAACCTTTTCTTTCAATGTCCTCCGTCTCTATTCTCTTCCATTTAAATAGAAATTTAACAAATATCATTTTTATTTGCATTTTCATTGACCAATAACTCTTTACTCTCTTCATCTTTCTTACTATATTTTGCCTTGTCCCTATTGCAACTACCCATCTTCTTAGCTTTTAGAGCTTCCACTTCCCAATCTGTATGTACTATCACAACATAGAGACTTAATAGGGCACAGGTTATTTGAGCAGATAGAAGCCCAAACCAAAGCCCAATGAATCCAGCCTTGTAAAGAAAGGCCAAGCCCACAGCCACAGGAGTACCCACAAAGTAAAAAGAGCCCAAGTTGATGTGGGCCCTAATGACGGGCCGAGCAGTGCCACGTAGGATGCCAGAACAAGTAGTTTGAAGGCAGTTTGCAAGCTCACATAAGCCCATAATTGGCATGACCAATACAACCAAGGCCTTGACGAGCTCATCTTTAGTGAAAAGCCCAGCCCACCACTCTCTAAAGATCACAGCCCATAATAGATCAATGACACCCATTACAAGACCACATCCCAATGCAACCATAGTAGCTAACCTGGCCTTGTATGGTTTATCAGCTCCAAGTTCATTTCCTACCTGCAACCAAAGCATTGAGTAATTCTTTTTAATGGAATATATTTATATGAATTTTTTTTAATATTTTTATTATTTAATTCTCTAATTAAAATAAAATATAACTTTTTTACAAAAAAAATCAATCATAAAAAAGATAACATACAATTTTTAATTAAGAAATCTCATTGACAAAATTATAAAAAAAACCATTTATTCGGGCCATAAAGATCAAAGCATTTAGATTGCTAGAGATTAAGCTAGAATAGTATTATGGGATCAAAATTAGTTTACCAATATATAAATTGGTGTGGCGTTGGTAATTGGCATGCTAAACAAAGTAAGTGGCACATACAATTTACCAATTTATAGAACTTAGCACACAAAACAATTACTTGACATATTGAATGATTTTTACTTTTTACGTAGTTAATAAGGAGTCCGGATGTTTTAAATTAGAGAAATTATACATTATATAAAAAAAACTAAACTTAGGTAAGATTTTTTATTTTTGCATTAAGATTTCTCAATATAAATAAGACACGTGACAAAAAGTATTTGTATGATCAATTACGATAGAGAGAAAATATAGAAATCACCTTTTACGTGATCAATCATTGAAGAAAAATAGTGTGTAAATGAAGCCTATAATTGAAGAAACATTATAACAAATTAAAGATACAAGAAATTTCATCTAACTTCTCTTCATAAAAAAAAAAAAAAAATTAGCCCCGGCCTATTCAAAGTAGATCCTTAGAAAAATGAACAATTTTTGAAATTTAAAATATCCAAACTCCTTAATTAATTATAAGTTTTATGGTGTACTTAAGTGAATGAGATCATTACTCATTAGTTAGAAAAAAAAAATTCAGGCCTAAAGGCTAAACAAAGAGAAGTTACAAGTTCTATTCAAAACTTACCCTGGCAGAGACAGTAGTTGCAAGTGCTACAGGAGCCGTATACAACATATTAATAGTCTGAATCAAGATCCCCATAGTAGCCACAGGTACAGTAGGATTAGGCAAGTACCCAGTCATCAACATCACAATCTCATACCACCACCACTCCAAGCATATCCCCACACAACTCGCCACTGCAAGTCTCACCACTTCCATTAACCCTCCATCCTCCAATCTTCCTCCTCCTCCTCCATGGACCACCCTCTTCTTCCTCCACAACCACACTGCATACCCTCCCACCATCCCCGTCATGCTCACATTCGTCGCCACGGACGCTGTCGCGACACCCGGCACGCCGAGCCCCATCGCCACCACCAACAAGTAATTCAACGGCAAGTGAAGAATCAGCGCAATTACTGAGCAGTAAAACATGGGCTTCGTCTCCTTCTGCGATGCGAGGAAAACTCGGAGTGGTTGTAATACGGCGACGGTGAGGAGGTCCGGAAGAGTGTAGAAGCAATGGGTGGCGGCGACGGATGTGATGGACCTGTCTTGGCCTAGGAAGAGCATGATGGGCTCGAGGTTGAGCCAGAGGAGGGAGATGGGGATGGTGGCTAGGAAGAGGATGAAGAGCATGCGGCGTAAGGAGAGGGAGAGGAGGTGGAAGTTCTTGGTGCCGTAAGCCTGGCTACAAAGTGGCTCGAGGCCGGAGGATAGGCCCACGAGGACGGAGTAGCCTGTGATGTTGGTGAAGCCGATGGAGAGGGTGACTCCGGCGAGCTGGAGGCTGCCGAGTCGGCCGAGGAAGAGGACGGAGATGAAGGCTTTTACGAAGACTAGCCAGTTCATGGCTGTGATGGGTAATGCCATGTCCCATAATTTTTTAAGCTCTTCTAATACTTGCTGTGCATGGAATAATGTTACAAAATTGTCTTTGGATTATTAGAAGGATCCTTAGCAAACCCATAGAAACGTTTACGTGGTGCGTTTGTATTGATTTAGTTGTAAAAATATTTTTCTAAAAAAATTATATTTTTGTAACTGGACCAATACAAATGCGCCATGTAGGCATTTGTATGAGTTTGTACCCTAAGCAGTTTACACCCTAAAAAAAAATCCTTATTAGAATGAAAGGAAATGGAAGTTTTAAATTTCATATTTTCTTTATTAAAACATTTTAATTCTTAAGGGTTTTTGTTAGGAAATTAAGATGGGGAGGGAAGTGATTGGAGGAAAAGGGAGGGGAAGGGAAGGTTAACATTTTATAAGTTCTACCATTATTTGGGTGTTGATACTTCCTCCAAAATATTCTAATTTGGAGTATCTTGAATTTGTAAAGGAAAAAGATAACAGAAGATTAATGATTGATGTTCGTGAGTCTTCCATTATCTTCCCAAACAAAAAGAATATATCTTGCAAATCTTATCTTCCTTTTCCTTCTCTTCCTTAATCTCTAATCAAAGATACCCTGTAGGATAGTTTAATACACGAAGTTTTTACTAAGTAGGATTTGGGAGTGTCAAGCATACGAACCTTACCCATATATGCGAACATAAAGGTTATTCCAGAATTTTAATTTTTGAACATGTACAAATTGAAGATTTTTTTTTATTTGCCTTCATGTTCCTCTCTCTATTCTCTTTGATTCAATCACCCTTAATTAGAGCAAATTAAATGGGAGAAGGAAATTTGGAAATTGTTGAACATGGAAATTGAGGAAGAGAGAGGTGGTGATATATATATAATATATATAGTGATTAGATGAGGGTTATTACCTGAGACATAGATGGGAATTTGTGGGAAGAGAAATCTGGATCTGTGTCTTCCATTCTGACCATTCTTTCTGATCAATTAGCCCTCAAGACTCAACAGCAATAGGTATTTTCCAATGGAAGAATGAATGAGACATTGAAGAAGAAGGTCCACGCAAACTATATGCATCGATCTAACAAATTCAAATGGAAGAAAACATGTTTTATTACAAGATTTTAATGAGAGGGAGAGGGTGGAAAATTAAGAACATTAAAAAAAACTTGAAAGTGAAATTGGTTTTATATGTTATGATACTTTTTTGTATCTATATATGTTATGATTCAAAACAATTAATGAAAACATCAAATGAGTCTTGTATTTAACAGTGTTATATATTTAAGAAAAAAAATATACTGACAGAGAAATGTATAACAGAAAAAAAAAGAAAACAACAACAAAGGGATTTTTTTGTAACATAAACGTTTACCACTATCTTTATTTTTTGGTCAAATAACGTTTACCTCTATCTCTCTCTTAGTTTTGCAATTTCAGTTGAGAAAATTACAAGCTATTGTAACTTGCGTTGAAATAAATAGGAAAACCTCTACTTTTAATACTCAGGTTACTAAGAGATCAAACTTCACAATCAACTAGGAAATAAATCATAGGATTAGACATAGGCACAAATGCTTTATATATCTTAGTAAATGGTCCAATGAAAATAATATATATATATATATATATATATATATATATATATTATAACTGTCATTTTTTGCTCAGACAATTCTAAGTTAAAAATGAGGACTACAAGGGTTCTTAACCTTGGGGGACTTGTCCTTAGGTGAGAACCTAGGTGCCTACGTACCCTTGTGAAGGGATCAAAATCCACGTAGTTCGTCGTGTTAACGTCCGTAGGAGCCGTTAGGCAAGGTGATTAACTGTAGGTAGCCGTTTGTGGCTAGGACGTGCGTAAGGTACTCCAGGCGGGCGAGTCACTCGTTGGAGGTTGCCTTAGACTGGGAGAGAGCAAGGGTCTCTCTCTGAGCTGCTAGGACCTGTGTTGATGGAGATCCCCAGGACGGAGATACGCTGATGGATGGTGGAGCTTATAAGGTGATGGACCAAGCTCTAAGATTAAGGAGGTGGTGTATCGTATTTGGAGCATTGAGTCTTACTTCTGTGTGTTCGGAGCCTATCTGTCTTGATGCCTCCTGAGTCCCTCGAGTGAGGGCCTTTTTATACCAAGTGTGTGCGAGGACGTGGTCGACCCACGTTCCTGCTCGACGTGGGTCGTCCTACGATGTTCGAAGGCTTCCCACATCTCTTGTGCGCGCGA
Source organism: Senna tora (assembly GCA_014851425.1). Taxonomy (NCBI): domain Eukaryota; kingdom Viridiplantae; phylum Streptophyta; class Magnoliopsida; order Fabales; family Fabaceae; genus Senna; species Senna tora. Next base: position 13,800,233 of record CM026269.1, read on the forward strand.
GAGCTTAAGAGGGGAAACTTGGGTACCGACCACGTAGGAGGTGAATGTGTGGTGCCACGTCTCACTAGTGTGAGCTCCTGCAGCCCTTCTAGAAGCCTAGTGCCACGTGTCCCTAGGGGGAATATTCTGTAGTTACATAAGTCCCCCAAGTCTGCGGGTGTCGGGCGCCCGTGGACTTAAGTTTCTTTCAGCAAGCTACTTTAAGGAAAATTTCCCACTAGTTGTCTTTGGCCAAACGAGCCCGTCCGCAAGTTGGTCTGGCCATCTTGGTCGATCGTCCGGTTGAAGGGGTTTCGCGTGTCTCTTCCTAATTTCCTTTGAAAGAGTGGGGATGTCAAGGATGCCACGCGTCTTGATCTAGGTGGCTGACTGCTTGGCTTCCTCAGCAAGTTTCTTGAGCCGTCTCTACAGGAAGGTACGCATCTTTCCGAGGAGTAGTCATCATTGTATAAAGAGGAATTTCCGAGGGTACCCTCTGGGGGTGTGCGGAGGAAACCCAAAGGCTAGGGATAATTTGGACATTCTCCCCATTCTTCAGAGCCTCTATGTTTTCGCGCCTTTTGGTTGGGCTTTGAAGTTTCTCTTGGGCACCTTTTTACTGGGAACAGAGAGCGTCATTCCTCCACCCCACAATTCTCTTCCTTCCAATCTCTATATAAACGTTCTCTCTTTTTCCGGTTTTCGTTTTTGTAATGGCTTCTTCAAGCGCTGCTATTTCTACGTCTTCCTCCGTGGATCTTGAATTCGAGCAGTCTCTACTGCTGGTTGCCATGGAAGGAGTTAGGGAGGGAGGGGAAAATCTCATTCTGCTGCGGGATTCAGTGGATCTTTGGGAGGTTTTATTCAAGGAGGGTGAAGGCCTGTTGACGATCCTCCGGCATCTTCTGAGGGATAGTATTCCGCTGATCCCGAACCTGGGTCCACGGCCAATATTCTGGCTATGGATGCTGAGGTAGAATCGCGAGTGGTGCCGGACCATGGCATTGAAAAGATATGGAGGGAACGTTTTGCTCCTTCTCTCCTCGAGGACTACGAAATTAGGCCGATGGGGGAGGGGGTGACCATTGTTTGGAGCGACGGTGTTAGTTTTGTCCTCCCTCTCTGCATCCCCTATAATGCCGCCTTTATTCCCCCTTTTTCCGGCTTCGTGGAAGCCATGCTCAACCTGCTGAACGTTTGCCCCACGCAGTTAACGACAAATGAGCGGTCCATACTTAATGTTTTTGATAGCGTTTGTCAGGCGAACAGGTTGTAGGCGTTGCCCAACGTTTTTGTTTCTCTTTATGCCGTTCACGAGGCACACGGATGGGTGTGCTTTCAATCACGCACCAAGGAGTTCACTATTTCAGACATGCCGGGTAACAATCATGCTTGGTGGTCGTACTTCTTCAAGGTGGTATCCAAGAAGGGTGTTTGTCCTCCTTGGGTGCGGCCTGAACACTGGCATCCCCGCTTTTCCCTCAAGTGGTCTAATTCTACTCTCCGGATACGGTACGCCCGAGAGGAGTATGAGGAGACAGCTTTTGAATATTTGAGGGGAGCGGTGGTTACAGGTGCTGCCTTTGGTAAGTCTTTGAATTTTTGGTGGAGAGTCGCTTCTTTTTGGGCCGTTTGGGTCCATTGAGTATTTTTCCTTTTGTTTTCAGGATTGACTCTAGGTGGCATTCAAGGAAGGGTTACTCCTCTGCCGAGTTCTCAAAGTCAGAAGCGCGAGCGGTCGACTTCTACAAATGCTGCTATTGCACTTCAGAATGCGGACGAGGGCGCTGAGGGTGCTAGTAACGATATCGCGAACCAGGTGGGTGAGGATAACTTGAATCATCGTAGTCGTAGGAGGGTTCCCTATACTCCCATACCCCTCGAGAAGATGCCCGTCCGATTTCTGGGCGAGGGTGTCTCCTTTAAAGGGAAGTTGATTCCCTTTGAAGCTGAGCGGGTCATACTAGCTCGTCAACATTATCCACTGGATTATGGGGATGACTATGCTTTAGAGCGTATGACCAAGGGGACTATGTTGCTGCTCAGCCGTCTGGCGGGTTTCGCATATCAACGGGAGATGGAGGGGGTAGGCCTCTTTTTTTTCCGGCTTTGGTAGTCTCTTTGTAAGGTGTCTTACTTTGTGAGGGTTTATGCAAGAGGTGGTGGAGGGCTTGATGGATGAGAACTCTCAACTGATCGCTCGAGTGAAGGAACTAGAGGATGAGCTACCGAAGAGCAAGGCAAACTCTTCGAGGGTTCATCGTCTGGATTTTTTGTGTTTTGCCAATTATGGGATGCAGAATGGCATGGCGTAGTTGGAGGACTTGATGGGTATTTCCATTCCCCTAGAGGTCAGGGCGAGGATGCACCCTTCCTGGGAGAATATCGGGGGAGAGTTTCACGCTCGCGTTAGAGGTGACCCTCTGATGAGGATAAAGGATTATGATGTTGCCCCGAATCCTTAAAGGACCCCTTGTGGTCGGAGGAGCAGTCACGTCTTCCAAACGAGGATGCCTCTTAGTTCAGACTTCGTGGTAGATCCCACGTAGTCATATTTTGTATTTCTGGGGCGTTAGTCCCCGTATGTAAATCTATTTTTTTAAATAGTACCAAGAATTTCAAGTATGAGAGTTGGTCAACTGTATTGCATTATGTATTTTTGTTTAAATTGATGGTAGTACATTTGTCTTTTGACTAAGACATGGAGAAGTACATAGTGAACTTGTCTTTGGACTAAGACATAGTGAAGTACTCTTTGAGACTGTGAACTTGTCATTGAACTCAGACATAGTAAAGTACTTTTTGAGACTGCTAGCATTCCAGGTATTGGGTACGTGTTCTCTCGTCAAATGTGCTAACTTATATGCGTTGTGAGAAGCAATTCCAATGACCCTGTATGGGCCTCCCCAATTAGGTGCGAGCTTGCTGTGTAGGCGGTCGCGCCTATTGTTTATCGTTGTTTTCATGACTAAGTCGCCTTTTTTGAATTCTCGAGGTCGGGCGCCCCGATTGTATTTTCGCGCAAGTAGCTGTTTGTAAGCGACGTTTTTGAGTGCCGTAGCTTCCCAGCGTTCTTCGGCTGCATCTAGGCTGATGAGCGAATTTTCCGGGTTTGAGTCGGAGTAGTTTAGTACTTGATCCGAGGGGACACCAATGTCCGCGGGAACTATCGCTTCTTGCACATACGTCAAAGAGAAAGGAGTTTCTCCCGTTGCTGAGTGTATTGTTATTCGGTAGGACTAGAGATGGCAATTTTCCCCGCCCCGTGGGGATTCCCCGCGCGGGGCCCCATTTGCGGGGATTTCCCCCCCGCGGGGACAGGGACGGGGAAAAGAATTATCCCCGATGTACTTCGGGGATGGGGAGTATTTCCCCCACCCCGCGGGGTCCCCGTCCCAAGGGGCATATATGTAATTTTATTTATTATATTAATATTTATATAATTATTTTTTATTAATTTTTATATTTTAATATTATTAAAAGTTTAACCTATCTATCACTCAAGAGTCATCACTAAGTCTCACTCTCTCACAAGTCACAGCCACATTCTTATCGCCGCAGCTCTGCTCCAGCTTCTTCACCCACTCCACTTTCATCATTCACCTCACTCACTCACTCCACTTTCATCACCTCACTCACTCCATTCTCCACTTTCATCGTTGGTGCCGTGGAGGTTCATTGTCGGCGCCGTACTATTCTTTCTCGCTAGATTTACAGCATACACGATAGATCTAAGGTATTCTTCACTTCTCTCTCTATTTTTCAGCATAGATCTATGTATTTTCTTTATTCGTGGATCTTTAAGATTGTGGGTAGAAAATCATATTTTTTTTCAATTTCTTTCAGCATATAGATCTAAGGTATATACTGTACATATGCTAATGTCTTAGTAAGAGAGGAAATCTTCTTTATATACTAATGATGCACGATAAAAGCATATGGGAGTTGGTTTAGCATCCTTTCTAGAATCCTCAAATCAAGATTCACTTCATTAATTGATTCAACTACCTTCCTTTTATTTGGATAGTTAAATTGGAACTGCTCTGACCAGATTAAATGGAACATCCATTCTCAATTAATCATAATTAATTATTTTATTAATTATATGGTTGTATGAAAATTTCATCTTTATAGTAACTTGTAAAAAGGTGTGGCGTGTGGGTGAGTGAAAATAAATTATTTATTCTTATTTAGGATTTAATCATTAATTTTATGTATAAAACCATTTTAAATTTTGATACTAGTGTTCCAACAAGATTTTATATTCAAGTATTATATTGTGTATAGAAAATTCTCTAAGAATTTTACCTTTATTAATTATATATAAAACCTCTATATATATATATATATATATATATATATATATATATATATATATATTGTGTGTGGGGAATTAACGTGGCTTCTGACTTCAGCTTCTTACCTTTAAAAGAAAACTTTTATTTACACCCCTAATATATATATATAAGAATTAAATTATATAATTCTGATGTTTTTTTTTAATTTTCATTTTTTTTAAAAATTGTTTTATAAATTTAGCTATGAGATCTAATGTTAATATGATTTTCATTCATGTATTTATGTACATGCATGTTATAATTAAAAAAATGATATTTGCTTTAAATTGTTTTTTATATAATTGACACTACATTTGTTGAAAAATAGAATGGCTGAGGGTGTTCAATCATCTGCTATGGAAGGGAATCAAGGTCCTACAACACCATCTTTAACCCCAGTGGAAGAAACACAAGAAACAAGTCCACAACAAATTGGAACAATGGCTTCTAGTGAAGCCCCTAATGAAGTAAGCCAAGCAGATACAGAAGTTGAGAAACCTTCAAGTCCTAACAAACGAGGATTGACTTCACAAGCTTGGACACATTTTAAAAGGCAAAAAATAGAAGATAAATAGAAAGCAATTTGCAAGTATTGTAACAAAAAGCTTGGTGGAGACACTAGACACGGTACCAAACACTTGCATGATCATATTAAGAGTTGTTCGGTTCGAGCTGTGAGGGGTCCAAGACAACCAATTATAAAAACATTGGCAAATCAGGGACGTGACACATTTGTAGCGGGCAATCATACTTTTAATCAAGATCACTCAAGAGTCGAACTTGCAAAGATGATAGTATTGCATGAATATCCTCTCGCGATGGTTGACCATATTGGTTTTAGAAGATTTGTTGCATCTTGTCAACCTTTATTTACTATGGTTTCTCGCAATACAATTAAAAGTGATATTTTGAAAAATGTACGAGAGCGAGAGATTTAGGACATTGGCATTATTTGAAAAGAATCCAAGTCGCATTGCAATAACTACTGATATGTGGACTTCATCGAATCAAAATAAAGGATATATGTCTATCACAGCTCATTTTATTGATGACAACTGGCAATTGCAAAGTCGGCTTGTGAGGTAAACATTTAATTAGTTTTATTTCTTTTAAGTTGTGATAATTGTGTCATTGTATTTGATAATCACGTTATTGTTTTATTATTTATTTTAGGTTCATTTATGTGCCTGCACCCCATAATGCTGAGGTTCTTTGTAATGTTTTGGTTGAATGCTTGTTGGATTGGAATCTTGATAGAAAGATATCGACTTTAACCTTGGATAATTGTACCACTAATGATGCCATGGTTGATCTCATTTGTGATAGAATCCCAACATCATCATTTATTTTGGTAGGGTCATTATTGCATATGCGTTGTTATTCTCATATATTAAATTTGATTGTAAAGGACGGATTGTCAACAATTTATGACTCTATTGAAAAGATTAGACAAAGTGTTGCTTATTGGGTTGCAACACCAAAGAGAGAGGAGAAATTCGAGGAAACTTGTCGACAATTAGGTAAAACTTATTCAAGGAAGCTTACACTTGATTGTAAAACTAGATGGACCTCAACATATTTGATGCTTGCTTCTGCTTTGCCTTATGAGGAAGTTTTTAAACGACTAAAACAACGTGAGTCTCAATATAAATGTTTGCCAAGTGATGAAGATTGGACAATGGCAAGTGAAATTGGTGAGAAGTTTGAAATTTTTTATATGGTCACTGAGTTGTTCTCAGGCACTCAATATCCAACTTCAAATGTTTATTTCCCAAAAGTTTGTCAAATCAAATTAACTTTGCAAGAGTGACTCTCTTCTCCTCGTGACACTATTCGTAACATGGCAACCACTATGTTAGCTAAATTTGATAAATACTGGAGTACCATTAATGGAGTGATGGCAATAGGGGCTATTTTAGACCCTAGGTATAAGATGACATTGTTGAATTATTACTTTCCATTTATGTATAGGGATAATTATCCATCAGAATTGGAAAGGGAGTGTGTGTAGATTTGGTTGCTGAATATCAATTGAAGGAAAAGAATAGTGTTATGACACTTAGTGATTCTGGTACATCTACTTTGATAGATGTAAGTTATCTTCCAAAGCAAACAAAATGGGACAGTGGTTATTTCAGATTTGTGAAGGAAAGTGCATGTTTTGTTAATGTCAAGTCAAAATTAGATTACTACTTAGAAGAGACTGTCTTGCTTAGTGCTGAAAATCAAGATAAATAAGACATATTGGCGTATTGGAAAATGATTGGGGCAAAATATCCAACTTTGCAAAAAATTGCAAGAGATTTTTTGGCTATCCCTATCTCTACATTTGCATCAGAGTCTGACTTTAGCACTGGTGGTCGTGTTCTAAGTCCAAATCGCAGTAGGTTAAATCCAAATACAATGGAGGCATTGATGTGTTCTCAAGATTAGCTACGCATTGAATTGCTAGGTAATAAAGTTTTGTATGATTATATGTTTTTTATTTCTTTTTTTATAACTCAAATTTAATTTAATTCCTTAAATTGTTCTTTGTCAGCTTGTTTAAATAGTACAAATGTTGGAATGTTTACTGAAGATACAGATCCTATTGATGAGGTAATCAAATTTATTCTTATTTCAAATTAGTTATTATTTCAATACCTTTATTTAGATAATAATATTTTATTTATTTTGCAGGCAAGCTCTGTATGAAAATATCTATTTGTTGATGTTTAGAGCATGGAAACTTTAGTTCAAGTTTTTCTATGTTGTGTTGTAAACTTCAATTTAATTTTGTTATAAACTTTGTTTAATCTTTGTTGTTAGACTTCTTAATGAATTTTGGTAAAAATATGTGGTTGTTGATTTTTTCAATTAGATCAATTTAATATGGAATTTTTTTATCTAATTTTATAGGTTACTTTTTTATTAAAATTAAGTTAACTCAATTTTCCTTGGCGTCTTCCAGGCGTTTCCGAAATCCCTTGAGGATGATTCAATTCGCTCTCTCAGTTTGTCCATTGGTCGCCAGGTATTCGACTAAGGTTGTCCTATGGTCAATGCACCATTCTTTGCAAAAGTCCTTGAACCTCTCGCTGGTGAACTGACGCCCGTTATCAGTAATCAGTACGTGTGGCGGGCCAAATCTGGTTATGATGTTTAACCAGAGGAAATTTTGGACGTTTTGGGAGCCGATGGTCGCCAGAGGCTCAGCCTCGATCCACTTTGTGAAATAGTCGACTGCCACTATGAGGAACTTCCTCTATAGTGTACCTTGTGGGAGGGGACTGAGTATGTCCATACCCAAAGTATTGAACGACCAAGGAGACTTAATGGGCTTTAGCTCACCGGGTGGTTGGTGTATGAACCCGGCGTGCCGCTGGCATTGGTCGCAGATGGTGACTAAAGTCTCCGAGTTTGCCCTCATCGTGGGCCAATAAAATCCTGAGCGTAACGTTCGCTTGCGGAGTGCTCCTGCGGATTGGTGAGTACCCAGACAAAGTACCGAGCTACTTGCCTCCTTATTTTTCGTGCTAGCTCCTTATTTGTGGGCAGGGCGCCCTCTATTAGATATGCTTTTATCGGAGCCATCCAAGAGTCGTTGACTGCTATTGGTAGTATGTCAGGAGTTATGCTAGGGGCGCAAAGTGTTGTTCGCAAAACTGTTTTGTGTCCTGACTAGTTTGGTGGCCAATTTAGAGAGGGCATCAGCTTGGGAGTTTTGGTTTCAGGGTATCCATGTGATCAAGACGGATTCGACCCTGCTGATTTCTTGTCTGGCGCATTCTACGTATTTGATGATAGTAGCGTCCTTTGCCTCAAAGTCTTCATTGAGTTGTCCAACCACTAATTGTGCTTCGATGAATAGCTTGACCTTTGAGGCACCGAGGCCGTGAGCTAGCGCTAGTTCGGCTATGAGTGCTTCATGTTCAGCTTGATTATTGGAGGCGAGGAACATGAAGCGTAGGGCTTGTTCCACCTTGATTCCGTCAGGGCTTTCTGCTATGATGCCAGCACCTGCGGATTTCCTAGTCGAGGAGCCGTCTACGTAGACTAGCCATGGGGATTTTTCTGGCTGTGGCTCATGAGTCTCGTCATTGTTTGAAGCCGTAGCATCCCCATGATGGCGTTCTGACATAGTCATTTTGGCAATGAAATCTGCCAATGCTTGGGCTTTGATCGTCCGTCGGGGCTCGTACTTAATGTCGAATTCGGAAAGTTCGACGGCCCAGTTTGTCATTCGCCTTGCTAAGTCGGCCTTTTGCAGTATCTGTCGCAGGGGCTAGTCAGTTCGAACCATGATTGTATGCTATTGGAAGTAGGGCAGAAGCCTTCTAGCCGAGTGAACGAGGGCGAGTACAAGCTTCTCAACTCGTTGGTACCTTAGTGGGGCTCCCTGCAAGGCGTGGCTTATGTAATATATCGTGAATGTTTTGGTCCCTTCTTCTCTTATTAGCGCTGAGCTCACAGCATGATCGGTGGTGCCTAGATATAGCATGAGGGTCTCTCCCTTTACGATTTTTGCTAACACTGGAGGTTTAGCCAAGTAAGCTTTAAGGTCCTGGAAGGATTTTTTGCACTGCTCGTTCCATTGGAATGCTGGTGCTGTCTTCAAGATCTTGTAGAAAGGATGGCAATGGTCGGCCATTCTTGATAGGAATCTATTGAGAGTTGCTAACCTTCCATTTAGCCTCTATACATCTTTAATTGACCGTGGTGGCTCCATGTTGAGGATGACTGCGCACTTTTCGGGGTTAGCTTTGATTCCCCTTTATGTAATCATGAATCCTAAGAATTTTCCTGCTGATACGCCGAAAGAGCATTTGGTCGGATTTAGCTTCATTTTGTGCTTTTGAAGGACTAGGAAGATTTCTTCCAAGTGCGCTAGGTGTCGCTTGACCTCCATGGATTTAACCACCATGTCGTCGACGTAGACTTCGAGATTGCGAGTTCTTTGAAGATTATGTCCATCATCCTTTGATAGGTGGCGCCCGAGTTTCTTAGTCCGAAAGGCATGACCTTGTAGCAGTAGACACCCATGTCCGTGACGAAGGAGGTCTTCTATTGATCTTTTGGATTCATCTGGATCTGGTTATACCTCAAAAAGGCGTCCAGAAAGCTTAGCTTCTAGTGTCCTGCTATTCCATCTACTAGCTTGTCGATGTTGGGGATGGGGTAAGTGTCTTTTGGGCAAGCTTTGTTCAGATTCGTGAAGTGTACGCACATTCGCCATTTTTTATTTGCCTTTATGGCCATGACCACGTTCGAGAGCCAGTCTGGATATTGCAATTCGCGTATGAACCTAGCATCTAGAAGTTTCTCTAGTTCTTCGTTGATTGCCTACTGCCTCTCTTCGCGAAAGTGTCGCTTTTTTCAGATGACGCTGGGACCGTCCTTTGTGTTGAGGGAATGGCATATGAGTATTGGATCTATTCTCGTCATGTCCACGGCGCTCTAGGCAAATACGTCCTTGTACATGGTGAGTAGCTCCTGGAACTACCTTCGGGCTGTTTGGTCGAGGAGGGCTCCTATTCAGATTTCCCTGTTATTTGTTTGGTCTACACAAAAACTTATGAGATCTTCCGTAGGCTGCAGTCGAGCTCCAAGGATTTCATCGTGTAGATCAATTACTTTGGGAGAGTTTCTTATATGATTCTCAGTCTTGTCTCCTCCGGGAAGGTCTATTGAGTAGCACGCGTGGGCTTCTCCTTGGTCTGCTTGTATTTCCCCTATTCCATTTGTTCTGGGGAATTTTATCGCTAGATGAGCTGTGTACATGACTACTTTGAGTCGGTTAAGGGTCTGGCGACCCAATACAGCATTGTATACTGACGAGGCTTTTGATACGGTGAACCTAACCCTCGTGCGGGCGACCTTTGGTGGTACGCCCAGGGCGAGCCATGTCTCGGGACGAGCTGTTGAAACACAGGGGACCCTCACAACATGGCTCGCCCTGGGCATACCACCAAAGGTTGCCCGCACGTGGGTTAAGTTCATCGTGTCAGCAGCCTCATCAGTGTACATCGCCATCTTGGGTCACCCGACCCTCAACCGACTCAAAATAGTCGTGTCCACAGCTCACCTGGCGATAAAATTTCCCGCAACAGGGGGAATAGGAGAAATACGAGCAGACTAAGAAGAAGCCAACACTGCTACTGAACAGACCTTCCCAGAGGAGACAAATCTGAGGATCATGCCAGAAGTTCTCTCGAGGTGGTACGCGATGAAATTCCTGGAGCTCGACCGTAGCCCACCGAAGATCTCATAAGTATTTGTGTAGACGAAACAAATAACAGGGAAATCCAAATAGGAGCCCTCTTCGACCAAAAAACCCGAAAGTAGTTCCAGGAGCTACTCACCAGGTACAGGGACGTATTCGCCTAGAGTGCTGCAGACATGCCGGGGATAGATCCAATGTTCATATGTCACTCCCTCAACAGAAAAGACGGTCCCAACGTCATCCAAAAGAAGCGGCACTTTGGTGAAGAAAGGCAGCAAGCGGTCAATGAAGAAGTGCAGAAGCTTCTAGACGCTGGGTTCATACGCGAATCACAATACCCGGACTGGCTCTCTAATGTGGTCATGGTCAAGAAGGCAAATGGAAAATGGCAGATGTGCGTAGACTTCATGAACCTGAATAAGGCTTGTCCAAAAGACGCTTACCCACTCCCCAACATAGACAAGCTAGTAGATGGGACAGCAGGACACCGAATGTTGAGCTTTTTGGATGCCTTATCGGGATATAACCAGATCCAGATGAACCCGAAGGATCAAGAGAAGACCTCCTTCATCACGGATAGAGGTGTCTACTGCTACAAAGTCATGCCTTTCGGACTAAAAAATGCAGGCGCCACCAACCAAAGAATGATGGACATAATCTTCAAAGAGCAGATTGGCCGCAATCTCGAAGTTTACGTCGACTACATGGTGGTCAAAGGCTGAACGAAAGGTTAGCAGCTCTCAACAGGTTCCTATCAAGAATGACCGACCGATGCCTTCCTTTCTACAAGATCCTGAAAATAGCACCAACGTTCCAATGGACCAAGCAGAGCGAAAAATCTTTTAAGGACCTTAAAGCTTACCTGGCTAAGCCTCCGGTACTAGCAAAAACCGTGAAGGGAGAAACCCTGGTGCTATATATAGCCACCGCCGACCATGCTGTAAGCTCGGTGCTAATAATAGAAGAAGGGACCGAACAAATCCTCGTATATTACACAAGCCACGCCTTACCGGAAGCCCAACTTAGGTACCAACGAGTAGAAAAGCTAGTGCTCATCCTCGTCCACTTGTCTAGAACGCTTCGACCCTACTTCCAACAGCATACGATCATCGTTCGAACTAACTAACCCCTGCGGCAGATACTACAAAAGCCAGACTTGGCAGAGCGAATGACAAAATGGGTCGTCGAACTTTCGAGTTTAACATCAAGTACGAGCCCGACGGGCGATCAAGCTCAAGCATTGGCAGACTTCGTCACCGAAATGACTTCGTTAGAAAGCCATCAGGGGGACACCCCCGGCTTTAAACAATGACGAGACACACGAGTCACAGCCCGAAAAATCCCCATGGCTAGTCCATGTAGACGGCTCCTCGACTGGGAAATCCGTGGGCGCAGGTATCATAGTTGAAAGCCCCGACGGAATCAAGGTGGAACAAGCCCTGCGCTTCATGTTCCCCACCTCGAATAACCAGGCTGAATATGAAGCAGTCATCCCCGCACCTCAGGTGCATCTCAGCCGAAGACGCAGGCTACGTTCTAGAAGAAATCTACGAGGGCGTATGCGGTACCCACCAGTCCGCGGGGGCACTCCGCAAATAAACACTACGTTCAGGATTCTATTGGCCTACAATGATGGTAGACTCGGAGACATTGGTCACAAACTACGATCAATGCCAGCGGCATGCCGGCTTCATACACCAGCCACCCGGCGAGCTAAAACCCATTGAGTCCCCTTGGCTGTTCGATACTTAGAGCATGGACATACTTGGTCCTCTCCCACAAGGCACACTACAGAGGAAGTTTCTTATAGTGGCAGTTGACTACTTTACAAAATGGATCGAAGCCGAGCCTCTGGCCACCATCGGCTCCCAAAATGGCCAAAACTTCCTCTGGCAGAACATCATAGCCAGATTTGGCCCACCACACGCACTGATTATGAATAACGGACGCCAGTTCACCAGCGAGAAGTTCAAAGATTTTTCCAAGGAATGGTGTGTTGACCACGGGACGACCTCAGTTGAATATTTGGCGACCAACGGACAAACAGAGAAGGCAAATCGAATGATCCTCGAAGGATTGCAGAAACGCCTAACAGATGCTAAGGAGGATTGGGTGGACGAGCTCCCCTCAGTTCTATTATCCTATCATACAACAATTCACTCAGTAACAGGGGAAACTCCATTCGCTTTGATGTATGGGCAATAAGCGATAGTTCCCGCTGACATTGGGGTCTCCTCGGATCGAGTACTAAACTACTCCGACTCAAACTGCGGCACTAAAAAAAGTCACTTGCAAGCAGTTGCTCGCACGAAAATACAATCGGGGCGTTTGACCTCGAGAATTCAAAAAAGGCAACCTAGTCATGAGGACAGAAATAAATAATAGACGCGACCGCCTACACGGCAAGCTCGCACCTAATTGGGAAGACCCGTATAGAGTCATTGGAATCGCTTCTCAAAATGTATACAAGTTAGCCCACTTGACAGGAGAACATGTACCCAATACCTGGAATGCTAGCAGCCTCAAAATGTACTTCACTATGTCTTAGTCCGAAGATAAGTTCACCATGTACTTCACTATATGTTAATCCGAAGACAAGTTCACTATGTACTTCACCATGTCTTAGTCAAAAGATGGATTTACTATCCCATATGTACCCGCATCAATTTAACAAAAATATAGAATGCAATACGATTGACCAACTCTCGTACTTGAAGTTTTTGTTATCATTTAAAAATATAAATACATGCGGGGACTAAAGCCCCAAAAATACAAACATGATTACGTGAGGTCTACCATGAAGTCCAAACTAAGAGGCGTCCTCATTGGAAAGATGTGACTGCTTATCCGATTGAGGGGGGCCCTTCGAGGATTCGGGGCAACACCATAATCCTCTATCCTCAATGGAGGGTCACCTCTAACACGGGCGCGAAACTTCCCATCAATATTCTCCCCGGAAGGTGCATCCTTGCCCTGGAGAAATAGAAATACCCATCAGGTCCTCCAACTGCGCCTTGCCATTCTGCATCCCATAATTGGCAAAACGCAGAAAATCCAAGCGACAGACCCTCGAGGAGCTAGCCTTGCTCTTCGCCAGCTCATCCTCCAATTCCTTTACACGGGCGGTCAGACGAGAGTTCTCATCCATCAAACCTTCCACTACCTCTTGCAAAAAAGTCTATAAAGTAAGGCACCTTACAATGAGATTACCAAAGCTAGGGAAAAAAGGCTTACCCGCTCCATCTCCTGTTGGTAAGCAAAACCCGCCAGACGGTTGAGCAGCAACACGGCCTCCTTGGTCATATGCTCTAAATCATAGTCATCCCCATAATCCAACGGATAATGCTAACGAGCTAGTATGACCCGCTCAGCGTCAAAGGGAATCAATTTCCCTCTAAAGGAGACACCCTCACTCAGAAATCGGACGGGCATCTCCTCGGGGGGTATAGGAGTATAAGGGACCCTCCTACGACCGCAACGATTTAAATTATCATCACCAACCTGGTTTGCAATATCGGTACCAGCACCTTCATCTGCACTTTGAAGCGCAGCAAGAACACCTACACTTGTAGAAGCCGCCCGCCCGCGCTTCTGACTCCGGGAACCTGGTGGGGCGACCAACCTTCCTTATATGCCGCCCAGAGTTGATCCTAAAAACAAAAGGGAAAATACTCGTGGACCCAATGGCGAAAAAGAGGCAGCTCACCGCCAAAAATGCAAAGAGGAATGACTTACCAAAGGCAGCACTTGTAACCACCGCTCCCCTAAAAAATTTAAAAGCTGTCTCCTCGTGCCCCTCTCGATCGTACCATATCCGAAGAGTAGGATTGGACCAATTGAGGGGCAAAAGAGGACGCTAGTCCTCGGGACGCACCCAAGGAGGACAAACACCTTTCTTGGGTACCACCTTGAAGAAGTATGCCCGTCAAGCGTGATTATTGCCCGGCAGTTCCGAAATGGTGAACTCTATAGCGCGCTGCTGAAAGCACACCCACCTGTGTGCCTCACGGACATCATAAAGTGAAAGAAAGACATTGTGAAAGGCTTCAAACCTGTTCACCAGACATACCCTGTAAAAAACGCTCAGTATAGACCACGCATTTTCCGTTAACTGCACAGGGAAAACATTCAGCAAGTTGAGCATAGCCTCCACGAAGCTAGAAAAGGGTGGAATAAATGCGGCATTATAGGAAACATAGAGAGGGAGGACAAAGCTTATGTCGTCGCTCCAGACGATCGTCTCCCCTCCCCATCGGCCTAATTTCATAGTCCCCGGGGAGAGAAGGGGGGGGAAACGCTCCCTCCATATCCTCTCGATGCTGAGATCCGGCACCACCTATGATTCTACCTCTGCATCAACAGCCAGAATATTGGCTGTGGACCTTGGCTTAGGATCGGCGCATACCATTCCTCAAAAGCCGCCGGAGGAATCATCACCGAGCCTTCGCCTTCCTTGGATAAAATGCCCCGGAGGTCCACCGAATCCCGCAACAAAATGAGATTTTCCACCCTCTCCCTGACTCCTTCCATGGCAACAAGCAGCAAAGATTGCTCGAATTTAGGGTCCACCTGAGAGGAGGCATGAACAGCGGCGCTAGAAGAGGCCATTATGACAACTGGAAAATAAAGAAAATGCTTGAACAAAAATTGAGAGGATGAGAATTGCGAGATGAAAGAATGACGCTCTTCGTTCCCAGTAAAAAGGTGCTCGAGAGGCACTTTGTAGCCCAACCAGAAGGCCCAAAAATGGAAAGACTCTGAAGGATGGGGGAGAATGTCCAAAGTACCCCTGACCTTTGAAATTCCCCTACATGCCCCCAGAGGACATCCTCGGAAATTCCTCTCTACGCAATAATGACGCCTCCTCGGAAAGACGCATACCTTTCTGCAAAGACAGCTCAAGAAACTTGCTAAGAAAGTCAAGCAGTCAGCCGTCCAGATTAGGACGCATAGCACTCTTAACATCCTATTCCTTCGAAAGAAATCATGAAGAGGCATGCAAAACTCCTTCAACCGAATGACTGACCAAGATAGCCAGACTAACTCGTGGTCGGGCTCGTTTGGACAAAGACATCTAGCAGGAAATTTTTCTTAAGTAGCTTGTTAAAAAAAATTAAGTCCACGGGCGCCCGACACCCTTAGACTTGGGGGACATATGTAACTACGGAATATTCCCCTTGTGGACACGTGGCACTAGCCTTCTAGAAGGACAGCAGGAACACGTACCCGTGACATGTGGCACCACCCATTCGCCTTGTACGTGGCCAGTACCCAAGTCTCCCCTCTTAAGATGTCGCACCAGAGACATGGGAAGCCCTCAACCATCAAGGTCGCTCGCCCTGGCCCCAAAGAATCATGCGAGGAACCCTCTAAGGGAAAAGAGTCAGGAGCAAGTCCCCAAGAGTCCTCTCACCTGGACCAGGCCTTCGCCTAAACTTTGAACAAACTTTGCACACTCGAAATACTTCTCGGTTAAATTTCACATGTCTCTGTTTATTTCAAAGTTAGGAATTATTATCTTCAACCTGACTAAGGCTATTCGAATGTAATCATTTTGTTTATCATTAATCGAAACTTTCCTTTTTTGAAAAAGACATGGTTTATACCGAACGTTTTCGCAAAGTCAACTTGCAAAAAGTCCCAAGGATGGACATAGGGCCGACCGCCCAACAAAATGCTTAAGAGCCACCTAGGCCAAGCAAGGATTCCCCCGACACACGGCTAAAAGTCTCTCGGGCGCGAAAATACGAAATGAACGTTCACACAAAACACGCTAGCAAAAGTATGCGACCGTCCTGATCACACGGTACTCATGCAAGAATATTTTTACCTAGAAGTAAAAACATAACCAAATCAAAAAGACTGTACTCATGCAAAACCTTTTTGCCTAGAAGTAAAAAGAAAGACAATTAAACTTTAACAATAATTCTCATTAATGTAACAAAAGGGGAAGGCGTCCGCCTATTACAAGGAATAAAACCTAAAACCCTACATAGACCTATTCTTGGGCACCCCCAAGATCTACGTTAGCTTCAGCTCCACAGGCTCGACATTGCCAATATCTCCCGACGCCCTCCTCTGGACAGCTTCGGCTAACTGCTGAGAAGTAGTTCCAATCTCTGGAGCTTGCCCGCCGACGATGGAAAGCACTCGATGATCCAGCGGGCGATCAGCCAATCGATGGAGATAGTCAAATTTTAGAGGAGGGTCGGTCTCCAGCCGACTTATAAGTTCACCATCAAGAAGCTCCAGGGAAGGATGAAGGGAAGCCACCCACTCAGCAGGGTACCTCCCCCCAAAGATGCTCGAGCTGCTCCACCGCCAACAACATCCCGTACATTCTCTGTGCCAGCATCTCTCCTTGATGATCAGCAACGTTAACCACCCTGCTCTCAGCCTCTAGCCAGCTCGCAAGATTCTCGCTGGCACGAGCTTCAGCACTCTTCAAAGCTTCACAAAAAGAGTGCAATTCATGCCAAATGGCAAGCTCCTTGCGAGTCTTCTCCAACTCCGATTGCAGAAGCTTAACCTCGGAAGGCTGAGCACCCTCAGCTTTAAGGCGGGCCACCTCATGAGTCAAGGACCTTATCTCACGACCCTGGTCCTCACACTCCAACTTCTTCGCAGACAGTTGTCTACTCACGTCCTCCAAACTCTTTTGAGTAGCCACCAGAGCTAAACCCTTGGAGGCCAGAAACCCAATAAGTTGGTTTATGTGAAGACAGACGTCATGTTGCACGAAACAGAAAATGTCAGCAACTCAAGAAAAACCTCAAGTGAAAACGAATAAGGGAGAGAACGCTTAACATTTGTTTTTCCCACACAATTACAGCCTGGTGGAAGTCGGCCAACGCCTTGGCAACACTGCCAAAGGC
This sequence comes from Senna tora, assembly GCA_014851425.1. Lineage (NCBI taxonomy): Eukaryota > Viridiplantae > Streptophyta > Magnoliopsida > Fabales > Fabaceae > Senna > Senna tora. The sequence goes on from CM026269.1 coordinate 13,817,626, forward strand.
ACGAATAGCAATGTTCAGGGGATTGGTGTCCACAAGAAAGCGCGTGCCCAAAGCCACCATGTCAAAAGGAGGTTCCCCCCGAAAGCTCGACAGGCTCAAATGGGTCAACATCCGACCCTAAAGAAACATCCTCTGCGGTGGTCCTTTGACTCACCATTACATTCTCTCCACCAGCGAGGGTCCCACCTCCTTCAGCCGCTTGACCAGCTCCGGCCCCTCCAGTTGGAGCCTCAGCCATTGTCTCATCTGTAGTGGCCCTCTCCCCCGCAGAAGGGTCACTCGCATGTTTCTCGACCGCCTGCTTAAACTGAGCTTTCTTGCTCCCAGGCTCATCAGCACATCCAGAAGAATACGGCGTCGCGGTGCGAGATGACAAAACCACCTTCATAGGTGATTGACGAATAGGCACAAGAAGAGGAAGAGTACCCTCCATCAAAGCCACCAACCTCGCATCCGCCGTATCCGATTTCTGCTGAGAAAATTGAGACGACGGCCTCGAACCCGCACTAGAAGGCTTCTTAAACCACCCTTCTTGAACCCGCACCTTGTCAGGAGAAGGCAGAGTATACTCTCGGACATCTTTTCCACTTCCACCAGACATTGGTCGGAGGTAGCTCCACTGGCTCCGCAGCTGGGATGATCAACGATCCCTCTGGATTCATTGGTCGGAGGCAGCTCCGCTGGCTCCGCAGCTGGGATGATCCATGATCTCCTTGGATCCGCCGGTCGGAGGTAACTCCCTCGTTTCGCTGGCTTCGCAGCTAAGAGGATCCATGGATCCGCCCCGAACGGTCTATGCTGCTCTGCTGGCTCTGCAGCTAGGAGGGCCCACGATCTCTCTGGATCCGCTGGTCAGAGGCCGCTCCATCGTTCAGATGGCTCCGCAGCTGGGATGATCAACGATCCCTCTGGATTCATTGGTCAGAGGCAGCTCCACTGGCTCCACAGCTGGGATGATCCATGATCTCCTTGGATCCGCCGGTCGGAGGCAGCTCCATTGTTCAGCTGGCTTCGCAGCTAAGAGAACCCACGATCTCCTTGGATCCGTCAGTCGGAGGCAGCTCCGTTGGCTCCGCAGCTGGAATGATCGACGATCTTTCTTCAGAGGGAAACGATTCATCGTAGGCAGATCCATCTGTCTGCCGGCTCCCCAGCTAAGATGGTTTAATTTGCTATCTTCCTTCAGAGGGAACGATCCGTCGGAGGTAGATCCACCTGTATTCCAACTCCACAGCTAAAATGATCATGGATCTCTCCAGATTGGGCGGTCGAAGGCAGCCCTGTCGTCCGCTGGTTCAGCAGCTGGCTTCGTCGTCCGTTGGGTCCGCAACTGGCTCCGTTGCTCATTGGCTCCGCAACTGACTCCATTGTCCGTTGACTCCGTAACTGAGATTCATCATCAGCTGGCTCTATCGTCCAATGGCTCCTCAGCTGGCTTTGTTGCCTGTTGGCTCCGTAACTGAGACTCGTCGTCAGCTGGCTCTGTCGTCCGATGGCTCCTCAACTGGCTTTGTTGCCTGTTGGCTCCGTAACTGAGACTCGTCGTCAGTTGGCTCTGTCGTCCGATGGCTCCTCAGCTGGTTCCTTTGTCCATTGGCTCCGCAATTGGCTTTGTTGCCTGTTGGCTCCGCAACTGAGATTCATCGTCAGCTGGCTCTGTCGTCCGATGGCTCCTCAGCTGGCTCCTTTGTCCATTGGCTCCGCATCTGGCTTTGTTGCATGTTGGCTCCGCAACTGAGATCTGTTGCCTGTTGGCTCCGCAACTGAGATCTACGATCTCCCGACTTTTAGCTATGTGGTTGCGCACACATGTTTTGGTGGGTTAGTCTTTCGATCAAGTTCTTTATCGTTGTCCATTCGCAACACCCAACTGGGTGGGTTGGTTCGTCAGTTGTATGTCAAGTAGTGTGACACTCCTTCTCCCCCTTTTTTGCTTTTTGCTTTGCTCCTCCATAGCATGTCCCATATTCAAGTTCCAAGAAATATCAACATAAGCCAGGTATGATTGCAAACATGTTGTCACGGATTGTAATTTACGAACCACATTGAGTAGTGTATTGTCCAATTTGCAATATGGCTATGTCAAGATGCATGACATATATATTTGTGCAATTTTAGCATGCATTAGATTCTTCTAAATGCTCCATGAGATGCTTCAAATGACAATAATGCTTAATTTCAAGCATGCATCCGAGGTTATGTTTATCCAGTACAGCAAAGGTAATACATATGCATCAATGGTAACAAATTTGAATAAGCAACTTGATGTTAGAGTAGAATGAGCCAATAGATGTCTATCAAGCAAAATTAGCATATTGATGCGTGTCATGCTTGCCATAAGTAACTTGTCAATCAATGTGTATATATGCTCCTCTTTTAATTTCCAATGAATATGATCGATAAGAGACAATGTTTGATTTCCACAAAGCATTGAAGAGTATAGGCATTGATAAAGGAGTCATGTTTTCTACCCAAGCATGGAATATGTATATATTTTGTCCAGGTTGATCAAGCAATGCACAAGTATATGTTCCATAGGCAATCTTATAAGGATTTTGAATTTGTGCAAAGTCCAACACATAAGCAAATAAATATTGATGTTAAAGAATGCATCCATGATATATATACATATACATATTAGAAAAAGCATACATCCATCACGTTGCACATAGTCCAAGAGGTGTAGGTAGGGTAGCTTTACTTTTCTTCATAGGAAGTACTATTTTTTATTGAAAGAAAAGATTGTACTTCACTTTGTCTTTTTGCTAGAAAGTGACTTTCACTTTTCATTTCTCCTTATTGCATGGCATAGTTAATTATAGAAAAAGCATGTGTATTGAATGGACCAAAGGTAGGTTGTATGCTACTTTCTTTTTTATAATGACAAAAGAGAAAATAGAATAAGCATGCCTTGTATTCTAGGATGTGATATCCAAGTAAGAGAAAATAAAGCAAGATATTGAGTGCACATTATTTAATTCATGATTGAGGTATCGATAAGCAAATGTGGAAAAAGCATGTGGGTTAGGTGGAGAAAAGAAAAAGGTTGTACCCTTTTCTCTTACATAATGTCACATAGAAAAAGCATGTGGGGTTAGGTAGAGAAAAAATGTGTTGGCATGCCTTATGTTCCAAACCCAATTGAGAGAAAGAAAAGCAAGATATTAAATGCATGATATGTTCATCAAGAGGCATATATCAATTCATGACGTGCTTTTAGCCATATTATATTGCAAAATGGTGGTGTAAATGTGGGTCCCATCATTTCATAAGCAAATGAAATTAAAGGAAACAAGGAATCCATAAGGAAATTTATCCATTCTGGAAGCATAAATGACACTAAAGCTGTATTCCAATTTTTTTATGAGTATGAAATAATTAACTTCTAAAGAAGTAAAAGAAAATCATGGAATATGTATTCATTCAAGATGCCCAATATCATGTTCCATTTTTATGCAGCTGTAGGCTATCCACATGTTTTAGCATAAAAAGTCCTTGTACATTTTTGTATCCCCTTTGTTTATTTGATTTATGCATTGTTTATGCATATATGCAAACTCATCCTGGAGACATGCTCTAATTATAGAAACAAATATTTGATAAAGAAGGACATGGATGCAGCAAGGTGTAAACCTCTTCTTTTTGTGTGAATATTTTAATATTCTAAATTGAAAAGTTCATGTACTAGGCTATACACCAAAAAAGTTCAACACCTATGAAAGGCTATTTTGTCTTTTTGTGAGAGAAAGCAAAGCTGCGATGTATATTCTTTTTATCCATAGGCATATATTGATCATAGTGTGGTTAAGCATGTATGTTGATTGATGTATGACTTTGTCTTTTTTCTCACTGCCTTCTGAAATGCACAGTACACACTAGTACCCATATCCATGTGAGTAGTCAGAGTATTTGTAGTGTAGTGACTCTACCATTATTTATGTAGGTAATAATTTTGACCCTAGTATATAGACATAGGTAGCAGTTTTTATCTATACATGCCTCCTATTTTTTCATTGTCTAAAAGTGTTTGAAATAGAACAAAATAGAGTTTCTATGTTCACAAATTGCTCTATACGAATGTAATGATGCACCTAGAAAATTGTCATATGATAGTGTCCATTGTATATGCTAGTAAGAAGCATTTGACGCAACTACCAAATTGCCGTCATCCACAATGAAAGATATTGTACAGAACTTGAACCATAGGAATAATGGTTCGCAGCAAGATTCATAGCAATTTCAGCCAAGCAACCAAGAAATTTATAAGTGCTCAAGGTGAGAGAAAAATAGAGTGCAGTAGCATATGATGAGATGAGCAAATTTCAGCAAATTAATGCAAGGGTCCTATAGCATCTATGTCCTTTGCGTTTTTGCCGCGCGATGAGAAAAGAAATGAGGGGATGGAACGAACGCACCTTGTTGGAAAGAACCGTCGTCCCGTAACTAAGCGAGGGAGAGTCGTCTTCGACGATAGGTCCACGGCAGTGGGAGTTGCGTCTGAGGAAGATGCTTGGTGGAGGGAGTGCGCCACGCGAGGTCACGCAAGACGTCGACAATCTAGCAGAGAAATTCCCGAAGCCTTTGCTAAGGTGTTTGTCGCCATCGGCGGCGTCGAAGTCGCCTTCAAAGCCCATGGCGTAGCTACGGGTGTGGCGAAAGAAATCGACGGAGTCCCGGCGACTGTGGCGGCCGATACGCGAGATGAGGTTGCTTGGTGATGAGAACACCAGCTTGCTTCTTCGATGAGGGCGATCGATGAAGAACACCAGCTTGCCTAAGTTCCACGAATCCCTTCACTGCCCCATTTTGGTTTTAATGGTTTTTCTTCTTTAGAGCAGATCTGGAAAAATTAGCACATCCAGTGAAAAATTAGTGGCTCACGATATCAACAGATCTAAAGAAATAACACAAGGAGAGATTATGAATCCGATGAATTTTTAGTGGATCTGGAAAATAGAATGGAGAACTGAGAAATATTTTGCAGATATGAAAATGGATGAAGGATGATGCTGCAAATCTTCAATGGTCTTCTAGTCCAACTCCCTGCTGCTCTCCGTGATTGAAATAGAAAAAACGTGGTGTTTTCGGGTGTGAAAATGATTCCCCACAGACGGCGCCAGTGATGAATCCATCTCCTTCAGTAGCTCCGGCGACCCGAACGGAGAGACCTGCAAGCAAACACGGCGGGAGGTGGCTCCCGCGGTGGGACTCCGACGCCCAAGTCAGGTCCGGTGATAGAGAGTATAGAAAGAGTAATGGGATTCAGTTGGCATACCTGGAGGCATATGAGGTGTATATATGCTCCTATGGGGGTATGATGGTCATTTGAGAGTCCAAGAGAGTGGCAGGGGCCACGTCAGCATAGCCACCCCATAAGGTGTGGTGGGTCGGAACGATCGGAGATGGCTCCGTCGGGACGAGCGGAGAGGGCTCCGCCGGGACGAGCAGAGATGGCTCGGTTGGTCCGATATGAGCATACCGTATCAGGTTCCTTAGCAAGTCTGGGTCTGTTGTTTTGTTTTAAGAAACTTCTTAGGCTTGTTATTAGTAAATGAATGCTACTGCAAGTCTGAAATAAATGATGTTAAGAATATGGAATAATTGGGTAATTGTTGTTAGATATCTTGATTCCCTAATTCGTGTCAACGTTCATTTTCATAAGTTTGTTGATACCATTGATTTAATTGATATATTGAATATTTTTATGGACCATTAACTATGTCTCTGTCATATCTATGCCTATTTTGCGCTAATCATGGAATGGTGGAGGTGGTCAGAGTGGTAATTTTGTTTCTTGGAGTGCTAACCGAGAGAATACATATATGTGTTTAGATAGTCATGTAGTGAGCACTATTCTATTTTCATGACATTTGAGGTTCTCTTACTAATAGTTAAAGTAGTGTGCTTATTATATAGATTATATGTGAGTGAGTAGATAATGGATGCAACATGACTTGAGTGTTGTCATGGGTACTTGTATGATTATACTTTGTGATTTGCAATAGAGTACATAAAAAAATTATGACCTCTCAAGAATGAGTCCCAAGTAGGGATTATGGATCTTACAAAGAAAGGTAAGGGAATAAGTTGTCCATAATCACCCGCAATGAGAAAAATGAGTCTTACTTAGAGAAAGTAAGGGCATATATGCCCATATGAGGTTTATTGTTTGTATTTGACATTAATGTGCATTAGTAATGGTAACATTGCATAGTGGAAACTTTAGCTGTAAATATATATGTATTGCCTGGTGGAAAAGAATGGTGTTGGGAAGTTGTATATTACCGTTAGACTAGAATTTTGGGATGAATATCTGGTAACTGGTATGGGATGGTTATAGGATATTCCGCATGCAGTGATATTTAGTTAGCTAGGAATTACTATATGTGTTAGAAAAGTAATAATTAGATAAGTTAGCTCTGCCGGTGATGAAGGTTAGTTGGGGTAGCTTATCTAAATATTACAGTTTCTATAATCATAGGTTATAGTCACGCCTAGTGTACCCTTGCTTAATGCGACATAGGAGGCGATTCACATACAGGATACGGTGGATGATCCTATTTGACTGACGGTGTGTGCACACATCAAGGGACGCCCTAAGGTATGTCAGTTATGTAGTTTACCCATAATGGGATAAGTCTTGTTCCAGAGGTACGATTCTATTACTTGGAGACAGGTAAAGGTTTTCATATGAACGTCTATCATTGACTAAGTGCACTAAATTAAATATATATATTGATCAGCTAGTATATTTAATTATTTGGCTAAGAGTGACCAAGTTCCATTCTGTCTAGTTATAATTTTATTATACATGTTTTGTTATGAATTTTAGTTGTTTAATGGAGAGGTTTTCCGCATTAGAAACTAAGGCAGTTGAGTTACTAGCGAAACTATTTTTAAAATTACTTGTAAGTTATGCTACTGAGATTTTATATCTCATTACGCTAGTGGTTCAGGTATAGCTGCAGTTGGAGTATGAGCAAAGGATGATGGCATCCGGAGCGTGTTCTAGTGAAGCTGCAAAGTGAAGACGATATTTTTATGAGTTTCATATAGAGCCTCCCAAAAGGCTTATTTGTATTTATATTTTAGTTTAGACTTTGAGTTGTATTTAAAGACTAATTTATAATAAAAGGATTCTTTCTTTTTAGTTAATCATTTTAGAACCTTATTAATTGAGTTTGTGGGTACATAAGTTAGTGATTACGTTTAGTAATTCAATCCAGATAAAACAAGGGAATAAGAGAAAAGGTTTTAAATTTTCTCACTCTTGACCTTAAAATTCATAAAGTAATATATAATAATCATTAAAAATAGATGAAAAGCCAGGATGTTACAAACTCGCCTGCACTGGGGAGTCACCCTCCTAAACTCGTATCTATTTCGCACCCCAATGCATGCACTGGGGGAGCCATCATTTAGGTCATAACATGGACCCCAGTGCTTGCACTGGGGAACGCCCTCTCAACACATGTCCAGTTTTCAATGCTTATACTGGGGAATCATTGTCTTAAGGCATGTCTTGGTCCCTCATTGGGGAACCATCATTTCAAACTCGCGTTTGCCCTAAAACCCTAGTGTCTGCATTAGGGAATCGTAATTCTAAGTCCACATTTGTCCCAAGCCATCATACTTGTCTAGAATCTCAGTATCCCCATAAGGAAATCATCACCTTAGATCGTGTTTTGAACCCCTATATAGGGAGTCATCATCTTGTGTCTATCTAGAGCCTCAGTGCCTGCACTGATGGATCATCTTGCTAGACTCATATCCCAGTGTCTGCTCGAGGAGTCATTCACCTTAGGTCTTGTCATGAACTCCAATGCCCGCACTAGAGAACCATCATCTTTATCCCATGGCTGCCAAGAAGCCCAGTGCTCGCACTGGGTCAAATTTTTAGCTTATGTGTCACGAACCCCACAACATATTCTGGGGACCACCATTTTAGCTCATGTCCAATATATGGCATAGTAACCATGATTCCACATAGCATCCTTGTGTCTGTCATAAACATCAGTGCTTGCACTGGGCAACCGTCATTTTAGGTCAACACTTCATGACTCACAAAGCCCCAGTGCCTACATTAGGGAATTTTCATCTTAGGCCTTATTGTCCGCAAACTCAAGGAGTGGCTGACTACTAGACTAGTCTCCATGGAGCATGAGCTATCAAGTTTTGTGAAGGCTTTGGTACATGCATGATGATCATCGCATTTTCGTGACAAGATATCCACCCACCCCCATTGAGTACTCTAGTTTATGGAGGCTGGAGAAAGATCTGATGCCATCCCAAAAGCAAATATAACCACCTGCATTAATCATGTTTCCTTGATGCTTATTTTATGCAATTCTTACTTAGATGTATAGATCCTTCATTTTATTTCTACGCATTTTATTTTTGTTATTCAAAATGAGACTTCTTTTGGCAATCATTATGGTTCCAGTGTAATACCCGAGAGGTATTTTTGGAATCAAGTCAAATATATAGTAAGACTTAGAATGGTCATCATTTGGAGTTGAAATGTAAGGACAAAATAAATAAATAAATAAATGAACAATAGAAATAAATAATAATTTTGTGTATACATATAGATAAATAAAATTAAATAGGAATTGAGGAATAATAAGAAATTGATAAAATTGTGAAAATTGAAGTTAAACATTTTGGCTAAAGAAAATAAAAATAAATTTTCTTAGAGTCAAAATAAAATTTTTGAGATATAATTAAGATTTTAATAGTTTTAGAGTTGAGAATTTAAGAAATTAAAATAAATATGAAAATTTGATAGACAAATTATAATTTTGTTTAAAAGTGGTCATATGAATTATGCAAAGTTTAGAGTTTAAATTTGAGAATTTTTTGAAAATAAAAATTATACTGGGTAGGAAATTTTCAACTGCAGGACACTCAATAGCAGATATTTTTAATAGGCTTATGATTAGCCAAACACTACAAAAAACAGCATTTTTAGCGACGATTTTTTCTTCCTTTAGCGGCGGTTTTAACCGTCGCTAAAGATATAACGACGGTTATGTCAACCGCCGTTAAAGTTAGCGTCGGGAACACAACCCAGCGACGCTTGACAGAACCGTCGCTATTGACCGTCGTTGATTTTTGCGACGATCAGAACCGTCGCTAAGGTCTTTTAAGATGACCCTTTTTTTTATGTTTAAACGACGGTTTTGACCATCGTAAAAGCAATGTTTAGGATCTGAATTTTGGCGACGGTCTAAATCACCCTTTTTTTTAGCCTTTTTTTTTTTTAAATTTTTTGATACTTTATTTTTCCTAAAAAAAAATATACTTATTCAACCAAAATAATTTCATTTGTATTCAAGATATAGGTAAAGTTTAACATACAAAGCATATCCATAATCACCAAGTCAACATTTAACATCCAAAACATATCCATATTCACCAAGTCAACATTTAACATCCAAAACATATCCATAATACTAAAAAACTTTTACAATATAGCAACAATAGTTCATATATATATATATATATATATATATATATATATATATATATATATATAAGTTCAATAAACAAAATAAAAGAAATATGCAGCTTCATGGATCATGACTAGCTTCTGATGATCTTCGACAAGTTGGAGGTGATGACTCTGTGCTTTCCATATCTGGTGGCTGTAAGAAAGTGAAAAAATATAAATATTAAATAACAAATACACATAATAACTAGTTTAAAGTTCTTTGAATTTACAATATGCATTACCTGTGAAAGTGGTGGTTCAGAAACATGAGCAAGCTCAGTAGGTATCTGTATTCCCATTTTTTTAACTAAATATTTGACTGTTTGATGCATTTGAGCTTGCTCGGCCTTCTCACGAGCTCGCTCCTCCTGCTCACGAGCTCGATCCGCCTGCTCACGAGCTCGCTCCTCCTGCTCTAATTCACGTTCTTTCTGCATACTTTCTATTTTTTCTTTCATTGTAGCAAGCTCAAGTCGCAGAGAATCTTCACTTGAACTTCCACTGCTTGTGGAACCCACATTCAAGTAATGAAATCGATGGCTAGGCAAGCCAAATACTTTAGAAGGGCATGCACCTATTCCCAAACTTCTAACTCGTCCAGAATGTTCTTTACCAAGCACTTGCCCAATTGCATCATCAGTTGAAATCACAGTATTATCTAACTGTGAAGCTTCTAATTCTTGGAGTTTCTCTGAAACTTTCTCCTGCAAATTTAAGACACAATCATTAAATCTAACCTTAACTCCAAAAATAAATGAAGATAATAAGATAAGTACATATATTACCGCAACAATCCTCGCCTCTTCAGTAATATAAGTCCCATCTTTTCTTTTATGAGTTGCAATAAACAATTCACCTCGACCAACTGGCCCTCCTTTCTCTAACTCCTGGAAAACAAATCATAATCCCTCAAAACTTTGGTATTTTGAAAAGCACCACAAAAGTTTTGCTGGCTTACCAGCAAGCAAAATTAAAACCGTGAATATATTATCAAGAAAAATAGTATACTGATGCTCTCAAGAAATTATTTTCAATTTGTAAAGTAATGAATAGATTTTTGGGGGTAGAACTTCAATCTATAAGCAAAACAAGTAAGGGCACTTGTTTACTACAAAGAGAAAAGGGATCTTAAAATATTTGCAAAATTCAGAGCTGTCAAATGTCAGTATTTACATCTTCTCTTTAGAATTGGATAAATGTCACTTTTCAAAGTTTTGCAATAAAGAATATAACAAGCTTCAAACTCAGTTGTTAACCATAAAATAATTACAGCTATTAAACTAAGTTGTACTGACCTTGGTCGTTTATTAGAACCAAAAAGTTTATTTAAAGAATAACAACAGATTGTCAAACACAATATGCAACATAGATTTATATCACACTTCAATATGCAACATAGATTTATATCACACTTCAATTCAGAGCTATTAAACTAAGTTATACTGAATATATATATATATATATATATATATGAAGTAATTTCAATCTATATATATTCTCTTCCATGGGTACTACTGAATACTGATCATCAATTCTAAGATCATGTCCATTGCATTCTCAAATGCATCCCTCAACAATTCTAAGATCATGTCCATTGCCTTATTGCTCATCCGACATAAACACTTAATGTGATAAAGTTTCACTAAAAATGAAAGTTTTGAATATTTCGTACAACCTTCATACAATTCTTGATTTTCTTCATTGATTAAGTCACTAAACTTGCTTGCTTCCTCATTAGTGGTGTTAAAACGCACTTCACTAGTTTGGGTGTGGCTTGGCTCTGGTTCATCATTGTTTCTTCCTCCAAGGACATCCCTAAATGCATCATGAATTAAATCTTGCATAGACCCTCCTATTTCAACATGTTCATCTATAGGATTAGGAGGAGAATCATTTTCTAGTTGTTCACCATGCCTAAGCCAAGTAGTATACCCTAATGGAAAACCATTACATATCAAGTGATCAAACATAACATCTTTCGAATGGAATTTCTTAAAGCCACACTTGAGACATGGACATATTACAATTTCTCCCACATGAGGACGAGAAAAAGCAAATTCAAGAAAACCTTCTACCCTAGAGACATACTCAGGTGAATATCGTGGCTTATTAATCCAACTTCTATCCATGAATACACCTAAATTTTCATGGAGATACTTAGTTAGAGGAATTAGAAAGAAACTTTGAACATAACCAAAGGGCAAACAAAAGTAAGGTAAATATTGGAACCAACTAAGCAACCCAAAAGCAATCATATAAAAATGAAAGTTATTGAGAGAAGTTGACCAAAGATATATAAATATATATACAAAAAAATGATCATATGAAGATAATGCATTTAACTTACTTGAAAGTCAAAGCTCAAATCTAAACGTCAACTCGTACACCAAGAATAGAATGTTGAACACTACACTTCCTCAAGAAGCAACTGTGAGAAATAACTGCATTCACAATTTGTATTTGTAAAAATTAGTAAGTCAGAATCGAATGAATAAAATTAAATAAATAAGCAAATGAATTTCAGCAAGTCGAGAGATATAATTTGTGATAGACTTCTAGCTTCCAAGGGAATGAGAAATCCATCTAAGTGGGAATGATGGAAGCATTTCTGTTCTTACTATCAAACATTGCAATAGAGTTTTTTTTGTAAGTCTCACCCCTTTATTTATATATGAAAAAATGGTTAGCAATAAGACAAAGCCCAATAGGGCCCAAACAGAAATGAGCTTTAGCAAGGCTTACCTTTATTTTTTTGAACTGTTACTCTGTTACAAAAGATGCAATAATGTAAACTCTTTGCCTTCAGCCCAAAAAAAAACTCTTTGCAATTTGCACCAAAGATATTACGATTTACGGAACTTTATCACAGAATATATATATATATATATATATATATATATATATATATATATATATATATATATATATATATAAAGTTTCAGTGGAACTTCACTACAAAAAACTTGTAATTTACTGACAATTATTTAGTGACGGGTTTTTTAAACTGTCAGAAAATTACATAATTTTTGGCAGTTATAGACCCGTCAATAAATAAATTCAATTTCTGATGCTTTTTTGTAAATTTCTGGCGGTTTGACTGCCAAAAAAGATTTTTTTTTTGCAAACCCTAAAAGGTTACAAGCGTAAGAAAATACAGAGCGACGCGCGGACCATTTTCAGTTCCCTCCATTTTTCCTCTTTCGATCAATTTGTTCCTTATCTCTCCATTTTTAGTTCAATACGCATCCTTATCTTCAAGTCGCAAGCCTCTTCTTCTCCATTTTCATTTTCAGTTCCCTCATTCGTGCGAGAAGCCATTGACGGCTTTGTTGACGGCGACAGTGGTCCGTGCTTCGGTGCTCATATTCGATTCCTCGGTGTTGCTCTCACTCTGTATCACTCTGTTTCGCCGTCGTCATCAGCTCCGTAGGCGCATCGGTAGCTTCTCGCTCTGTCTTTTTCACTTTCGTTGAATATTTTTGCAGATAAGTTTGATTGAATAATTGCTGGATAAAATTGAGTCTTATTTCTTTGCTTTTACTCATATCTTAGAATCTAAAGACGCAATCTGATTTCAACTTTTTATATTATCAAACAATTTGGGGAAAATGCAAGAAAACGCCAAGATTGTGTCAACAGTTTGATATTGACTTGCATAATTGTTTCAATCTGAGAGGAAAGGAACTTTTTGCATTTATAATGAAGTATTTGTGTAATCGGCTTACTCCACTCTAATTCAGACGATGCAGTTTCTTGTGGTTTTGTATTGCATTATTATTCTGTATTTGTGGCTTGATTTAAGCAATTGTTGTCTTGGATATTGAACTGTGATCAAATAGAATCTGTAAATACGCTTGTTAGGCTATGTTCATAATTACTTAGGGCTCGATGTTGAAATTTGTTTCAATTAGTTTGTTGGAGTCGATGGAGAAATTAAAAAGGATAAGGATGTGACCAGTTTAATGATGGTTTTATATTTAAATCTTTATATTATTGTGTGATAACAAACCAACAATGAAAATAATTCAATCATATATATTCTTTAATTCTTTCCTTTGTTCTTTAAGAAAAAGAAAAAGGTAGCAGTAAAAGTTCATTGAAATATTACAAAATTTCAAATTTAATAGCCACTTGATTATTAGAGAGCTTAAAATATAGATAGAGAAGCGCCCATTCACATGGCTTGTATTTATCAGTCTATGACACAAAAATCAATATTCGTTGCTTGGTGGTATTTGCCTTTTTTGTTTGTATGTGACATACTGTAGCTTGCATATTTAAATTCCTGAGCTTTCTTTTAGGTATACCTGTGACTTCTTTAGCTTTGATAAATGTTGATGTTATACTAAGTTTTAGAGAATAAAAACTCAGGTAACTTCTAAGTGTATGTTAGGTCATTATCCTTTTAGAATTCATTTTCAATTGAGATTAGTTGTTAGTTTATTCCTTTTTAATTTCTTTTAGAATCCAATATAGAGCCATGTTTGCTAATGCTAGCATTTCAACTATTAGTATATGGCTTTCTGTATAGTGCTAGCCTCCTAAATGGATCCAAATGAATCAAGTCCAAAACTTGGTACATACCATTAGCAAGCGCCCTGAATAGATAGAAAGAGGCATATCTCACACGGTCACATCACTCACTTGACCTTTTTAGCATCAGTATGATCTTTCATTCTGCAAACCTAAGAACCTTTCAGAAGAATGTATTAAAACTTGGACTGGGCCAACCATAATCAAATTGGGATCAGACACAGCCACCTAATGCATGCTTGGCAATAATTTGAAGATTGTAGGCTCTGGTTTTTTGACAATGTTGTGGACAGTTTAAATAGAAAGAAAGTAATTAAGGTCTACAGGTATAAAGAAGATAAATTAAAGGACCTCATAAATTGAACTTGAGATTTTGTCCTCTATAGAAAACTAGGAGAAGTAGATAACTCAATTTGAAGTGATCAGAGTAACACATATCACCACACCAAATATTTTTGAGTTCGTGAAAGGTTAATTATACTTTTTGGTTCCCAAATATTTTTGAGAATACAACAACAACAACAATCACTTAGAGTAAATATTTTTGAGAATATTTTGTGTTCTGTAATCTGTAAACATGATTAAAGCTTCACCAAGGAGGATGAAAAATTAGATGAATCACTTAGAGTTGTGTCTTAGTTTCTGTTGATTAATTATAAACTCCCACCCAAGAGCCACTCTATATCGGTCACACCTTGAGGAGGGAAGGGAAAAAGAGAAAATGACAAAAGAAGACAAGTTGGTGGTGGGGAAGTGAAAAATAGGATTGGTGTGGGGGTTTGATTGTGGATGAGGAGGGGAGGGTGGGTCCAATTCATGTGACTGTATTTTTTGGTTCTTTATTTTGAAAATGAATGTTATTAAATTTGAATGATTTTTATAGGTGAATTGATTGATGATGGATGGATGAAATTAATGAGATTTGACTAAAACTTTGCATATAGTTGGCAAATGTATTTGTTTTGTTCCCAGCTTCTCCTCTGAGAATTAATGATGTTGTATTGATAGAAAAGTGTCTTGTGTTGATGAAATTAGAAGGGTAAGAGTAGCCTCTCCCTTAAAAGGTAATCTTCTACTTTGCACTTCAATTTCTATTAATTAATTATAAACTCCCAAGTCCTAGTAGCTTTAATGTAGGAAAATAAATGAATAAGAAGTTCATTTTGGGGTTGTGTGTTAGTTTGTTTTATATACCATATCTCTATGCACTTTAGGTGTTTTCTTTTCTCTGTGCATAATGCTTAAATGTTTTTTTTAAATAGTATTAATAAAAATCTAAAACAATACATCTAAATTTTATTGTATATGCAGGGCTGTTGAAAACTTGAAGTACCAGGAAGAGCTTAGAAGTTAGAATTGGAAACAGAAAATGAGAACGAGAACCGAAATTGCCTTCTAGAAACGGTACTGCCTTATTGTACAGTATTATGATGTTAATTGCTCCATCTAAATACCAAAGTTAAATAATAATAAGAATATGGCAGTTATGTTTGAAGTTGTTGGTTAAAATAAAATCATATCTATCTTCGTTTGCCTTTCTTAATAAGCTTCTTGTATAAGGTTAATTAGTGTGGAGATGTTAATAAAATAGAACCGCCTGTTAATTTGGGGAATAGCAAGATATATGGAACCTGTTTCCTAATTCCTGGTTGGACATTATTATATATTAAAAGTGATGGAATAATACTATTGTGTCTTCAATGCTGCTGTTTGAATTGATTACAATTAGTACATAGAGACACTTGAACATCTTAGTGTTAACCCTTCACAGTCTTCCTTGTGGTTGGAATGGATCTACACTTAATTAGTGGTTTGTTATATGTGAAAGAATATGTGATTGAAAGAATATGTGATTGTTATATCTAAACTTTATATATAATATATACAGCTGTCATTCTATTTGTAGGTTGCTGTTTAGTCCTATTTTTTTTCTGGTTTGTATCCTTTGTTTGCTGGTTTTCTGGATTGCTGTTTTGTTCTGGTTTTCTGTTTGTTTTTTTAAATAAAAAGTTTATGTTGATATTAAAAAAACCAATAAGTTGATAACTTGGTATCCAAATTAGATAGTGAGAAGCAAGAGCCAAGGGGCTAACATTCTGCAGCTTGTTTCTTCTACGGTTAGCAACAAGGCACTAGTAGAGGAAAAGTATTTGGTAGGTACATATTAATTTATACCACAATTTAGGCGCGTATACTAAATCATTAATAAAAGAATTGAAATAATTAGTTTGATTAATTTTTTATAGATTTATCAAATAACTTTATTTTTCAAGTCTCTAGAAAATGAAAATGAAGACAAACATTTGAGAAGATTATGTAGCAACATTAGGGATTTGAGGACATAAAGATATACATATACATTAATAGTGAAACAGGGAGATTGATGATTCATAACAAGAGAGAAATATTTTTCTTGCTGCCACATATATATATATATATATGTTTAGTGTTTCTATGATATGTTAGTTAGTAATAGGTTCTATATATATTATGTGGTTTCTCTTTAATTTTATATTTGCTATTGCTATGTGTGGTCAAGAATAAACCACTCATCTCACAGAATAAAGGATAAATTCTCATTTATATATTCCCTGTGTTGCAATCAATTTGTGACCTTCTTACTTTTTAATATATTTATATTAACAGTCAATATATAATAGATTCTTTAATTCTGCAGATTTGGGGTATAGTATTTGGGAAAAAAAAAAGAGTTTATATGATTATGTGCACTCAATGAAGTTGACTAACTACTGTCATTTGCTGTGAAAGACTAGAAAGAAATAGAGTAAAATACTAATAAGTTAGAGATGTTAATTAGAAAGGAGAAGAAGTGAGGATGTCCCATTCAAGGAGGTCTTTGATATTAGTGTGGGCTTGTGATTTTGGTTCTTGAGCAGCAGAAGTTGGCCTGACATTTTTTTTATATTAACTTTTAACACTCTCTAGTTCATAGCCTTTTTTGTTTTATATGATAATTAACTTCTTTTATATTATTTTTTAATAATTTTCTCATTTACTTCAATAGTCATCTTCTTCCTTCTACTTTATCTTTTTCATATTTCATGTATTTATTATCTTATCTTTGCCTCTTTCTCTTAGTCTTTCATACCTTTTGGATTCTCTTTTTTCTTACTAAAGTTCTTGTAAGAAGCTCATTTTGGTCTTTTTTTCATGTATTTATTACTTAATTATTTGTGATATTTATTGTACATTACTATAATAATACTCATAAATTTTATTTTTTCAAAATTGCAGGAGCCTAGATAGAGCTTTTGGAGGTTGTTTTAGAAGCTTTTCTCATTTTGCAATGAACTAATTTTTTGGTTTTACAAACAAATATTTTTTTTAGGACTACAAACAAATACTTTAGTTTTATCTATTTTGAGTATTTTATACAAGTACTTCTATGAGTATTTCTATCTTTTTTTAGCATTAATATAATCAATTATATATATTTTCTAAAAATATATGTGACATTTTTAAAAAAAAGTAAAATAGACAATTTGTGACGGTTTAAAGCCGTCAAAAATTTATAGGTCATTTTGTGGCGGGTACTAAGTGTCGCAAATTTAGTGAACATTTTTCGGCAATTAATGACCGTCACAAATTTACCTTTCATTTTGTAACGGTTATAGACTGTCAGAAAATTACTTGGAATTTTATGACAGTTATAAACCACCACAATTTTACTTTTCATTTTTTGGCGGATGCAAACCGTCAGAAAAGTACATTTTGTGGCATTTATTCCAGCAGTTGGCTAAAACCGTCAGAAAATTACTTTGCGACATGTCACTTTGTGACAGTTTGAGATCCGCCACAAAATGTCATTTTGTGGCGATTGAACCACCACAAAACAACAAAACTAGCTGTCGCTAAAAATCACATTTCTTGTAGTGCTTGTGCCTCCCATTAGATTTTTTTTAATTAAAAAAATTTAGGTGGATATCACACTAAGCTCAGTGGTCAGGGAAAACACCCCAATCTCTTTAAAGATTTATGTAAGGATTTACATAAAATTTAAAATCAATGTCATAATAATCGAAATGGATTCAAGCCAAAAAAAATCGAAATGGGACAAAAATGTAACAATTTAAAACTAAATTTTACCGTATATAAAATTTGAAATCAATGTCATTATCTTTTTTTTTGGCACATGACCACATGAAGCATGAAATATCACACCTGAGCCATTGACTGACTTACACGCATATATCCATTATTATTATTATTATTAAATTATATTTACTAGTTATTTATAAGAATTAAATTAAGTTATAAATAATCTTGAAAATGGTAGTTTAAAGATTTATGCAAAAAAAGACTACTTTTGATTTTTTACCAGTATCTTCTACTATGATAATAAATTTTGTTTGAATAGTACTGTCACGCACTAATATAACAAAATGGCTCATTCCACTAAACTTGATCTTGTTTAAGTCTATAAGAAATCATTTATGAAATAAAGAGAGAATTTGAATGCCCCCAACAAAATTAATCACACACCTAAACATGTGAAAATACTTGTAGAAAATCAACATACCACATTAATTAATATAGTTACCAAATAATGTTGACTCAACTATTAAAATTAACCTAAAATTTCTTCAAACATTGCAATTTGCACCAAAAAAAAACTCTCATTTAATTAAATGTTAAGTTAAAGCAAGAGAGCATATATATTAATATTAATTATCTAAGTACAACTTATAATTTATAAGAACTTTCTGCATATAATTTAGACTTGAAAATTCATTGAATTCTATGTGCGATCTGACTCTTGGTGTTGTTCAGACAACCTCAATTGAATATTGCCTCTACCAGTGGCAGTGGCAGTGGCAGTGGCAGCACAAGTTGAAATATGTCTAGTATATAGTTTCTACTTCTCACTCATTTGTGATTCTATCTTCCGCACAAATATTAATAAGTTGATCCAAACCAACTAAATAGTAAATACCAACCCTTTTCAATAGACAATAGGTTGATTTGTTTAAGTGAAACTAATTTTTCTTTTATATTTTTAGTTCAGGGAGTAATTAAATGAACAGTTATGATTTAATGTATAAAATTGAAAGCATATAATGAAATAATGGTATGCTTAACATCAAAACGGATAGGAGTATATTTGGCAAGACATAAAAAATATTAGCAACTCCTATGCTAATCTGGAGTTCATCCTTTTGCAAGAGGATTGCTATAAATATGACCTTAACAGGTTCAAACATCAGTTAGAATTAGAAAACTAGCTATTGAATGTCGATGCTTGTGATGTCAGAATTAAGAATCCAAACTCCTAAGAAACATTGTGATAATTGCAATATAGAATAATCTGGCCCAATATAGAAACATTTCTGATTTCTTTCTTTGAAAATTTCATTATCACAACAGGGTTGCAAGAAACAATACCCATTATTTTCAACTACCACTCCATAAAACACCAAGTAACAAGTCTTAACTTAATCATGCCATGCATTATAACTTGCCAATTGGATTAATGTTTGCATCATGTGACAAATAATGTTGTATTAATTATATTATATGACAAATGCTTGTTGAAACATTAAGCTTAAACAGATCATTTATACTGTAGAGATATAGACACAAATTTGCAATGCAAAAATTTGCCCACAACTTTTCCAAAACCAGAAGCAAATGATTCCACAATGTTGCCCATCAAATTGAACAATAAGTAGAGAAATTTGTATGATATATTCAGGAACAGAGTTGCTTCGCCTTCCTATACTTGGGTGAATTAAAAGAATGAAAACAGAAGGGATTAGTATTCAATGCATAGCTGCAATTTTGAATGAAAAACAAAAATGCTATCTTCTACTTTTAGTTTCTCCCCATATTAGACACTTGATAATGATCTCTTCAAATTTCCTTATTTTCTACTTGTACCTAATAATTTTACTCTAATTTGCTCGACATTATATTGGAGAAATGCATGCATAGAATTAAGAATGAAATGAAACTTAGAAACAGAAGACAGGAGAATTCAAAAATTCACAAAAAATTCTATTCTCCAATGAATAAGACACAGAAGCAAGACTCAATAAATGTTTGGGTCTCAAGTTGATTTACAAAATTCTTTCATAGATAAATGTGGCAGTATCATAAAACTGGTAGATAAAGATTGATCCATAACAAAAATCATCAGAAATTGAACGCCCCTCTTCAATAAAAATCCTCACAATCATACAATAACATGTTCTACTTCTACCTCCACCCTAAAAGCCTAAAACATAGGGCTGAATAGAGAAATTAAGCCTAATCACAAATCCACAATCATACTCGAAATTTTTGAGTTTACCTTCAAAGGAGAAATCTTCAGTTCCCTTCCCTGGACGATACGGAGCAAGTTCTGTAATGGCGTCTTATCATTCTCTCTTAACATCTGCGTTTTGCGTTCAACATCCTGATTTCGTTTTCAGTTTTCCGTTTAGCATTCAAAAGTCAAACTCAAAAAAGAGGATTCCAAAGGTATATATATGTAGTTTTTAAAAATAATAATAATAAGAAAAAGTAGGCCATATACAAGAACAACAGGAAGAAGGAACAAATCTTCAGAAAGAGAGTGAGAGAGTAGCGAGTTGAGAGTGAGAGTGAGAGATAAGCGATTTAAGAGTGAGAGTTTGTGGAGAAACAACGTACCAAGGGACTTGAGAGTGAGAGTGAGAGATAACCCTAGCCATCGGCCTCCATCGTTGTGCTATGCTTCGAAAGGTTTTGGTAAGTCAGATGAAAAGAGCAATTCTTTGTTAATTCTATTTTTTAAATTTTTCTTTTGAACCTAACCACGGTTTGAACCCTCGTCCCTTGACTGTTATTAACTCATCATTCCCATGTTGATTTAACGACGGTTTTTGTAACCGTCGTTGATTGACTGTCGCTAAAAATGGGTTTTTTTGTAGTGAAAAATTTCAAAATTTTCCTATTCTTACCTAAAAATAAATATAGTTAAGAAAATCCAATCAAAACTCTATTTCACCATACCCCAAAAGTTGTCAAATGTCTAAAATCACCCTTAATTTTCAAATCCAATATATGACACATTTTTTCTTCCTGCATCCACCACGCCACTCTTTCTCATTTTCTTCATCTTCTTCTTCTCTTCTCTTCCTCTAAAGCTCTCTTAGGGCAAGCAACAAGTGAAGAAATCCTTCACTTTCCACCATGTTTCTTGCTTCCTGCCACCAATTCCATGCATCATCAAGCTCCCTCCACCATTGTTAAGCATTAACAAGCTTGGGCAACCTCCATGGGTTTCCAAATTCGGACTTCCCCAAAGGTAAGCATCAAAATCTTGTTTTCACCTCTTAAATCATAGGTTTCTTGATGGGAATGAGCTACCTATCAATAATATATCACCTTAGGATCATTTTTGAACATAGAGATCACCCAAATATTGAGTTATATGGAGATTTCTACCCTAGGGTTCCTAACCTACGAATTTTGGCAAAATTTATGGAATTTATAAATTTTCTTAAACTTGATGGCATGTATGGATTTCAAATGAATTATTTAGGTATTCGAAATGATTTGTAAGAATGCCCAATGATTGGAATAATGATATGTGAACATTTGGTTAAAATAAGAACTTTTCATATTTGGTAAATTCTCCATTGATGGAGGTTGGAGAGTGAACAAGTTTTTAAACTTGTTTATTTATGCAATAATTGAGTTGAACTAAAAGAGAACACCAAATGATGACCATAGGCCAAGTAAATGAACTTGGGGGTTGGATAAATGTAAGAAGTCATAAATAAAGAAACTAAGAAATTGTATGAATTTTGATATCGATTGAATTGGTTGTATATGATAGTTTTAAGTACTTCCTTGGAGACCAGAGTGCTCAAAGGGAATGCTAAGTGAAGCTCTTTGAAGTGTCTTGATAGAATGATTGAGAAGGTGTTGTATTTCCCTTTTGATTGATTTTACCGGTATGTTGGTACCTTTATGAAGGAATTGTCATTTTCCTTGATTTGAGTGATTTAGTGTGTTATAAAGTGGTGTATGGGAAGGAACAAGGTTGAACCATACACCATGTGTGAAGTGGCACGAGGTAGTCCATGGGAAGGAACAAGGTTGAACCATGGGACTAACATTCTGTTAAGGTACTAAGGCGGGCATGGGAAGGAACGGGGTTGAACCATGTGCCGTTAGAATTGTAAAATTGGGAAGGTGGTGTGAAGGAACCTAGTTGAACCACTTAACCAACCCATTTTGTAAGAACTCATAGGTAAACAAAAGAGGAGGGAAAGAACCTAGTTGAACTTCACCCCTTGTTTTCTTGTGGGAAGGAATTTGTGTGAATAGGTAATGTTGGTCACATGGTTTTTTTTATGAACCCCCTTCTTTACATAATGCATTTCTTAGGAGTCATGCTCTTTATTACTTGGAAAACCTTGGGCACCAGCTTTGTAAACTAATTCTTTTAAAATTATATTATTCTCAACAACCTTCCTTCACTAAATGGTGCCCAAGCAACCTCAACCCTATGCGGCCAACATTACACTCAAATATTTGTTTTCTTGGATTGTTGATTTTTGTGAAATACTGATTTGGATGACGTGCTATTGGTATTATGTTATGAACTCTGTCAGAATTTGATTTTGTGTTCGTAAGGAATTGTTTATGTGTGACACTGTGATTAACACTCCCAAGGGTATGTGAATGATTGTACTATTTTTTATTTGATCTTTGTTGACTTATTGATTTTAGACTTGATGTGTTTGACTATGCTATTTGATTTTGAACTATCTGTTAATTTGATTCGTGAATGGGTTTGATGGAAGTCTTTGATATGTAGTTGAGAAATTTTGAATGATTATTTGTGCTTGACATCTATGCTATAGATTGGATTGCGAATGGTGAATTTGATCACATTATATGTTTCATGGTGTGTACGAGACATTCTACATAAGTATGTGGTTGTCACCCTTTCCCTGTCGTAGTGGTGCCCGCTACTACGCCTAGGATTGGTTAGTCTCTCACTGAGTCGTATGACTCACCCCTCGTTTGCTAATGTTTTCAGAGACAGGTTCAGAACAAGTGACAGGTCTCGGATTAGCAAGGCGTCAATTCTCAAGGCCCACATTTTGTTCATGTGGGTGTTATGTCGATTTGAATTTTATTTTATTTTATAAGTGTATAAGTCTAAGTAAGAACTTAGAGGTTAGCTCCATTTGTCTAGAGGCAGGATCATGCGCATATTTAAAGGTTTATTTATGATTTGTAAGAATTATAATTTTCATATTGATATCTTATTCATGCATGATTAGTTAAGTTCCAGGATAGTAGGCTTACAGACCGGGGGTCCCACCTTCGGTCTGTGCCGGTCACGTGCTCCCCGAACGGGGGTCGTGACATCCAGCATCCATACAATGGCCTTTAACCCAGCCTTTGCTACCCCAATGTTACAATAAGGGAACACTCCGCAAGACCAAGTTGGAACCACTCTCAAGCGGCTGCTTCCCAAATGACTAGAATCGAGCTCTTCAAGGTTTTGTGGGACAGGGGACTCATGTACCCAAGGCTTGGGAAGATATGGATGGCACCGTTCCCTAGTTGGTTCAAAGTTGACCGGCTCTGCATCTACCATTAGAATATTTTTGGGCGCTTCTCCACCACACTTAAGACTTCCTCGCCAATGAGCTAATCAATCTGTAACCCAATAGTTTATGGTAAAGGAAAGGTCATTGTAACAATGCTAGTAGGTGGAGTCAACACTTCTTCAATCTAGACATTAGCCCCGGTTTCTCAACATGACCTAGGTATGGCAAAAGAGAACCGGAGGGGCATGGATGTTGGTCCTAAAGATTGCTAAAAGAAGTCACATGACATGTATAGAGCCTGACTCTAAATTTTTCATTTTTACAGGTGTGGCCCTGAATATTATCAAAGGCAACCAATTGAAAAAAAACGTAAATGAATAATAAAAGAAAGAAAATTTTTCCAATTTTTGAAAAAAAAAAGAAAATAAAGATCACATACTAGGACGACGGATATGATCGTTCAAAGTAATACGTGTTTTGTTAAAACTATTCTGGGGAATAAAAGGGAAACTTTCTCTACACCATACACTTTTAATGGCCTTACCCAAATGAGGCAACCTTGGCATTTAACTTGAATGAGGAGATGGGGTACTGGTCATATGCTTGTCCATGAAATTCTTAAGGGTGACCATCCATCCCACTCCACTGCATTAACCATAAAAAAAGGGCGCACAACTGAAATAATAATAGTGTTCTCTAGTCAGCAAATGAGTAGGCTATACTAAGGGTACGCTTGGTATGAATGCACGGATGTAAAGTACTGTACAGAAATTACTGTAGAGTAAAGTACTGTAGCAGAAAAAGAAAGTATTGTTGAGAAAAGTATTTGGTATGAAAAAATATTATGTAAAGTTGGTAAAGTAAAATTAGGAAAAAGACCAAAATGCCCTTATTAATATTAAATTATTAAAAAAGTAATTATTTTGTACAAATAATATAAAAGAATGTGTGTGGGTAGCTGACCGAAGATCTGCTTCTTCTCAATCCTTCCTTCTGCTCTGCTTCATCACAACGTCCATCTCCTTATTCTCTTCAGCTCGGTGAGGACT
Source organism: Senna tora (assembly GCA_014851425.1). Taxonomy (NCBI): domain Eukaryota; kingdom Viridiplantae; phylum Streptophyta; class Magnoliopsida; order Fabales; family Fabaceae; genus Senna; species Senna tora. The sequence goes on from CM026269.1 coordinate 13,842,255, forward strand.
CCTAATGAAGGTGAGAGAACGGTGAGCTCGGTGTGTTCGAAGATCAAGTCCTCTCCAGTTCAACTTGGTGTGTTCAAAGATCTGCTTCTCTTGGTGCGTGAGGTGAGCTATTTTGTTTCCATTTCAACAACTTCTCTTTTTTTATGAGGTTATTTGCATCTGGTTCAATTTCAACAATTTCTCTTTGCATGTGGTTGTATTTTTTGTGAGGTTTTTTGTTCGGATTTAAACATTGTAATTTGCATCTGGTTGAAAGATATTTTTGTTTTTTATGTGGTATTTACAAGATGTAGGTACTTGATGCTATTTGTGTGAATTATTTGGAGGTGGTTGGTTTTCTTGTTGATTGAAAGAAGAAATAAAAAATTACAAGTTGCTTATTGTAGTTGGTAGTTGATGCTATTGAAAATATTAGTTGCTTATGTTAGTTCTAGGTTGAAAAAAATGCTTGTTGCTGATGTGATGGGCAATGTGAGTTGCTGCTATGAAAAAGAAGTGAAAGAAAAAAAAAGTTATTGTAGGTTTGAAAGATGAGTTAATTTCAAACGAAAAAATGAAAGAAAAAAGAGAGGTCAATCATGTGTATAATTGTTAAATTTAATATTGTGGGTAATAATATTGTGTAGTATACATTATTACAGTTATGGATCATATTAGTGAAGAAGAGCTTGCTCAAATCGTTTGTTGGTGGTTGGGAATGTTCCTGGAGATACAAAAAATTTGTTTCAAATTTTCTATGGACATGTATTGCAATACGAAGCGAATAAGTCTGATGTCGTATGTGTATGATTCCTATGAGAGAGGAGCCCGGCTTAGGGCCTTAGTGTACGCAAGTGACACAACTTGCTTCAACCAAATAAGAATGTATAGACATATGTTCGATCGACTGTGTGGTATGCTGGACAGAATTGGGGGTCTTAGGCCAACAAAAAATATGCTAGTGGATGAGCCCGTTCCCGAGGATTCAACTGGTGAACGGTGGAAATGGTTCAAGGTACGATTACGACTTTAATTTTTTGTTAATTTTTAGATCATTTGTTTTGCAACTCGACTGTGACAATTATGTTCTTGGGTGATATAGGGATGCCTTGGTGCCATTGATGGAACGCATATAAGGATTAAAGTACCGCTTGAAGTCCAAGAAAAGTATCGTAACAGGAAGGGTGAAATCACAACGAATGTCCTAGGGGTTTGCTCACGGGATGGTCAATTTGTATATGTGTTGTCGGGTTGGGAGGGATCTACTGCTGACGAACGGGTGTTGAAGGATGCAATGGAACGGGACGATGGCCTGAAGGTGCCACGAGGTGAGTTTTTTGGAAAATTTTCATTATTACGTACTTCACTTCCGACGGTTAGTGATTATTTTTATGGTTTCGATGTAGATCAATACTATTTGCTTGATGCGGGATTCACCAACTGAAGAGGATTTCTAGCCCCTTATAGAGGACAAAGATACCATCTAAATACATGGAGACAAGGGCGCCATCCAACTTCCCCACAAGAGTGTTTCATGTTGAAACACTCATCAACACGAAATGTAATTGAACGATGTTTTGGAATGCTGAAGAAAAGATGGGCTATCTTAAGAAGTCCATCATTCTACCCTATTGAAACACACAACCACGTGATCATTGCTTGTTGCCTTCTGCACAATTTGTGTTTATAGGAGAATGCATTAGATCCGGTGGCAACCCAACCACTTTCCAAAGATACACCTATGAAGGATGTCGACCCCATCACATCAATTGAACCATCCGATGATTGGAGTGCTTGGCGCAATAGATTAGCAGCTGACATGTTTCATGAGTTTTGGGGACAAAGGGGACCTACATAGGCTTTGTGATAATGCTAGGACACATTAGTTGATTTTCTTTCTATTTTTAATGATGTTGAGTTTGATGTGTTTTCGGAGATGTTTAATAAGGATTTGTTTGGCACGATAATGTGATTTTATCATGTCATTGTGTGATTTTATGATGACAATTTCTGATTTTATAATGTCTCATATATTAATGACAATTTGTGATTTTATATAATGGTTAATTGTGCTTTAATGATCACAAATTCTGATTTCATTGTCGCTTCATATGGTTAGCCACTAATATGCTAAACTTTGCTGTTATCCTAAAATGTTATATCCTTGTGAACAAATTATCATTATGGATGGTCACTCAGAGTCCAGCAGCACAGCAACAAGCTCCAAGATCAATCATATCTGGACGAGTGCGGAGGATAAATTGTTGGTCCAAAGCATGTTGTCCCTTATGGAGAATCCTCAGTACTATGAGAACGACACTTTCAAGGAGAAACATCTGGGGAAGTTAGAGGAGATGATGGAGGCAAAGGCTCCTTGCTGTGGTCTGAAGGCTACCCCCACATCGCAGGCCGAATAAGGACTTTGAAGACGAATTGGAAAATTGTGTACGAGATGGTGAACCATATTCGGGCATCCACATGTGGCTTTGGGTGGGATGACCAGCGTAAGTGTGTGGTTGCAGATTAACACGTCTGGGAAGAGTACCTCAAGGTGAGTGGTCCAATGCAAGTCCTGATTTATCTTTTATCTATGCAGTCTCACAGCAGAGCTGGCCCCTACAAGCACAAGCCATTCCCACACTTTGATGCCCTTACCCGTATATATGGAAAGGACAGAGCAATGAGCGGTGCTGCCATGTCAGCCCATCAAGCTCACAACAATGCCAGGACCCAAAATGTTGAACCTGAGACTGAACCGAGCATGCCGTTTGGACCCAACACTGGTGAGGAGATGGACTACTCTGAGGGGCCAGCAGCTAATGGAGCAATAGAGGCCTCGTCGGGTTCCAGGAAACGAAAGAGGTGCAATGGAAATAAAGAAGAGTTCAAGGAAGCTGTGCGTGAGATGACGGACAAGATGGGAAAGATGTTCACTAGCGCTACTCGGGAGCTGGTCAGTTCCATCGCCTTTGCCAAAAATATGGAAGCTGATGTTGTTGCTGAAGTTGAGATGTTCATCAATGGCTTGACGGTTCAAGAGCGTCAGGTTGCGCACATCAAGATTGCTACTTCTCCAATCCTTTGGCGCATGTTCAATGAGGTCTCCGAAGACGAAAAGGCTGATTGGGTTTGTGAGAATGTTCTATAGATGTTGCTGACTTCTATTGGTAGTTTAATGTAGGACTAATGTATGTAGGTGTGAATGTTCAGGCTATATGCTGACTTTTGTTTGTGTCTATGTGTATTAAGGGATGTAGGACTTGAATATTATAGTGTACTTCTGTACACTCATAGGCCTTTCGTTTTTGAACATTTATGTAGGATGTTTAAGTGACTTGGAATTAGTTATAGATTCTATATGAAAATACCCTGTATGCTTATGCATGCCTCACTTCCAGAAACATAATTCTCTGCCCAAAAATATTGCTCTATCTCCATCTTGTATGACATATAAAAGAACTAATTAATGGGATATAGAAAGTTCTCCATCTTTTATGACATATACAGGAATGCAAAAGAATTGCAAAGGCATAATAGTCGACTGGCTTTAATGTACCAATCGACTGACTTTAATGTACCAGTTGTAACATCCTGAAAATTCAAACCTAACTTTGACCAAGGATTTCTCTATTTGACTTTTGATGTGTGTTTGGTTGAATTTGTTTGTACTTGATTTTTTCCTATAAATTGGATTAGAGACCCTAGTTAGAGGTCAAGAGACCTAAAAAGCAGGAAAAAAGTGCCAGAGGAACCCTAACCCAAACCCTAGGGACTAAACAGAAAGAAAAACTTAGTTTTAGCCCTCTTTCTTTAATGGAGTTTAAAAGAGTAGGAAAGACCTATTTGACCCTAGAAAAGTACCCTATGACACTCTAGAGATACCCTAAGACTTGACTAATGGACCCCAACCTCAAGAAAAGTCCTGGATTGACACATTTTCTCAAGTAGAACTTCAGGGACTAAAACGATAGAAATGAAAAATTGCAAATAAGGCACCCTAGCTTACTTAAAGCCCAAGAAAGCCAAATTTAGCCACCCAAAGACACTCTAAACTGCCCTATTAAGTACCAGCCATGAGAATTGGTAGAGAATTAAGGAAATTAGGCAAGTTACACAATTTAAAAAGTGAAATAAATAAGAATTTAATAGCAAATTAACCGCTTTTTAGGTTACCCTTTGCTTGGTAACCGAAATTACAACTTTGAGAGCCAATTAAATACCAAATTACGGCGTTGGCTGTAGCAAACAACTTGAGGAAACTCTATAGAAAAAAATAGTGAGAATTAAGTCTTGAAAATCGAAATTAATCCTATTACGACTCTATCTAATTGCCACTTAAACCATTCCACCTAATCCACCTTGAAGTCGAGTTTAAGCATTTGTAGGTCACCCAAACAGCCCCTAAGCCTTGCCAGCACACACCATTAGGTGTCCTAATGCATCTTAACAATTACCAGAAGCTGGACACATCATTCACTAATCATTTTAGCCTCACATGCCTTAAGCCTTCTTATAATGGAGTGAAACCGAGAGAGAGAGAGAGAGAGATCAGCTCGAAACTGAAAGAGAAAATCGAGAGAAATGTGAGTGGACTTCAGAAAGAGAGCCAAGGCAGGAAGGAAGGTTGGAGGCTCATGGTTAGCAGCTGGAAGCAAAGGAAGAAGCAGAAAACCTTGGTGACACCCACACATTCAAGAAGTGCTGTCTTCACCAAACTTGCCCAAGAAATTCAGAGGCTCAAACCCACGTTTCTTCTCTAGAAATTCAAGGTAACGTAGGGTTACCCTTCCTTCTTCATCTCTGAGTCAAGAGCATCCATCAATGGTGGTGGTATAAGGCTCTATGACCCTCTTTCTCGTTGTTGCCATATGAAGCCCTATTTTGGGCAGTGTTGTTTCCAGAGAGTATAAGTCTCTCGTTTCTTAACCAATTTAAGCATGTGAGTAGTCAAAATAAAGCTAAGAAGATGAAATTTATGAACCCCCAAATGCATATTCTATCAGAGGCTGCTGTATATCTGATCAAAGCCTCGAAAGTCCACTAAAAAATGTTAAAACTCTATTTTCTGATGTGAAACTTGTATTTATGTTTTACGGAAATTCTAGTACGATAGATTTCAAGAAAGGTTAAAGAAACTTGAATGATGACTAATTGACCTATAGAATGCTAGAAGATAGGGCTAAACACTCCCTTAGACTTTTGATTCAATGGTGAAAGATTCTTAAGCTTAAGGGTTGAAAAGAAGTTTGCTTTCTGTAAAATTGCTTGCTGCTGTCAAACTGGTTAAAAACTCACCCTCTGAAGTTCATAACTATGAGATGTGTTTAAAGAACCTTAGGATGTCATAAAGGTACTGGATTTTCTGAGGCAAGAATCTGTTAAAGTGAATCATACTTGTGACTAATTAAATTTAATCCCTAAGAACTTCTGTTGTGATTTGTGAATGCTGTCAGATTTCTGAAGTTTCCTTCCTTTTATGTTTTCTGTCACGTTTTGTTTGCTGGATTTCTAAATACCTTGAAAACTTTAAACTTACACCAGTAAACCTCTGTCAAAATTGGTTACATGGACCTATGGTGTCTTTATCTTGCCGTAAATTGCTAGTAAATGGCTCGGTTTGCTATTTCCTGAGATGTATACTGTCATAGGAGTTTGCTAAGTCAGTGGACAGCTTATTATCCTTGATATGACTTGAGAATTATGAAAAATTGACCTAGGTAACTTAGTAGATCATATTGTACTCTTGTATGACTCTATTTTGTGAAATTTCTAAAGGGCTTCCACCTTGCTGGTGTATTTGCTGTGTAGGACTACCTATGGGGGATTCAAATGCAAAAAGACTTTGAAAAGTTGCTAAAAATAACTTTAAAAAGGAATTGGGAGTTCACATAACAAGGGTAGAGTCTTATAGTTGTTATTTTGGGAAAAAGATTAGAAATTTTACCTTGGGTCTAATTTCTGAGCAGGTAGCATTGCACTTAAAGTATGTAGAGGTTAGGAAGTATAACTCACATTAGATTCAGTGGGTGAAAGGGAGTTAGTAAAGGTGGGCTACCTTTAGGATACAAAAGAAATAAATTAAGCCCTTAGTGAACTAAAATGTAAGAGTTCCAACTATAAAAGTTGGGTACTCAGGTTCTGAGAGGGTAGGCCAACCCCTCCCACTCTCTAGAATTATCCAAGGATACTTCTAGAACAAAAATAAAAAGATCAAAAGCACTTAGTTTGGACTCTTAGAACACCAACACTCCCTTAAGTGGGAAAATTGATAGGAAATGGGTAAAGCACTGCATAAAACTCACCTCTGAACTTATTTGGCTGCACTCACTTGCTGTGCAAGTCACAAATAACTCTAGCATAATGAGGAAAAGTTGATTGGGGCTTGACAGAGACCAGAACAGAAAAGAGCTAGTGAAGGGGACTAAAATGAAATAAAAATACTGTCTTCTTCATTTTTGTTAAAAAGTGGGTGACCTAAGTTATCTGAGGGTAGGAACCTATCCATTTTAACTTTATGGGTTATTGGAGTGCTATGTACAGGGATGGGAGTGGTCAGAATGGTTTCTAACCATATTTAGACACAAAAATCTATTTTCTTAAGAAATTCTCAAAGAAAAGAGTTTTACTGCAAAAGTGAGGGTTCTGTGTTGATTTTCATTGTGAAAACTGGACCATCAAGTCATAAATAGTCCTTAGAAGCTTTCTGTATCTTTTTCTCAGCTTGAAACAATCCAGAACTGGAATTGGGTCTTAATAGGGACCATTTTGAAAGAAAAACTAGAATGAATTCCAAAATTCTTATTCTGACCCAATTTCTGGTTGAATTCTGCTGGAATCTTTCTAGATGTGTGTAGTAGATCCTAATTGACTAAATGTTGTCGCTGGATGTAGTTAAAATGTTTGGATTTGTACTTATTTCACTTATTTTAGTAAAAGGGACCCTTTTGATAATGATTGAGGAAATTGAGGGTCACAGTGTAATTTTCTTTCTTGAAAAACTAGCTGAAACTGTTAAGCACATGATAAAGATGTTTCTAATGAAATTTCATAACTTTTGGATGCTTGTATGAGAACTTATGCATGATACTTGCTGCTCAAGTTATATTTGACGTTGTGGTTGACTTTGTTTGACTTTTGAGTTGACTAAATGCAAAGTTGACCTGTTTTAATCAGTCTATTTAAGTGTGTTGCATCCAACTCTGAAATTGAGATTTAGCATGCATCTGTGAACTGATATGCCCTGAGCCATTGCTTGATGAGCATCCCCCCACACACACATGCATGCCACACGAACTACGTGGACTTTGATCCCTCTTTGAAGGTATGTAGGCCCTAGGCACTTTTCCTAGGTCAAGTCCATCCTTACCTTTTATTTAAATTTTGTGTGATTTATTATTTTCCAACTCTTTTTAAGGTCAAAACAATTAAGTGTTAGTTTTTGGGGTAACCGTCTTCAGACGGGGGAAGAGGGATGCCTAACACCTTCCCCTCATCTCAAGCAGACTCCTGGACCCAATTCTTTTGAAACCCATTTTTATCAAACTTTTGAACAATTTTTCCTTTTCCATGGCGGCGACTCCGTGAAGGCTGTCGAAGGAGCGGTCTTCACACCTGGATGTTTCCTCGGTCACACTACTCTTTGTAAACCTCCCCATAGCCCCTTTACTACTATATAGGGCTTTATCTTCATTTTGAACAAATACTTTAGAAATTTGTTTGTCTAAAGCCTCTTGGTTAGCCAAGATGTTCTCCAACTCTATCAAGGTTGGCTCCTTTGACCAACCTCGAGTAGCCGTAACTAGGCTCTGAAATTCAGGGCGTAGCCCATGCACAATGATCCTCTTCATTTTGTTTCCGTTATAGGATTCTGAGGATCTAATTTAGAAATTTTTTGGCATAACGATTTAACTTTGGTAAAGAACTCACCTATAGTCATATTTTGCTGCGAGATTGATAATAACTCATTTTTCAAGTGCTGGAGCTTGACATCGTTGGTGCGTGTGTGTACAGGCCTGTGAGAGTGTCCCATACCTCTTTGGGCATCTTCGCTTCCTTAATGTGCTGCAGTATGTCGTCCTCCACCGTCACCGATAGCACAAACATCGCCTTGCTTGCTCTAACCTTCCACTGTTTAAGATCTCCTTCTATCGAAGGTTGGGTTTCATCTCCTTTGCCAAGACTCCACAAATCTTGACTAAGCAGGTAAAATCTCATACGCGTACTCCAAGTATTATAATTATTACTATTTAATTTTTCCATATCGCTAACATTGCTTCCCATGTCTGCCATCCTCTTGACCGTGCCTAACACTATCATCAAGATTCCTTTATCCCTAATCAACTTTCTTTGCAGTCCTTGACTGTATTCTGGCAAAATCTCTACATAAAAAAATCCCCGATTACAAAAACACGTGCCTGCTTACTCCAACATCGAGTGGTGACCACACGAGTTCAGCTCTGATACCACTTGTAGAATTTGAGAACATCCAAAGTGGGACTAAACTGAAATAAATTTCATTATACGAGGCCACAAATACAATTTACTCTTAACACTATCTCACTTACTCTCACACAATACACTCTCACTCAACACCTTATATCACTCTCACTCTCACAGACTCAGATTGCTCACCTCACATGATCTTCACACTCCCATCTTATGGTCTTACCCTAATCCATCTTACACGCAATCTTCCTCACTTCTCCACTCCTCCACACCGCGGCTCTTCCTTGTCTCCACACCATCGGTTTCCATTGTCTCCACACCGTGCCTCATCTAGGTTCACAGTCACCCACGCCCTCCATCTTGAAATCCGGCCATTGTTGTCTGCTTCCTTCTCCCTCCTTGGCTTTCGTCTTTCTATCCAACTTTAGAAATGTGAGAATGCTCTGATGCTTAACGTGATAAGTGATGTGGAGAGAAGGGCAAAGTGGTACTTTCATCCACCACTTCCTTCTCTCCACGTCACTTTCCCTCTACATCATGAGGTTACTAGTGCATGAGCTTCCTCTTCCTTGTGCCCAGACTATACCAAACGTGCAGAGAGAAGGTTGTGGCTCACTTTACTTATCGAATCCTCATACCAAACGAGCTCTTACACTTTCTCTCATACTTGCTAGACCACTTTCTCACTTACACCACTCGACTCACTTCTCAACTTTCTCTCAACACACACACACTCACATAGCAACAATACATATATATAGGTAGATCATGTCGGTTTTTACTCCACTGGCAGACAATTAATTACTTTTTTTACATCTTTCTAGATTTATACATTACAACTTTAATCTAGCACTTTCCAAATTTTACTTGCCGACACACAATAAAGAATTAGTGTAGGTTTATCTAGAATTTTTTTATGTGAGACTTGATAATATCCTTTAATTTAGTGTAATATTTTCTAGCTCCATCTAAATAAGTAGGTGACATTTTTAACAAGCCACTCATATTCTAAGAACTAAAAGGCTAAGGGAGGAAGAGAGAATGAGATGCTAAACTATGATTTTCTACCTCCTACTTATAGGCGTCTTAGAGAATCCAAGTCTAAATACAAAGAAGAAGAAAATTAGTACTTTCCTATTTTAAACTAAATTACAAATTCGTATTCGAAAAGGGATCTTATCCATACTTCATAGGACGATTCTGATTGGATGTCATTTGAATTTGAATTCCCCATTCATAATTTTGCCTCGCTCGCTGCATGATCACTGCTTCAACTGGTCGTCACAGTGAGGATCAAATAAAACCTCAAATTATGTAGTATAGGGCGCAACCCAAGGGTCGACTCTCTCGTGGAGCCTCTAGTCAAAGCCCCGCAATTGATCACTAGTGTGGACACCCTATTTTGCCCGAGCTTAAAAAGCATAAAAATAAATAAAATACAAAAATTTCATTCTTTTGTCAAAAATAAGAAAAGATGAAAAAAAAATGTTAGATAGCTGATAATACCGATATTTACCCTTGTATCTTTTTGCATTTGACAAGCTTTTGTTGAGTTTAAAGAGTCATTATGCATGATTTAATGTTATTCGAGGGCACTTAAGGACTTAAATAACAATCTTGCTAATTCTATGTTTTTATTGAATAAATTGTGATAATTCTCTAGTTTTATTAATGTGAGAGCCTCACAATTGTTTCTGGTTGATTTGTAAGTCAACTAGCTTGAGGAATAGCAAGGATTCAAGTGCTAGAGGTCGAGAAAGAAGCTGGAAAGTGAAGCCGGTAGAACATTTGAAGCTTAGAGGCATTTTTGGGCCTGTTCTACTGTTCCACCTGCTGCCAGCGGGTAGCCTTGCAAGCTGGCAGTGGGTGGACCTTAGTTTAAATGGAAAACGCGCGTTTCGAGTAATCCACCCGCTGCCTGCGGGTAGATGACCCGCTACCACCGGGTACACCAGATCTGCACAATTTTCTCGCGACTTTAAGAGCTGAAACGGATTGTGGGCCCACTTTCTCAGCATTTTACCACAAGGGGAGTATCTTAGGTCGTATTGGAAGGAATATTCTGATGTTTTGGAGGCCCTTAACCTAATTTGAACAAAAACCCACTCATTCTAGCACACATTCAACACATACACACTCAAGCTTCTCATTGCTCTCAAGTCTCTCTCACATTCTTAGCCACATTCACCATTTTCTCTTCATCTTCTCCACTCTCCACACCCACTCACACCAAATTCCAGCAACCTCCATCATCATCCATGGCTAAGCAAGGATTGGAGGAGCTTGGTGAAGCATTTCTCCCATCCATGAGTGGCTAAATCTCTTGTGCTTTGGAGGAGGATTATTAGGGCTTGAGCTATGGCATCCAATAGGGAGTTTTTCTTCTTTTCCTTCTACTTCTCTTTATAGATTCATTTTTATCTTGTTGATATTGATGGGTTTGTATTGATTGTGGTTCCATGGTTGTGAAACTTAACTTGGTTGTAGTTGGATATTAGGGATTGATATAGATTTGTGATTTGTATTTTGATTCTCCCATTGTGGGTATTGATTGCATTGGATTTGGTTGAATCTTATTGTAATTTTTAATTCATTGTGGAAGTCACTCTAATGACAATGGTAATTGTTGAGTTGAATTCTAGTCTATATTAAATTCCCCATTTGCTTCATTGATGGTATTTGATTAGGCTTGTTAATTGTCCAATTGGTTAATTGCATCCTCTAATTAATTTACCTAGGTTTAGTGGTCACTAAACTACCTTAGGAAATGGCTTTTCATTAATTAACTCCACAGTTTTTGATAGCAAGGATAGCCCAAAGCATTCTCCAACAAAGCATATCCATCTCAATACATTCACCTCAATTCACTTTAGCTTTTAAAATATTGAAAATCCCAAAAAGTGTTAGTTCTAGTTTCATTTAGTTGCATTTAATTCTATTTAGTTTCTTTGCACACTAAGTGTTTGTTAAATTGCCTCAAAGACATCCCTTTTTGTGTTAATTGTGCATATTTGTTCTTAGAATCCATAGGCTCCGCGAGAGAGAATCGACCTAGGTTGTGCCACTAACTGCACTTTCTAGTATTAATTTGATTGGTGCCGGCCTCGCGACAAGGCTGCGTTCATCAATTTGGCGCCGTTGCCGGGTCACTCGCGTGACAGGTGGGAATACTCACCACTATACTCACTTTAATTTGAATTACTCTGAATCAAGGTTCCAACCGGTCTTTACGGTTGTGATCAAATAAAACCTTAGGTAGAACAAGTTGTTACCCAAGGGTCGAATCTCTCGTGGAATCTTCGTATTGAACCTACAATTGGTTAGTAACTAGAACGAACAAGTATTCGCAGAATGAGTAGGGATACGATGGGTGTAAAATATATAGAATGAAACTGGCTCCCAAGAAGAATAAAACTTAGCAATCACAGCCAATCAAAATATATTTAGGTTTAATTAATTCATTCTTAAATTCATCCTATTCATGATAGTCATGCATTACGAAAGACTATCTAATGATAATGTTATCCCCGGTTAGGAACATCAATAACATGCATAAAGAGATTTTATGATATACTTAATGATCAACTGTCTAACCAGGAACAATTAATTAAAATAAATATTATCGCAATTGAAGATGCACATGATCCAGAACCCAATAATTAGATATATATCCGAATCTCAAAAAAATCGAAATTCCAAGTGCTCTATCACATAATCAATGATTATCGATCCGATATGAAGGATCTAGTATACCAAGTACATGCCCATTCATGGAAGAATCTAATAAACTAATAACATGTGATTAAGAAGCAAAGTAAAATCTCTAAACTGAAAAGGATGAAATATAAAAGACGAATGCATTAACAAACCTAATGAAGAGCCATCGACTCATGCCTATACTAGTTCTTCTTGGAAACCCAATAAGAACTTAGCCGCTCATATTCTCTCTCTAAACTCAACTATACTAAAATATGGTAATCACTAAAAGCCTTTTCAACTTTATGAGATGCCTATTTATATTGGTCCAGGACCTCCAATTTGATTAGAAATAGAGTGGAGATAACTATCAACTAGTATGAATTTAATGTTTGAATTTAAACCAATTTGAAAGCATCTTCAACTCCTTATATGGCTAGGGCCTTTCTTAAATTCATCCACTAGGTTGCTTGTCTACGTCATCTGCCTTGTCATGCACTGAACTCGCTGTGGAGCAAATTTTGCTCGCCACAGCGAGTTGTGAGCCTACTCATTGTGGTGAGTTGATTTGCTTGCTGTAGCGAATGCTTCATTCCTTTCTTGATTTGTTCTCCTTCTACGCCTTACTACGAGTTCTTCCTTGGGTTTCAGATCTTACACTTGGAACATATCTTCCCATTGATCTCTGTTAAGCCTGCAGCACTCAACAAACATCAAACACACCTATCCAATATTTGACATATTTTATGGATAATCAAGAATATCAATAAATTGGGCTTTTTATGGGCATTTTATCACATTTTTGGTCTATTCCTTATGTCAAAATATCCAACCTTTTTGGTGTAAAATCATACATATTTATCTATTATTTGTGTTATTTAACACCCTAAAGTTAGGTTGATTTTGGATGCGATCACTACTCCTAGTGCTAATGGGCCAAGCCCAAAATACTTAAGAAAACCCTAGCTTTTAAAAAGGGAGAAGCCTAAGTCAAGAAAAAGAAGGGTAGCTAGGTTAAAGAGGATGGAAGAAGAGTGGCTAGGTTAAAGAGAAAGAAAGAGAGGAGGCAAGAGAAAACAAAAGGAGAAGGAGTCAAGAATGCATGGAGATGGAAAGGGAAACCTACAAGGAAAGGTGGAAGAACCAATTGAGGGGGTACTCTTCACTTTTACACTTTCCTGTTTTGGTTAAATATGGTTGCTTGCCTTCTCCATTTTTTTGTTGGTTGTTTCGACCTAGATCATTGCTTTCTTGCATTTTCTCTTGTTTATGGATATCTTAGAAGCATCTTCGAATATTTTCATGAATTTGGGATTTCTTTGAGGGAACTAAAGTATTTTCTTTGTCCAAACTGGTGCTGAATTTGGACAGAATGTCTTTGACGCAAGATTCTGATTTAAATTAAACTCCAAATGGAGTGATCTATTTTTTTCCTAAACTAGACATCCATGGCTTTCTAACCATAAGTCATTTGTCAAAATCCATTGGGTAGTTTTTACCAGTATTTTTTTTTACAAAATCGGTTTTACATAACACATTACAGAGTGATGTTTTGAACGTCACTCCAATTCATGAAATTAGTTGTCCCTCTACACAACTCCTTTTTCCACTGATTTTTGTCCCTTAATCTTTTTCTTGGTCCCTGGAACAAAGTAGAAAATTTTCATGACCTAATTCTGTCAGAATAATTTATGGCATATTTATTTATCTCGAAGTACCATTTTAAATGGTTTCTAGGCAACTGTGTTTTCAAATATCGTATCTTACATATTAGAAATAATTTTGGGATAAGGTCAGTGGGGAGTGTAGGGATGATCTAAAGCTTTCTCACCGTAGGTTTTCACAATTTTCTATGGTTCGGAAGTGGTCTAATATGATTTTTATTTCATGTTTAGAATCAAGAAAACTAGCGTCAAAGGCTTTTCTTTTTTTTTTGTCAAAAAAAGTAGTCTAGGGGTTGCAACCCCCTGCCTGCAAGGGTTGCTAACCCACCATGATGTCATCATGACATCACCCTAAGGGGTCGCGACCCCCTAGTGCCCTAGTCTCAACCCTTAAGGGCATTTATGGCCCTTTATGAACTTGTCTAGGGCTTCCAGGGTCGCGACCACGGGCACATTAATTGACATTCCAACCTTCCTTTTTGGAACCATAAGACTCCCTGTAAATAGTGAGTCTCATTCTATGGAGAGGATCGAATTTTGAAGACCCGAAACTCTGCCAATTTGTGAACTGAGAACTCGTATGACTTTGTTGAATTTGACTTGATCTGTTGTGTTGTTCCATCTCATTACTCTCTTCTTCTGAACTCACTTTTGGATCAATAGGGACTCACTAATAAGAACTCACCGTGAAGAGATTAAGAACTAAATTATTATTAATATTAATAAACGATGTCAACAAATAGTCTTGTGAGGCTATTTGTCAATATATTAATAATAATTTGGTTCCCAATCCATTTAAGGTGATTCTATTCTCAATATTAATAATAATTTGGTCTCTAATCCATTCATAGTAAGTCTTTATTAGTGTGGATCCTATTATTACTTTACAAATGAAGCAAAAATGTGTATTTTAAAGAAATTGTATAAAGAATTGCATCAAATCCAATTTTTGAAAATAAATATACCATGAGTATTGGCTAAAATAATGGAAAAGTAAATAACTTCTAAATCCAATTTAATTATTAAATAATTATTTAGTGGGATTAAAAATAAATTCACTTAAATAATTCTTTTTATGTGGGATACAACAGGGTCCACCATGGAATCAACCAATTCAAAATACTAATTAAATCATTATCAAATTCAATGCTTTCGGAATATTCTGTTTGTTGAAATGATCACTTTAATTAATTTCATTAAGATTATATCATGATCCTTAATCCTTGACACTTTAAATGTCAAAATCAATATCTCATTTAAATCTTTACCTAAACATTGTTTTTCCTTCATTTTTTTCCTCAACCAGATTTTGCCATAACTCTTTCAGTTTTAAGACAAAAAAATGTTGGTCAAAACTCCAAATTGGTCCCTTATGTTTGCACGAAGTGTCATATTGGTCCTTTATGTTTTAAAAATTTTAAATTGGTCCTTTATGTTTGCAAGAAGTTCCAAATTGGTCCCTTCGTCGAAGTCCATTTATTTCTTCCGCTAAGTGCTGACGTGGCGTGCTGATGTGAACATATCATCTCTCCTACGTGTCCATTTAAGCTGACGTGTCATGCCACGCCATCGCCACATCATCGTCGCGTCATCATCTACTATCATATGTGATAACGTGGTGCTGATGTGGCAATGACGTGGCATGCATGTCAGCTTAGATGGACACGTCAGCACTTAACTTAAGAAATTGACGGAAATGGACGGAAGGACCAATTTGGAACTTCTTGCAAACATAAGGGACCAATTAAAACTTTTTGAAACATAAAAGACCAATATGAAACTTCGTGCAAACATAAGGGACCAATTTGGGGTTTTGACAAAAAAATGTTTATATATTTAGTTATATACTTTCAAGGCAAGCAGAGTAGAATTGGGTGCGTGATAAGAGACTATAAAGAATTATGCATCCTGTTCCTCTTGGTGGAAGCTTAGAAGGTGATTGGATAGCAAGTCTTTTGAGTTTTGATTATATCGGAACCATGCCATCCCCTCAGTCGGAACCTTCCCGACTTCCGTCCAATCCCTCCCTTTTTAGAGAATCTAGCCTTAACACCACCACCGCAAATGCTACTCAAGCACCTAACTCTTCCCGTCGAGTCATTTTCCTTGAGAAGCTTTCAACTGGAAAATAAAAAATCCAATTTGGGTCTTTGACGATCGTCCCTGCTAACAAACTAGAGCCCACCCGTCCGACAGTTGAAATCTCTACTGAAGAGAGTATTTCAATCCAATTGCCTTGGAGAGTTTTCTGAAAGCTGAATGAAGTCCCAGGATACATAGAGCTAGGGGCAGGGATTTTTGTTACTAATGTTAGAAAAGATTTGATGTCTTTGATAGTGTAGTCATTGTCCTTAAGGAAATTAGGCCCCCAATATTTGATGCTGCTGGGTTTGTTATGGCAGATTTCCTCCAGCGTTATACAAAGCCTGATATTATACTCAGCAAGCCTATAATATCTCAGAATATGATTTTCTGGGAATCAGAAAAGAGAGAATATGATTTTCGATTTTTCTGTTGTGATTCTGTTTGATGGAAGATGCGAATTTATAGAGAAAATCCGAATAGACATGATTCTTCACATATGACCTTTCAGATATGAACGTTGTGCTCATTCAAATTAATTAATTAATTAATTTGAATTTATTTAATAATTAATAAAAAATTAATTATCCGGGCTACCAATTTTAAGCCCAAGTGCCCAAGTGCCCAATCTTTGACTAATATATATTATATATAATAGGATCACACCAGAATCTTGGATTTTTCTGTCCAAGATCCTTTTATTTATTTTGGTATAAATGATCCATTAACCATTTATATATACTGATTCCATCCTTGATTTATCCAATGTGGGACTTAATCACTAACTATTCTAACAATCCCCCACTTAGTGATTAATTCACTTAATTGAAGAGTTTATGCATATAGAAGGTATCTTTCGAGTTAAACCTACTATTAGTATAAATACTTCAAATTATGTCAGAATTGAGAGTTAGAAAATTCTATTAAACTTCAATCCTTTAGTTGACAAAGCAGAAGTATATATACACATAGACCACTCAAATTAAGTATACAACAAAACGTGTTCATTTTAAACTTAGCACTATATACGCCCTTGTGCTACCTCCTGTCTCATAAACACTTGCAAAGTTTTCGTCTCCAAACTCTAATTGAAGCAGCACCACTTCATGTGTTTATTTAGGTGAAGATTTAACCAAGTCCTTAATTTGGACTAACTTTGGTTTTTAAACCAGACACTGTTTCTTCATTAAGTGTATTATAATACTCACCCTCTAGTTCATAAGTACTTTAAAATTCTAGTACTTGTTAGCTGTCACTAAATATAACTTGTTACCTTTTAATCCTTTAGAATTTCAAAGCAATAAGAAAGGTTAGGTTTCTGTTATTAGTGACAATTTAAAAATCTTCAAACCCATCATTTTACTAGTACTACTAACTAAATCTCTCGAGAGTCCTTTTGTCAATGGGTCTGCAAGATTATCTTTAGATCTTGCATAAACAACTGTGATTATTCCATCAGAAATCAGTTTTCTTATATACTCATGTCTTAAAGCGATATGTCTAGACTTTCTGTTGTAGATCTTATTAGACATAGTTGCTTCACTATCACAGTGCAAGAGGACTGTTGCCATTGGTTGTGGCCACAACTCAATATCTAGTAACAAGTTTCTCAGCCATTCTGCCTCCTTGACTGCGGCAGCCAAAGCAATAAATTCAAATTCCATTGTGGATTGAGTGATACATGTTGTTTCTTAGAAGCCCAAGAGACAGCTCCTCCACCTAAAGTGAAAATCCAACCCGATGTTGATTTATTATCACTCAGGCTAGTTATCCAACTAGCATCACAATATCCTTCTAATACTGAAGGAAATTTGTTATAAGTCAATGTATAGGACTTTGTTCTTCTAAGATAACCAAACACGCATCCTATTGCTTTCCAATGATCACTACTAGGATTATGTGTATATCTTGAAAGTTTTCCCACAGCGAAGGCAATATCAGGCCTAGTGCAATGCATTGCATACATTAAACTACCTATTGCACTAGCATAATCTAATTGACTAACTGATCTTCCCAAGTTTTCAATCAACTTGTTAGATACATCATATGGAGTATTATATTCTTTACTACCCAAATGATTAAATTTGGTTAAAAGCTTGTCAATATAATGTGATTGACACAAAGCAAAACCTCCATTACATGTTTTAATTTTAATACCTAAGATAGTATCAACTTCTCCCAAATCCTTCATTTTAAATTGAGAAGATAAATACTTCTTAGTATCCTTAATGCCTTGCATATTTGTTCCTATGATTAGCATGTCATCAACATATAGACATACTATCACTCCATAATTCTTTGTGAACTTAGAGTAAACACATCTATCAGCTCCATTATGTTTAAAACCATTTGATAATATTACTTTATCAAACTTTTCATGCCATTGTTTTAGAGCTTGCTTTAGTCCATATAAGGATTGATTAACTTACACACTTTTTTCTCATTTCTAGGAAGTATAAAACCTTCAGGTTGCTCCATATATACTT
This sequence comes from Senna tora, assembly GCA_014851425.1. NCBI lineage: Eukaryota > Viridiplantae > Streptophyta > Magnoliopsida > Fabales > Fabaceae > Senna > Senna tora. The sequence continues at coordinate 13,860,607 of CM026269.1, forward strand.
CCTCTTCTAAATCACCATTTAAGAATGTTGTTTTCACATCCATTTGATGGATGTATAAATCATAAATGGATGCTAATGCAAAAAAAATTCTTAGAGAAGTGATTCTAGCTACAAGAGCAAAAGTAACAAAATAATCTACTCCTTCTTTTTGCCTAAAACCTTTAGCAACTAGTCTAGCTTTGAAAGTTTGTAGGGATCCATCAGTATTATATTTCCTTCTAAAAACCCATTTACATCCAATAGGTTTTGAGTTTGTAGGTAAGTCAGTTAGTACCCATGTACCATTAGATAGAAAAGAATCCATTTCATCATTTATTGCCTCTTTCCAGAAAGCAGAATCTCTTGAAGCCATTGCTTCACTGAAAGTCTTTGGATCATCTTCTATATTCAAAACTATGGGTGTTTTATTTAATACATCTTCTCTACTTCCTTCTACTAAAAAGACTAATGCTTGAGAAGAAATAAAATCAGAACCTAAGTTCTTTTCTTTCCTAGTTCTTTGACTTCTCCTAGGATCAGTAGGGGGTTCGACTAACTTTCTTTTATTTGATGAACTAGGATTAAGAGTTACTATATTATCTCCTTGGGTCATTGTTTGTTTTTCTTGAGTTACAATGCTACTAGGATTTTCTGTATTATTTTGTGAATTATTATTTGAATCACCAATAAACTTTGTTTCAAAAAATTCAACATCTTTTGATTCTATAATAACATTAGACTCTACGTCTAATAATCGATATGCTTTAGAGTTTTCAGCATATCCCACAAAGATGCTTTTAATTCCTCTAGGACCCAATTTTGTCCTTTTAGGATCTGGTATTCTGAAATAAGCTAAGCATCCCCATACCTTTAAGAAATTTAAGTTTGGTTTTCTTCCTTTCCATAATTCATATGGCGAAACCTTAAATTTTTTTTAAGGTATTCTGTTGTGCACAAAACATGCTGTTAATAAAGCCTCCCCCCATAGATTCATTGGTAATTTAGCATGCATTAGCATAGAATTTATCATATCAACCAATGTTCTATTTTTTCTTTCAGCAAGACCATTTTGTTGTGGGGTATATGGTGCACTTGCTTGGTGAATCAAACCATTTTCTTCACAAAATACAGAAAATTCATTGGAAAAGTATTCTCCTCCTCTATCACTACGCAGAATTTTAATTTTCTTTTCCAATTGATTCTCAACAACAGCTTTGTAACTTTTGAACATATCTAATGCTTGATCTTTTTTTTTTCCATTAAGTATACAAATGTAATCCTTGAATGATCATCTATAAAAGTTATAAAATATCTATTTCCTCCTCTAGTTAAATGACCATTTAGTACACAGATATCAGAATGCACAAGTTCAAGCAAATTTGTAGTTCTTTCATTCTTAGGAAAAGGTTTCTTAGTCATCTTAGCTTGAATACATATTTCACATTTTTCAGTAACTTTATCCAAGCAAGGAATTAAGCGATGGCTAGACATAAATTTAATTGAAGCAAAATTCACATGTGAAAGTCTAGAATGCCATAAATTAAAAGATGACTCAATCATATAAGTAGAAATATTAACTTTATTGATGCATAATTTAAACATGCCATCACAAGAGTATCCTTGTCCAACAAATACACCACTCTTTGAGAAAATAACTTTTTCTGCCTCTAACACAGCTTTAACACCCTTCTTACATAATAAACTAGCAGAAACTAAATTCTTTCTAACATCAGGAACATGGAATACATTTGTTAAAATTAATTTCATCCCAGAAGTAAATTCTAATTCCACTGCTCCTTTTCCAAGGACCTTGGCAGTATCATGATTCCCCATCAACACTTTCTCTTCATTGGTTGTTACTTGATAGTGCTTGAAGTAATCTTTGTTGTTGCAAATGTGAACAGTTGCTCCGGAATCATACCACCAATCTTCAGATTTCACAATTGTAAGGAAAGGCCCGGATCCACATGACCTGACCCGACCCGACCCAGGGACCGAAAAGAAAAACCGAAAATAAATCCAAGCATAAATTAAATATTGCGGAAGCTACTAACCTCGACATCATTGCTAAAACCTCGGATCTTGCCAGTGCCTTTGCTCCACCAGCGCTGACCTCCAAAAAACGAACTCTGAAAAGGGCCGCACCAAACGGAGGACTCTACCTACGAGAGGTAGAGCCACATGTCCACGATTGATGCACGGACTCAGTTGAAAGAGAAAATTATACTGAGTAGGGTTTCCCAAATGGGAACCGCCTTTCCAACACATGGAATGAGCAACTGGAAAGGTGTGGAGTCACTCCTATTTATAGGAGGATGAGAGAGCTCCCATCATTGACGCAAGCAATGTGGGACTTGGAATATGAACAAAATATCATGCTTCCATCATGATCACCTAGCCCACTTTGGGCCACGAGTGCGGGCTCGTGTGACCTCCGATGAGTGTCATCTTGGTGATCTTTTGTTCGTCTCTCAGCGAGCTTTCCAACGGATCCTCACTCGACCCGATCGGACTCCCACATGGGCGGATATTTAGTCCCGAAGACCCCAATATATCCAACATACTCCCACTCGCACATGGTGGGATGCCAATGACTATCCTTATCACAAAGGACTTCTCTATTTCTCTTTCTCTCGTCGTCTTCTTTCAGGGACTAACACAGCATTGAAGCAGGGATTCTTTCACATGCTTCCCTTGCGGTTCATAAAGCGCATGCGGTATGAAACGCTTGTTGTGGTCTTCTCGAGCGTATGTTGATTTTGATCCTCAATCACTTACACCACACAAACCTTAGTCTAGACTCACTTAGAATCTGACCTGAGTTTGCTACCACACTTCGCTCGCTTCACATAGCGCCAAGTGGAGCACTCACGTCTGGCTGCAGTCATTATGAATAGCGGGAATTCATAATTCGATCATAAGACCTCATCATCGTAGCGGATCTCATCCTAGTACACTTACTAGGGCGACTTATCAATTCTCACTGACGTTTTCCTGTCCAACACTCGGCGCTTTTCAGCTGCCTCTGGATATTCACACTATATCCCATTTTGGTGTTCAAGGAAAAAGCACCCAAGTCTCATCTTGGCCCACACCACTTGCGTGTCCAAGGCGGTTGCTCGTGTGAGAGAGCCAACCTCCCAAGCATGTACGACATACTTTATATATTGTGTAATAAGTACATCTATTTCTTGATCCACACAAAATAAAGGTAAGCCTAGGCATCACACTTTACTTATGATCAAGAAATAGAGCTCTCACAAAGTTTGTCCTCATGAGATAAATTATGTTAAATCACCCTGGTTCTAAGAAATCCAGTGTATCTAAAACACTTGTTTTATGGCTTGTATCTCTATACAGCCAACCCACCAATGCGGGTCCGTGAGGGTATAGAGCCAATGCTCTATCACAGGTCATACTATGAGGACCCTCTCTCCGGTCACTTGATGCTTAGACTGACACAACAGGGTAGTTAACTATTGTGTAACGATGTCTCATACAAAGTTGAGTTGCGTTCTTTTGTGGTACTTAGGCTTTCTTTGGTGTAAACCATAGCTGTTTGACTTTATAAGATCAATGTCACTAGGTCAACAGCTCTGTCTGTGATCTATAAGTGACTTTAGATCTTCCAATCCAAACTGCCCTGTACTGCTGATGATCATGCAATGAACTCCATGTCCTTAGTGGACAGAGAAATGCATAATCCTTACTTGCTTCTCTGCAAGATGGTTCTAGTACTTAGCAAAGCACACCAAGACGTGGATGTCCTCTCATCCAAGTCTCTTACCCAATCAACATCAATGTTTGGCCCGCCATTTGCAGTTCACTAATATGATGAAAACAATCGATTCTCAGCAGCTCCCTTCAGCATCGCCCTACAAGTACCTCAAAACACTCTAAACAGTGTGTCTGACCTAGGTTTGACTGATAATGGCTCACCAATCCGATTACAAAAGGCATGTTGCAGCGAGTACAATCCTCATTGTACTTCAAGCTACCAACTACATGTATCAATGACTCCATCTCCGACTTAGTCTAAAGACGTGTAGTAAGACTCAAACTCTTGTCTCTTGCTACTAGCACTTCACTCGGGTTCAGGTCCCCTCAAATGGAATCCGTCAAGAATCTCTTCTTCATAGGATTTTTGTAACAAAGTTAGTCGATTCTTGAAGCATTTTCCATGAATCTTCACTCCCACTGTCTAACCCATTTCCTTTATCTTAAAAAAAAAGGATAGCCATGCTTAAGTGGCTAAAGCAGCCTCTGTGTTATTTCTAGCTAGCCATATGTCTTCTACATATAGTGTGAGGGTAATAAAATACTCTCAGCTTTCTTGAAATGGACTAAGTGGTCAATTACCACGAGTCTAGATGAAGATGTGAGATCTTGACAGATCCTTGGAGTCGGTATACTCTGCACTCCCAGCCTTTTGCCATGAGACCTATGTGCTTGTGCACGTAGATCCCTTCACCTAGTTTGCCATTCAATAAAGTGGTCTTGACATCCTAATCGATGTACTCCCATACTTAAACTGGTGACCAAAGCTATAATCAAACTCTGACCACACAACAGATGAGAAGGTTTCGTCACAGTCGATACATTCTTGTTGTGTGTACTTCTTCACTGCTTAATGTGCCTAGTAGTGGCCGATTGACCAATCTGCCTCCCTTAACTTTTGAGAGCACACTTGTTCTCAACATTCCTTCTAACGCGGGGCAAATCCACCAAGCCTTATACTTGGTATGTCCTTATAGACTTCGTCTTTTCTTCTTCCATCGTTTTAGTCCAACTTTTACTAGTAGGGCCAGAGAGAGCCTTTTGAACTATCAAAGACTCTACTTGATAATTTAGTACTCCTCTTGGATTGTGCTTCATGGAAGACATGCTCCTCGTAAGCATTACTCCCACTGGACTCAGCATGTAGAGATGCGTCTATACGCTCCTCTAAACGTGTTGTGGCACATCCCAAAATCCATCTCCCTTGCTCTAGAAAAGTTTGTCTTTAGGACCATTATATCCTTAGACTCAAATTATGTGACTAGAGTGTCTTCATTCTCGCCAATGAAGACATATCCTTTTGAGTGACCAAGCTATCTTACGAAGACACGCTACTTGCCTCTAGGGTCAAGCTTCCCATACTGATAGGAATGATCAAGTATGTTGTATACCCTCATGGTCTCAGCATACTCTAATCAGGTCTTTTACCTAACTAGAACTCATAAGGAGTCACTCACATAATTTGAAAGGGCATATGGTTAAGTACGAAAGTGACTGTTGGTAAAACATCTCTCCAATGGGAAAGTTCACTTAAGTCATTATCAACTCAACCAACTCCAAGAGCAACTCATTTTGCTGTGGAGTGTGTGGAATAGTTAGTTGCTTAACTATCCTAATTTCATCACATAACTATGAGAAAATACTAGGCCGCTTGCCTTGCCCTTACGCTTATTGGACCGCTGATGTTTGAGTGGACTAATTTGATGTAAGCAGATTTTCTGATTTCATGACTGAATGGTTCTTACATTGCTTTGTCTGTGAGGCAACGTTTACAAACTAGCATTAGGAATTTTTCCTCACAAATTCTTCTTTGCTAATACGTAATTGCGTCCCACACGCACTTGCCAAATAGGTGTATCAACCACAGAGGAAGACACAGCAAAGCAACTAGTTGAATTACGGGAATGAAATTCAAAGTGTATCTCAACACAACCATTGTCATAAAATCAGAACTAACACTAAGGAGTCATGATGAAAATGTAGATCACATTAGATCCTAAGTTCTCTCATGGAAAAAAAGCTCATAATAAGTTCCGTTCATGATCTAGAACACATAACATATATAAAGATAAAGAGTGGCCACTACGCAACTTCGTTTTGTAGATGCCCAACCATTAACTTTATTAATGCTTTGTTCCCACGAAGATACTTCTGCTCCCATTGGACAGAGGACGGAACTCCATTAACCAATGTTCATGGGTGAGAGGAAAACGATTGCTGCAAACAATTTTTGCGCATAGTGCCTTATGGATTGGCCCAAGCAACATTTGACCTTGGCCAAAATCTCTTTTCCTCTCTTGTTTTTCCTTTAAAATGAGGCTACTTACCTTACACTTACCCTTTCTCTTCCTAGCACCACGTCTCTTGGACCCATTGCCCTTGTTCTTGGAGCCTATAGCTCTAAGAAACTTTAGCCACTTAGGCTACGTGCTCGGTGGATTTCGCAGCCTTGTGCCACAAATCCTTGAGCACTAGGTGGTGTTTAATATCATCAAGAAACTTGATGGTATTAGTGAAGGTCAGAATGACCAACATGCACTCCCAATAGGAGGGAAGAGATCTAGCAACATTTTTAACTCACTGTTTACCAGTGGGGAGTTTTCAAGCTTTCTCATACTCTCAAATCATGTTTGATTATTCCCTTAAATGCGTCATCATGCTCTTGTCAAAGCGCATTTTAGAAGTATCAAACTTGACTGTAAGCTGCCTCAGTTTGGTGGCCACAGTGTCACCAAACCGGTTTCTCTAATGTGATATACATTTACATGTTTGGTAGTTATACTATCAGTCAATCCTAAACGCTAACACTAATTACACAGCTCTTTATTACACAACACACAACTCTTGAAAATTGTAATCAACACAAGACAAGTGCAGATATATTCAGTCTCTACATTCGAGAAGTGGGGTCAACCACTCTCATCAGATAGAGGGTCTATATATGTACACCTTTCTCTGCTTGACTCAACAATTTTCATAGAATACTCAAACTATTCAAAATCCCTTTTGGATTCCCACTATGTAAGCGATCAAGAAGGGCATCGAGTCACCACAGGCACGACCTCGAACTTCCACTTGATTACAGCGATTAGGATCATTTAAATAGTCATTTAGTATTTAACTTCCCACGTGGATAACCATTTACATCGAGTTATGAGTTTGCCACATGCTGCCCCTAGCTCCCACTCGAGTAAAAACCTTAATGTAATTTAAACGATCACAAACCGCTTAAATCTTCTCTCTCGTTGTGTATGTGAATGAGTCAAGAGGTAGTTCTATCCGCTCTTTAGACTCCAATTCACCATAATTTCTCCCCGTATTTGGATTCGTCTCGCTAAAACAAGAAAAACGACTCAAACATCGTCGAAATCAGAGCTAAAATGGAGAAATTAACCGTAAGAGAAAATTGTGCGACGTTGGTCAACGGTCAGAGTTGACCAGTCAACGTTTGACCTCTGGTGGTCGCCTGCGTCGGACAACCGCCGGCCGACCATCGTCTCTGGCGGCGGCGGCGGCGCCGGTCAATGGGTACCTTCGCTCGGTCGCCATCTCCGGCGCCGCCGGACATCCGCCAGCACAGGCGACCACCGTCGTTGGCAGTCACTGGACCCCCGTTGCCGGCAACCGCCCCAGCAGCGGCGAAATTCACCGAACTTCAACCGTCACCGGCGAACCACTGAACGACCACCGTTGGTGGCGGTCCACGGCGGAGCCGGCTGCCAGACCTTCGCCGCCGGCCACCACCGGCGACGGTATGCGGCAGCGCCGGCTGCCGGTCGGCCACAGCGACGGTGACTCTGTCAACCTCCTTAGTCAACATTCCCCTTCCCCAAAGCAGTAGCATACATCCATAGGGATATATCTAATTCGTAGGGTACACATACCTTAAATAATATATACATGCATGCAAATTAGGGTCTTTAATATTGAAAGGGGAACCTAAACATGTTTCTAGGTTTTAGGGTATAGGTTACCAGTCAATATTGAATTAAAAATTAACATATAATTTAAATTCAAAAATAATGGGACCCTACCTTACAATATATGACTATCACATGTTTTAAATCAAAATTAAAACATATAATTAAAACTAGGAACCTAAGCATGTTCCTAAGTTTTAAACAAACAAGTTCTAAACATGTTTCTAACCCTTTTTGGTTCATCAATCCCTGGAGAACAGAGCCCTAGCATAAACCTGCCTTTGATTCCAATGTAGGGAAAGACCCGGATCCACATGACCCGACCCGACCCAGGGACCGAAAAGAAAACCGAAAATAAATCCAGGCAGAAATTAAATATTACAGAAGCTATTAACCTGGACGCCATTGCTAAATCCTAGGATCTTGCCAGTGCCTCTGCTCCACCAGGGCTGACCTCCAAAAGACGAACTCCGAAAAGGGTCGTACCAAACGGAGGACTCTGCCTACGAGAGGTAGAGCCACATGTCCACGACTGATGTGCGGAAGAGGACTCAAGAGAAAGAGAAAATTATACTGAGTGGAGTTTCCCAAACGGGACCCCCCTTTTCAACACATGGAATGAGCAACTGGAAAGGTGTAGAGTCACTCCTATTTATAGGAGGATGAGAGAGTTCCCATCATTGACGCAAGCAATGTGGGACTTGGAATATGAACAAAATATCATGCTTCCATCATGATCACCTAGCCCACTTTGGGCCACCAGTGCGGGCTCGTGTGACCTCCGATGAGTGTCATCTTGGTGTCGTTTTGTTCGTCTCTCAGCGAGCTTTCCAACAGATCCTCACTCGACCCGATTGGACTTCCACATGGGCGGATATTTAGTCCCGAAGACCCCAATATGTCCAACAACAATTGTTGACATATTGCATTCAGTTACCATAGCAATAATATCTGAAAGAGAAGCTTGAGTTTCAACAATATTTGCCTTTTTCTGTCCAGCATTCTCTTCCACTTTTACTTTCTTTGTAAAATCTGCAATCTTTCTTGAAATGTCCCTTTTTCCCACAGAAAAACAAGACTTGTCTTTCTTTTTGTTGTTAGAAGAACTTTGCTTTGAGAAGTCAGTAAATTTTCTCTTATTTGTTGCCTTATTTCCGGACTTTACAGGATTACTTGTCTTTTTAGACTCAATAACATTTACCTTAGATTCAGTTTCTAAAGCATATTTATTTTCACGAAATCTTGTTTCTTCTTCAATACGAATATGCTTTATTAACTGGTTTATGGTAAATTCTTCAGAAGTGTGTAATAATTTCTTTCTATAATTATTCCAAGTGGCTGGTAATTTAGAAATAACAGCAGCCACTTGAAGTGGTTCAGAAACATCAATTTTTAAATCTTTGAGTCTTGAAACAAGAACAAGTAATTCATCTACTTGATCCATGGCAGACTTATTGTCTGACATTTGAAATTCAAAGAATTTCATACTAAGAAATCTGTCAATGCCTTGTTTTTCAGAAGTATATTTATTTTTCAAGGCTTTCCAGATTTCTTGTGGTGACTTGATTGGACGAAACAAATCATACAAACTATCAGAAAGAGAGTTTAAGATAAAACCTCTATAGCGTACTTCATATTCCTCACGCTTTCTTCAAGCCGCAATGGTTTCTTCAGTATCATTATCTGACGGCGGCAAAATTTCATTCAGACTCGAACTCAGCAGATATGCAATTCCTAATTCAGTGAGTAGAAACAACAATTTGTCCTTCCAGCGTGTGAAATTGGTTCCATCAAATCGATCAAGCTTGAAAACTTCTGGATTGAACATCTTGTTAACTCCAGTAGTCTCCATTTCAGATTAATTTCCTTAATATTGTTAAAAAAGATTTGATGGCTTTGATAGTGTAGTCACTGTCCTTAAGGAAATTAAGCCCCCACTATATGATGCTATTGGGTTTGTTATGGCAGATTTCCTCCAGGATTATACAAAGCTGATATTATAGTCAGCAAGCCTATAATATCTCAGAACACGATTTTATGGGAATCCGAAAAGAGAGAATATGATTTTCGATTTTTCTGTTGTGATTCTATTTGATGGAAGATGCGAATTTATAGAGAAAATCCGAATAGACATGATCCTTCACATATGACCTTTCAGATATGAACGTTGGCATTTGAACGTTGTGCTCATTCAAATTAATTAATTTGAATTTATTTAATAATTAATAAAAAATTAATTATCCGGGCTACCAATTTTAAGCTTAAGTGCCCAAGTGCCCAATCTTTGACTAATATATATTATATATATTAGGATCACACCAGAATCTTGGATTTTTCTATCCAAGATCCTTTTATTTATTTTGTTATAAATGATTCATTAACCATTTATATATACTCCATCCTTGATTTATCCAATGTGGGACTTAATCACTAATTATTCTAACAACTAACACTTCAAAATCAAACTGATAAATGGAAAGTTCTGCTGAATGGCCCTACCTATATCCAAGGTCATCTATTATCCATCCGACCATGGTGTCCTTTGTTCAACCCTTCTTCAAAATCAGGCGTTCATTCCCCTATTTGGATCCGTCTGGAAAACTTACCCCTGGAGTTCTATAATCATCATATCCTAATTCGCACTGGGAATTCATTGGGGATATTTCTGGGAACGGACGCATCTACACATCACCTCCTAAAAGCCTATTTTGCTAGAATTTGCATTGTAACAAACATCTCTGAAAATCTTCCCCCTTCCATCACAATAGGTCAATTCGTCGAACCAATCATATTTGAAAACCTCCCTCCAAAACAAATCACCGAAATTGCAATAACCACCACAAAACCCACCAGCCCGTATCATTATCGTAGCCAGGAAAATTCTCCAGAGTGGACAGAGGTGGTGAGCCGTAAGCATCGAAAGCATGCTCCGACGGTACTAGAGAGTTCAGTAGACGACAAAAATTTTGAATTTTAAAATTCAAAGTAGTCAAAACTCTGGTCAACAGGAAAATCATAACAAAAAAGCAACTAGCCCAAAGGCCCAAGACAAACCAAAAGATGGTTAGGCCCAAAAATCAGGAAAGACCATAAACCCTAGTAAGGGCAAAATGGTATTTGAAGTTAATAAGGCCACTACAACCTCAAGCCTGGAGACGCTGCAAAAAGAAAAAGCTGTCGAGAATTGTTCCCTCGGTAAAAAATCACAAAGTCAACCTTCTATTCTTCTTACTTCTGAGACATCGAACATGCCTGAGCAAGTGAAGCTGCATATTAACGTTGCACAATTTGGGAAAAATCTTGGAGTGGAAGTAAATCAAACCCATATCTATATGGATGCTAGTGAAGAAGCACCTCTAATCGCTCAGGATATATATCTTGAGGGGAAAATAGGCTTTGACACCATAATATCCGATCTAAACCAAAACCAACGCCTAAACATTGAGAGCCAAAATGCCGAGACACCGCCAACTCCAAACCATCATCGAACGTCGCTAGAGAAATTTTCGGCAAAAAACAACTCTGAGAAGGGAAATTGCTCACCACGAGAGCTATGCGGCAAGAAGCAAGATGCTGGTGATGGTGCCATTGTATGGCCTGGCAAGAGGAGCGATTCACTATCCTATGCTGAGAGACATTCTCAACTGCAATCTCTATCACTCAAATGTAGACCTCTACAACCATCCGCAATCACAGTCAGTCTACCGAATGCGTGTATGGAGGAACCTAATGACAGGGCCAACCTTCCAAGAGAAGTGGGTTCCATGCTGGGCCTCTCTCATCTTAGATGCTCAATTCCACACGACACAATGCAAAGAGCTGAGATCCTGGATGAAGACTCTAAAAGAGAGCAACAAGCTTATCCTAGTGATTCCTCCGAATATCATAAAGAGGGAACTAAGGGTGAACTCAATAACCTGCTCGTTGGCTCAGTGGAACAACTCGGTGAGTCACAAGACGGCAACATGGTATCCAGTGGAATGCCATCTAAAAGGAGTCCACCCAAGCAGAGTCTTAATACTGGGGTGCTGGTCGCTAAAGGTTGCAAGCGTTTTCGTCACTACCTTGCTACAACTAGAAAGCGGAGTCTGAACCTATAATTGTCTCATGTGTTTATGCTAGTCCTTTAAGAGAGAGAAGAAAAATCCTTTGGGAAAACCTTATAAAAATTTTGTCCTTAATAAATCTTCCGTGGATCATTGAGGGGGATTTTAATGAAGTTTTTAGTCAAGATGAAAAATTGGGTATTATACCAACGTCAAATGTTAGAATTAGAGAATTTAAACAATGTATAGATGAGTGTGGTTTGGTAGATCTTGGATTTTCAGGGCAAAAATTTACATGGTGTAATAAACGCCCTGAAGGTGATTTAGTGAACTGCTGTTTAGATAGGTTCTTTGGGAATGGGGAATGGATTAATAGGTTCCCTGAATCAAATGTTATAAACCTCCCCCGCATTAAATCGGCCTTTTAGATGTGAGAGTTTCTGGATTAACCATCCTGGTTTTAAAATTCTTACTGAGGAAGTTTGGGTTCCCTCTATTGAGATTTCATTGAACCTTATTTCTCTTAAACATAAAGCAATAGAGTGGAACAAACAAACTTTTGGCAACATTTCCTTTAGAAAAAAAGGCTCTATAAAAGAATTGAAGAGATTTATAAGAATAAAGGGAGCCAACCGGATCACCAATTCCAAATTCTTGAAAAACAACTTACCTATGAGTATCAAGATATGCTTATTTTAGAAGAGGAATTATTGGCGGCTAAATCTAGATTAGATTGGCTGAAACTAGGGGATTCGAATAATAAATTTTTCCATAAATAAGTTTTGACGAATAAAAGGAGAAATAGAATTATGAGCCTTAAAGATACAGTAGGGAACTGGGTCACTGAGCCTGCTGCTTTAAATAATTTGATTACTTCTTACTTCACATATCTGTTTAAAGCAGAATTATGTATTGATATACCTAACAGTTTTCATGATACTGCTCTATTGAATGCTGAAAGGCAAGCCTTGGGTGCGGTCCCTGATAGAAATGAAATAAAAAAATGCCCTTTTGGATCTCAAACCGTTCAAAGCTCCTGGCTTAGATGGCTTCCAACCTGGTTTCTAAAAATGCTGGGATCTTGTGGAAGAAAGTGTTGTTAGAGATTTGCTAATGGCTTTCAATAATCAATCTATTCCTAATTATTGGAATGGCACCCTTTTATGCCTCATTCCTAAAAGTATTTCTCCTTCTGAGGTTAAAGGATTTAGACCAATAACTTTGTGTACTACTATTTATAAAATTCTTTCTAAACTTATTGTTAGGAGAATCAAACCTATCATTGGGAATCAGGTTTCTTTTAACCAAGGAGCTTTTGCTCGGGGTAGAAAGCTATTGATAACGTCCTTATTGCTCAAGAAGTTTTTCATATGCTAAAACAGAAAAGAAAAGCCAAGTTTGGGTGGGTAGTGGTTAAACTTGATCTTGAAATGGCATATGATAAAATGGGGTGGAATTTCCTTGTTAATGTGCTTATGAAATTTAATTTTCCCACAAACTTGGTTAATTTCATTGGGAGTTGTATATCTATGGTCTCCCATACTATTATTTTCAATGGGAGAACTATGGATACTTTCTTCCCAAATAGAGGTATCCGACAGGGGGACTCACTGTCTCCTTACCTGTTTATTTTAGTCATGGAAGTCCTGACTCAAATAATTAAAAATGAGGTGGAAGAGAACCATTCAAAATCAATAAAAACAAATAATCAAAAAATTTCACACATCATCTATGCAGATGATGTTCTCTTATTCGCTAGAGTGGATAACTCGAGTATTAAATCAGTGAAAAAAGCCTTAAATTTATTTCTGGTCTATTCAGGTTTAAGAGTCAATTATTCGAAGTCCTCAATGTGGTTTTCACCAAATATGCCTGTTGAAAGTAGGGATATGCCTAAGAATATTCTTGGGTTTAATTCTGTCTCTAAGCTGAGTCCTTACCTTGGGTTCCTTATTCTCCCGTCCAATAGAAGTAGTGATTTTAAAGAAATTGTTAAAAATATCATAAATAAAATGGACATTTGGAATTCCAAACACTTATCCTTAGGTGGTAGAACAACACTAATTACTGCTGTCACTACTTCTATCTCAGCTTACTATATGCAATGTCTCTACCTTCCTAAAAAGTTCATCTCTGAAATTGATAAAATTCATAGGAATTTTTTATGGGGGGATTGGGGAAATAAAAGAAGTCTCCACCTTATTGGGTGGGATAAGGTTTGCAAATCAAAGACTGAAGGAAGGCTGGGAATAGTTAAAACTCATGAAAGAAACCTTGCTTTTCTCTCGAAATTAGTTTGGAGAGTAAATAAGGAAAATGATGTTTGGGCCCAAATTTGTAAATACCATATGGGGCTAAGATCTAAGACAGCTTCTGTGATCAGTAAGGGTTTGGAAAAAGGAAAAAGATACTTCAACTTAGCCTGTTGTAAAATTATTCATTCAGGTAACAATTCTTCTTTTTGGTTTGATAGTTGGCACCCTTTAGGACCTATTAGAAATCTCATTCAAGGTACTCTGAATGCTAATGAGGCCAATCTGATAGTAGCTACTGTGCTTAATAATCAACAAGAGGAAAATACCTTCCCTATTTCTTTCTATGTTACTGATCAAATTACACAAGGTATTGATTCTATCCTTTTTAAAAGAAATTCTGGTCTAGAAGATGTTCTCACTTGGAAGGCCAACCTTAATGGGAATTTGTCCCTGAAAAGTGCCTACAAACTTGTCTTGATTGATAAAAATAAAGAGGATTTGACTGTTTCTAACTCTGTTTCTTGGTTGTGCATTTGGAAATTGAACTGCATGTGAGATTGAAATATTTTATATGGAGGTTGATCAATAATGGTATTCCTAGCCGAGATAATCTCTCTAGAAGAAGAATTCCCATTATTAATCAATGTCCTCATTGCTTAGGAAATGAAGAAATAGTGGGCCATATTTTCATAAATTGCCCCAAAACTAAGCAAGTATGGGAGGAAACTGTTAACCATCTAAAGATCATTCCTGAACCTGAGTTTTTACAGTGAATTCAAAAGAATGCAAAGAACACTTCTGTTTTCTCTCCTTTACATATCCCAAATGGGACCCTTTTCATTTATCTTCTCTGGCAAATATGGAATTCCAGAAATTTGAAGATTTTTTAAAACAATGATTGTCCTCCAAAGATTGTTGCTAAAAATGCTACTGCCAAGGCTATGGAATTCATTCATTTGAATCAGGTCAATGTAAGAAAAACTAATAGTTTTAACATTGAGATGTGCTGGAATCCACCACCAGAGGAATGGTTTAAACTAAATATAGACGAGTATTTTATGGAAAAACCAGGAGTTATGGCTGCAACTGGTGTTATTAGAAACCAGTTGGGACACTGGGTTTCAGGTTTCTCTAAGTTCATAGGCCCAGGAAATAGTCTTACTTCTGAAATTTGGGGTCTGTTGTTGGACCTTAAATTAGCTTAAGACTTGGGAATTTATAAACTAATAGTTGAACCTGATTGTTTGGCAGCCATAAATCTGGTTAAGTCTGATGAATCTCTTACAAGCCATCATTTATCTCCATTAATATATGAGTGCAGGTTGTTCCTACTTCAATTCAGCCATTACAGGATTGAGCATGTATATCGCGAGAGGAATAGTTGGTGCTGATTTACTAGCCAGGACTGCAGTGAGAACTAGGACTCCTTTTGTCATTCACCATACTGTACCCGATGAACTTTTCCTTGTTTTTTGGGCTGATCTTTCAGGGATCACTTATGTTCGTAATTGTAGAGGGACTTTTGAGCCTGGTTAGTTTTGTTGTAATTTTTTAGCCTGGATTGCTGTTTATCTAGGCTCCCTTTGGCTTTGTTTTATTGTTTGTATTTGACTCTGTTGTTTATATAAATTACCCATTTACGATTGTCCATATTTTAGCTCATGATCAAGTTGAATTTTCAAGAGATAACTCGGGCACTTTGATTTGGTTTCAAGATTATTTTCCATTGATTTTTAATGCTCTTAAAAGCAAATTTTCGTCTTAGTGAAATTTGGAAGTATTCATATAAAAATATATATATACTTTCAAATGATGGAATCAATATTAAACACAAAAAATCACTAAAAAACTAAAAAAAATGATTATATATATAATTTGTTGTGGATGTCTAACATTCCTGTTTATTTTTTTTAGGGAACCAAGACGGTACCTGGGGAACTTTATTGATTAATAAAATAAACCTTAGAGAGGAATAACGGGACCGAATTAGTCCATACAATGTTCCTTTGAACTACCTTAGCTTTTTTAGAAAAAAAATATGCAACTGAATTACAAGTTCTAGGAACCCAATTAAAAGACCCATGCTGAAAATTAGAACAAAATCTAAGGACATCCCTACACAACGCATTCAGAGATGAAGTTTGGTCACAAGGGGTTTGTAACATCTCCTTAGCTAATTTTGCATCCCCTTCCACAATCACGGATTTACTTCTACTTTTTAGTGCCAACTCCAAACCTTGCCTTATTGCCATAACCTCCAACTTTACAGGGTCATTTGGCAATTGATCCAAATTCACATATACTCCCAGGCAATATCCATTAGCATCACGAACTAAGCCTCCCAATGTTCCACCACCATCCTTCATTGCTGCAACATCAATATTCACTTTAACAAACGGATACTCTGGTCTAACCCACTCAAAATTCGTTGGGCACACTCGGGTCTGCTCATCACCAAAGTTCGCCGCTTGCGTCTCGTCCATCACTCTTTCCACTCAACTCATCAATTCTTCAACTCAAACACTTTCATTACAAAATTTCTTCTTATTTCTTCTTTCCCACGCATAGTAGGTTGCAATCGCTAGTGCCGAGAGTTGATGATCTCTCCAATCCCTTGCTTACACCAGTAGCCATTACAGTACATTAGCATGAAACACCCTACTGTTGTAGTCATTAATCGCTTCTACCCACATATATTGTAATTTGGGGCAGTTTATCACGACATGAAACACGTCCTCCGGGGCATTATTGCGCATGACGCAATTCTCGTCAATGCTCATCCCCCTTCTTTCCAGCGATTCAATCGTCGGAATGATTCCCAAACAAACTCTCCACAAGAAAACATTTTATCTCAATTGTATCGGAAATTTCCGAAGGCGCTTCCAAAATCTTGACGCTACTTCATAGTCAATATCCAGCCCCATCTCGAACTGACCCCTGACATCAAACATTGCATTCCTGTACTCTGACTTAACCGAGTACGTACCCCTGTTATCAAGCTCCCAAATCCATCTATCGCCTCCTTGCTCCTTATCGGATGGTATACTTAAAATTCAGTGACAAACATTATCATCAAACCACAACCAAAGCTTCTCCACATCCCATTCTTCCCCATCTACTACGATCAAGTCATTTACCTTCTCTATACTTGGCATTGGGTTTCTTGGGGGATCAATGATTAGTGGCGTTTCTGAAGGAACCCACGGGTCTTTCCAAATCGACGTCATTTGGCTGTCACCGATTGACTTTCTGAGTCCTTCTACGAGTAATGATTTACCCGCCATCAACCCCCTCCACATCATTGAAGGTCTATACCCACACTGTGTGCTCATGAACTCCCCTCTCGAGAAATATCTTGCTTTAGAACTTTGGCCAAATTACTCTTTTGGTCCTCAACGTTTGCACGAAGTTTAATATTGGTCCTCAACGTTTCAAAAAGTTATAATTGGTCCTCAACGTTTTTTTTGTTGAAATTGGTCCTCCAACGTAACTCCGTTAGTTTGTGCCGTTAAATGCTGACGTGGATGGCTTATGTGGCACACTCTCTCTCCTATGTGTCATATTTTAATGACGTGGCATGCCACGTCACTCCACCATGGCCACATCATCATCATCATCTTCTTCTTCCTTTCTTTCCCTGCTTCTTCTCCATCATCATTATCATCACCATCACCACAATTTTACCTTCAACTCTTCCACTTCCATCATCACCCAAGCTCTCTACCACCACCACCACCGCCTCCGTCGCTGCTGACATGTTCACCAGTTCTTCAAAGTTCCAGAGCTCAATGAAAGCATGCGAGAGAATCACCTTTACAAGAAAGTCTCTCTGTATTTGCATTCTCTGCCTTCCATTGATGATGACTCTGACTTCACCAACCTCGTTACTTTCGCATGCAAGAACCATAACAACATCGTTCTTTGCCTCGACCCTAAACAAACCATCATCGACCATTTTCTCGGAGCCAGAGTATTCTGGTTTCAGGAAACAACACAAGGAAAATTAGAATCGGAAAACCGAACTTTCATACTCAAAATCAGGAAAGCAGATAAGCGAAGAATTCTTCGACCTTATTTCCAGCACATCCACACCGTCGCTAACGAAATCGAGCAACAAGGAAAACGCGATTTGAAGCTATTCATGAACTCCGGCGCCAGCAATGGGTGGTGGAGATCTGTTCCGTTCATGCATCCTTCAACGCTAGATACTCTAGCCATGGAGAGAGAGAGAGAGAGAGGAAACTTCACACTTGCAGGTCAGAAGAAGAAGATGATGATGATGATGATGATGATGATGATGTGGCCATGGTGGAGTGATGTGGCATGATGTGGCGTGCCACGTCAATAAAATATGACACATAGGAGAGAAAGTGTGCCACATAAGCCATCCACGTCAGCATTTAATGGCACAAACTAACGGAGTTACGTTGGAGGACCAATTTCGACAAAAAAAAAATGTTGAGGACCAATAATAACTTTTTGAAACGTTGAGGACCAATATTAAACTTCGTGCAAACGTTGAGGACCAAAAGAGTAATTTGGCCTAGAACTTTAAAGATCAGTGAATTTTCGTTCTATAAAATTCTCCAACATTGTTTTGCAAGAAGAGCCTTCTTGAACGTTTCAAGATCTTTAAATCCCATCCCACCTTTACTTTTCGGCATAGATAATTTCTTCCAGCTCAGCCAATGCATGCTTCTGCCATCTTGATTTTCCCCCCACCAAAATCTTGCCATCATTTGGGTCAAATCATAGCATAATCCTTTCGGTAAAAGAAAATAGCTCATAGAGTATGTGGGGATTGATAAAGCCACTACCTTGATAAGAATTTCTTTGCCTGCTTTAGAAAGTAATTTCTCTTTCCACCCTTGAAGTCTTTTCCATACCCTCTCCTTGATTAATTTGAAGGCGTGGCCCTTATTTTTCCCAACCATGGTCGGAGGTCCCAAATACTTATCATTATACGCAATTTTAGGGACCTGCAGGCCATTTTGAATGCTTGTTTTAACCTCCTCCTAGAAATTCAGACTAAAGAAAATTGCCGATTTATTGTAATTAACTTTTTGTCCAGACGCCCTTTCATATGTGGTGAGCAAAGTTTTAAAATTCTTGCATTCTTCTTCATTAGCCCTTAGGAATATTAAACTATCATCTGCAAAAAAATAGGTGAGATATACTCGGAGCATTCCTTGGCACCTGTACTCCATGTATTTTGCCTTCATCTTCACTTGTTGAGAGAAGAGAACTTAATCATTAGAAAAACATACAGTGATAGCGGATCACCTTGTTGGAGATCCCTATGAGGTATAAAGATGGACGAATCACATCCATTCACCTTAACACAAAAACTGACCATGGTGACGCACGTCATAATCTTCTTTACCTAATCCTCATGAAAACCCAATTTAAGCATCATCTGCTCAAGAAAATGCCATTCAACTCTGTCATATGCCTTACTCATATCCAGTTTAATAGCCATTGAACACCTCCTCCCCGATCTATTACCTTTAAGAGCATGAAGAAGCTCATATGCAGGGAAAACAATATCTGTGATTTGTCAGCTAGGCACAAACGCACTCTGATATATAGAGATAATATCAGGAAGAATCTGCTTCATTTTGTTTGCCAAGGTCTTGGCAATAACTTTGTAAATGACATTACATAAACTGATTGGTCTAAACTGAGTCATATCACTTGGGTCCTTCGTCTTCGGGATCAATACTATTCTTGTTGTATTTATATTAGGATAAAAAAACTATTATTCAAGAAATCTAGTACCGCATCAGTCACCTTACCACCCACCACCTCCCAGTAGCATTGGTAGAATAAAGACGGGAAACCATCCATACCTGGTGCTTTCGTTGGCCCCATTTGGAAAACGGCCTCTTTGACTTCCTCACTTGTGAAGTTGGCTCTTAGCATATTATTCATCTCCTCTATTACTCTTCTAGGTTCAACGTTAGCCACTTCATTAGTATTGTCTGGTTCGGACGAGGTAAATAATTCTTCAAATTAATTTTGCCCAACTTTCATCTTCTCTCTTTAGCCGATTAATTTTATTCTTCTTTGCTTTATTGGAAGCCTGTGCATGAAAGAATTTTGAATTTTTATCACCTTCTCTCAGCCACTACACTTTTGATCGTTGTTTCCAGTACATCTCTTCCTCTATTAATACCTTACTTAATTCGTTCTCAAGCTCTCTCACCCTTTGTATGTCCATTATGTCTTTCACGATTTCACCCTGAATGTCCTCTTGTAGTGCCTTGACCTTCTTGCCAAAGTTATTGAATCTCGTTCTACTCCAATGGGTTAATTTCTCCTGAATCACACCTAATCCCCTTCCCATCTCCGTGTTAGGCCCATATTGGTCCTAATTAGTCTTGATGATATCTCCACATTCCTCGTATCCACACCACAACTGCTCGAA
The DNA here is from genome assembly GCA_014851425.1 of Senna tora. Taxonomy (NCBI): domain Eukaryota; kingdom Viridiplantae; phylum Streptophyta; class Magnoliopsida; order Fabales; family Fabaceae; genus Senna; species Senna tora. Next base: position 13,881,011 of record CM026269.1, read on the forward strand.
TCGAAACCTTCTCTCCAAATTGGCGCCACTATCCCTATTGTTACTATGCTAGTCTAGATTGCATAAGATTGGAAGATGATCAAATTTTAATTTTTTTAGATTGAATAATTGAGCTTGTCCAAACTTGGTTGTCATTCTACATTCGCTAGCCCCCGATCAAGTCTCGCTTTCACCTTCCTATTTTCGTCTCTATTGTTGCACCAAGTAAATGGGTATCCAACGTATCTGATATCTATTAGATTACAATCATCAATAACCTCCCGAAAAAACTGCATTTGTCTGTCCGAGAGATCATTCTCACCATCCTGCTCAACACTGCACGCGATCTCATTGAAGTCACCCATTAACAACCACGGAAGATCATCGTTCTCCCTTAAACTTCTAATCATATTCTAACCATGATATCTTAGATGAGTTACTGGTTCTTCATAAAAACCTATCATTCTCCATTTACTCCCGTCTTCCTCTTCAATTGTGACATCTATATGGTATTTAGTCATCGATCGAAGCACAACATCTATGTCATCTCTCCATAACAACATTAACCCTCCACTGCATCCCACGCATGACTACCAAACACCATTCTTGAAACCCAACCTCCTCTTTCTTTACTCTGCTTCCCCGATCGTTAACTTTGTCTCACTCAAAAACAAAATATTCGATTTTGTTTGTCGAATGAGGAGTTTCGTGGATGTAAATGCCTGCTAGCTCCCCCACCCGCAGCAATTCCAGGCTACGATTTCCATTGTACCCAACAGGCCTGTGAAGACAGACCGGCTGATATATCAAGATGGTATCCCACTCTTTCACTCACTACTCTCATTTTCCCTTGCATCGACTCTTCTTTATCATCAATCACACTATCATCTATTAAAATCTTCCGCTTTCCACTCCCCATATCAGTATTCATTAGACGTGACTCCTCCCCAATGCACCTTGCCAAGCTGATGGCTTTAACTTCGGGTCTAGGTTTTCCTTCATATTCTCATGTTCCTCCATATTTTGTATTTCAAGTAAAACTCTATCTCCTTTCCCTTCTTCCACACCTATTAAAGTCGTGCGTTTTCCATTAACCCATGTGCTTGTCATATTCTCTTCTCTAATCTCCATGATTATGTTGTCGCTAACCTCTATTGCACCCACGTTCTCCATTTGAGTATGTAGTCTCATGTCTACATTCACTTCGTTACTCATCCCACCCCCTTTCTCCACCTTATTCACACTTCTTTCAACACCTTCCTTCACATTCGCCATCCTTCCTGTACCCTTTTCAACCATGGACATTCTTGCTAGTTTCTCAAGTACATCATCAGTTTCCACTTTTTTCACCGTACCGACCCTACGCTCGTCACTTGGATCTTTTTTATCGTTTTTTGTTGCTTGTGTTCCCCACCATTCCACCTTCTTCCCCACATTCCTAACTCTTAGCCATAATCCTAGCTCTTTCAACATAAACTCCTCCCCTTTTTCATTCGCCTTCTTCAATGCGTTACACTCCTCTTCTTCATGTCAAAGAAACCACAACTATAACAGAATTTCGGTATCTTTTTATACCGAAAGTCGATCCATAATATCCCATCCTTAGTATTTCCTAGATTAACAACCTTTCGCAGAGCCTTCTTCAAATCAAACCAGACTAAACCCTTCATGAACTGTGCCCCCATACTCGCCTCTTCGAACATCCCAACCTCTAAAACCTCCCCCATCATTGCACACAGCTTCCATGCCACCTTCTCGGTTCTATAGTGTGGTGGTGCGCCCCACAACTGAACCCAAACCTTGACCTTCTCAAACTCTATATTAGACCCACTCAACCCCTGCTTCCATTTTGATAACAGAAACCACCGGTTCCTAAATGTCCACGAGCCTCCATCAAGCACTCTCAACATCTCTATGTCGTCTGAAAAATGAATCAGAAAAGTGTTCTGATCCAACTCCTCAATCTTGAAGCTGTTAGGATGATTCCATATATTCTTAAAAGCATTCTCTAATGTCTGCCTACTCGTCGATTTTGCTGCCAGGATCCTCTCCATTAGCATAAACCTACATGCTTCAACTCCATGAATCACGTCCTCTTCATCGTAGACGACAAGCAAGTCATCGTGTTTCTCCTCCCTTGACATCTTGACAATCTAAGAATAAGAGATAAGCCTCCTCTGCGGCGAGAAAACTCTTATCAGCGTACACGACAGTCGCTGGCGACCAAACAGCATCGAATTTTACGTTGCACCCTACCAGAAACCCTAGCAGAGGAAAGTCAAAGAGTCAACGGCCATGATTATTATTACGCTTTTCTATCTTCTTGTTGATGTTATTAATTTGGTTGAACGTGATGTATCACTTTACTCTTAATATTAATGAATTTAGTATTTATCATTGTTTGAAATAGAAAAAAAACCTTGATAGGATGCAAGGTTGTCAAAATCTAGATTTTAGATAAAATCGTAGAAGGGAGGGTAAAATCATATCGTGAAAACGTATCGTAAAATCGTAAGAGTTTACCTATGCCAAAATCGTATGAATTTACCAATATATATATACACACACCTAACTATTATATCTTAGTTACATAAAAAAATTAAACATATATAACTCAATATCCATAATTACTACATTTTAAATTAAGCTCGTCAAATTCATTTGATTAATTTTAACCACTACAATTACTACCATCATCATCACCATTTGGTACTTCATTTCTAATGTTATGTAAATTCAAACACATACATGATTTGAAGTACTAAACATCATCAACATTAAAACCTAGAAAGAATGGGAAGAGAATGAGTTATGCGGGGTAGGGGAGTCCGTGTTTGAACATTAGGTTTTAAGAAAATAGGTGGATTTTTTTTAGTTGGAACTAGTTATGGATATCTACACAAATATACCGATTTTTTGTTAAAAAAATAAATCCGTATTAACCTTTTTTTGGACTGCGGTGAAATCGTATAATCGCTAGTAAAATCGAGATTTCATGAGATTTTACCTGATTTCACCGATTATACCGCGATTTTGCACCAACACGATTTTGTACAAGATTTAACAAGATTTGAGAATGTAAAATCGTAAAATCGTAAGATTTTAAGATTTAAATCTAGATTTTAACAACCATGATAGGATGTTACATTTTTATTAAGCTTTTCTATATATTTCCATTATATGCACCAAATCAAACTACGTCTAGTTTGCACAACAAACAGACTGATGTGACCAAAATGAATACCAAATAAGTCTCATGCACCTTGATTAAAGCAATATAATTTTTTTTCTAGTTAAAATGCGATTCAAAATGTTGGTGCTATAAAGATATCCTGTAATCTTTGTGCATAGTGCATAACTATAGAACAATGAGCAAAATGGAGTACCCACTATCTTTATTTATTATAAGAAAATATTCACCCGCATTAAATGCAAAACAAAACATCACTTGTGGGCCGTGTGATGAATGTCACAAACCGAATACAAATTAGAGGAAGAAGCCATGTAAGTGTAACCTTGAGCATTGATATAATAGCCACAAAACAATTCATTGCATCCTTCAGCAAAATCAAGAATCAGGAAAAAGAAAATGCTGTAAAATTCATTCGCATTCTGCTGTCCATTTTCATTTGAAGGAAAGTCTCACAATCCATTGTTCACAAAGGATTATTAGAAGGAGGTTGATTATAGTGATGACTTGGCTCATCTTGCACTGTAACTGCTGCATCTGTACTATGAAAGATATCACCTAAACGGACTACAACTTTCAACTTGCTAGACAAACCAGGAAAAGGGAACAACTTATAAACGAAATTATCAACACCCGCACAAAATCTTCAAATTATTAAACATTAAAAACAAAAATGGGTATTTTAAATTAGTAATTAGATTATAGTTCAGGGGTAAAATGTACTATCTTCAACTAAGAAAGTTCGTTGTATCGTATATATCTTACTTTCCCGGTCTAGATAGCTCCAATTCTGCCAGTAGCATATCTTGTAGCGGCTTCTAACCAATTCCTTTATCGCCAAATCTGTAGGAAATACATGGCATTTAAGTGCTATTTTAGTTAAAGAAAAAATATTGTTATATACCAACAGTAAACCGAAGAACAAAAAAGTGATAGAGTCAGATTCGCTCAAATTCATATTAGTTGTAATTTGTAACAAATTATAAAACTTTAAAGAAGGAAAACTTACTGCATCAAATCGTTGATTCGTATATGAAAAGTTAAAGATCAATATAGATCAAAAAATTGTAAAGTACTCACTGTTGAAGAATGTACTATGAAAATAAGATATGCATGGTGATTATCGGTCAATCATATTTCAAACATCCATACCAAATATACCGTAATAAAGAGGTGAAATCATAAGATTATATTGTACTGATTCAAATTTCTCCTATTAAAATTGTCAGAATCACACAACTTGATTTAGCTGAAATTTTGGACCGAATATTCAAATATGGTTTCGCTTTTATATATGAAATATGTAGGAATGAGATAGAAAACGTTACATGCAAATCAGACGGTTATAATTGAATGTGTGCGCCATAATTTGAAGATAAAATTTTGAATTAATTCAAAAGATTTAATACATAGGTCATATTTTAAAGTCAAAGAAATGTGCAATTAATCTAATTCAATGTGTTTAATTTGATACAAGTCAATCAGAATATTCACTAATCAAGACATATGGCAGATGTTAATGACATGTTAGAAGGGCTAAGATTGAGTGGCTTTAAGGTTGAATGCCGCGTGGACTCTTGCACGACATGTGGACTGATTGCCTCGGATTAAAAGTTAGGCTAATGAGATGCTAAGTGAGCAAACAATTTCTTAATCCAAGATGACAAGAGATGGAGCTAGGTATGTTCCTTTATATATATATATATATATATATATATATATATAGATTATAAAGTCTTTTTTTCTTAAAAAAAAAATATTCTATAAATATTATTGGCTAATTTAAATTAATTTTTTTTAAGAAATTAATTAGCCCTTGGCCCTAACTCGTCCTTAAAATAATTAAGGCCAAAACGGGCTTGGCCGAGCCAAGCTAGCCCGTCTTAACAGGACTAATTAATAATGAAAAAAATCAAATTTAGTTATTGACATATGTCAAATTACATAGGTGCAAAATTGAAACAAATTGCTTCTTACAAGGATTAAATTGAAAGAAAAAACATCTTGTAATGACCAAATTGATAAGTTAATTTAAAAGATATATATATAACCTCATTTTTAGAAGGCTCCTAAACCAACTATATAAAAGCCTCATGTACGGGTCTTACTCTCTCTATCTCCTCCAACTTGGAGTAAAACTCATCGAACTATGTGGACCAAAATCTCATTCTTGGATATGTACACACCAAATTTGTAACACAGGTCAAGTTCATCTTCCCTCAACCTCCAGGAGCCCTTCAATCCTATTTCCGGAGAGTGACCATTTTTGAAAATATGAGAAATATGAGACACCATATGCATTCAAACATAAACATATGAAAATAAATGTTACTTCTATTACTTTCTAAATTCAATTACATATTTGCTTCATATAGCAAATTGAAAATTTGCATCGTCCATGTACAAAGTAAATGCAATGACAGAAAGAAAACACAAAACCAAGGTAATTTTGAACCTATTCTAACCTCAATCATACAATAGAAAGGAGTCTCTTGACTGATAAAATTGTAAATTAAATAAAGGGGATGGTGGCTTCTCAATCTCATTAGTCCCTTCTAGCATTTGCACAACTCTTCTCATTGTTGGCCTCTGAGATGGATCCACTTGGATGCACCAAAAGCATGATTGAATTACCCTTTTCACTTGCTCCATATGATATTCAACATCAATCACTCTTTTGTCTATAACTCCCTTGATGTTACCTTTCTCAAACTCTCCATACGCCCACATGGCGAAATTGTTTCTGCTTGTATCGTTTAAGTTTCTTCTTCCACTAACAATCTCCAATAAAACCATACCATAACTGTAGACATCAGATTTTGAAGTCATGGGAAGATTTAAGAGGCTCTCTGGAGCTTTATAGTACCTATGTTCCTCCTCTAGAGCAATATTGAGATTTGCATTAAAGCCAAAATCCGAGAGCTTCACATTGTGGTTTTCATCGAATAGAATATTTTCAGGCTTAATATTAGAATGGACTATGCATTTTTGACACTCTTCATGAAGGTATGTTATTCCCTTTGCAGTGCCCATGGCGATATTGAATCTACACTCCCATTCTAGCACCTTTTGTGAGTATTGTTGTTCCAAAAGGAAATCTTTTAGAGACCCATTTTTCATGAACTCATATACCAAAATCCTGTGATGTCCTTCAAAGCAAAAACCAATCAGACTCACTAGATTGAGATGATGGGTGTTACTAATTGTAGCAACTTCTAACCTAAATCTTCCCTCTTCTAAATTTTCAATGCCTTCAAGTTTTTTCACAGCAACAACATTTCCATCAGCAAGAATTCCCTTGTAAACACTACCAAATCCCCCAACACTACCTAGCTTCTTGTTAAACCCATTTGTCAACATCATAATCTCCTTGTATGAGAAATGGATTGGTGAACCAGAAGCATACTCAAGAAGAGAATATTTACCAGAAAATCTTTTAAATCGGTACTCGAACCCAGATCGCTGGCTCTTGTTTCTGCAACACCAACACCATATACTACCCTCAAAGACAATACAAGCTAAAAGGGTACCCAAAATCAACACCACTACCATCCAAGCTTGTATGCTCCAATCCTTCCCTTTCTCATTATTCAAGCTAAAAGGTGGATTTGGTGCTAACGGTAGACAAACCTTGATATATGAAGTGCTAGATAGAGCTGGATTCTGATAGCCACTAAAGAAATCTTCTGTCTTTAGGTAACAGAATCCTGACCCATCTGACAATGAAGTTGATGCAAAACAAGAATCAGCTGCAAGACAATTACCTCTGCAAGCTGAAATTGGAATATACACAACCTCATGATTGACAAGGAACAAGGGAGGGTAAGTGAAGAGTCTAGAATGTTCCAATTCCAACATTGAAACCCTTCCGGGGCAATCCTCAAGCTTCCTCTTCCTCTTACACCCTTTCCTTCTGTCATTAGCATCCTTGAACTCAAAATTCTGAGACGGGCAGCTGCAAAATGGGACAGAAGTAGAATCTTTGTAACTGCAAATCCCATAGCTTCCACAGTACCCAAAAACCTCACATTGATCCTTAACAGCAACCCATCTTGCAGTTTCAATCCCACTGCCTCTGGAAGAGGAATAAATCCTCATATTCCCATCAGTGTCCAGCTTCAAAATTCTCAACACATCACTGCCCTCTGCGTGGTCACTGCTATAAGCAACAATGGAGGAGCTTGTGAGATTCTTGTCATGAATAGATAAAACCCCTTTTGGCTGAATTTCTAAAACAGGCCAAGTCAAGCTCCCATTAATGGAAGCATTCCAGTATGTCACACTGTTGTTCCACGTAAGCACGAGATTCCCAAAGGAAAGAAGCCTAAATGAATACGACCCAGATTGCATTACCATACTGGTTGTGAAGTTCTGAGACGGAACAATGGTATCGGTGGGAAGATGGAAGCTTGACCAAATAGTGGAAGTAGTAGAGTTTGAGAGAACCAAGTTGCCGTTGTCTTCTAGGGAGGCGGAGGAGACACCGAGATTGGAGGTTCCGGAGTCCCACACGATGGCGCCGGAGCCGTCGACAAGACGGAGGCTGCCAGTTGAGAGGAAGTGGAACGAGCCGTGGGAGTCGACGATGGCGCCATATCCGGCTGTCCAAACTACAGGGACACCGCCGGAGTAGACAATACCAATGGTGAAGGAAGGAGGAGAAGTGGGAGGTTGAATGGGAATGAAACGCAGAGAGAATGTGTCGTTGGGGGAGGACCATGCATGGCTTGTGTTGGAAGCGTGAAGGGTTGAGCCTGGAGAAATGGCTACTACCACTGAAGAGAGGTAGAGAGCAAGGGAAAGTAATAGTACTAGGCGAGTAGGCATGATCTTGTGTCCTAGAATGAGAATGTTGGGAATTTAATAAGTGCATGCGGGAGAAGGAGGAAGAAAGAAGTTGACTTGGAACTTTTCTAAGTCTTCATTGATAGTAATCGAGAGCTTCTCTTGTGGATTCTTCTTCTCTGCGTTGAAGTTTGAAATTTGAATATTCAAATTTAGAGTTTCATTTAGATGGTTGTTGTGGACCGTTACGTTGATGATATAGAAATAAGCACCATTAATTTGCTGGGACATGACTTTAAGCATTTATTTTTCGTGGATCTGGGTAATTAGGAAAGGGATAATTAATAATTGATCATGGGATTAATTGGAACAACAAAACCGGGACTGGGCAAATTAGAACAAGTCACATCATGATTCAGGACCAGATATGAACAGCCACACAGCCATTAATGCAATGAACATGATGCATTAAGGTATGTGACAGAACAAAATCAGAGTATGCTGGAGTTGATGTTATCTAAAACTGCAAAGACTTCAATTCCTCATTAATTTATAAGAGGTAAACTATTTTTTGGTTTTTTTAATTATTGGTTAAATAATTATTTAATTCTAAAATTTTAAAAATTGATTATTTGCTTGTTGAATTTACACTCTTGTCAATTATTTAGTCTCTGGAACATTATTCATTAAGTCATCACGTGACGTGGCCATTATGTGCTAACGTGACGTTAATTTGTCACCATATTACCACTTTTAATTAATACTGAAATTATTTAGTATTACTTTTAACTAAAATAGCGACTATTTAATATTATGACTAGTACTGTCAAAACGGGCTCAAACTCACAGGCCAACCTGGACCCCTTTTAAATGGACAGTTTTGGGAATGAAAAAATAGGCCCATAAACAGGTTGGCATGTTATGTCTGCGGGTTGGCATATATATATATATAAATTAGTTTAAAATGTATATAAATATATGTTTTGGATAAATAAACATGTTATTTATTGACTTTTATTAATTAGATAAATAAAAAAACATAAAAATTATAATTTTATTATTTTTTATTTTCTAATTTAATTTTTTAAAAAAATTAAAAAACAAAAATAAAAAATGGCCCACGGGCCATTGTGGGCGTGCTTGAACATCACTCTCCAAGCCCGTTGACTAAACGGGCTAGCCCGTCTTATCTTGTTTATCGCCGACCCGTAACGAGCCGGACCGACCCATTTTGACAGTACTAAGTATTACTTTTAAATATTCAGATGATATGGCAAGGTGAGGTGCCCACATGGTGTCACGTTAGCACATGACTGCCACGTCACACGTTGACTTAACGAGCAACATCCCAAGAATTAAATAGTTGACGAGAGTACAAATTCAGAGACCAAATAGTCTATTTCCAAAATTCATGGACTAAATAATAGTTTGATCAATAATTCAACGACAAAAAGTGGTTTACCTCTTAATTTAATGTTTCACATATTATAAAAATGACAAAAATATATTTGGTACTCCATTATTTTAGGCAACTGTTAATTATGCCTCAAAGATTGTTTGCTGTCAATTGTACCCACAATCTTTTATTTTTTTGTCAATGCTGCAATTTTTACTATCATCATCAAAATAGTAAATGTGCTTATGTAGCTTCACACATGACAAAAAAACTTACTAAGTTTAATTTTTGCCAACAACCATTGTCAAATTAGCTCCTAAAATTTTTATCAAAGTGTCAAATTAGCTCATAAAGTGTGTGTTACTATCAAATTAGTACTTAAAGTTTCTGTTATATTATCAAATTAACTCTTAATATTTCAATTTATACTGTCAAGGTTCTTTTTATAGAGTTTACTTCTAGTATTGAAAGAGTTACTCCTTAGAATTGATTGTGACAGTTGGTATAAATTAAATCCAATCAACTTTTTTTTGTCAAGTGTGACAACACATAAATACCTATCATTAACTATTTTAGTGGTGTTAATAAAAATGTTAACATTAATAGAAAAATGAAAGATTAATTGTACAATTCACACCAAACAAATTTTGGGACATAATTCACAAAAAACTTCGAACATTAATACTTTTTGCCAATAAAAAAAAAGGGTAAGAACAAGTCACACAAAATTAAAAGAGACTAGAGGCTTCACATGCACGTAGGTGCATGTCAAACTTTTTTTTAATTTACAAAATATAAAATTAATTATTATTATTAATTGTTAAATAATAAATTAAAGATTAAAAAGTTATTTTCTTTGATAACTACCACAATTATTATTTTTTAAAAAAACTAAAATTACCACTACCACTATTCTCCTATTTTCTCCCTCCCATGATCTTGTCACATCGTCTTTTTATTTTCTTTTTTAATGAATTAAATGACTATTTTGAGAGACCATTGACGAGAAGGGTCCACAGCCATATAAATATAGATGAAGGTGACATTGCGCTCAGCGGTCCGCGCATTATGTGTGTATTGAGTTGATTTAGTGATAAGAAACAATGGTAGGGTCTTATTTGAGATTTGCCAATCAAACAATATTGACGGAAGACTTTTTTTTCATATATATATAAATTATCATGTCTTTGAACTTTTCCTTATATATATAACGTTTCTAGGATAGTCTACTGATTACACAGTACTTACAATTCATAAGAATCACTCTCATTTTTTGAAAGGTTTAAGTGAAAATTGGAATGGAGAATACAAGAAGGGCACGTTTGGTATAAAAATTAGTATGTAATGTAAAGTGGATGCTGTGTAAAGTTTAGGAGGGAAAGGAAAAAGCATTGTAATGTAAAGGAGGGAAGATGTTTGGTGAGAAAAAAAAATTGGAGGGAAAGTGGACAAAGTAAAATAAGAGAAAGTACTAAAATGCCCTTATATTACATTAAAAAAAAAGGTGTCTGGATTAAATCCATCGCCTTGTGAACACATGCCATAGCTTGGAACTCAAAGCTCAAAGCTGGACCACCGTCGGACGTCGGCTACCGGAGCACCAAGATCGACCGTCGGACCACCTTGAACAAGTAAGGCTCACTTCTACTTTTTGTTTTCTTTTTTGTTTTCGGTCCCCTTCCATCTACTCCATCCCCTTTATACAATAGTCCCTTTTCCTGTAATTGGTTTTTCTCCTTTTGATATTTTGATTACGACTTCACCACGATATTATTGGTTCATTGATTGGATATTGTCTCAATATGTAATATTGTTTCTAGATTGATTACGACTTCCCCATTTAGACATTTAGAGGTTGGTTCTTCATTTTATTACTGTTTCTACATATTATATATTAATAATACCCTTCCATTGCATTTTGTGTATTATTTTTGGTATACTTGTATTTTATTTGTTAATAAATAAAGAAGGTTGCTCTTGGCGAATATCTTCTTTCTTCAGAAAGAGCAAAGTTGTGGATCTGAGAAATTATAGTCGTTTTGTCTTCCATGCTATTCCAACTTTTTGGCATTAAGAACTAATTGCTTCAACTGTTTCTCTTAAGTTTTGCTATTGAGAAGTGTTGCTTTTCTCTAAGGTAATTTGTTGTACTTGTTCTCTGAGTTTTGACATGCATTGATTGAATGGTATATGAATTATATGTTGTGGTTTTTATACCTTTGACCATTAATATGTTGTGGCAATAATAATTTGTGCTATTCCATTATTACAGTTATGGACCAAAATAGAAGAGAATTTATTGGTAAAATCGTTTGTTGGTGGTTAAAAACTGTCCAAGAAATACGTCAAATGTGTCTGTCTATGGTTATGTACATGTATTGCAATAGGAGGCGTATTTGTCCTAAGTCATATACTGTAGACTACTATGCCAATCGAGCCAAGCTTAGGGCCTTAGTGTATTCAAGTGATACAAGTTGCTTCAACCAACTAAGAATGTATAGAGGTACTTTTGATCGACTTTGTGGTATGCTAGAGACAATCTTAAGCCTACTAAAAACATGCTAGTAGATGAGCAAGTAGCCATCTTTGTAAATATTCTAGCCCACCATGTTAAGAATAGAGTCATACAATTCCAATTTGGGAGGTCGGGGAAGTCAATAAGTAGGCATTTCCATACGGTATTGAATTCCATGATGTACTTAGAGGAGACACTGTTAAAAACCCCGGAGCCTGTGCCTGATGATTCTACTGATGAGCGGTGGAAGTGGTTCAAGGTACGATTATTATTGATTATTTTTTACGTGATTGTTTACTTTTTTTTTTCAAGTTGACTCACGTTTATTCGTTGTTGGGTGATACAGGGATGCCTTGGAGCACTTGATGGCACCCACATTAAGATGACAGTACCTGTGAAAGACCAACCAAAATATCGTAACAGAAAGGGTGAAATCACAACTAATGTCCTAGGTGTTTGCTCACGGGAAGTACAATTTGTTTACGTGTTATCTGGTTGGGAAGGATCTGCTGCTGATGTAAGGGTGTTAAAAATGCAATATTACGACCTAATGGCATCAAGGTGCCACAGGGTTAGTTCTTCTATAATTTATATTAAATATCACTACATACGTGGGTTGGAATGATGAGTGATTAATATATTTGTCATGTAGGTCAATATTATTTGGTTGATGTAGGATTCACCAACTCCAGAGGTTTTCTAGCCCCTTACAGGGGACAGAGATATCATTTGAGTGAATGGAGAGAAGGACGCCATCCAACTAACCCTCAAGAGTGTTTCAATATGAGACATTCATCTGCTCGAAATGTCATCGAACGTTGTTTTGGGATGCTGAGGAAAAGATGGGCTATCCTACGAAGTCCTTCATTCTATCATGTCAAAACACACAATAAGATCATCATTGCTTGTTGTCTTCTTCACAATCTCATAAGACAAGATACTACATTAGATCCATTGGAAGATGCACATATAGGGGATGAAGATGCACATACAGGGGATGAAGATGCATATACAGAGGACGACGACTTCATCTCCACAATTGAAACCTCTGATGAGTGGAGTGGTATGCGCGATGGATTGGCGGTTGACATGTTCAATGCCTTTAGAGGGTAAACAAGACGTAGTAGATAATTTTTCTTAATAGGACATGTTCAATGGTGTTGTGTTCAATGACTTTTTGTTACTACGCAAGACATTTAATGGCGTTATGTTTACTTATTTCTACTAGGCTTGTTTACAGCTTGTTTATGGCTTTTGTTTGTGATGACAATGAGATGTTATGATGACAATGTGCTTTCATTGTCATAATGGAAATTATTCTTATTTTTTCCTATTGTTGGTTAAATTTTACTTTTTTAATTTGCTTATTATTATGTGAATTACATTTGAATCACCATTTGGTAACTCCTTGTCAATAGTTGAGCATTATGGAAGGACAATCGGAATCAAGCACACCAGCAGCTTTAAAGAATCACCGTGTGTGGACACCAACTGAGGACGCCTTGTTGGTTCAATGCTTGTTGGATGTCATTGCTGCAGACGGAAAATTTATCCAGAAAAACTTCTTCATACCTGGTCATTTGAGGACCCTTGAAGGGAAGATGGAAGAAAAATCACCTAGATGTGGCATCAAGGGCATACCCCACATCCAATCACGTTTGAGAACCTTGAAATCAAACTGGTAGACTGTTTACGATATGGTTACGGGCGCAAATGTATCTGGCTTTGGATGGGATGTGGACAGGCAATGTGTGACTGTCGAGCCAGCTGTATGGGACGAGTATGTAAGGGTAAGATCTTTGTTTAAATTGCTTTGTCCTATACTAGATGAAGAGTTAAAAGATGCAATTATCTTTAGTGGCTTAAGGCTTTGCCAAATAATATAAAACTTCCATTCATGAAATGAAGTAGATTGCATGTACATGAAGTTGAATATGATTTAGTCCTATTTTTACTGCTGATTTGGCTTGTCTTTACAGATTAAGACAAAGGCTGCACCATGGAGAAATAAGTCATTCCCCCACTATGAGGCGTTGACCCAAGTATGGGGAAAGGATAGGGCAACTGGTGTTGAAGCTGTAACGGGTGTTGATACACGCATACCATTTAGCCAGAACATCGAAGTGCCAAATGAGGAGACCACGCAAGAGCAAGAGCAAGTACCTAAGGCGTCGTCTGCATCAAGAAAGTGGAAGAGAGCTGCTTCTATTGACCGGGAGAATATGGCACAAATTGTGCAGGATATGACGATTAACATGGATCAAAGTGTGAAAGTAGTAACCAAGGACCTATGTCAAACTATCATGTACTCATCCCATGCTGCATCGAATGTGTCGGCTGATTTAGTTGTTGAGGAGCTGCTTAAGATTATAGGTCTGACTGAGGATGAGTTGTATGGTGCCCACATGAAGATAACATCCTCTCCCTTGTTGTGGCGGATGTTCAGAGATGTACCTGATGAATCCAAGGCTAATTGGGTTCGCAAGCATGTATAGTAGGTCTGGGTCATTTCTTTTTGTTTTTGGTGTGTGGCATAGTGATATGAGGAAGAGAAAGATATATATGAGGAAGAGAAAGATATAAAGCCACTTGTTTTTGGTGTGTGGCATTAGTGATGTGTACATGCTCAAATGTATGTAGTATATTTTTGTTGTAGTTGAAGCCACTTTTGGCCAAATATGTAATCTTGAATATGTTATATAATCACTGCTTTTGATATATACAAACAGTGATTATAGAAGATTATGTAACATTGGCCAAATATATATATATAACTGCGCTTCTGTATTATAATGGTGTTGATGTATCTTGGTTTGGCATTGCTACTGCACCAAAAACAGTGGGACTGTCTACACTGTGTATTTATCTAGCAGAACCGAAAAATAGAGTGCAGTTTTTTTTCATTTTATTTTGGTACTGCATTTTTTTCATTTTGGAACAACACTGTTGCTACACCAGAAACAGTGGGACTGTACTGCACTGTGTATTTATCTAGCAAGTCTTGTAGCAGAAAAAAATGACACCAGAACCACGGTTCTTGCTGATCCATATAAATATGTGGGTAACTCTTATCTCTGTATTGAGTCTGCATCACTTATTCATCAATTATCATTTAGGCAGCACCTTTTGTATTGAGCACTCAGATCTATGTGATTTTTGCTTAACTTTTTAGTTGGTTCATGATCACTTGATTTCCATTTATTTGTGATTGGATTTGCTGATAGACAAGATTATGGTCATGAAACTGGAATGGGCAAGGAAAATATTTCAAGTCAATGAGCATTTGGAGGCATAAAAACAGGGGAACCTCACCATTCTATTTGATCTTTACTTATTTTGTTACAGTTTATTTTATTTCATCAGTTTTATTTTACCTTGTAGATTTGACAATCTTTTACATTGTGAATAACACAGAAGCTTTGCTCCTCATTTGCATGTTATTAATATGATTAAAGTTTTGTTCATTTTTCTGGTTGGTGCTGTTTCGCTTTTACCAGAAAAAAAATAACAGCAGAAGCTGAACCAGAAAAAAATCACAGCAGAACCAGAACCAGAACCAGTTTTGTTCATTGAACAAAAATACATTGATTCTCGGGAGTGAGGTAGTTAGTACTAGTCTACAGAATACTTACCCAACAACAATGAACAAAGAATGTTTCCCAAACATAAATGATAATTTTATGAAACGTTCTTTGTTCGAATTCCAAGTGAAGGCATAGCAACATTTTGTCAGTGAAGTCATCAACCAATCGGGGTAAAAGAAACACAATAGTGAAGGAAGCTGATGTCTATGATTTATCCACCAAGTCAGTAAGATCTTCCCCTAAAAGTCACGCCTGAACTCCTCTTCAGTTCCGTAGGATTAGGTGAACCAAATATGACAGTCGAAGCAAGCATCGCCCATGGGAAATAGAAAGCCTAGAAAAGTTATAAGGGTATGGTTCCTATCAGACACCGCAAGATCTAATCCATAGAGTTCATATAACTGATAGAATGAAAGAAAAAGTATATTTTTTTCCAGCTGACATAAAACTGGACATACCTTAAGTGAAACAAGTCCATATTTGTTGATTTGGGCATTTGGATATTCTCTACTCTAGACATAAAGAAGCATAAAAACAAGTGACATACTCCTAACAAAGGAGACCAAAATATGGGGATGGCAGACAAAACCTATAATCCAGATAAGATGCAAAAGCAAAGGGAGCTAATGTTAGCATACAAAGAATATAATGAGACTACCAGACCACAAGGATTTTCTAGAGTGAAGACTTTGTTTCACAAATAATAACTTCCCACTAATGTTCTCTTAATTTTTCCTCACATGTTCTGTAGTTTATTTTATCATCTTCATTAGTTATTATACAAACTCTTCTTTGAAATCCTTCTCACTAACCTAAGCATAAATCAATCACAGAAAAATCTTAATAACATATCATTTAAACCCAAATATATTCTAAGGAAAAAAAAAACGCAAATATATTCTGCAGCAATTAACTAATAACCATGCTAAAATGCCTTTTGAGAGAAGAAGCATAAATTTCAAGTGCATAATGGCTAGAATTCAAACAAAAGATACAAAAAAAACCATGAAATTAAATTAAGCATAGTTTATCATCTTTTTGTCCTGTTCAACAAAACATTTATAGTGAGTTTGCACAAATTGGTAGGAAAGAGTGCTCTTTTTATCTCCTGCTGATGATGTATGTGAAATTTTTAACCTTAACTAGTTTGATGATCTCAAATTAAATTACTTACGAAGTTCACTAGCAAGGGCCACCACTTCATCCAAGTTAATTAGAAATTCAAGGTGCTCAGATTTATCCATAGTTAAAACTTAAAACAATGGGATCAAATAAACAATCAAACTAAAAATTAATATTGTTCTAAATGAAATCTATAGTCATAGACAAGATAGATATTGCTAAAATATTTTACCCATTTACCACAAAGGCCAAACGAATTTCAAGATCTTATATGCCAAGAAAAAAATGATAAAAGAACATGAAAGTGATGTGTCTGTACTTTGTATGAGAGGATGATCCTATTAGAGAAAAATCACTGAAACATGAGTGAAGAGAAGACCTCAACTTACAGCTTTATGATCCTCTTATCATGTCACCAAATAAGAAGAATATGTTATCCACACAATTAGGAACATACTTGATCAAGAATAATATAACAGAGGACTATACACAGGTATTTATGACACACACACACTAAGAGCAAGAAGTTCATTAAATTAAGCACAATATTATAGTCCTATCATCAATATTCTAGTTTTTAAATTTCTTTTCCTATTTATCATATACTTTTTTTGAACTTAAACTTGGTAAATTTGACGGCATGAACCAACGTAGAAAGTAACTTGTATGATCACATACACTACACTACAGACCTTTCTTTGGCCAGTGATGGTGCCTAAAGAAAAACAGGGACAAAGTGAAAGCACAAAATATAAACATGGGCAATATGTTCTTTTGCTAATATGCAAACATACTCGCTAAGGTTTGCACTAAATACACCAGATTCCCTTAGCTTCTTCTCTTCCTCCCGTAATTGGTCCACATTATGCTTCTCTCTATAGCGCTTGTAGAACTCTTGTAATCGTGCAATGTCTTGACTTCTATCTATAGTTCCAACTTCTCTCTTATCCAGCTTTTGCTGAAGTAGCCAAAAAAAATCAACAAGATAACATAAATTAAACGGGACCTCAAATTCACTTCAGTCTGGAAAAAATCGCATATGGTTTACATAAATTTCCTCCAAGCCATAAGTTCATCAACAGAGGATTTATCACCTTAAAAAAATACAGAGGAAGACATCACCTTCAAATGGATTTATCAACACAGATCGAAGCTCTCGAAGACCAACCATACCACCACGAACACAGACGCAAGCAAGTTTTCGGACGGTGGAGTCGCCGCTGTTAACCTTGTTTAAGCATCAACATCTGTCTTAACCGACGATGACAAGTGACGGCGAGCTTCGACAGGGAGACGAGGTGGACGGACGAGAGAAGAGAGAAGAGAGGCAGATACAGCCAGGGCTTAGAAACTGTAAAAAATGAGAGGGGCAAATTGGTCAATGCACCTCACATTCCTTCGGTATAGTACAAAACCGGAGGATTTGTGATGTAAAGAAATGGCTATTGTTCACTGCAAATGAGATTACATTGAATGTTGTTTACGGGCCTTTTAAATTGCAACCAAACAATTTCAGTTTTTTGGGAACCGTTCCTATTTACATTGCAGGCCTTCATTCCAAGGTACCAAACGGAGCGTAAGTTTTAGGAGACGTTCTTTACGCAGAAAGGGAAAGGGAAAGAGAAAGGAAATATATTTGTTGTGTTTGTTAGTAAAGTTTGTGAATGGAAATGGAACGGGAATGTATTAAAATTATCACTTTACCCCTTATATTAAAATAATACAAAGAAAATAATGTTATGATTGTGTCAAATCAAATGGTATAATAGACATATTATATATTTTTTTTAATTTCACAATTTTTCATGTGGGACATCTCATTGGCACCGGGCCCCACAACCTTTATTTTTTGCTTTCCATCCCCTCAACCAGACGTGGGATCTCCACAAAGCCTCGTGGGACGACCCACGTCCCACAAGGTCGTGGGTCGAGCACGATCTCCCCACACAAGTATAAATAAGCCCTCACTCGAGAAATACGAAGAGGAATACACACATACACACAGATATTCAACCCTGAACAGAATTACATACAACCCGAAGGATTATCACCCATGGCTCTCAGATACACCTCACAAGTACTTTCACCTCTTTAAGCCCCGCCGTTGGCCCTCCGTTCACCTCCTTCTTGGAGCACACCGCTTACAGGGCTTCCAGCAGACCTCAGAGACCATAGCTCTCTCCCACTAAGGCAACCTCCCACAGAGCGACTCGCCCGCCCGGAGTACCTTAGAAACGTCTTAGCCGCACACGGCCCAATACAGGTAACAACCTTGCCTAACGGCTCTGATAGATGTCACCATGACGAACTACGTGGACTTTGATCCCTCCAGAAGGGTACGTAGGCACCTGGGTGCATCACCTAAGGACAAGTCCCCCAAGGTTAAGACCCCTTGCGGTCCTAAATTCATATTACAATTGTCTGAGCCAAAAATGACAGTTACAGTGGCGCCTACCGCGGTCTTATTCAGACCACAATGCCTTTCGCACTCTGTCGTTAAACGACATTTCTTTCTTCGGGGAGTAGGAGTATACACCTAACACTCAGAAACCCGAACTTGTTTTTGTTTTGATCTCCAATACAGACACGAGACACTCGCATGATAGATGTGAGCGATTCCGCAAAGTCCGTAGGCGACCGGCTAGATGACACCCCGAACGACCGCCACAAGCGGCGTAAGGTGCAGCATGTAACCGTGAGATCCCCGGAGCCAGACCACAGCCTACAGAGGACCTCGTGAACATTTGCATAGACCAGGCGAACGGGCGAGAAGTCCGCGTAGGGACTCTCCTCGATCCGACGGCCCGAGAGAGGCTCCAGGAGTTACTCACCCAATACCGGGATCAAAGCCCAAGCATTGGTAGACTTCGTCGCCAAAATGACTCTCTCATAACGTCTTCAGAGGGACGCCTCGGCTTCGAATCACGACGAGTCAATTGAGTCACAGCCAGAAAAATCCCCATGGCTAGTCTGCGTAGACGGCTCCTCGACCGGGAAATCCGCGGGCACCGGCATCATTACAGAGAGCCCCGATGAAATCAAAGTGGAACAAGCCCTGCGCTTCACGTTCCCTGCCTCCAACAATCAAGCTGAATATGAAGCACTCATAGCCGGACTAGCGCTAGCTTATGACCTCGGTGCCTCAAGGGTCAAGCTATTCAGCGACTGACAACTGGTGGTCGGACAACTTAATGGAGACTTCAAGGCGAAGGACCCCACTATCATCAAATACGTGGAGCATGCCAAACAAGAAATCATCATGTTTAAATCCGTCTTGATAACACGGATCTCCCGGAACCAGAACACCCAGGCTGACGCCCTCTCCAAACTAGCCACCACACCGAGCCAATCGAGACTTAAGACGGTCTTGTGAACCACGCTTTGCACCCCAAGCATAAACCCAGACGTGTTGCCGATCACAATCGACAACCCCTGGATGGCCCCAATCAGGGCATACATAATGGCAGGCACCCTGCTCGCAGACAAAGAACTCGCCCGAAAAATCAGGAGGCAAGCGGCTCGATATTTTTTATGGGGAAACGACCTATACAAAAAGGGATTTTCATCCCCACACCTTCAGTGTATCTCGGCTGAAGAAGCCAGTTACGTACTACAAGAAATCCATGAGGGCATATGCGGCACTCATCAGTCCGCAGGAGCCCTCCGAAAGCAAGCCCTGCGCTCCGGATTTTACTGGCCAATGATGAGAGCTGATTCAGAAGCTCTAGTCGCTCACTGTAACCAATGCCAGCGCCACGCTGCATTTATACACCAACCACCGGGCGAGCTAAAGCCCATCGACTCTCCATGGCCCTTCGACACTTGGGGCATGGATAGCCTGGGCCCCCTCCCTTAAGGTACGCTCTAGAGAAAGTTCCTTATTGTAGCGGTCGACTACTTCACCAAGTGGATCGAAGCCGAACCTTTGGCGACGATTGGATCCCAGAACGTTCAAAACTTCCTTTGGTGAAACATCGTCACCCAGTTCGGTCCCCCTCACACGCTGATCACCGACAACGGGCGACAATTTGTCAGCAAGAATTTCGAGGATTTCTGCAAGGAATGGAGCATCAACCACAGAACCACTTCCGTCGAGTACCCGGCGACCAATGGGCAAACGAACAGGGAAAATCATATCATCCTCGAAGGGCTACGAAAGCGATTAACGGACGCTAAAGAAGGTTGGGTGGACGAACTCCCATCGGTCTTGTGGTCATACAGAACCACGGTACACACGGCCACCGATGAAACTCCCTTTGCCCTGACGTACGGGCAGGAAGCAATCGTCACGGCCGACATCGGAGTCCCCTCAAATCGAGTGCTCAATTACTCCGACTCAAATCCCGAGGCCTATTGGTCAGCCTCGACGAGGTCGAAGAATGAAGGGAAGTGGCGGCACTCAGAAATATTGCGTACAAACAGCTACGACGCAGAAATACAACCGGGGCGTCCGACCCTGCAAGTTCGAAAGAGACGACTTGGTCATGCGTACAGCGATAAACAATAGGCGTGACCGCCTACACGGCAAGCTTGCCCCTAATTGGGAAGGCCTGTACAGGGTTATTGGCATCGCCTTGCACAACGCGTACAAGTTAGCACACCTAACAGGCGAACATGTCCCAAACACTTGGAACGCCAGCAGCCACAAGAAATATTTTCCTACGCCTTAGTCAATAATGTTTCTTTGCGCCTTAGTCCAAAGGCCAAGCTCGCAAGCACTTCACTACGTCTTAGTCCCAAGACGAATGCCTCTTGCCTTGTCCTAGTCCCAAGACAAATGTACTACTAACTTGTCTCAGTCCCGAGACAGTTACTCCGTGTGTGTCTTAGTCCCAAGACAAATCTACCACTAACTCGTCTCAGTCCCGAGGCAATTACGTTATGTGTTTAAGAGAATATGAAATGCAATACGATTGACCGACTCTCGTACTCAAAACTTCTTTGTATTCAGATAAGGGGGGCTATCGCCCCAAAATTTACAAGGGGACTATCGCCCCAAAATTACAAACCGCAAAAATAGCGGCCCAAAATCAAACACCCTCTGGTGAACGCGGAGGCTCGCCCGACCGCGGAGGATCCCTTCGAGAATTCGGAGGCACCTCATAGTTCTCGATCCTCAAAGGAGAATCCCCTCGAGCGCGAACACGTAACTCCCCGCCAATATTCTCCCAAGAAGGATGCATCCTGGCCCTAACATCCGGAGGAACAGAGATGCCCATCAAATCCTCCAGATGGGCTATGCTGTTCTACATCCCGTAATTTGCAAAACGCAGAAAATCCTTACGACGGACCCGAAGGGCACTGGCCTCCCCTTTGCGGAGCTCGCCCTCCAATTCCTCCACCCGCTCAGCCAGCCGAGAGTTCTCCTCCAACAGCTCCTCCACAACCTCCTGCATAAGGATTTCAAGAGGATCAACCAAGGTCAACGGAGTACAACAAAACTAAGGGAACAACGTCCTACCCCCTCACGCTCCCGTTGAAACGCAAAGCCTGCCAAGCGGCTCATCAACCACATGGTATCCGTGGTCATACGCTCTAAAGCATAATCATCCCCATAATCAAGAGGATAATGCTGACGAGCCAAGTTGACCTGCTCCGCCTCAAACGGGATCAATTTCCCTTTAAAAGAGATACCCTCACCGATAAGTCGGACGGGCATCTCTTCGGGGGGTACAAGGGTATAAGGAACTTCTCCACGGTTGAAATGAGTCAAACTGGTCTCATCCACCTGATTCGGAGCCATGGCACCTTTTCCCGTAGGGTCTCCACCCGCCTCTGAACCCTCGTCTATAGGCGGAACGACAGCAATCACCAACTCCGACCGCTCGCGCTTCTGGCCCCGAGAACTCGGCGGAAGATTCAGCCTCCCTTGAATACTGCTTAGAGTCAAACCCTGTGGAAAGAAGACATTCAAAGGCGGATGGACAGATAAGAGAGAAGGACGCAAAGTCACTTACACGGACTTACCCAAAGCTTCGCCCGACACTGTAGCCCCCTTCAGAAATCCTAAGGCCGTCTCCTCGTATTCCTCTCGGTCGTACCGAATCCGAAGAACAGGATTAGACCATTTCAGCGGAAAGCGCGGGCGCCAGTCGTACGAACGAATCCATGGAGGACAAAAGCCTGTCTTGGAGGCCACCTTAAAGAAATACGACTTCCAAGCATGGTTGTTCCCCGGTAGGTCGTTAATGGTGAAGCCCTTGGCGCGAGATTGAAAACATACCCATCCATTCGCCTCGCGAACATGGTAGAGAGAGAGAAACACACTGGGAAGCACCTCTAGCCTATGTGACCGACAGAACCTGTCGAAAATACTGAGAATTGACCAAGCATTCTGGGTCAATTGAGCGGGGCAAACATTCAACAGATTGAGCATGGCCTCCACAAAGCCGGAGAACGGAGGAGTAAATTCGGCGTTGTAGGGAACACAAAGAGGGAGAACGAAGCCAACACCGTCGCTCCAGAGAATCGTTACCCCCTCACCCATTGGCCTTATCTCGTAGCCCTCTGGGAAAGAAGGAGCGAAACGTTCTTCCCACACCTTTTGGATGCCATCCCCCGGCTGCACTCGTGACAATTCACCAGCATCCGCCGCCGACACATTCATCGTCGAACCCGGTTCCGGCTCCGCAGAATACCAGCCCGCGGAGGCAGATGGAGGAAGAGTTACCAATTCTCCATCCTCCCCCGAGAGAATCTCCCGAAGGTTCGCGGAGTCCCATGACATAATGAGAGCATATACTCTCTCCCTAACTCCGTCCATGGCCATCAACAAGAGGGACTGCTCAAAGTCCGGATTTCGGGAAGAACACGCGGAGGCAGTGGCACTAGCGGAAGCCATTTGTCAAGGCGGCGGAAAGTCGAAGATCACAGGGTCTAAGGACTGGGAAGAAGATTCATAAAATAATGGGAAATCTCCCGCTCTAAGCATATAAAGGAGACCCAGCAGACGCTTCGCGGCCTAAGAGGCGTGAAAACGAAGCAACTCCGAAACCAAGGGATTTTGGTAAAGACCCCTCTCAGCAATGAAGACTCCACATCGATAAGTCGTGTACTTCCTACAGAGACGGCTCAGAAACTTGTTGAGGAAGCCAAGCGGCCAGCCACCCAAAACACGACGCGTGTCCTCTCCAAGACACCTCCTTTCCTATGGAGCAATGTGAGAAGGCCAACTTCATGATTCGGACGACCAGCTCCCATACTCCAAAGCAGTCGACCTATCCCGCAAGTAAAGGCAGTAAAATTCCCAAGTATCCTACAAGCAAAAGGAACTTAAGTCCACGGGCGCCCGACACACGTAGACTTGGGGGACTTATGTAACTCTGGAATATTCCGCCTTGAGACACGTGGCACTGAATTTCTAGAAGCACAGCCCCAGCACCCGCTGGAGACACGTGGCACCACTCATCCAATAGTTATGTGGCCTCCGCCCACGTCACCCCATGGAGCTTCCCCTCAACCAGACGTGGGATCTCCACAAAGCCTCATGGGATGACCCACGTCCCACAAGGTCGTGGGTCGAGCACGATCTCCAGACACAAGTATAAATAAACCCTCACTCAAGAAATACGAAGAGGCATACACACATACACATAGACATTCAACCCTGAATAGAATTACATACAACCTGAAGGATTATCACCCATCGCTCTCAGATACACCTCACAAGTACTTTCACCTCTTTGAGCCCCGCCGTTGGCCCTCCGTTCAGGCCAACCTCCGACCGACTCACCTCCTCCTTCGAGCACACCACTTACAGGGTGGCTCGCCCGCCCAGAGTACCTTAGACACGTCTTAGCCACACACGACCCAATACAGGTAACAACCTTGCCTAACAGCTCCGATAGACGTCACCATGACGAACTATGTGGACTTTGATCCCTCCAGAAGGGTACGTAGGCACCTGGGTGCATCACCTAAGGACAAGTCCCCCAAGGTTAAGACCCCTTGCGGTCCTAAATTCATATTACAATTGTCTGAGCCAAAAATGACAATTACAGTAATCCAATAAGTAAAATTATATATATATGACAAAAACTTTTATGTAGTATTATTACTTTGATATTTAATTTTACATCATAAAACATATTTTAAATTTTCTTCAACATGTACAATATATTTACGTTTTAAATTTCAATTGAAATACAATTTAATGATATAGTGGAGTTCATTAAAATATTATTAAGAGTAATATAAACTGTAATTGTCATTTTTGGTTCAGACAATTTTAATTTGTAAATAAGGACCGCAAGGGGTCGTAACCTTGGGGGACTTGTCCTTAGGTGGGAACCTAGGTGCCTTCGTACCCTTGTGAAGGGAACAAAGTCCTCGTAGTTCGTCGTGATAACGTCCCTCAGAGCCGTTAGGCAAGGTAGTTACCTGCGTGGGCCATGTGCGGCTAGAACGTGCGTAAGGTACTCCAGGCGGGCGAGCCACTCGTAGGAGGTTGCCTTAGTTTATGAGAGAGCAAGAGTCTCTTAGAGCTGTTGGGAGCTCTACTGGTGGAGGTCTTTGGGATGGAGATGTGTCTGCTAATGGCGGAGCATGGTGATGTCTTAGGCTAAGCTCTTGAGTTAACCGAAAGATGTATTGTGTAAGGAAAGCTAAGTCTAGCTTTGGTGTAATCAGAGTTTGTGTTACTTGCCTCTTGTGTCAAGTCCCCCGGGTGAGGGCCTTTTATACCAAGTGTGGAGGAAGACGTGGTCGACCCACATTCCTGCTCGATGTGGGTCATCCCAGGATACTTGGAGGTTTCCCACGTCCCTTGGACGGGAGCCTAGAAGGAAAAATGTGGATACCGGCCACGTAGGGGGTAAATGAGTGGTGCCACGTGTCATTGGCGCAAGCTACTACGGAGCTTCTAGAAGCCCAATGCCACGTGTCCCAAGGTGGAATATTCCGTAGTTACATAAGTCCCCCAAGTCTACATGTGTCGGGCGCCCGTGGACTTAAGTTCCTTTTAGCAAGCTACTTAGGAAAATTTCTCACTTGTTGCCTTTTGTCAAACGAGCCCGTTCGCAAGTTGATCTGGCCATCTTGGTCGGTCGTTCGAGTGAGTAGATTTCGTGTATCTCTTCTTGATTTCATTTGAGAGAGTAGGGATGTCGAAGATGCCATGCGTCTTGATCTGGGCGGCTAACTGCTTGACTTCTTCAACAAGTTTCTTGAGCTGTCTCTGAAGAAAGTACGCGTCTTTTCAAGGAGGAGGAGTCATTATGTAGAGGGGAATTTCCGGAAGTGCCCTCTGGGGTGTGCGGAGGAAACTCAAAGGCCAAGGGCATTTTTTGCCATTCCCTCTAGTTTCAGAGTCTTTCCATTTTCGCGCCTCTTGGTTGGGCTTTGATGTGTCTTTTGGGCACCTTTTTACTGAGAATGGAAAGCGTCATTCTTTTACTCCGTAGTCTTCTTCCTTCTAATCCTTACACGAGCATTTTTTCCCTTTAGTTTTTGTTTCTCATAATGGCTTCTTCAAGTGTTACCGCTTTCGTGTCTTCCTCCATGGACCCTAAATTTGAGCAGTCTTTGCTACTGGTTGCCATGGAGGGAGTAAGGGAGAGCGTAGAGAGTCTTGTCTTGCTGTGAGATTCAGTGGACCTTCGGGGAGTTTTATCCAAGGAGGGTGAAGACCTGGTGTTGCCTCCTCCGACGGTTTCTGCGGGAAGGTATTCTGTTGATCCCGAAACTGGGTCCATGACCAATATTCTAGCTGCGGATGCCAGGGTGGAATCGCGAGTGGTGCCAGATCTCGACATTGAAAAAATATAGAGGGAACGCTTTGCTCCTTCTTTCCCCAGAGATTACGAAATAAGGCCGATGGGGGAAAGAGAGACCATTGTTTGGAGCAATGAGGTTAGTTTTGTTCTCCCCCTCTGCGTCCCCTACAATGCCTCCTTTATTACCCATTTTTCTGGTTTCATGGAAGCCATGCTTAACTTGCTGAATGTTTGCCCTGTGCAGTTAACAGCAAACGCGTGGTCTATACTCAGCGCTTTCGACAGGGTTTGCCGAGGAAACAAATTGGAGGCTTTGCCAATGTGTTTCTCTCTCTCTCTACGCCGTCCGCGAGGCACACAGATGGGTGTGCTTTAAATCTCATGCCAAGGATTTACTATTTCAGACCTGCCGGGCAACAATCATGCTTGGCGGTCGTACTTCTTTAAGGTGGTACCCAAGAGGGGTGTTTATCCGACTTGGGTGCGACCTGGAGACTGGCGCACCCACTTCCCCCTGAAATGGTCTAATCCTACTCTCTGGATTCGGTACGACTAAGAGGAGTATGAGGAGACAGCTTTTGAATTATTAAGGAGGGCTGTGGTCACAGGTGCTACTTTGGGTAAGTCCCTGAATTTTGATGGTGGCTCGCATCTTTTGCGTTACTGAGTATTTTTCCTATTTTCAGGATTGACCCTAGGTGGCATTCAAGGGAGGTTGATTCCTCCACCGAGTTCTCGGAGTCAGAAGCACAGGCGGTCGGCGCCTACAAATGTTGTTGTTCCTCCTTCGGATGCAGACGAGGGAGCTGACGCGGACAAGGGCACCGAGGGTGCTAATGCCGATGTCACGAACCAGGTGGGTGAGGCCAACTTAAATCGTCGTGGTCATAGGAGGGTTCCCTATACTCCCATACCCTTCGAGGAGATGCCCGTCCGATTTCTGGGCGAGGGTGTCTCCTTTAGAGGGAAGTTGATTCCCTTTTAGGCCAAGCGGGTCATATTAGCTCGTCAACATTATCCGCTAGATTATGGGGATGACTATGCTTTAGAGCGTATGACCAAGGAGACTATGTTGTTGCTAAGCCGTCTGGCGGGCTTCGCTTATCAGCGGGAGATGGAGGGGTAGGCCTCTTTTCTCTAGCTTCGTTATACTTTTTGTAAGGTAGCTTACTTTGTGAGGGTTTGTGCAGGAAGTGGTGGAGGCCCTGATGGATGAGAATGCTCAACTGACCGCTCGAGTGAAGGATTTGGAGGACGAGCTGGCGAAAAGTAAGGCTAACTCTTCGAGGGTTCGTTGTTTAGATTTCCTACGCTTTGCTAATTATGGGATGCAGAATAGTATGGCGCAGTTGGAGGACTTGATGGGCATTTCTATTCCTCCGGAGGTCAGAGCGAGAATGCACCCTTCTTGGGAAAATATCGGGGGAGAGTTTCGTGCTCGTGTTCAAGGCGATCCTCCACTTAGGATAGAGGATTACGATGTTGCTCCAAATCCTCAAAGGGACCCCCCGCGGTCGGATGAGCAGCCACGTCTTCCAAGCGAGGATTCCTCTTAATTCAAACTTCGTGGTATATCCCACGTCGCCATTTTTGTATTTCTGGGGCCCTGGTCCCCATATGTAAATATATATTTTTGAATAGTAACAAGAATTTCAAGTACGAGAGTTGGTCAATTGTATTGCGTTCTATATTTATTTAAATTGTTGATGTTACATCTGTCTTTTGACTAAGACATGGAGAAGTACATAGTGAACTTGTCTTTGGACAAAGACATAGTGTAGTACTTTTAAGACTGTGAACTTGTCTTCAGACTAAGACATAGTGAAGTATTTTTTGAGACTGCTAGCGTTCCAAGTATTGGGGACGTGCTCTCCCGTCAAATGTGCTAACTTGTATGCGTTATGAGAAGCGATTCCAATGACCTTGTATGGGCCTTCCCAATTAAGTGTGAGCTTGCCGTGCAGGCAATTGTGCCTATTGTTTATCACTATTCTCATGACCAGGTCACCTTTTTTTAAATTCTCGAGGTCGGACGCCCCGATTATATATTCACGCAAGTAGTTGTTTGTAAGCGATGTTTTTTAGTGCTGCAGCTTCCCTGCGCTCTTCGACCGCATCCAAAATGATTAGCAAATTTACGGGGTTAGAATTGGAGTAGTTTAGTACTCGATCCAAGGGGACCCCAATGTTTGCGGGAACTATCACTTCGTGTCCATACGTCAGAGCAAAAGGAGTTTCTCCTGTCGCCCAGTGTATTTTCGTCCGGTAAGACCATAAGACTGAGGGGAGCTCGTCTACCCAGTTTTCTTTAGCGTCCGCTAGGCGTTTCCACAATCCCTCGAGGATGATTCATTATGCTCTTTCGGTTTGCCCGATAGTTGCCGGATACTCCATTGAGATTGTTCTGTGGTCGACACACCATTCCTTGCAAAAGTCCTCGAATTTTTCTCTGGCAAACTGTTGCCCGTTGTCCGTAATCAATGCATGAGGTGGGCTGAATCTGGTTATGATGTTTCGCGAGAGAAAATTTTGGACGTTATGGGAGCCGAGGGTGGCCAGAGGTTCAGCCTCGATCCATTTCGTGAAATAGTCGACCGCCACTACAAGGAACTTCCTTTGGAGTGTATCCTATGGGAGGGGGCCGAGTATGTCCATAACCCAAGTATCAAATGGTCATAGAGATTCAATTGTCTTTAACTCGCTGGGCGGTTGGTGTATGAATGAGGCATGCCGCTGACACTGGTCGCAGTTGGTGACCAGAGCCTCTGAGTCTGCCCTCATTGTGTGCCAGTAAAATCCTGAGCGCAATGCTTGCTTACGGAGTGCCCCCGCGGACTAGTGGGTACTGCATACGCCCTCGAGGATTTCTTGTAGGACGTAGCCAACGTCTTCGGCCGAGATGCACCGGAGGTGCAGGGACGAAAATCCCTTTTTGTATAGGTGTTCTCCTCAGACAAAGTATCGAGCTGCTTGCCTCCTTATTTTTCGGGCTGGCTCTTTGTCTGTAGGCAGGGCGCCCTCCGCTAGATATGCTTTTATCAAAGCCATCCAAGAATCGTCGACTGCTATTGGCAGTATGTCTGGAGTTATGTTGGGGGTGCGAAGTGTTGTTCGTAGGACCGTTTTAAGTCCCGATTGGCTCGGCGTGGTGGCCAGTTTGGAGAGGGCGTCAGCTTGGGTAATCTAGTTCCGAGATATCCGTGTGATCAAGACGGATTCGAACCTGCTGATTTTTTATTTGGCACGCTCTACGTATTTGACGATAGAAGCGTCTTTCGCCTCAAAGTCTCCATTGAGTTGTCCGACCACCAATTTTGAGTCGCTGAGTAGCATGACCTTTGAGGCGCCTAGGTCGTGAGCTAGCGCTAGTTCGACTATGAGTGCTTCATAATCATCTTGATTGTTGGAGGCGGGGAACATGAAGCGCAGGGCTTGTTCCACCATGATTTCGTCGGGGCTCTCTACTATGATGCCAGTGCTCGTGGATTTCCTAGTCGAGGAGCCGTCCACGTAGACTAGCCATGGGGATTTTTCTGGCTGTGGCTCGAGGGTCTCCTCATTGTTTGAAGTCGGGGCGTCCCCCTGAAGGCATTATGACGAAGTGATTTCAGCGACAAAGTCTGCCAATGCTTGGGCTTTGATAGCTCGTTGGGGCTCATATTTGATGTCGAATTTTGAGAGTTCAACGGCCTAGTTTGTCATTTGCCCTGCTAAGTTGGGTTTTTGCAGTATCTGCCGCAGGGGCTGGTCGGTTCAGACCATGATCGTGTGCTGTTGGAAGTAAGGTCGAAGCCTTCTGGCCGAGTGAACGAGAGCGAGCACGAGCTTCTCCACTCGTTGGTATCTGAGTTGGGCTCCCTACAAGGCGTGGCTTGTGTAGTATACCGGGAATTGTTCGGCCCCTTCTTCTCTTGTTAGCGCCGAGCTTACAACATGATCGGTGGTGGCTAGATATAGTACGAGGTTCTCTCCTTTAATGGTTTTTGCCAGCACCGGAGGTTTAGCCAAGTAAACATTGAGGTCCTGGAAAGATTTTTTGCACGACTCGGTCCTTTGGAACGCTTATTCTATCTTTAGGATCTTGTAGAAGGGAAGGCATCGGTCGGCCATCCTTGATAGGAATCTGTTAAGGGCTGTTAACCTCCCGTTTAGCCTCTGTACTTCTTTTATTAATCGATGTGGCTCCATGTTGAGGACGGCTGCACACTTCTCAGGATTAGCTTCAATTCCCCTTTATGTGATCATGAATCCTAAGAAGTTTCCCGTTGATACGCCGAAGGCGCATTTGATCTATTTAGCTTTATTTTGTGCGTCCGCAAGACTGGGAAGATTTCTTCCAAGTGCGTCAGGTGTTGCTAAAATTCCATGGATTTGACTACCATTTTGTCGACATAGATTTCGAGATTGCGACCAATCTGCTCCCTGAAGATTATATCCATCATCCTCTGGTAGGTGGCGCCTGCGTTTTTTAGTCCGAAAGGCATGACCTTGTAGTAGTACACACCCCTGTTTGTGATGAAGGAGGTCTTTTCTTGATCTT
This sequence comes from Senna tora, assembly GCA_014851425.1. Taxonomy (NCBI): domain Eukaryota; kingdom Viridiplantae; phylum Streptophyta; class Magnoliopsida; order Fabales; family Fabaceae; genus Senna; species Senna tora. The sequence goes on from CM026269.1 coordinate 13,911,835, forward strand.
TTGGGTTCATCTGGATCTGGTTGTACCCCGAAAAGGCATCCAGAAAACTCAGCATCTGATGCTCCGCTGTTCGGTCCACCAGCTTGTCTATGTTGGGAAGTGGATAGGCGTCTTTTGAGAAAGCTTTGTTCAGATTCGTGAAGTCTAAGCACATTCGCCATTTCCCATTCGCCTTTTTGACCATGACCACGTTCGAGAGCCAGTCTGGGTACTGTGATTCGCGTATGAACCCAGCATCTAGAAGCTTCTGCACTTCTTCATTGATTGCCCGCTGCCTCTCCTCGCCAAAGTGCCGCTTTTTCTGGATGACGTCGGGACCTTCTTTGGTGTTGAGGGAATGACATATGAGTGTGGGATCTATTCTCGCCATGTCCGCGGTGCTCCAGTCAAATACGTCCCTGTACCTGTTGAGTAACTCCTGGAACTTCTTTCGGGTTGTTTGGTCAAAGAGGGCTCTTATTCGGATTTCCCTGTTATTTGCTTGGTCTATGCAAATACTTACAAGATCTTCTGTAGGCTACAGTCGGGCTCCGGGAATTTCATCGCATAGATCTACTATCTCGGGAGAGCTCTCGATATGACTCTCAGCCTTGTCCCCTCCGGGGCGGTCTGTCGAGTATCACGCATGGGCTTCTCTTTGGTGTTCTTGTATTTCCCCTACTCCCTCGGTTGTGCAGAATTTTATTGCCAGATGAGCTGTCGATACGACTACTTTGAGTTGGTTAAGGGTCGGTCGACCCAAGACGGCGTTATATATTGACGATGCTGCTGATACGGTAAGCCTAACCCTCGTGCGGGCGACCTTTGGTGGCATGCCTAGGACGAGCCACGTTGTGAAGGTTCCTCGCTTCTCAATAGCTTGTCTAGAGAAGTCGACAAGAGTTCCTTCGTCTGGCGTCAGCTGATCCTTACAGTCATGCATTTTTTCCAAGGTTTTCTTGAAGAGTATGTCAACAGCCGATCCGAGGTCTATTAATACTCGTTTGACATCGTATCCCGAGATGTTGGTTGTGACGGCTATTGGTTCGTTCATCTATGTCGCGTTGCTTGCGTCTCAAAAGGCCACGAGCTATGTTTTTTGTCGCTTGCGTTGGCCGCTGTTGATGTCATTTTTTCGGTCATGCAGTGACTTGGAGGATTTGTTGGTGCTGGCCATACGAGTACTATCTTGCATGTGAAATAATGAATGTGGATTTCTGAGTGTTAGGCGGATACTCCTACTCCCCGAAAAAAGAAATGTCGTTTAGCGGCAGAGTGCGCAATGCATTTTGGTCTGAGAAAGACCGCGGTGGGCGCCAATGTAACTGTCATTTTTGGTTCAGACAATTTTAATTTGTAAATAAGGATCGCAAGGGGTCGTAACCTTGGGGGACTTGTCCTTAGGTGGGAACCTAGGTGCCTACATACCCTTGTGAAGGGATCAAAGTCCACATAGTTCGTCGTGATAAAGTCCATGAGAGTCGTTAGGCAAGGTAATTACCTGCGTGAGCCATGCGCGGCTAGAACGTGTGCAAGGTACTCTGAGCGGGCGAGCCACTCGTAGGAGGTTGCCTTAGATTATGAGAGAGCAAGACTCTCTTAGAGATGTTGAGAGCTCTACTGGTGGAGGTCTCCGGGACGGAGATATGTCTGCTAATGGCGGAGCTTAGTGATGTCATAGGCTAAGCTCTTGAGTTAACCGGAAGATGTATTGTGTAAGGAAAGCTAAGTCTAGCTTTGGTGTAATCAGAGTTTGTGTTACTTGCCTCTTGTGTCGAGTCCCCCGGGTGAGGGCCTTTTATACAAAGTGTGGAGGAGGACGTGGTCGACCCACATTCCTGCTTGACGTGGGTCGTCCCACGATACTTGGAGGTTTTCTACGTCCCTTGGACGGGAGCCTAGAAGGAAAAACATGGATACCGGCCACGTAAGGGGTAAATGAGTGGTGCCACGTGTCACTGACGCAAGCTACTGCGGACCTTCTGGAAGCCCAAAGTCACGTGTACCAAGGTGGAATATTACGTAGTTACATAAGCCATACAATACAAATATTAATTCACTTTTTAGATGTCTCTATCATTAAGTGTGGCAACACAAAATGATAAGTTCAAAACATAGTACAAACAAACTAAAGTTATGTGTTTTTGCCATTTGAAACTTTCTGAATTAGCACAGTAAATGTAGGACTGGGGTGCCAAAGGCCAAAAAAAAAATAGTGGTATGCCATATACAAATATAAAAAGTAATATTATCATACTACAAGAAAATGTTGATTTAGCTACGTATTAGCTAGGGATAAAAATCCCTAGCTAATTTGGTAAAAACGTTTAGTGCGAAAAGGCAGGAAAGTTTTGCTATGGAACAGCTACGGATTTTTTCGTAGCAAAAGTTTCTCCAATTTTAGCTACGGATTTTCTTGTAGCAAATGGTTTTCAAATTTAGCTACGGATTTGCTACGGATTTCCCTAGCTAATCCCTAGCTGGGGATAAAATCCCGAGCTAATTTGCTAAAAAAGTTTGGCACGAAAAGGCGTAAAAGTTTTGCTACGGAATTGCTACGAATTTTTTCCCTAGCAAAAGTTTCTCAAATTTAGCTACAAATTTGCTACGGATTTCCCTAGCTAATTTATTATATATATATATATATAATGTTTTACATTAATAAATCAAAAAGTGATAAATGGCCTAGTGGTTGGTATAAATGTTACCATCCATGATGTTCCGCCTTGGAGTCCTCCTAAGACCATTTTTCAAAAATATAAAGTGGTCGCTAGAGGGGGCCGCCGGTGGAGGAGGTCGCTGATGGCCTTTGTCGAAGAGGTCACCGGAGGGGGTGGAGGAGGTCGCCAGCGGCCTTCGTCGGAGGGGGGGCGATTTAGCTAGGAAATAGTTACGGATTTTCCCTAGCTGTTAGCTACGGACTCATTCATTTTTTTATTAAAAATTAGCTAGGGATTAGCTACGAAAAAAATCCGTAGCAATTAGCGGCCAAATATTAGCTACGGCCAAATCCGTAGCTAATCCGATTAGCTAGGGATTAGCTATGGATTTTTCTGTCGCTATTTCTGTTTTTTCTTATAGTGTCATTCAGGCTTTTCTTTCTTCACAGCTTTCATTAGCTTAGATGCAGAAGATTCAAAGCTCATCATATTTTCCAATTCACTTATATCTTGATGGCAAAAAATTCCTCGTTTGCAAGGTGTGTAGCTACTTGCCGATGATATATCAACTCATCATCACAAGTAACAAGATTGTATGGCTGCAAACACAAAGACACAATATTAAGTAACACATACATTCTTATTGGGAACAAAAATATTGTATGTTAGTTTTAAAAAACATGAAAGTGGACTTACATGACCTATTGTGCTAGTCATAGGCAGTGAAACATTAGGCAAAGTAGAATTTGCACTTACACCTTCAAACTCTTCCTATGAAATTAAACATCATATTGTATTATTAATACAAATTGTAACCACGTAATATTCCCCCTTGGGACACGTGACACTAGCCTTCTAGAACGTTAGCAAAAACACGCACCGGTGACACGTGGAACCACCCATTCGCCTTGTACGTAGCCAGTACCCACAACTCCCCTCTTAAGCTCTCGCACCAAAGACATGGGAGGCCCTCAACCGTTGTGGGTCGACCCACGACGAGCAGGAATGTGGGTCGACCACGCCCTCCTTCACACTTAGTATAAAACCCCTCACTGGGGCACTTTAGAGACAGGATACAACGAATACAGTAGGTCCGAACATACAAAGTAAGACTCAACACTCCAAATACTATACATCATCTCCTTGACCTTTTAGCCTGGTTCACGACCTCACACGATCAACCATCAGCACTCACATCTCCGTCCTGAGGATCTCCATCAACAAAGCTGCCAGCTGCTCAGAGAGACCCTTACTCTCTCCCTACCTAAGGAAACCTCCAACGAGTGGCTCGCCCGCCCGGAGTAACTATCCTACCTAACGGCTCCTGTGGACGTTAACACATTGAAATATGTGGACTTTGATCCCTCCACAAGAGTACGTAGGCACCTAGGTCTTCAACTAAGGACAAGTCCCCCACGGTTAAGACCCCTTGCGGTCCTAATTTCTGACTTAGAATTGTCTGAACCAAAAGTGAAATGAGGGGTGAGTTTTGCAACTCCGTGAGCAGGTAATACTTACCATAACAAGAAGGGAACAAACATGAGCGCATGAGTTTTTCGCAACCCATTCCACGGAAGTTAGGAACTAGGAAGTTGATTTTTTCTTGTGTAGAAATTGTTGATGTAGATTGTAGAAGAAAAAGATAATAGAAATGGTAGAAGAAAGAAGATATAGCAAGATACAAGAAGATTTTGGAATTGTAGAAGAAGAAGATTTTGGAATCTGAAGAAGAATTTGAAATATGAAGCGTGAGGACTAAGGAGGAAATTGTAAGGCTAATGGGAACTAGGAAATATACTTGTAACTGTCATTTTTGGCTTAGACAATTGTAATGTGAATTTAGGACCGCAAGGGGTCTTAACCTTGCGGGACTTGTCCTTAGGTGATGCACCTAGGTGCCTACGTACCCTTCTGGAGGGATCAAAGTCCACGTAGTTCGTCATGGTGACGTCTATTGGAGCCGTTAGGCAAGGTTGTTACCTGTATTGGGCCGTGTGCAGCTAAGACGTGCCTAAGGTAATCTAGGCGGGCGAGCCGCTCTGTGGGAGGTTGCCTTAGTGGGAGAGAGCTATGGTCTCTGAGGGCTGTTGGAAGCCCTGTAAGCGGTGTGCTCCAAGGAGGAGGTGAGCCGGACGGAGGTTAGCCTAGATGGAAGGCCAACGGCGGGGCTCAAGGAGGTGAAAGTACTTGTGAGGTGTATCTGAGGGTGATGTGCGAAAATCCTACGAGTTGTATGTAATTCTGTGCAGAGTTGATTGCCCTTTTTTCAGTCCCCCGAGTGAGGGGCTATTTATACTGGTGTGTGGGGAGATCGTGCTCGACCCAAGACCTCATGGGACGTGGGTCGTCCCATAAGGTTTGTGGAGATCCCATGTTTGGTTGAGGGGAAGCTCCGTGTGGTGACGTGGGCGAGGGCCACGTAATGGATGGATGAGTGGTGCCACGTTTCTCCAGCGGGTGCTGGGACCGTGCTTCTAGAACGTCAGTGCCACGTGTCCCAAGGTGGAATATTCCGAAGTTACATAAGTCCCCCAAGTCTACGGGTGTCAAGCGCCTATGAACATAAGTTCCTTTGCTTGTAAAACATTTGGGAATTTTCACTGCCTCTATTCATGGAATAGCTCGACCGCTCGGAGTCACGGGTATGGGAGCTGGCCGTCCGACTCACGAAGTTGGCCCTCTCGCATTGCTCCGTAGGAAACGTGGTGTCTTGGAGAGGACACGCGTCGCACTTTGGGAGGCTGGCCGCTTGGCTTCCTCATCAAGTTTTTGAGCTGTCTCTGCAGGAAGTGCGCGACTTACCAAGCTGGAGTCATCATTGCTCAGAGGGGTATTTCCCAAAATACCCTTCGAGGGCTTGTGAGGGAAATCTAAAGGTCAGGGGCTGCTTTGATCTTTTTCAAAAAGCTCTCCTCTGGCTATGCTTGTCCGTGGCTAGTGGCTGACGGTGGTTCTCTTGCTGAGGGTTACTTGCTGAAGGAGCGGGCTTCGTTGTAGGTGCCACGCGTCAAAGCTTGAGCGGGTGCCCCTGTCATTCAAGCATTTCGTCGTCGTTTCTCCTTCATTAATGCGGGTTCGTTTCCGAGGGTAGCCATCATTAGCCCGGGTGGAGAGTTTCGCGAAAAGGCCCTCAAGTGTTTTGAAGCGACTCTTGGGTTGGCGGGGGCCTTTCGGTCTTTGTGTCTCCTTTGCCCTCGCTGTGTATCCCGTCCGTTGCTTCTTTCCACGTATGCGGCTGAAGCGAGCGGTTACAGCTGGGTTTGATTGCAGAGGATAAGGGGTTTTATCCGTTGCGGGATTCGAGGGGTCGAAGTTTTTAAATAGTTGCGCCTCTAGGTGCCCTATAAATGTCCAACGTTTGAAAGTTCGTGACTTTACATTTGCATTCACCTTTCTCCATTGCCTCTGTTCTTGCCTTTCTGATCCCCGCTTCTTGTTGAATTGAATTTTCGTAATGGCCGGAGGAGGTGACGATTACAGCTACTACCCTTTTGATTTCACTGATTTGGAAGATCTTGCTTCCTCTTCCCCTCCTCCTCATCTGGTCCGGACTCAAGATACCGGCCGGAGCGAGGGGAGGAAGAATGGTCAACAAGGTCCGTTGCCGGGGGGGCGCTATTGATGTTTCAGTTGTGGTACCTGCCATGGTGCCTACTGGTGGCGAGATGGAGAAGCGGCTTCATGTGCCTCCTTCTTCCAAAGGGGAGCGTCGTCAAGAGGTTCTTCTGAAGGAGAAGAGGAAGAAAGACGGGAGAGTTGGCGCGAGTGGACCCCGGGAAGGCAGAAGGAGGGGAACATCTCCGGCAGAACTGGCCGAAAGCAGGGAAGGTGGTCCTAAGAGGCGTCCTGTTGGTGTTGACTTGCAACTATCCCCGCCGATCGTACGACGGAGTACTAACCGGGAGGATGCGCAGGCGGAGTCTCCGGCGGGGGATGCTGTTCCTGTTTCTGCCCCTGTTCCTACCTCGGTTGCCACTTCTGCTGTCGTTCGGCAATCACCTATAAGGGTGATTCTTTCTACTCGTCCTCCTGTCCTCAGCCCCGTTGAAGGGGTGAATCAGACTCCTGCCAAGAGGGCCAGGGTGGTCGTTGAGGAGTCTGTCTGAGATTCTTCCGCGCCTCAGACTGCGGCAGGTGATCCTGCGGCTGTGGAGGTTGCGAGGTCCGGTGATGTGGTCGTGGAGGCCAGGGTCCCCTCAGACAGAGGGAATGTAGTGGTGAGTCAAGCGGCTGCCACGAGAGATCTTGTTCCTGGGTCGAGTGTTGGCCCTTCTGAACCCCTTGGGCCACTAAAGGGGGATTGGATTTTGAGTTAGTGTCATTGGGCACACGCTTCCCCGTGGAGATGCAGGAGAGGGAGGCCAGGGGCTGGACACTTTGCCCTTGAATATTGCTGTTCGAGGCTTCAGCCGGGTTGCTGAGGCGTTGGCTGACTTCCACCAAGATGGTCTCGAGTGGGAGAAGCGTGTGGTAAGTTCCCTTGTCTTGGTGTTTCTCTCGTTTTGTGATAGGTTTGTATTCCTGACTACGTTGTATATGTGCGCGCTTCTTGCAGGAGGAGATTTGCCGCGACCGGGATCAGTTTTCCGGTGTTGCAGCCTCTAGGAGTCGGGCTCTGGAGGTCTCCCAGAAGCGGTTGGCGGACGTGCGGGAGCAGCTGTCTGCCAAGAAGCTAGAGTGTGAGGGTCAAGGACGTGAAGTTAAGTCCTTGACCGAGGAGGTCGCTCGTCTCAGGGCCGAAACTGGTCACCCTTCCGAGGTTGTGTTTCTTCGCTCGGAGTTAGAGAGGACTCGTAAGAAGCTGGCCGCCCGTGGGGATGACGCTGAGAGGCGTCAGCAAGAGCTGCACTCGCTCCGTGAGGCTTTGCGGGATGCGGAGGTTCGTGTTGCCGAGAGCCTTTCTAGTCGGCTAGTGGCTGAGGACAAAGTTGCCGATGTCGCCAATCATCAGAAGGAGCTATCTGCGTAGAGGATGTATGGCATGCTCCTGGCTGTCGAGCAGCTCGAGCGTCTCTGTGGGGAGAGATTCCCAGCGGAGTATGTGGCTTCCTTGCATCCTTCCCTGGAGTTTTTTTAGGGTGAGCTTCACGGTCGGACGGAAACGGGCCCTCCGTTGAATCTTGCTTATCTTTGTCAACTGACGGATCGCTTGGTGGATCACCAAGTGTTATCTCGAATTGGCGGGCGAGCTCCAGGGATTGGACCTACTTCTCAACAGTTGGCTGAGGCGACCAGGCGGGGGTCGTCGGGAGATGTTGGCCACGTGGAGTCGGCTAGGGCCGAGACTTAGGTAGATCTTGGGATGCCCAAGATTAGGTTTATGTAATTTTTTGGGGTGTTTACCCTTTGTAAATTGGCGGACGCCCTCTCATTTTTGGTATTAATGAGAATGATTTTTGCGAAGAGCTTTTCCTGCTTTCCTTTTTACTTCGGGGTAAAAAGTTGTACGTGTTTGCAGTTTCTCTTTTCGAGGTTATCTCTTTACGTCTGGGTAAAAAGATTTTTGCATGAGCACCGTGTGATCAGGACGGTTTGTATGCGTGTTGCTAGCGTGGTTCGTCGAACGTTCGTTTTGTGGTTTTCGCGCCAAAGGGGTTTGTTTCTGCGCTTTTGGGGAAATTTTAGCTTGGCCCTAGGGGCGCTTAGCGTTTCTTGGGCGATTGAGCCCGTTATCCATGATAGGACTTACGGGAGTACTTTGCAGAGTTGAAGTCTTGTCTCTAATTGAAAAAGGAGTGCTTTCAATAATAAACAAAATGAGTACATTCGTGCAGCCTCAATCGGGCTAGCCTCAGGCAGGCTGAATGTAAGCAAAATGTTTACATTCGGATTGCCTAAGTCAAGCAAGCCTTGGCCAGGCTGGAAATCCTAAATTCAAAGTAGAGACGCATATGAGTTGACTTAAAGGTGAAATGCAAAGTGCGTTCGGAGTCTTAGGCGGAGGTAAGGTCCGGGCGGGCGGACTCTGGTTTCTTTCCTCCTGACTCTTTAGCCTCGAGGGGTTCCTCGCGTGCTTCTTTGGGACCAAGGCGGGCGACCTTGACGGTCTTGGTTAGGCTAGCTGCGTAGCATGCTCGCGCCAGTTTCTGGTCTGCCATGATTTCAACCCCGTGGGGTGTTGGGAACTTCATTGTGAGCTGGGCGGTAGACACTACAGCTCTAAGTTTGTTTAGGGACGGTCGCCCTAGGATTGCATTGTATGCTGATGGTGCTGAGACAATGATGAAGTCTACATCAAGGCTCGTGACCTTTGGCAGAGTGCCTATTGTTGTTCGGGTAGTGATGATTCCTTCTGCTGGAACCTGGGCTCCTAAGAACCCTATGAGCGTGCCGGGGAAGGGCCTTAGGCTGGCCTCGTTCAACCCGAGCTTTCCGAAGGTGTCGAAGTAGAGAACGTCTGCTGAGGATCCTTGGTCGATCAAGACTCTCTCAACCTCATAGTTGGCAATAATCGCGGTCACTACCATGGGGTCGTCGTGGACTGGTCCCTCTAGGTGAGCGAGGTCGAAGGTGATGGGGTCTCCCTTGGTCTCGCTTTTCTTCTTGTGCTTTGGAGCGTAGTCTAGAGTGAGTATGGAGCGTTCCATCCTCTTCTTGTTCTGCGGTAGGGAGGAGGTCCCGCGCTATAATTCGTTTGCTATGACGTTGATGACCTTGCGGGTAGGCGCTTGGCCGTCAACTTCCCGGGGGTGCTCGGAATTGGTCCTGCTTTCCTCCTTGATGAACCTGCCGAGTTTCCCTTTCCGGATTAGGTCCTCGATCTGATCCTTCAGGTGGATGCAGTCGTTGGTTTCATGTCCGTAATCCTTGTGGAATTTGTAGTATTTGGACTTGTCCACTGGTCTTCCCATTTTTCGCCTTTTGACCTGCGGGGGGAATATGAGCATGTCGGAATGATAAATTTCTTCCAACACCCCAACGTGAAGTCTGTTGAGGGGAGTGTAGCTCGTGAACCGTCCTCGGGGAGGCGTCCGTGGACGAGGAGGTGACCTTTTCCTACCGCTTTTCTCCTTGGGGGGTTGGTTCTCGGTCCCTGTCTTTTCTTTCTTCTTTTCTGCTCGTTCCATATCGGCCCTGCTTATCAGGAACTTCTTCATCTTGTCCTTAGCGATCTGAGCGTTCTCTTCTTGAATGAACCATTCCGCACGGTCCATGAGTTCCTGTAAGGTGGAGACGTGGCACCTGTTTAGTTCCCTGTAGAACTGTGAGCATCGAAGGCCCTGCTTTATGACATAGGTGGCGACGGCGTCCTAGAGGCCTCGGACTTGGAGCGAGAGGTTGGTGAAGTAAGCTAAGAAGGCTTGCAGGATTTCTCCCTCCTCTTGGTGGAAACCGATGAAGGAGTCTTCATTTTTCTAGTACTCTTTGCTGTTAGCGAACTGTGTAAGAAAGTTCTGAGCCAGTTGTTCGAAGCTGTGGATCAAATTGGTGGACAGCAAGGAGAACCATCTCAAGGCGGCTTCCTTTAGAGTTGATGAGAAGACCCGGCACTATTGGCCGTCCGTCATACCCAGTATCGACATGGCCGAGTTGAAGGTGTTCAGGTGATCTCGCGGATTGGTTTCTCCTCCATAAGGCTCTATGTAGAAGGGCATCTTGAAACCCATGGGCACGTGCTCGTTCATGACTTGCTGGGTGAAGGGGTGTCTTCCCCTTCACTGGAAGTCAATCGCGGGCCACTGGTAGGCATTTGCGTCGTCGGCTGCGTACGGGTTGTAGGCCGCGGCCCATGGCATGTGGAGGTAGGACCCTGGAGGGTAGTTTGGGACTGGTGGTCGTGGAAAGTTCATAACGGGTCGTGCTGCCTGTCCGGCGACCATGGTAGGTCCAGGTGGGATCACCGTTGGGGGTGGTGCCGCCGTCAGTGACAACCCTGCGAAATCCATAGATAAGTTCCCAATATTGAATTGCAGGCAAGCCGATAGGGTCGCTAGAGGTCCCTGCCATCACACCGTGTGGCACTATGGGTAGCTGAGTGCTCAAATTTGCTGGGGCGAGGCACCTGTCCTCTTCCCATCGTTGTTGGCATAAAGCCGCTACTTCTGCCTCGAGGCGGGCGATTTCAGCGTCTCGCGGGTTCCTCGCTATCTCTGTCATTTCTTGACCAACTGTTGTGGGGCAAGGGGCGTGTGGCATGTCGTACGGGTGTTGAGGGCAAGTTTCCTCTCTGGATGCCGGGTTCTAGACCACGGTCTCCGTGACGGCTACCTGTGTTATTGAGGAGCTTTGAGGCTGGGTTGCGCCTTATCCGCCTGCCTCAGTTGTGACTGGTTCGGCCGTTCCCTGGCAATTCCTCGCGCTGTGTCTCAGGGCGCTGGCGTCAGCCGTGGTGGTGGGGACGTTCGAGTCGGTCGTGACGTATCGTGTTCTGTATCTGTATTGGAGATAAAAAAAACAAGTACGGGTTTCTGAGTGTTAGGTGTATACTCCTACTCCACGAAAAAAGAAATGACGTTTAGCGGCAGAGTGCGCAAGGCATTGTGGTCTAAATAAGACCGCGATGGGCGCCACTGTAACTGTCATTTTTGGCTTAGACAATTGTATTGTGAATTTAGGACCGCAAGGGGTCTTAACCTTGGGGGACTTGTCCTTAGGTAATGCACCTAGGTGCCTACGTACCCTTCTGGAGGGATCAAAGTCCAAGTAGTTCGTCATGGTGACGTGTATCGGAGCCGTTAGGCAAGGTTGTTACCTATATTGGGTCGCGTGCGGCTAAGACATGCCTAAGGTACTCCGTGCGGGTGAGCCGCTCTGTGGGAGGTTGCCTTAGTGGGAGTGAGCTATGGTCTCTGAGGGCTGCTAATAGGAAATAACCTAATTATTATTATTATTATTATTATTATTATTATTATTATTATTATTATTATTATTATTATTATAAATTTACTATTTATTATTTAATAATTATTTTAATTTTAATTTAATAATATTTATTTTTTATAAGAATTTCATAATATTTATTCGTTTTACCTATCAAAAAAAAAATAATATTTATTAGTTTTGAAAATTGTGTAGATAAAGTCTAGGAAATATATTAATTATCATTATTTTTAATAATTTATTATTTAATAATTATTTAAATTTGAATTTAATAAAAGTTATTAGCTTTGAAGATTGTGTAGCTGAAGTCTAGGAAATTGTATGGGTATTGGGATATTTAAAAAACCCAAAATAAATTATAAATTATTGTAATCTCTTATTTTCTTCAAATTATAACAATAAATTCGGATAGTTAGAGATTAAAAATCTGAAGCATGAAATAGGTATGACATGAGGCTAATAGGAAATAATGAATGACCATACTTTGCAACGGTGTCAGCAACATTATTATTATTATTAATTTACAATTTATTATTTAATAATTATTTAAATTTAATAATATTTATATTTTTTATAAGAATTTAGTAATATTTATTAATTTTAAAGATTGTGTAGGTGAAGTCTAAAAAATGTACTAATTATCATTATTAATAATAATTTATTATTAAATAATTATTTAAATTTGAATTTAATAAAATTTATTAGCTTTGAAGATTTATTATTTAATAATTATCATTATAATTAATAATTTATTATTTAATAAATATCATTATTATTAATAATTTCTACCCTTCTTTCTGAATCTCGTTAATTATTAATCATGATAATAAGCTATGCTTTTTTTAAAATAAATAAATAAAGAGGCAGTACCTCAATTTGATAAATTTAGTTTAATATAATGGATTAAATTAACATAAAGAAATATGTTATTGAAATCACATAGACAAAAATATTCTCCAGCTCCCACATGGCTCCCTTTACTATATGTAATTTAGCTTTTAAAAAACTTGAAAAATTTAAGAACGATTGGGAGGTCAAGCATTTATTTTACGCCAGCACGATCAATTAACCCTCATCTTTATTTTTTATACAATTAGTTGTTAAGAGTTTTGTGTACTCATTAATTGATGAATACAATATAATATAAATATTATTCACATAATGACCCATGCGTTTAATTAAAAATACTCACCAATTAGAAGACACACTCTCTATATATATGTGCATGTATGATAACTACCTCGTTATTTGAAGAGAATATAAAGAAATAATTATACAATTATGTTTATATATATTTGAATATTTTAATTGGTTTGAAATGTTTAATTAGTGTATTAATTTAAATTAATTGTGCTTGTTTGTTTATATATACATATACATAATTACATATATATTCAATTTATTTTATTGATAGGTATTACAAATTACACATAACACCACCAAGACAAGAATTTTCGACTGAAAGATTGGAGGGTGCTCCTAGTGCTGATATTGGTTGGCATTTTGGAGAACCAGTGGCAGGGAATAGGAACAATGTAAAATGCAAACTCTGTGATAAAGTAATAAAGGGTGTGATTACTCGATTGAAGCAACACATAGCACATTTTAAAGGACAAGTACATCCATCTGCTAGAGTGACAACAACCGTGAGAGAGGGTACGATGAAATTTCTTAAAGACAAAAAGGAAAAAAACATGATAGAAAAAAAAAGAAAAGAAGAATTTGAAGCTCGTTTGAGAGATGATGAACAAGATGAAATGGAAGGTTTAATGGATGAAGACGTATAAATGAGGCGAGCTACACAAGAAAGCATCAAATCACAAAGAGAATGGGAAGACAGGCAAAGATTCAGGCAACGAACAGGAGAGGGGCAAAATATCTATGAAGAGGGTGGAGGATCTAATGCAAGGGGTGGTAGTAGTGGAAGTGGAAGTAGTAGGCTTCGATTATCTGAATCAGAAGATCGTGCTTTCTAATTATGATCCGTAAATATTGATCTTGTACGGTCTAGAAGTACGAAGCAACCGAAAATTACTGGTGGTTTGATGAAAACATTAAGGAAGAAACTAGGAGAAACAGTCTCCAAATTGATAATATATGAACGTATTCCTATGAATCTTGCTAGTTTGCCTTGGCTACATAATTTGATCAATGCTGCTGCTGAAATAGGTATATGAGTTAAATTTCCAACTACTTGTGAGATTTCTGATGTCTATTTGGAATCTGAATTCTAATCAATGAAGGAGTGGATAGATAAGATGAAAATGATTTGGTAAGAAAAAAGTGTGACAATAATGTGCGATGGTTGGACTATCAGTATAAATCATATGTACATTATGAATATTCTTGGCTATTGTAGTAGGGGGACTATTTTTTTGAAATCTATTGATGCTTCTAATGTTTCCAGCAGAAATACTGATTATTACTTTAAGTTACTTGATAAAGTTGTTGAAGAGGTTGGAGAAGAATATGTTGTGTAAGTGGTTACAAATAATGAGAGAACCCTAAAAGCAGCTGGCAAGAAATTGATGGAGAAAAGAAAGCATATCTACTGGACACCTTGTGCTGCTCATTGCATAGATTTGTGCTTAGAGGACATTGGAAAAAATCCAATGTTAAAAATGTGTTAGAGAATGCAAGGTTAATAACTTCATTTATCTATAACCACATTTGGACAATTAATCTTATGAAAGAATTTATTGGAGGAAGGGAGATCATCCCTCCTACCATTACTCGATTTGCTACTCAATTCATACAATTGCAGTCTGATTATTGTGAAGCAAAAACAAGAAGGAGATGTTTAATTTCGAAAAATTCAGAAAATCAAAATTTGGTAAATTGAAATCTAGCGCAGCGCCTATGATGCCAAAAAAATAGTGTTGAGCAATGATTTTTTGAATAAGGCGAATGACATAATAAAAGTATTTGAACCCATTGTAAAAGTTTTGAAATTGATGGATGGCGATGAAAAACCAACAATGGGTTTTATTTATGAAGCAGTCGATAGAGCCAAACATTCCATCCAACAAAATTGTCGTTATCATATACAATATAATGACATTGTAGATAAGAGGTGGAGATTTCTGCATAATGATTTGCATTCGGCTGGTAAGTCTATTATGTTATTTTCTTATAAAGTTTACATAAATACATTTTAATTGATTAATATTTTTTAGTTTTAGTTTACTTTCTTAATCCTCAATTTCAATATGGACTTGAACATGGACGTGATGTTTATAAAGAAACAATGGATGAAACTACAAAGGTCATAAACAATCGAAGTTGAAACCGTCTGCACCATCAACTCCACACCATTAAGATTCGTGGCATTGTCCCTAAAACATTCAAACATCATAGCCACAGAATAATCGTCACATAGGTTAAGCTCCCCGAATCGCAACGAACACAGCGTCATAGGCATCCAGTATGTCACATTGCATATCTCTGACTCCCCATTTTCAACCTAGCTCTTATACTTTCCTTCAACTTTGCAAGAGTCATGCCGTCCCTTAACATGACTCCCTCAACTCTCCGCTTGGAATGACAACCCATCGTTGCCAGAGAGACAACTTTCATTCTTATACAAAAGTCTCCTAACTCTCATGGCCAAATGGTACATAATATATGTTACTTTTACCAACAATAATAACATTTTATTTAGCTAAAGATACATACTAATTTATAATATCATTAAAATACACAGTACAACAATATATTTACAATTCATTAAAATAAAACCAATTTATAATTACAAGACTAAAATATTATTTGTTTACCTAAAAATACATACTAATTTATTATTTCGAGAAAAAATTTGCATGAAAATTTCTTTAATAAAATTTCAACTAAAATCTTCCAAAAACAATAATTGCAACAACAAATTTCCAAACAAAATTTCTAACTAAAATCTACATACACAAAATTCTTAATCACAATTTGTAATTACAAAATTAAATTTCAATTTGACAAGTAAAATATTTATTAAAAAATTATATATTTATTAAATAAATTTATTTTCTTGAATATAAAAAAATTTCATTTAATGCCACACTTGTTTAATAAATTTATTTAATAAAATTATTAATAAATTTATTAATCTACCACACTGTTAGATTAATAAATAAATTTATGAAATTTTTAATAAATTTATTAAAAACTTAAAAATTATTTTATCTACATTTTATTTACACAAAATTATTGTGTGTTAAGCTTTATCTACATTTTATTTACAAGAAATTTTTAATAAATTTATTAAAAAATTAAAAAAATATTTTATCTACATTTTATTTGCACAAATTTATTGTGTGTTAAATTTTATCTACATTTTATTTACATGAAATTTTTAAAAAATTTATTAAAAAATTTATAAAATATTTTTTCTACATTTTATTTACACAAAATTATTGTGTGTTAAATGTTATCTACATTGTATTTACATGAAATTTTTAATAAATTTATTAAAAATTTTAAAAATATTATATCTACATTTTATTTACACAAAATAAAATTCATAAACATTTCTTTAATAAAATTTCACCCAAAAAAAATCCACCAAATTCTAAAATCCAAACAAAAAACTTTTAATTACTAAAAAACACATAAAAAACTTTTACACAAATATTTAAATATACACATTTACAGATATATTAACAACAACATAATATATTTACTATGTTCTCTAAATTTTTGAACAGAAAACTTAAACCTACATTTACAAACAAACAAATCTCCCAAACATTTATAAACTAAAATGCAACAAAACTTTCAAAATAAGAAAACAAAGACAAGATCTACTTATAATATAGTATACATTTCAATATCACAAATAATAAAAACATCAAATATTACACATTTGTTCTTTTTTCTTTTACTATAAATAATAAGAAAAACATCAAAATGGTTATTTAAAGCTTATATTGTAAATAAAAAAAAATACCTACAAATTTCAAATGTGAAGAATGCTGGAGAAGAGTCAGCAACTTGTGGTCCTACAAACAAATTAAAAATAACAAAAGAGTATGTTGTTAGGAAAGATGAGATAGAAAGTATGAGTGAAGAAGAGAGAAAATTTAAAATAGATGAAGACAGGCAGAGAAGAAGAAGTAAGATTTGGTTTGGTGGAGTGCGTATGGGTGTGGTCCTCACCCCTATATAGCCCCACGGTTGGATTAATTTGTTTTAATTAACAATCTAATGGTTAGGGTGCTCCTGAGCACCCTGATTTGACTACACGGGTGTTTCGGCCACAAGGTGACCGAAACACCCGTGGGCTTGGTGCCCGTGCCCAAACAGGCACGAGCACTGAAGAGAGGAGTAGGAGGAGTAGTAGGTGTAGTATTAGTTGTTATTGTATCTTTATTTTCTTTTTTTTAATTGGTTTTAATAGTTTTAGTTATGTTTAGTTTTATTTCTTTTTCTGTTTTCCTGCACGTGGGCTGCACGTGAGCTTGTTTTCTGTTTTAGGAAGTTTGTGTATATATACAATTTTGAGCAATAAAGGATGCACGGATTTATTCATCATTCTCTTAGATTCTAGATGGTATTAGAGCGTTTGATTATGAGGACCAAGACTTGACCAAGAAAGCCCAAATACAATCTGAGAGCCTCGACCGAAGATTTCAAGATCTGCTAATTCCTTAATCTCCCATCGAAGGAGAAAGAAGAAGAAGGATGACGAGCTATAGCGGAGCTGTGAGTGGCCTGAAGAATGTCGCGATGCCGTGGAGCCTCAGCAACTCCGATCAGCCAGGCATGGCCCTGGTCGTCACTCCCCTTTTTGGAAACAACTTCGTGTCGTGGAGTCTTGCCATCAAAGATGCACTGGAAGCCAAGGACAAGCATGGTTTCATTGATGGAACCATAAAAGAACCCGTGGAAGAAGCTAATTTAAAGAAGTGGAAGCCTGTGGATTCAATGGTCAAATCATGGGTTAGAAATTCAATTTCAAAGGAGATTGTTGAAACCTTTATGTTCTGTAAACCCGCTAGAGAGTTAAGGAAGGAAATAGAAGAAAGATACAGGGCTAAGATTCGGTTACCGTGTACTACAACAAGATTCATCATCTTTGGGATGAACTACATAGGCTAAGCCCTACTCCTCGATCCACCTGTGGAAAATGCAGTTGTGACTTTAACAAAAATTTGGATCAACTAGAAGCAGACACAAGGTTAGTTCAGTTCCTCATGGGCTTAAATCAAGCCTTCGAGGTAATTAGAAGTTAGATCCTAAGCCAAGATCCACTGCCTTTCGTGTATAAAGCCTTTGCAATGGTGGTAAACGTGGAGACAGAGAAGGAAATTAACATGGCTTTCAATGGGAATCAAGTAGAAGGATCTGCAATGCTGGCCAAAGGGAGCTTCAGAAATGATAACTTCAAGAAAGTTGAAGATAAGAAAATAGACAAAATGAGCAAATTCTGTGATCATTCCCAACAGAATGGACACACCAGAGAAGGGTGCTTCAAGATCATAGTCTATCTGGAGTAGTGGAAAGATTTAAAAGAACAGAAAAGAAAAAATGCAAAGAAAGGCACAAGTGCAAACCTTGTGGCAGAGACACCTATCGATTGCCACAAGGACAAGAATTACACTGAGTATGCAAATGTTATGGCTGCCATACAGGAACTTGCAAAGATTGTCAAAGCAAAGCCTGAAGAGCAGCATGTCAACTTTGCCAATCTTGGTGAATTTGCAGGTAAGGGTGGTAAGATTGATTACACTCCCCTCACCACACTTCCTGGATAGTTGACACTGGAGCTTCAAGCCACATGTGTTTTAACAAAGAGATTCTAATTAATCTAAAGGCTCTAGAAAGCTTCATGCCTGTGCATTTGCCTAATGGCTCGGTGCAAAATTTAAAACATACAGGAAGTGTTGTGATTCAAGGGAAAATTCATTTGCACAATGTATTTTACTTGGAAAACTTCAAATATAACTTACTGTCAGTAAATAAGTTGGTCAAAGATAATGGTGTTTCGTTCTTTTTTAACGCATCTTCATGTGTGATTCAGGACCAGAAAACTAAGAAAACTTTGGTAGAAGGAAGACTTTTGGACAATCTCTATATCTTGAAGCACGACCATGATATATTTTGCAATACTGCTAAATCACTTGAGACTGTTAATTCTGCTAGTTTAACACATACTAGAAATAATTGTGTAGGAATTTCTGCTTCATTACTTTGGCATCAAAGTCTTGGGCATGATCCCATTGATGTATTAAGACATATTAATGGCATTAATGTGAACTCTTTATCAATGGCAAAAAAAAAGTGAACTCTTTATCTGTTTTACCTAAAGTGTGTGATGTATGTCATTATGCTAAGCAACACAGAACACAATTTGCAACTTTTGGAACTAGAGTCACTCACATCTTTGATAGGTTACACATGGATTTGTGGGGGCC
This sequence comes from Senna tora, assembly GCA_014851425.1. Taxonomy (NCBI): domain Eukaryota; kingdom Viridiplantae; phylum Streptophyta; class Magnoliopsida; order Fabales; family Fabaceae; genus Senna; species Senna tora. Next base: position 13,930,697 of record CM026269.1, read on the forward strand.
ATATAGGCATCCAAATATCACTAACAAAGCTCACTATTTTTTGACAGTAGTAGATGACTATAGTAGGGCTGTGTGGACTTTTCTATTGCCAAATAAGATGTTAGTTAAGGACATTATAGAGGGATTCATTGCATTAGTAGAAAATCAATTTGGTGAAAAGGTAAAAGTTGTTAGGACTGATATTGGGACTGAGTTTACTAACTCAGAATGTATTGACCTATTTAGGAAAAAGGGGATTGTGCATCAAAAATCTTGCCCCCACACACCTCAACAGAATGGTTTAGTTGAGAGGAAGCACCAACACTTATTACAAGTGGCTAGAGCCATAATGTTTCAAAGCCGTCTCCTTAAAAACTTTTTGGGGTGAAGCCATTTTAATGGCAACACATGTCATAAACAAAATTCCTTCTGCCATTCGTAACTGGAAAACGCCTTTTGAGCTGTTACACAATACTTAGAAGATCAAAGTTTGCAAGCTTAGAAGATCTCTTTATGGATTAAAGCAGGCATCCAGATAATAAAATACCGAATTCAGTCATAGCCTGCTGCATTTTGGTTTTAAGCAATCATCCAATGATCATTGTTTGTTTGTAAAGAAAGGGAGGGATTTTTTCATTACTTTACTGGTTTATGTGGATGATGTGCTTCTAGCCTCCAACAATGAGAATGAAATTCTTAAAGTGAAAGATTTTCTACATAAGAAATTCAGTATAAAGGATCTTGGCGTGGCCAAGTATTTTTTAGGAGTGGAAGTTACTCATATGTTGGATAGCATTTTTATTTCTCAAAGGAAGTACATTAGTAATATTGTGTCTGATGCAGGTTTGAGTGATGCTATGACAGTAAATGTTCCTATGCAAAAGTTACTCATATGTTGCAGGTTTGATGATCAATCTCCTCTTTTGAGAGACCCTAAAATTTACAGGAGCTGGATTGGGCGGATGCTGTATCTCAGTTTGACTATACCAGATGTTGCTTTCCCTGTGCAGCAACTGAGTCAATACGTTGGTAGTCCTACTGAATCACACTTCAGTGCAACGCTTCACTTGGTTAGGTATTTGAAAGGGTCACAAGAATTTGGGCTCAAGTGCAAGTATGATACAGTTTTAGACTTGGAAGCTTTTTGTGATAGTGATTGGGCTACTTGTCCTATCACAAGGTGATCTGTTTCAGGTTTTTGTATTTTCTTGGGTGGTTCTCTTGTTTCATGGAAGTCTAAGAAGCAAGGCATAGTGTCAAGATCATCTTGTGAGGCAGAATATAGGAGCATGAGTTCCATTGTGTGTGAGCTTCTCTGGATTTCCTTTGTGTTGAAGGATTTCGAAGTAAATTTCAAGGTCCCAGTTCCACTTCATTGTGACAATCAATCTGCTCTTTATATATCAGCTAACCCGGTGTTTCATGAAAGAACCAAGCATATCGAGATTGATTGTCATTTGGTTCGAGAAAAGTTCAAAGATGGTTTTGTAATTGCTAAATACTTTCCTACACATCAACAAATGGTAGATATGTTTACTAAGAATTTGGCTTTCCCTCAATTCTCTTTCTTTAGGTCTAAGTTGGGTATCTGCGCTTGTGACTCGATTCCAACTTGAGGGGGGCGTGAAGAGAGGAGTAGTTGGTGTAGTAGGTGTAGTATTAGTTGTTGTTGTATCTTTATTTTCTCTATTTTTAATTGGTTTTAATAGTTTTAGTTGTGTTTAGTTTTATTTCTTTTTCTGTTTTCCTGCACCTGGGTTACACGTGAGCTTGTTTTCTGTTTTAGGAAGTTTGTGTATATATACAGTTTTGAGCAATAAAGGATGCACGGATTTGTTCATCATTCTCTTAGATTCTAGATGCACCAAGGCTTAAAAGGACCTTTTGCCTACAGGTGTTTCGACCACCTGCAGGCCTACTTAAAAAAAAAGGTCTATGCAGTGAAAAGTCGTGAGTCCGAGTTCATTTGTGAAAAATTGTTAGGGAAAGAGTCCATTAAGAAGAATAACCTTGAGTATCTCATCCAGAGCAACTCTTCTTAAGTCCCATCAAAATAGATTCAAAATCTTATTTCCTCCAGAAAATTGTACGGCCCAGTAGTAGCTTCAACTTTGTCTGTCCCATCTTATACATACACAAATACTGTAGAGTGGTTATGTTGATGTCTTGATGATGGAACTTGGAATTTCTCCCATGAGCACGTTCCCTCCAACGTCAAGATATATTAGGCTAGAAAGCAATCCAAGATGATGAGGAATTTCGCTGGAAAACAAGTTGTTAGAGAGATCGAGGGGTTCGAGGTGGGAAAAGGAGTGGGAGAATTGATCGAGTTGGAGAGAGAGTGAAGAGGGTCGTTAATGGAAGATTTGAAGGATAAGAAAAGCTGGAGTTCTACTTCTTCCCCAGCGTTGAGTGGTTGCTTCCCCAGCGTTGGAGTTCTACTTCTGGTGCGTTGCCTAGCCTCTTGGCTTACCCAAAAGAAATGATGAAGATAAGACCCAACATAGGGAATATGAGTGAACAGATAGGCACGTGAGATTGGTACTTATTAAACATAGTATTTGAGGAGATTTTTTCCCTTAAAATTTGACTTTTTTTAATTTAAAATTTATTTAAGATCCACATGTAAAATTGGGCTCAGAAAGAAGATTTTTTGGCTTAGTTAGAGCTGGCTTGAAGAATTATATGGCTCGGCTGAAGAAGATTAATTGGCGCAGCTCTTCGGCTTGTGAACAGGAAAAATACTCGGAATGAACAATAAAATGCTAATAGGTTTTATATATATATTTATTGATTAAAACTTAAAGCATCCTTTTCTAATTGCTGTTTTAGTTCTTTCTTGCTCAATTCCTTCAAATTTAATTATTGGGATCTATCAATTATGCCTAGTCCTATCAAAACGGGTTTTGGCCAGTGAGTTAGCCTGAATCGCATGCTAAATGGGTGATTCTAGGGACGGAAAAATAAATCCGTTTAAAAATGGACCTAAACGATTTGGCTCGTTTAGCCGACAAGCTAAACGGGCCGGAGGCAGACCACCCACGAGCCGGCCCACAAAAGATTTCAAAAAATGAAAATAAAAATATTAAATTAATATACATTTGTTCAAAAAATGTATTAGATAATTTTAGATAAAAGGGTGTTTTCTACCCTAAACATTTGGCATCAGTGTCATTTTTGCTCCTAATATTTTTTTGCTATCAATTGTATGCCTAACAATTTATTTTTTAACCACTGTTACCCTTTTCACAAATGCCATTAATTATAATTAACACTTTTTGCTAATATGGCATCACATGTGACAAAATGAGCTGACTAGGTAAAAGTATTTTCACACGTGGCAAAATGAGCTGACCAGGAAAAGTGAAAGCAAAATAGAGCGATACTTCAACTTGTTTGAGAACAGAAGGTTTAGGATTCAAAATAACACAGTATTATGCAGGCTAGGATAGAGAAAAATATGAGTTCAAAAATACTTTTGAGTCAATTTATTTTGCCAAGTGTGATGCCACATATGCAAAAATCGTTAATTATTAAGCGGCATTAGTGAAAAGAGTAACATTGGTAGAAAAATAAAACGTTGGAGATACAATTCACAAAAAAATAAAATAAAAATTGGGGATAGGAAACACCCTTTTGAAATAATTTTATGTGTTAAATAACAATTTTATTCTAACAATGTGCATAAACAATTTCAATAATAAATCATATTTTAAAAAAATATTAATTTATAGTGAAAATGATACTAATTTTTAAAATAAATACATGAATTTAAATAAATATTTTTGATATAATAAATGTTATTGGTTTTTATGTATTAAATTAATAAAAAAGTAAAAATTATAATATTATTAATTTTCAATTTTCAATTATTTTTTTTCAAAAAAATATTGTAAAAAATAAAAAGGTGGCCCGCGGGCTAAAGGGACTTGGGCATCACTCCCTAAGCCCATTCCATAAATGGGCTGGCTCAGTTCGTTTAATGTTAACCCATTACAAGCCGAGTCGGGCTAGCCCATTTTGGCAATGCTAAGTCTTTATGCCTCCTAACTTTGTTTGTTGTTAATTAAACCTTCAATCTTTCAATTTTCTAGCAATATTGTCCATTTCATTAACATTTTCAAAATCATTAATGGTATTGTACATGTGGTTGTCCAACTGGTATACAATGTTGCCAAGTCACATATTTAACTTTAGGATCTCTGTTAATTATGCTCCCAAACTTTGTTTGTTGTTAATTATATCCCTAATATTTCAATTTTCTAGCAATGTTGTCATTTTCACTAACATCGTCAAAATTGTTAACGACGTTGGACACGTGGCTGACCAGCTAGCCTACAATGTTGCCAACTCATATATCACTAGAAGAAAAATGAGTATTTTCAACAACATATATTTAGACGGCCTCTTACCTTTTTTCAACAATCAAATTTTCGCCGTTGAAAAAAGACAATAATAGTTTTTTTTTGCCGTCAATAATACTTTTTTGACAATATTTTTCTCGACGGTATTTTTTCGACAGCAATAGCTGACAAATATATTGTCAAAAATTATATTATTGACAAATATCGTCAATTGTTGGCCGTCAAAAATTCTATTATTGACTTTTTTTAATAACTTATTTCTACGGTCAAAATTTAATTATTGAAATAATGTACTTATTCCAACGGCCAAAATTCAATTGGGGGAAAATTTTTCTTTTTTTAACAATTAATAGTAGCCATTGAAATATAGATTGCTGAAAATATTCATTTTTCTTATTGTGTATTTAGCCACGGTTATTTTAACTACTCTTATAAGCATGGCTAACCTAACATTATTTTGTGCTGAAATGAGGCTCATAGCATTCTTTTTAGCACAATTTATTTCGCCACGTGTGATAATCCCCTCGGAGGTTGAGGTGGCACCACCTAAAAAAATGCTGTTTGTTTATATTCGGGTTTGAAAATAGATTTCAAAAAGGTTGGGAGTCACTACCAAGTTTTCCTTAAAACTTGAAATAAGTTTCAAAAACTAGATTTTTGAAAACAAAAAGGGATGTATAAGCCTTAATTTGAATATTGGTATGCAAATCAGGGATGAATTTAGGAGTCTAGTTAAGGCATGGAGAAGGTGTTAGGCACTTCTTACTTTCGTCCATAGGACAGTTGCCCTAGAAGAGAAAATTTAATTTAAGTTTGGCATAGATATTCCACTTATCAAACTTGCTTATGAAGAGGTTTTTGATAATTTTAAACGATGGACTTGATCTAAGATAAGAGTCTAAGGCCTACGTACTCCTCCACGGGAATCAAAGTTCACATAGTTCAACCTATGTTTTTTGAAAGACGGGCTTCACCTAGAATAAGAGTCTCTTAAAAAGGAGATCAAAGTCCACGTAGCTCGACCTACACTCAACAGTGTGTGGGTGAACGATACTCATGTATAGGGGTGTCAAAATGGGTTGGTCCTTGTAGGCTTTTATGTTAGATGGATTAGGTTGGGCTGGGACCATCCTCTTAGATGGGCCAGCCAATGGGCTTTCAAAAAAAATTGTATTTTATACGCACGTGCATGTCAATTTTTTTTAATTTATAAAATATAATATAAATTATTATTATTAATTTTAAAACAATAAATTAAAAATTAGGAAGTTATTTTCTTTGATAACTACCACTGTCATTATCCTTTTTTTTTAAAAAAAAACTACTATTACCACTATTCTTATTTTCTCTCTCCCATGATCTTCTCACACAATATTTTTATTTTTTAATTAATTATTGATAAATATAGATAAATATTATAAATTGACTTAAAAAAATAGTAATTAAAAAGTTATTTGGTGTAGTTTATTTTATCAATCATCATATTATGAATTAATATTGCAAATTGGCCTATAAAAATGTAATTTATTTTACATATAAACATATTATGAATGAAAATTACATATCAACATAAGATATAATACTCTATATGACATAAAAAAGTTTAAATATTTAAAAAAATATATAACAAAAAAGAAAAAAAGCCCATTGGCCCGGCCCATCCTAACTCTGGCAAGTCCACCCTGGGTTATGGGCCTAAATGGGCCAGGGCTAAACGCCCTTCCTCAAAATGAGACCAAATTTTCTTGATCCAGCCCTTGCTATTCTAAGGGAGGGCAGGACCGACTCTATGGAGTCAAGTGGCACTCAGAGTACCAGTGTGGGGTGTGTCATAGGAGGAAAGCGGGTTCTGTAATACTCGGGAATATTTTAACTAGCATCACTAATTAAATTAAATTAATTCATTTAAGAGTGAAAAATATTTTTTTTATTTATTTTATCATATCAGGTTTCTTTTTCTTTCTTTGTGATATGTATATATGTATATTAATTAATTAGGTATATATATATATATATATTATATAAAGGAATAAGAAAAGACTAAAAGAGAAAAGAAAAAAAAGGAAAAGAAACCAGATTTTTTTTAGTGATATATATATATATATATATATATATAATATAAGAAAAGAGGAATAAAAGAGAAAAGAAAGAGTGAAGAAGCAGACTTGTGAGGCGTGAAAGAAAACGCACGGAGAGGGAGCACGGGAAACGCACGGAGAAGCTCACGGACGGAGAGCACGCGATGGTGGCCGGACGTACGCGAGACGGAGGCCGGAGTCGCGTCCGCCGGAGCTCGTTGCCGTCTTGGTGCTAGAGAGAGAGAGAGAGAGTGACGGTTTAGAGAGAGAAAACAAAGGGAAAGAGCTTCCACGCTGGAAAACGCCGTCTCTTCACCGGAAGGTGGCTGGGAGTCTCCTCTACTCCATATCGTCCTTCTAACCGGTTGAATCGAGGTGAGAAGTCTTGAAACTCTCAAACCCCAATTTTATCAATTTTAGGGATTTTTGGAAAGACCCCAATTGATTCAATCTAAGTATTCTAGGTCCTAAATTGAAGTATATGCATGTTAGGAAGTGAGTTGAAAGCTTAGGAACCGGAACCAAATTGATGGAATTTATCCGGGTTGGAAAAATTGTAGGAAAATGTGGTTGTTAAGGTTTAAGGGTGTTGTGGACTGATTGGGGGTGCATTAAATGGTGGAAGTTGTGATTATAGAATTGTTAAAATTATTAGAATGTACGAGGGGTTAAAACCCGAGTAATTCCTGTCTCACCCGGAACCCGGTTCGGGGAAAAAGAGACACTTTCCTAATTTTACGCGTATCCGGATATGTGTATTCATGTGTAGGTAAAGTATTGGAAGTTATTTTAGTAAATGGAAGTCTTAGACAAGTAGAATTTATGACTCTTGAGCCATAAATTCAAGACTTGGGTAATGGAAACTTCACATGGACACATAGAGGTGGAATTGGGTAACTTGGCATTCCCAAATCAAGGCTTCCGAATAGGGTGATTAAGCAAGGGTTGGACACGAATAGAAGCATGCTAGGTGTTCCGAAAACTAGTTGGGGACATTCCGTGCCAACAACTAGTCTATGGAATTAATTAGAGAGAACTTGAGCATTTATGTTACATGTACACGATAGTGGTTGAATTTTCAAGTTTTTGAATCTCTCAAGTATATGTGTATAGGGCACCATACTGTGAGTGGACTTTCGGGCGCACCGAGAGCCGATCAGAGGGGCCAACCAGGTGAGGGGTTTACCTATCCTTGTCCTATAGGGTTGACTGCGGATATGGACATATGGTTTGCCTTCTTGCCTATTTGTAGGAATTACATGTTAGATAACATGCTATTGTTGTTCCTAAATTACAGTATATGTGAAAACGTGCTATATGTGTGTATGTGAATTGTAAAAGCGATGGTGGCTCAAGGAGCCTTATATGAAAAGAAGGTCCTCGGGACCTATATAAGATCGGGGTAGGATCGAGTAAATTTTATCTGTGAGGGTCTTGTGGTACTAGAAACAAACCTCATTGATTATCATCTGAAAGGTGTGGTTTTGTATGTAAATCCTTAAAGAGAATAAACCTAGGTGACTTTGTTCTGAACCAAGGGTCCGAATTAGAAACCACTTGGAAATCTAGATTTTCCTAAGAAGAAGTAAAATGAACAAGTAGTGGTCCATAGAGGTCATTTATGGTACAACGCGGGAACCGAGTCTATCACGAGTGGTCCGGGTAGATTGAGTCTCTTGTTTTGAGTCAAACTCACAGAAATACAAAGTATAAGAGTACACCACATTGTGGCTATTGCCTTGGGTAAACCGAGGTCAGATGAGTCGCTGGCTACGCTCCAAGTGAAGTCTTGGGGTCAGATTATTGTTCCAAGTAAAGACTTGGGGCCAAGGGTTCCTAGAATGATCAGCTAGGTTCCTATATCACTCACGTGAGATATTGCCTTCGGGCCAGATTCTCTCCTAACAGAGATATGCCTTCGGGCCAGTTTATGATTACGGTTAATTGAATACGGATGACCACATGGAATTATATGTTAAATCATGATATGATGTATGTATGAATTTAAACGTATGTAAAACCATGCTTTAAATTCTTTATTGTGAATATGATATATGTTAATTGCCTGACCACTTAATATATGGAAACTCAAAACCTGTTATATGCGTATGTGATTGTGATTGGCTCCCTTCCCCCAGTTGTAGTGGTACCCGCTACTACACCAAGGATGGGAGAGTCTCTCACTGAGTCCGTTTGACTCACCCCAATGTTAAATGTTACAGATACAGGTGGTATAGGCATCGGGAGCGCTTCCACTTCATCTCAGGGAGGCGGACAGACATAGAGGCCGCACGCATTGTTCGCGTGGGTAGTACTGTTATATGTATTTTGACAGGATATATATGTATATGATTCATTTTGGTATAGCATTGTTTGGTACATTTGCTATATGCATATATGTATATGTCACACTCTAGAATTGTCGGCTTCATACAGATTAAAGATTGGTCTCGTTGTTGGGGATATAGGTTGTGATATGATGAATATCCTGTGTATACATATATATGAATGTGACTTCTGCATGTGAATAGGATAGATCACACGCACTGAGCGTGTGGTCAATATGTAAAGTTATATATATGTGTGACTGAATACTTGGTTGTGTGAAAATACGGCTTCCGCATGCGAATAGGATAGATCACACGCATTGAGGCGTGTGATCAATATGTAAATTATATGCTGGTGTGTGATTGAATATATATACTTGACTGTACACAGGGATTCTGCATGTGAATAGGATAGATCACCCGCCCTTAAGCGCGTGATCAATATGTATATTATATGTACGTGTGATTGATTATGTGTATATGTATAGACTGAAGCGGCGTCGAGCGAGCCGTGGATTGCGTGCTACTTTGGTCACCGGATAGGAATGACCATATATACTATATATTGTTTGTAATAGAAATGGGTAGTTATGCATATATAAGAATGTCAATCAGGAATTAGAGGCTTACGGGATAGGAGAAATCCTACCTCCCGTGCCGGTCACGGACGTCCGATAGGGGGTCGTGACAAACTTGGTATCCAAGCATGATTACTTTAAACTGTATGAAGACATAGGTATGACCGGGTGTCGGTTTACCCCTCTTTGTGTACTCGGGCACAACGTGGGAGTAAAAAGGCACTTGTGGTAGTACCCAGGAAATTGTGTCAGCCTTTCTTTCTACTCTCTATTATACGAAATGTCATTAATATACGTGTACTTATTAGGTGTGGTCCTTGTGCAGTATAGGGATGCCACCTATCACGAGACGGACTAGGGGTGGAGGGAGAACTCCTACTGAAATTGATCGAGAATCAGTTCGGGAGGAGGGAATGCCCACCCGAGGCCGAGGTAGAGGCCGTACCTAAGGCCGAGGTAGAGGTCGTGCTCGAGGTCGAGGTAGAGCACCAGTGAGAGGGGAAGAGAGGAGACAGTCACCGGAACCTCAACCTCAAGTAGAGACAGGTGCACCTTCTGTGGCGGAAATGCTCACGGCAGGATTTCAGGAACTAAGGGAAGAAATGACGAGACAAATACAGAGGGAAGTACGCCGGTTGATAGTCGGCGAGGAAGAACAAGAGACGGTTCCTAGCAATCAAGAGATGGAGGTTGTTGAGGAAGAGGATAGGGAATGGCAACAACCACAGGAGATGCCTCGTGAACCGCGGGCAGCACCCAGAGAGCTGCCAATTGCAAAATTTCTGAAGCTTCATCCACCCACTTTCTGCGGAACTAGTGTGAAAGAGGATCCGCAGTACTTTATCAGAGATATGGTCAGAATTGGGCGCATGCTGAGGTGCTCTGGCCATGAATTAGTGGAATTAGCTTCATTCCAGCTGAGGGGAGCGGCTAGAGTATGGATAGAGTTCGTACAGACGAGGTATTCACGCAGAGTGGCACCGATGACCTGGGAAGATTTTCAGAGGGAATTCCTGGGTCGGTTTCTACCTGAAGGTACCAAGGATGCAAAGCGTCAGCAATTCGAGGAATTGTGGATAACGCCTAACATGACCGTGACAGAGTATGAGTTACTTTTCACAGAACTGGCTCAATTCTCACCCGAGTTGGTTCCTAATGAAGAGGCGAGAATCAAGAGATTCATACACCGACTCATGTAGCTGTTGTTTACTGCTTTTTTACCTCAGAGGAGACAGTTTGAGACTCTAGCTCAAGCATCCGGCTGTGCTAGGATGATTGAAACCAGGAAGAGGTATGGGACATCTGTTGATCCCAAAGTGAAGTTAATTACATCAGTGACAACCAAGGAGGTGGAAGTAAGAAAAGGAAGACAACAGGTGGAGGTGCCGGGTATTCAGGGTCCGCAGGAGGACAATGCTCAACTACCACCTATGAAATAGGTAGAAGAGGTAATGTTCAATGTGGACAGAGGGAACAAAGGGGTGGAAATGCCGGTAAGACAAAGCCCCAATGTGTGACTTGCGGCAGATTTCATTCTGGTATATGTCAGAAATTGACAGGTGGATGCTACCATTGCGGCCAGATGGGCCATATGGCTAGAGAGTGTCCAAAGAAGAAAGAGGGTACAAGTGTGAGAAGCAATCTGACGCTGAGGAGTACACCTATTCCAGCTCCACCAGTGAGAACCGTGCCACCACAGGTAGTAAGTACAGGTGCAGCTAGAGGCCGTGGTGCAGGGTCTAGTGGCCGAGGGCCAGGGGCGGTAGGTGGAGGACAAGCGCGGGTATTTGCACTCTCTCAGCAGGATGCTCATGCATCAAATGCAGTTGTGACAGGTACTCTTATTGTCTGCTCTCTTGAAGCACGAGTCTTATTTGATTCCGGCTCCACTCATTCCTATGTGTCGCATGCATTTGCCTCTAAATTCAACAAAAGTCCATCTAGAATGGAAGAAACAGTATTGGTCTCTACACCAATGGGAGAATCGGTACAAGTAGAGTATGTGCACAAGTCTTGCATTGTGGAGGTCGATGGTCATGAGACTGTGGTAGACCTTCGGTTGTTGTGTATGGTTGATCTTGATGTGATCCTCAGGATGGATTGGTTGTCGTCTTGCCATGCGGTTGTGGACTGCAAGGCGAAATGCTTGAAATTCAATATGCCAAACGAGGAGCCCTTTGTGATACGGGGTGACGGAGCTGCGCCGTATCCAAGCTTAATCTCGGCTTTGAAGGCATCCAAGTTACTTGCAAAGGGATGCAAAGGGTATTTGGCATTCGTCCAAGATACTACGAAAGTGGTACTTTCACCGACTCAAGTACCGATAGTGCGAGAGTTCTTGGATGTATTTCCAGAAGAATTGCCGGGGTTGCCGCCCGATCGTGAGATTGAATTTGAAATTGAGCTACAACCTGGCACCCAACCTATCTCCACACCACCTTACCGTATGGCTCCGAAAGAGCTAAAGGAGCTACATACACAATTACAAGAGTTGCTTGACAAGGGTTTTATAAGACCCAGTTTCTCTCCTTGGGGTGCACCTGTCCTTTTTGTAAAGAAGAAGGACGGATCTTTGCGGTTGTGTATCGATTACCGAAAGTTAAACAAGGTGACGATTCGCAATCAATATCCACTGCCCAGGATAGATGACCTATTTGATCAGTTGCAGGGTGCGAAGCGGTTTTCTAAGATTGATTTGCGATCTGGGTATCACCAATTAAAGATTCGAGAATCGGATATACCCAAGACCGCATTTCGGACCCAATACGGACATTACGAGTTCCTGGTGATGTCTTTCGGATTAACTAATGCTCCTGCAACGTTCATGGACATGATGAACAGGGTCTTTAAACCATTTCTGGACCGATTTGTCATTGTCATGATTGACGACATATTGGTTTATTCAAAGAATTCTGAGGAACATGCTGAACACTTGAGATTAGCATTACAGAGGTTGAGAGAGGAAAAACTGTATGCCAAGTTCTCTAAGTGTGAATTTTGGCTTGACAGAGTTGCCTTTTTGGGTCATGTGGTATCATCAGAGGGAATCCACGTTGATCCAAGTAAGGTAGAGGCAGTGAAGAATTGGTCCCAACCTACCTCTGTCACTGAGATTCGCAGTTTCTTGGGTTTGGCTGGATATTATAGAAGATTTGTGCAGGACTTCTCTAAGGTTACTGCACCTATGACCAAGTTGACTCAGAAAGGAGTGAAGTTCGTATGGGATGACAAGTCTGAGCAAAGTTTTCAGAAGCTGAAGGACAGCCTCACTACCGCTCCGGTGTTGGCATTACCTGAAGGCACAGGAGGGTATGTAGTATACTGTGATGCGTCGAAGATCGGGTTAGGGTGTGTCTTGATGCAACATGGCAAGGTGATTGCGTATGCATCGCGACAACTGAGGAAGCATGAGAAGAACTACCTGACTCATGAACTCGAAATGGCGGCTGTAGTATTCGCTTTGAAAATATGGAGACATTACTTATATGGTGAGACTTGTGAAATTTATACAGACCACAAAAGCCTCAAATACATTTTCGAGCAGAAAGACTTGAACTTGAGACAACGTCGATGGTTGGAGTTGTTGAAAGACTGCGACTGCACAATCTTGTATCATCCAGGAAAGGCTAATGTGGTAGCCGATGCTCTGAGTCGGAAATCCATGGGCAGTCTTGCTCATATAAGTGAAGAAAGAAGACCGTTGATTAGAGAACTACACGAGCTAGAGCAAACAGGAAATCAGTTTGAGATTGGAAGTTCTAACTCACTCTTAGCCCATTTGCAAGCTAAGTCCTCTTTGGTAGAAGAGGTGAAGGCTAGACAAGATGAAGATACCGACCTCAAGCAAATCAGGGATACCGTAACTAAAGAGAAAGGGGACGACGTCCGATTCTCTATAGATGATTTTGGGATACTTCGGTTGGAGGGACGGTTGTGTGTCCCTATGGTTGATAACTTGAAAGAAAGAATTCTTGAAGAAGCACACCGGACAACGTATACAATCCATCCGGGAGCTAATAGGATGTATCATGACCTAAAACAGTTGTATTGGTGGAATGGCATGAAAAAGGATGTCGCAAACTATGTAGCCTGGTGTTTAGTGTGCCAGCAAGTCAAGGCTGAACACCAGAAGCCCGCCGGAACATTACAACAGATAGAGATACCTGAGTGGAAATGGGAGAGGATAACGATGGATTTTGTAACAGGGTTGCCAAGATCACAACGGGGATTTGGCTCGGTTTGGGTAATAGTGGATCGCATGACTAAGTCCGCACACTTTCTGCCAGTTAAGACCACTTACGGAGTGAGTCAATATGCACAGATTTACCTGTCAAAAATCGTTAGGTTGCACGGTTTGCCAGTGTCCATAATATATGATAGAGGTCCACAGTTCACTTCTAGGTTTTGGAAGTCATTGCAGGAAGTGTTGGGAACTAGAGTTGATTTGAGTACTGCGTTCCACCCACAGACCGACGGGCAATCAGAAAGAACTATTCAGATTCTTGAGGACATGCTTCGGGCGTGTATTATGGATTTCGACGGGAGTTGGGAAAGGTATTTACCCTTGGCTGAGTTTGCGTACAATAACAGTTATCAATCAAGTATTCAAATGGCACCTTTCGCGGCTCTGTACGGCCGTAGATGCAGATCCCCGATTGGGTGGTTCGAGGTCGGAGAAGCTAGCCTAGTCGGCCCAGAATTGCTACAAGATGCCTTGCAGAAAGTAAAGTGTATAAGGGAGAGGTTGTTGATGGCTCAGAGTAGGCAAAAGTCTTATGCAGACAATCGAAGGAGAGAGCTGGAGTTTGCCGTTGGTGATCAGGTGTTCTTGAGAATAACACCGATGAAAGGCGTAATGCGGTTCGGTAAGAAGGGGAAGCTGAGTCCTCGGTATATCGGACCGTTTGAAATCTTAGAACAAGTTGGGAATGTAGCGTATCGGTTGGAATTACCTACGGAATTGGAAGGGGTACACCTTGTCTTTCATGTATCGATGCTTCGGAAGTATCTTCCCGATCCCTCGCATGTGATCCAATCGCAAGACGTGCAACTAACTGAGAATATGACGTACGAAGAGGAGCCAGTGGAAATCTTAGATCGACAGTTGAAGAAACTCAGAACGAAAGAGATTCCATTGGTTAAAGTTCTGTGGAGAAACCACTTGACCGAAGAGGCTACATGGGAGAAATGCGCAGGACGTATCCTCATCTATTCCGAGACTAAGGTTAGTATTTTGTTTGAAATTCAGGGACCGAATTTCTTAAGGGGGGAAGATTGTAATACCCGAGAATATTTTAACTAGCATCACTAATTAAATTAAATTAATTCATTTAAGAGTGGAAAATATTTTTTTTATTTATTTTATCATATCAGGTTTCTTTTTCTTTCTTTGTGATATGTATATATGTATATTAATTAATTAGGTATATATATATATATATATATATATATATATATATATATATATATATATATATGTAATATAAGAAAAGAGGAATAAAAGAGAAAAGAAAGAGTGAAGAAGCAGACTTGTGAGGCGTGAAAGAAAACGCACGGAGAGGGAGCACGTGAAACGCACGGAGAAGCTCACGGACGGAGAGCACGCGGTGGTGGCCGGACGTACGCGAGACGGAGGCCGGAGTCGCGTCCGCCGGAGCTCGTTGCTGTCTTGGTGCTAGAGAGAGAGAGAGAGAGTGATGGTTTCGAGAGAGAAAACAAAGGGAAAGAGCTTCCACGCCGGAAAACGCCGTCTCTTCACCGGGGAAGGTGGCTGGGAGTCTCCTCTACTCCATATCGTCCTTCTAACCGGTTGAATCGAGGTGAGAAGTCCCGAAACTCTCAAACCCCAATTTTATCAATTTTAGGGATTTTTGGAAAGACCCCAATTGATTCAATCTGAGTATTCTGGGTCCTAAATTGAAGTATATGCATGTTAGGAAGTGAGTTGAAAGCTTAGGAACCGGAACCAAATTGATGGAATTTATCCGGGTTGGAAAAATTGTAGGAAAATGTGGTTGTTAAGGTTTAAGGGTGTTGTGGACTGATTGGGGGTGCATTAAATGGTGGAAGTTGTGATTATATAATTGTTAAAATTATTAGAATGTACGAGGGGTTAAAACCCGAGTAATTCCCGTCTCACCCGGAACCCGGTTCGGGGAAAAAGAGACACTTTCCTAAATTTACGCGTATCTGGATATGTGTATTCATGTGTAGGTAAAGTATTGGAAGTTATTTTAGTAAATGGAAGTCTTAGACAAGTAGAATTTATGAATCTTGAGCCACAAATTCAAGACTTGGGTAATGGAAACTTCACATGGACACATAGAGGTGGAATTGGGTAACTTGGCATTCCCAAATCAAGGCTTCCGAATAGGGTGATTAAGCAAGGGTTGGACATGAATAGAAGCATGCTAGGTGTTCTGAAAACTAGTTGGGGACATTCCGAGCCAACAACTAGTCTATGGAATTAATTAGAGAGAACTTGAGCATTTACGTTACATGTACACGATAGTGGTTGAATTTTCAAGTTTCTGAATCTCTCAAGTATATGTGTATAGGGCACCATACTGTGAGTGGACTTTCGGGCGCACTGAGAGCCGATCAGAGGGGCCAACCAGGTGAGGGGTTTTCCTATCCTTGTCCTATAGGGTTGACTGCGGATATGGACATATGGTTTGCCTTCTTGCCTATTTGTAGGAATTACATGTTAGATAACATGCTATTGTTGTTCCTAAATTATAGTATATGTGAAAACGTGCCATATGGGTGTATGTGAATTGTAAAAGTGATGGTGGCTCAAGGAGCCTTATATGAAAAGAAGGTCCTCGGGACCTATATAAGATCGGGGTAGGATCAAGTAAATTTTATCTGTGAGGGTCTTGTGGTACTAGAAACAAACCTCATTGATTATCATCTGAAAGGTGTGGTTTTGTATGTAAATCCTTAAAGAGAATAAACCTAGGTGACTTTGTTCTGAACCAGGGGTCCGAATTAGAAACCACTTGGAAATCTAGATTTGCCTAAGAAGAAGTAAAATGAACAAGTAGTGGTCCATAGAGGTCATTTATGGTACAACGCGGGAACCGAGTCTATCACGGGTGGTCTGGGTAGATTGAGTCTCTTGTTTTGAGTCAAACTCACAGAAATACAAAGTATAAGAGTACACCACATTGTGGCTATTGCCTTGGGTAAACCGAGGTCAGATGAGTCGCTGGCTATGCTCCAAGTGAAGTCTTGGGGTCAGATTATTGTTCCAAGTAAAGACTTGGGGCCAGGGGTTCCTAGAATGATCAGCTAGGTTCCTATATCGCTCACGTGAGATACTGCCTTCGGGCCAGATTTTCTCCTAATGGAGATATGCCTTCGGGCCAGTTTATGATTACGGTTAATTGAATACGGATGACCACATGGAATTATATGTTAAATCATGATATGGTGTATGTATGAATTTAAACGTATGTAAAACCATGCTTTAAATTCTTTATTGTGAATATAATATATGTTAATTGCCTGACCACTTAATATATGGAAACTCAAAACCTGTTATATGCGTATGTGATTGTGATTGGCTCCCTTCCCCCAGTTGTAGTGGTACCCGCTACTACACCAAGGATGGGAGAGTCTCTCACTGAGTCCGTTTGACTCACCCCAATGTTAAATGTTACAGATACAGGTGGTATAGGCATCGGGAGCGCTTCCACTTCATCTCAGGGAGGCGGACAGACATAGAGGCCGCACGCATTGTTCACGTGGGTAGTACTGTTATATGTATTTTAACAGGATATATATGTATATGATTCATTTTCGTATAGCATTGTTTGGTACAGTTGCTATATGCATATATGTATATGTCACACTCTAGAATTGTTGGCTTCATACAGATTAAAAATTGGTCTTATTGTTGGGGATATAGGTTGTGATATGATGAATATCCTGTGTATACATATATATGAATGTGACTTCTGCATGTGAATAGGATAGATCACACGCACTGAGCGTGTGGTCAATATGTAAAGTTATATATATGTGTGACTGAATACTTGGTTGTGTGAAAATACGGCTTCCGCATGCGAATAGGATAGATCACACGCATTGAGGCGTGTGATCAATATGTAAATTATATGCAGGTGTGTGATTGAATATATATACTTGACTGTACACAGGGATTCTGCATGTGAATAGGATAGATCACCTGCCCTTAAGCGCGTGATCAATATGTATATTATATGTACGTGTGATTGATTATGTGTATATGTATAGATTGAAGCGGCGTCGAGCGAGCCGTGGATTGCGTGCTACTTAGGTCACCGGATAGGGATGACCATATATACGATATATTGTTTGTAATAGAAATGGGTAGTTATGCATATATAAGAATGTCAATCAGGAATTAGAGACTTACAGGATAGGAGAAATCCTACCTCCCGTGCCGGTCACGGACGTCCGATAGGGGGTCGTGACAGGTTCTCTCTTGACACTTATACCATGCTGGAAGGCAGTAAACAAGCACATGCAAGGATTCAAAGGGGACAACAGATATCCCTCGTTGAATTAGGGTTGACCAAGATCTAAGGAAGAAACGGGTTCCACACTTGACCAAGGTGTTTTGCAAGTAATAAGGGTTTACTTGTACCAACAAGGACAAATGAGATAAGGTGTATCTCTAATTGTTTCGATGGTGAACGTATCTAAGGAGAAAATGAGGTTCTTGTCATGATTTACATCCTTGACCCACAAGGGAGACATCCAATGAGGTACTCCCGAACAAAGTCGCAAGAAGAAACTAGGAAAGGAAACCAATAGTAGCCAAGACCAGTTTTTGCCTGAATGCGGAATGACTAAGCCTTAACTCTTCAAGAGTTTGTGTGACCAAGGACTCGTGTCCAAAGCCACAGAAGATATGGACGACACCATTCCCAACTTGGTTCCGATCTGATTTAACTTGAATGCATCATCGGGGGTACTCCGACACATTCTATTGAGACTTGTGAGCAATTCAAGCGACAAGTGCTCACCTTAGTTGAGGCCACTGGATCAACACCAAGGGGCTCTTAGTTAAGAAAGAAAATCGAGAGAAGGACACCCAATAAGTTGGATTCACTAAAGGATGCCCTCCTTTCTCTATCCTTCTTTCTCAAATTCCTTTTTTATAACCTTAGTGATTCATGCTAATATAGTTTCATCATGTACATTCTTTATTTAGGGAGTTGTTTGAACCTTGAAATGGTGTTTAACAGTTGCTTTAAATCATTAAAAATGAAGGGAATAAGATTTCTTTGTAGTTGAAAGGAAAATAGTTCAAAAGAGAAATTTTTTTACAAAATGTTACAGTGGCATGCTGCCAACGTGCGAGGCTCGAGAAGGCCTTATTTCCAGCGAGACACTCCGCCGGCATGCAGGCCTTGCAAATCGCCAGCATGTTTTGTAACACTAGCAAGAATTTGGTTTGAAATGAGATTTTTCCTTCATTCCTTCCTTTGATTTTAATGATTCAAAGCCTGAAAGTTCATATTTGGGTGCTGAGTTTTAGTTTCCTAAGTCCCAACATAATTTCTTTCAATCCAACAACACTCACACAAATCCAAACAACATCAAATCAAGCATTCTTCAAGAAAAAGTGATGAACATGATGAACCAATATAAACCCTAACCTCCAATCATCAAAACAACAAATGTTCAGCATAATAAACATTGATAACATCCAATAGAAGTGCTTAAATATAAAGAATGCAAAGTTTATTCCTCCATTGTTTATAAACTCATGAAAAAGTGAAGGTGAAAGAATCAAAGATGGAGGGGATTGCTACACCTACCTAATTAGAATGAGCAAGAAAGGATGAAGAGAAAGCCAGAGAGAGATTCTTGATCGTTGCTCCAGCCTCCGGTCATCAGAATCTGGTCACCACTACCTAAAATCCCCAAGTTTCCCCTACTTAGCTCTCCTAGGGTTTGGAGGCCCTTCCTTCTCTAAATTGTGTGAATGTCTCGACTAAGATGAAGAGATTGGGGTATAAGGAGTGTTTAAATTGTTGACTAGGGGAAAATGATCCTTCTGCCCTTCACTAAAAACTCCCTAATAATTGGATCCCTTTCGTATCTCCCTATCAACTTTTATTTTCTTTTATCCTTCTTAAAGCTTTTCACTAAAATCCCCAAAGACTTAATTAAATTTTTATATGCAACTAATGCATCAACCAATGTTACACACAAGTACTTTTAAATTAAAATACATCATTAACAACCATCTCCTTAATTAATTAAAGGTTTATCTAACAAGTGCCCTAGGGCACTTATTAAGGATTATATTGCTGTGAACTTGATGAAAAGTCAAAAGGATTAATTTTTATATTCTTTCATTGGTTGAAATGAATCCTTAAACAATACCTTAAGGGCACTTGTTAGCAAACCTCATAATTAATTATAAAAAGGGATGAGTGTTACATATTCTCCTAGAGTGAGAGTGTTGTTGTTCTCTTCTAGAGAGAGGTTGTAATTTTCTTCCATATAGTGAAAATTTTCTCTTGTTCTTGGTGCGTGAGGTGTTGTTTAAAAATACTTGCTTGCAGTGTGTGGATAAACTTGGGGTCTAGGCTATTTGAGAGAATATTGTGATATGTAAAAATTTTCATATAGTACTTTTCTCTAGTTGTCATTTGACAACGGTCGTAGTTATTTCTTCGGTTTGGAGTTTCTATGTTAAATTTTGTGTAGTGATTTTGGTTCTATTTTATCTTATTTTGTGGTTTATTTTCAAGTAGAAAAAAGGTATTTGTATTTTATTTAGGGCTTGGTTGGGAGGATAGTTTGAGAGGTGTGGGGTGGGGTGGGGTGGTTTGAAGCTCTTAACCCTTGGTTGGGAGTTTAATGAGCAAATGGTGTGGAATGGCAAACCATCTTAAACATCAATATCCCAAATTCCAAACCCCTCCAAATTGGGGGGTTTGGGATGATTTGTATATAATATATTCTTTAGTTCCATTTTTTACCCTTTTTTTTCACATT
Source organism: Senna tora (assembly GCA_014851425.1). NCBI lineage: Eukaryota > Viridiplantae > Streptophyta > Magnoliopsida > Fabales > Fabaceae > Senna > Senna tora. Next base: position 13,951,024 of record CM026269.1, read on the forward strand.
TTCACTTATTCATTATAAGGGTAATATTGAAATTTTTACCACTACCACCCTCTTCATTTTTTAAACTCTCAATCTGTAGAATGGTTTGTCTAACCCACTCCACACCACTCCAGTACTAACCACTCCACTCCACTAACTTAAAAACTCCCAACCAAGCCCTTATTCTTAAATTTTTTCGAACATAAACTACACTGAGGTTGTGTTTGGTATAAATGAAAATAAAGGGATGGGACTTAAAATGTCAAATCCCAAAAATTTGTCATGTTTGTTATATTTGATATGTAAAGTACTGTTCACCTTTTGACTTTGCCTTTGATTCTGACCTGAAGGAAAAATGTCGAAAATGCCCTTCCTACTTGTAACTGTCATTTTTGGTTCAGAAAATTCATAATTGAAAATAAGGACGGCAAGGGGTATTAACCTTGGGGGACTTATCCTTAGGTGATGACCTAGGTGCCTACGTACCCTTGGTAAGAGATCAAAGTCCACATAGTTCGAAGAGGAAACGTCCATAGGAGCCGTTAGGCAGGAATGTTACTTGTGGTCGCCGTGTGTGACTAGGACGTGTGTGTCTTGCTCTAGGCGGGTGAGCCACTTGTTGGAGGTATATTGTAAACAATGGGTAAGAGAACGGGGATCTCTGAATAATAATTTGGGTGAGAGAGTAAGTGAGCTCTCCTATCTGTCGATTATACTTAGTTGAGTCCCCCAAGTGAGGGGTATTTATAATTGACGTATGGAGGAATGTGGTCCACACAAGTTCTCATGAATAGTGCTCGATCCATGTTCTTTGAACTTCCCCCACGTCTCTATTACGGGAGAGTATGGGGAAAGCGTGGGTGAAGGCCACGTATAAAGCCATTGAGTGGTGCTCGTGTCACTGATCCGAGGCCTGGTTGTGCTTCTAGAAGACTAGTGCCATGTGTCCATAGGTGAGAATATTATGGAATTACATAATTCCACCAAGTTTATGGGTGCTGAGTGCCCGTGAACTTAAGTTATTTTTTGCAGAGTACTGGGGGCAAGGTCGCTCGCCATGAGTTTGTTCATGGAGTGAGCTCGACTTCTAATCAGAGGGGTGAAGGCGGTTGAGCATGCATTTGAGAGAACTTTGAGTTTCTCTGGGAGTCACTTTGAAGGCGTGGGTAGCCAAGGCTGCTACGTGTCATGATCTGGACGGCTACTGTCGCTTCGGATGTCTCGTAATCTTCTGCGAAGCCATTTTCCCTTTATTTATTATTTGCGTGTTTTCCCGGGGCACCATCATTAGCCTCAGCTTTGGATTTCTCGCATATGCCCTTTGGGTCTTTTGGAAGACTTTCGGGCTTCCAAGGGTACTTGGGTCTTAACCTTATGCGTCTTGAGGACTTCGAATCTGGGCCGTTCTTTTTTTACGTGTGTTTACTTGGATCGGATGGCTGCAGCCTTAAGTGGGTGTAAGTGATAATTACTCCTTTTCCGTTACAGGATTCGAGATCGTCGCGCCTTCTAGATCCTTATAAATACCCCTAAGATTAAAAAGCCTTCCTTTACCTTCGACTTCTCTGATTCCAATTCTCCATTTTTGAGAGTTCTTTGCTTCTCTTGTTTCTTCCAAAGCTTTTAGTCGTTCGTAGATTATGTTTTGCCATGGCCAATGAAGATGAAAGTGAGTGTTGTCTTCTTCTTCTTGTTTCTTTTTTCCTGCGTCTCTTTCTCTTCTTGATTTTGAGGTTTTCTGTTTCAATTTTCAGGATTGTATCCCTTCGATTTCACTGATATGGAAGACATTTTCTCCTCTTCCTTCTCCTTTGAATCGCGCTAAGGATAATCAAAACAAGGAAAAAAGAGAGAGGCAAGGTTCTTCTTCCAACCGAGAGAGGGTTGCCGGAGTTCGTGTTGGGATGCCTGAAGGAGGCAAGAGAGTGGAGAGAAGGCAAGGTTCTTCTCCTACTCTCGGTAACACCAGCAGAAATCATTTTCAGAGGAGAGACAACTTCCAAGGGAAATAAAGGAGGAAAAAAGTGAGGAAAAAAGGAGGAAATCCTAAAGGGAAAGCAGGGGTCCCAAGAGGCATGTTGAAACGGATTCCCGACCATTGTCTTCGACAGGACAACAGAGGACTACTCAGGTGGAGGCCAGAGTTGTTGCTTCAGTGGAGGGTACTTTTCTGTCTTCGGAGCCAACTCATCGCTCACCCTTCAGGGTGATCATATCGAGCTCTCCTTCTTCTCACTCTATCGAGCCCTTGGTCTCAGGTTTTGCTCGGAGCGTCGAGGAGCTAACGAACAAGAGAGCTCAAATGGATGGCGCGGTCGATCAGGCTGGAGCTACTACCATTAAAAGGAGGGCTGAGGCTCCTACTGAAAAGGAGACTAGTGCCCTTGCCAAAGGAGGGAATGTAGTGGCTAGTCAAATCATTGCCACTGCTTTTGGAGATGCGGCTCTAGAAACTTTTGTGAGAACTTTCGAGCCTGAGCAGTGCAAGCTTGGGGAGGTGCCTCCTTTTATCCTAGTGGCCCTTGGTAAGCATTTTCCTATGGATCTAACTGAGAGGGCTGCTAGTGCAATAGATACAAATGTTGTAGACAATGCTTTAAGAGCTTTTGAGGGTGCTGCCAACTCTCTGTCTGACTTCCACTAGGCTAGAGATATGCGACAGGTGCAAGTGGTAAGTATTAATCTCTGAACACTCTTCAAGTTATTTTTAGAGTAAGATTTTGAGTGCATGACCTTAAAGTGATGATCCTTGTTTTATGTAGGCTAGGCTTCGCTTGGAGCGAGAAGAGTTGACCTCAGCTCTTAAAACAAAAGACAATATTCTCGAGCGCACGAGAGAGCAACTTGAGGAAGCGCGCGAGAACTTGGAAATAAGGGGAAAAGAGTTGGAGTCTCTGACTCGCAAGGTCGCTCGCCTTCAGGACAAAAGTGACCATCTTTAAAGAGGTCAAACTCTTGCGGTCGGACTTGAAAAGGGCTCGCAACGAATTAGACTCGCTGGGAGGATGCAGAGAAGCGTCTGCAGGAACTACGATCTCTTCGTGAGGCTTTGAGGAATACTGAAGCCCACACGCATGAGAATATGGTAGGCTGGTTAGATGCTGAGAGCAAGATTGGGGACACAGCTGATCGTCAAGTGAAGAGGTTGGCGGAAAGGATGTACGGGATGCTGCTGGCGGTCGAGCAACTCACGCGTCTTCGTGGGGAGAGGTTTTCTGCTGAGTGGGTGAGCTCTCTTTATCCTTCCTTGGATATTTTCAATGGCGACTCAAGGGTCGGCTTGCGACTGATCCTCCCATGGATTTTACTCACCTCCGTTGGTTGGCTGAGTGTCCCCTGAACCATCATCTTCTTTTCGTGACAGCTGGACATGTTCTTGAGATCGAAGCTACTTCTCAGCCAATGGTGGAGAGTGTATTGAAGGAGCCGTCACGAGATGTTGGCAATCCCAAGCCCAGTGATCCCTTGATTAATGTTGACCTTAGGGATGCCCAAGAGCAAATTTTATTTTGTAGGGTCTCTCTCTTTTTTTATGCCAAGTGTAATAGGCGATTGCCTAACTTGATATATAAATGAAATGACATTTGTCTTTGATTTATTTGTTCTCTTTTCACTTATGGGTAAAAAGATTTCATACAAGTACCGTGTGATCAAGACGGTTTTGCATGAATTATGGAATTTTGCTAGCATAGTTTTTGTATAAACGTTCATTTAGGGCTCCACGTGGAGTAACTGCCTTTTTGGGTTGTTTTCGCGTCCCTGATAGGCTACTTGGACAAGTGGCACCGTCTCATGGGGAACCTTTACATGATCTTGGTATTTTTCCAAGTATCTTTGGAGGCGGTCGGCCCTCTTTGCCTTAGAAGGGCTTTTTGCAAGTTGACTTTGTAGACTTAGTTTTTATTTTGGTATGGGTCATGTCGTTATTCGTAAAAAGGAGTTTCGATTAACTGTAAACAAAAGGGTTACATCCAAAAACCTATGGACCTTAGGAGGTTTATTCTAAGAACGATAATTCTTAACATACAATATCGAAAAGACATGGACAACATATATATGTTTAGCCAAAATGTTGAAGGTGCGAAATGCAGAGTTCATCAAAGAGATTAAGCGAGGGCTTTATCTGAGTGGGCAGACTCCTTAGGTGCCATTTATGTGTCTTTGTCCTTGTTGGAATTCTTACAAGGTTCTTTGGGGCCAGGGCGAGCGACCTTGATGGTCTTGGTTAGGCTAGCTTCGTAGCATGCTCGCACTAGTTTCTAGTCCGCCGTGATTTCTCCAATTCCATGTGGCGTAAAAAATTTCATGGTAAGTTGTGTCATGGACATAATAGCTCTGAGCTTGTTCAGGGACGGTCGCCCTAGAGTAACATTGTATGCTGAGGGTGCCAAGACGATGATGAAGTCTACGTCTAGGCTTGCTACCTTAGGTAGAGTTTCTACCGATGTGCGGGCTGGTATGACTCCTTCTGCAGGGACTTGGGATCCGGAGAACCCAATAAGTGTACCAGGAAATGGCCTTATGCTTGCCTTGCTTAGGCCAAGTTTCTTGAACGTATTAAAGTAGAGGACGTCCACCGAGGATCCTTGGTCTACAAGGCCTCGCTTTACCTCGTAATTTTCTATGACTATGGTTATGACCATGGGGTCATCATGGACCAGCGCTTGAAGGTTCGAGAAGTCGAATGTAATCATATCTTCTTTGGTCTCTTCGTTCTTCTTACTTTGATTAAGGATGTAGCCGAGGGAGAGTATGGAACGTTCTTGCCTCTTTTTGTTCTGCGGTTGTGAGGCATTACCCTTCAGTAGTCCTCTTCGATAACATTAATGACTTCGCGAGGGGATTGTGGCTCACTATTGCCCTTCGGTCGCTTCCCGTTGGCTTTGTCGGTATCCTTGATGTATCTCCCCAACTGTCCCTTTCGTATTAGGTCCTCGATCTGGTCTTTGAGATGTATGTAATCGTTGGTCTCGTGACTGTAGTCTTTGTGGAATTGGCAGTATTTGGACTTATCCACAGGTTTTCCAATTTTCCGTCTCTTAATCTAAGGAGGAAAGTTGAGCATGTTAGAGTGATAGATTTCTTCCAGGACTCCCATGTGGGATTTTTTGACTGGCATGTAGCTGGTGAATCGTCCTCTGGGGGCGAACGAGGTTGGGGTGGCGAGCGCTTCCTGCTATTCTTTTCTTTTTGACATTGGTTGTCATCCGTTCCTTTTTCTTTCTTCTTTTCTGAACGGTCCAGGTCAGTTCTGCTTATTAGGAATTTTTGCATTTTGTCCTTCGCTATTTAGGCGTTCTCCTCTTGAATGAATCACTCTACTCTGTCCATTAGTTCTTGCAAGGTGGATACTGGGCACCTGTTGAGCTCGCCGTAGAATTGCAAATATCTGAGGCCTTGTTTAATAATGAAGATGGCAACTGCGTCTTAGAGGCCTCTAACTTTGAGCGAGAGCTTCGTGAATCGCGCTAGGAAGGCTTGCAATGTTTCTCCTTCTTCTTGGTGGAAAGCTCTGAAGGAATCATCATTTTTTGGTACTCTTTGCTGCTGACAAACTGGGTAAGGAACTTTTGAGCCAACTGCTCAAAACTATGGATGGAATTCGTAGGCGGCCGCTTCTTTGAGAGTAGATGAGAAGACATGGCATTGTTGTCTGTCAGTCATGCTGAGTATTGACAGTGCTAAGTTGAAGGTGTTGAGGTGGTCCCGCGGGTCGGCCTCTCCTCCATAGGGCTCTATGCGGAAAGGCATCTTGAATCTTATGGGCATGTGCTCATTCATGACTTGTTGAGCGAAGGGGTGTTGCCCTCTCCCTTGGAAATCGAATCTGGGCTAATGGTATTGGCTTGAGTAGACTGCGGACGCACCGTAGGAGGCATATGGAATGTAAGCGCCTGCCTATAGCATGTGTAGGTGGGAGCCTGGTGGATAGTTTGGGACAGGGAGTCACCAATAGTCAGTAGGCGAGTGTATTACTTGCCCAGCGATCATTGTTGGTCCAGGTTGGATGATCGGTGGTGGAGCTGGTGTGGTGAGTGATAGTCAGGCGAACTCCATTGGTAGAGTTCTGAATTGTATGGAGGGCGTCGAAGGCAGATTGGTTGTTTCAGGTGCTAACACGTTTGATGGTCTTACGAGCACTGGTGTGCTATGCAATGCTGTTGGCATCTGGGTGTCTGCGTTTGCTTGAGCTTATTCTGCTTGAGTGGGGCCTCCGTAAATTTCCCGTTCGCGTTGGCGCATCCATGCTATCTCGGCTTCTAGCGCACTATTTGGTTTTTGTGTGTAGGTCTTGTTGGGTCTATTTGTCCTTGGCTGCTACCAGGTGGACACGAGACATGTGGCATGTCGTAAGGATGTTGGGGGCATATTTCCTCCCTGGTTGCTGGTGTTTGAGAAATATTTTCTACATTAGTTACTTGGGATGTTGTGATGTTTTGTGGTTGATTTGTGATCGAAGTTCCTGCCTCCACTGTAGTCGTGTTGGCGTTGGTTGTTCCTTGTCTATTTTGCATACTGTGTCTTGGAGCACTTGCGTCGATCTTGGCAGCGGATGCATTTGAGTCAGTCATTCGTGAAAGCTACCTGTTAAGAGAATTAAACAAAAAATGGGTTTATGAGTGTTAGGTACACTACTAGAAAAACAGTGTTTAGTGACCGCTGAATCGGTCACAAAATAGCAAAATCGGTCACTAAATTGAGGTTTAGTGACCGATTCGTAACCAACGATGGTGGTTGGTATTTCGTTAGTCACTAGTAATTTGCGACTGCAGAGTCGGCGGTTACAAATTTAGTGACTGGCGTGGCACTCACAAAGCAGTTAGAGATTATCCAACCCTCTTGTAGTCACAAATCGGTCACAAATTTGTGACTAACGTGCGGTCAAAAATTGGTTGTAAATTTTGGAGACCCTCCCGGTCACAAATCAGTCACAAAACTTAGTCATAAATCGGTCATAAATTTGTGACTGACGTGCGATCAAAAAATGGTTGAAAATTTTGGATACCCTCTCAGTCACAAATTGGTCATAAAGTTCAGTCACAAAATACTATTATAGTTTAGTCAAAAATTTTGTGACTAAATATATCTCTAGTCACTAATTTGTCACAAATAACAATTTAATAATAAATAATAATTGAAAATTATATAAACCACTAATATATATATATATATATATATATTCATAGTGACACCTAAAAATACTTGTATCTTAAACATATAAGTCAAACAATCTCATGAGAACAAAATACAAGTCTCAAATATACAAGTCTAAAACAATCTCGTGAGAAACAAAGTACTAGTCTAAAATAATCTCCTGAGAAACAAAATACAAGTCTAAAACAATCTCATGAGTCACATACATAAATAAAAGCTCATCCCATTTTTTGCCAAGAGTTGTTGCACAATTGTTTCAAGGTTTTGTATCTTCCTTTGCATCTCTTCCTTCTCCCGCTTGTCCTGTGCAGCCTTTTCTGCCTCTTCATGCATCACTTCCATTTGTTCAAAGCTATCTTCATTATTATTAGGGACATAGCTTGAACCTTGGGATGGTATAGATTGAGAAATTTGACCACTAATTATGGAACCCTCTACAAACCCATAAATTCTTTCTTTTCTTGGACCACCAACAACTTTGTTCCAAAGTGATGCCTCTTACTCAATTGTTATAGATCCACTAGCTTGAACATTGACATCTTCCTCATTTGATATGTCACCAATCGACTCTTTGATCTCACTCTCAAAGTTCTCCTAAAAATCATGTCTAGAACATTAAAAGAACCTTCAACCACAATATTCAGCACATAAAATTTACAAACATGAACTCCAGCCACCCAAAACGGAATCTCAATCCTTTATCTTAACACTTTAACAGGGTTCCAAAAGGGGAAAACAAACCAAAAAAATGCTCACAAAAGTAGCACTATAAAAAAAACTTGAACTACCATTTAAGCACTTTAAAAAGGATTTTGGGTTGTGAAACGCAAGTTAAACAACGGCACCAAAAATAACATCTTAAATCACCATATGGCCATTTAAGTATACATGTTTACAAGACTCAAACTTGCAATGAATTAAAATTAATTATGTTAACAAGTACTACTTTTATTTTATTAAATTTGTTATCATAATAGTTTGTATTACTTTAAAAAGTCAAATAAAATTAGAAGAGCAAATTTGCGGTCTAATTAAAGAATTTATAAATGCTCAGTAAGACTTGATGCATGGTTGCATCATCATTCATCCATGAGGCAACTTATTCATTGAATTGAAGTCATACCTATACATCACGTGTGACTTAGTAATTCAAGATTATATCCAATTAAGAAAGCTAAGTGCAAACATATATCCAATTTTCTATCTATCTTTTTTAAAAGGGCAAAAAGATCAATTTTAAGTTCTGATCTAGACTTTGTTTCTTGCACTCTCTTTTCTTTTTCAGTTCTCATTTTCTAGTATTAAAAGCATCAAATTAAGTTATATTTGTACACTGTAAAAAGTCTATTTAAACACTTCGAAAAAAGAGATATTAAGTGAAGAAGACAACCATCAATCACCCCTACATTTACACGCTTAAAAGTATCTTTTAAGCACTCAAAGAAAGGGTTTCAAGTAGAAAATCTAAATCAGCAACCAACAACATATTTGCACAGTTACAAATATCATTTGTGCACTTCAAAGAAATGATTTCATGTAGGGAAAAACAAATCAGCAACTAATAGCTTCTTTTCCACTTGGAAATGCATAAAAGAAGGTCCTCATGGATGAACTTAGAATGAGGGGAGGAAAGAAGGAAGGAAGGGAGACAAGTCTTATTTCTATTCTACCAAATCGGAATTCCAAATAAAGATAATGTAATTATGTAATTAATCACAATAATTTAATTGAAAGATGACATAGCAATTGAGGGGGAAGAAGATCAGAATCATTATGGATATATTGTTCACATAATTTAGTCTCTAACCAATAAAATTGATGATATAGAACTATAAAAATTAAGAAAAAGTTTAAAAATTAAAACTTGAGAGAGAAAGACTGGAATCTTTTGGGTGGACATTGGAGAATCAAAACCATCATCAATAAATGGTTTTGCAGTTTGATGACCATCCAACGGTCCAAACCTCAACAACCACTCCTCAAAAGTGAAAATATATTTATGAAAATTTTGTTTCTCTTCTCATGTATAATAACCAATAAATAATATACACCTAAGAGACCAATTTAATAAAAAAATAAAATAAAATAGCAAATCACGTTTCATCCCATTTAGTATTAATATATTATCCAATACCCAAATAAAAGTAAATGTAAAGTTATCTCTCTATCTATCTCTCCTATGTATAAGCCCAATATAAGTCTTTTTGTTGGCAAAATGGATAAGGACCACTTCATTCCTCTAACCCGCTTGTCCACCAAGCAACCCACACCTCTCATATCTTATCTTCTCAATTCTTCTTCGTTAAGCTTTTAAAGCAAAATAAAGAATAAATTAAATTAAGATAATGAAACAAAACCCTTTCTATTCTCCCTTAGGCGTGGGCATGATAAAGTATCACCTATTTAGTGGCTAAAAAAGAAAGAATGCTTGGGTTTATTATTTGTATCACCTATGTCCACCTCGTGTCTTCCTCGCACATGTCCAAACCGTAAAATCCATTCCCTCTACCTTTAATAAAGAATAGACAGAGAAAGGTGTTAATAAAGCTAAGCATACAAAAAAGGGAATTTAGGGATTGGATTCCTAAAACTAATAAAATATCCAATTTGCTTAAAGGCCTGATTCAATTCCTTCCAGCAATCCTGGCATCTCACAAAGTATATATTAAGAAATAGAGAAATGGGTTTCATTTAGAAAAAAAGGTTCAAGTAATGGGGTTTATAAAGAGATAATATATGGTGAACAAGTAATCAAAACCAAAACAGAGTAAGGAATCGTTTACCCCTTCACTGTTCACAGCTTCGAAGATCGATGGAAGCAACTCAGTCGATGATGGTGGTTCGACGATGGTGGTCCGAGTCGATGATTGTGGTCTCGTTCACAGCGTCGTTCTCGTGCGCTCTCCTTTTCTCGGTACTTAGTGAATGAAATCGATGCTCTCTGCTTCTCGTGCTCTCTCCCTTTCTTGGTTCTTAGTGAGTGAAGTTGATGAATGTTAGGGCACAATTAGCAGCTCCGTTGATGATGGTGTATGTTTGTTTGTGAGAAGAGACAATGAAATGAAAAATTTTTTGGAAAATTGTCGTAGCCAAAAATGACAATATTTTTGGTTGGAGCCAAAAATATTTTTGGTTCGAATTTAATCACTTTTTTTATGAGCAAATAATGTTTTTATAAAAAATAATTTTTTCTTAGTTAAATGTATTTGTGACTGAAAATTGACTATTTTTTAACTATTTAGTGACCGAAAATTTTTAACTGAGATTCCAATCACTAATTTTAAGAGTTTTAAGAATTTAGTGACTAATTTTTACGTAAGTCACAAATCAGTCAATATTTAATCATTTTAGTGACTAATTTTATGGCAGTCACAAATAGCAGTCACTACTAACAGTTTTTCTAGTAGTGGTATATACTCCTATTCCCTGAAAAAGAAATTTCGTTTAGTGGCATAATGCGCAAGGCATTGTGGTTTGAGAAGGACCGCGGTGGGCACCAATGTAACTGTCATTTTTAGTTCAGACAATTCATAATTGAAAATAAGAACTGCAAGGGGTCTTAACCTTGGGGGACTCATCCTGAGGTGATGACCTAGGCGCCTACGTACCCTTAGTAAGGGATCAAAGTCCATGTAGTTTGAAGAGGAAACATCCATAGGAGTCGTTAGGAAAGAATGTTACTTGTGATCACCGTGTGCGGCTAGGACATGTGTGTCTTTCTCCGGGCGAGCGAACCAACGGTTGGAGGTATATCGTAAGCAATGGGTAAGAGAATGGGGATCTCTTAATAGTAATTTGGGTGAGAGAGTAAGTGAGCTCTGTTATCTGTCGATTAGACTTAGTTGAGTCTCCTGAGTGAGGGGTATTTATACTTGACGTAGGGAGGAACGTGTTCGACCCACGTTCTCATGAATAGTGCTCGACCCATGTTATTTGAACTTCCCCCGCGTCTCTATTATGGGAGAGTATGGGGGAAACGTGGGTGAGGGCCATGAATAAAGCCGAGTGGTGCCACGTGTCACTGATCCGAGGTGTAGTTGTGCTTCTAGAAGACTAGTGTCACATGTCCATAGGTGAGAATATTATGGAATTATACTACTATTTGCTAAACCCTAGCTATTTTCATTCGTGTATTCTCTCGTCTCTCTCTGACACTTGATCTTCTTCCACTTATGACTGCCATAGTTGTCGTCATCGTGATTGCCCACCATCGTTGCCATCGCTGTCGTTGATTGTCGCTGTTGCCAGCAAGATCTAGGAGTTTCTACATTGTCACCCACCGTTATCTCTTGTCTTCTTGTCACCCACCATCATTGCTGTGGAGAGCTTCAGAGCTTCAAGCAAACTTTGGACCTAAGAAGGTGATGAAGACCGATGGTGTTGCTTATTGCGATGAAGACCCACAGTGTCGCTAATGGCTATGGTTGTGGCAGGTCAGACGATGAAGAGGACGATGTTGGCAGCGACACTCTAATGTCAAGGTGAGGAAGGAATGGCTTAATGGGGTTGGCTACGTTTTGAACTTGTGATGAAAATGACGTGAAAGAAGATGCGAAGCGGCGGATGAGATTCGAAAATTGGGTTCACGACTTTATATATATTTTTTAATTTCCCACACCTACTACCAATCTACCTTCATTAATTATAATAATATTATAATATATTGGTTAGTGTAACTACGGAATATTGCCCCCAGGGACACTTGGCACTGGGCTTCTATAAGGGCTGCAGGAGCTCACGTCAGTGACACGTGGCACCACACATTCACTTCCTACGTGGCCGGTACCCACATTTTCCTCTTGAGCTCCCATCCAAGAAACATGGGAAGTCTTCAAGCATCATGGGATGACCCACGTCGAGCAGGAACGTGGGTCAATCACGTCCTCCCCCACACTTGGTATAAATTAAAAGGCCCTCACCCGGGGGACTCAAGGGAAATGAAGTCAGAAAAACTCTGAATACGCAAAAGCTAAACTTAGCGTTCCTAAATACAACACACCTCCTCATTTATCTCAAAGCTTGGTCTACTGCCCACCAAACTCCACCTTCAACTGGTATATCTCCATCCCGGAGATCTCCATCAACAAAGCTCCTAGCAGCTCCGAGAGACCCTTACTCTCACCCAGCCTAAGGCAACCTCCAACGAGTGGCTCGCCTGCCCGGAGTACCTTACACACGTCCTAGCTGCACACGGTCCTCTATAGGTAATCACCTTGCTCAACGGCACCTACAGACGTTATCATGGCGAACTACGTGGACTTTGATCCCTTCCTAAGCGTACGTAGGCACCTAGGTCTCCACCTAAGGACAAGTCCCCCAAGGTTCCGACCCCTTGCGGTCCTTACTCTTAACTTAAAATTGTCTGAACCAAAAACTAAAAATGACAGTTACATTGGCGCCCACCGCGGTCTATCTCAAACCACAATGGCTTGTGCACTCTGCCGCTAAACGACATTTCTTTTTCGAGGAGTAGGAATATCTACCTAAACACTCAGAAACTCATGTTTTAAATTTTATATCCATAGGGAAAATCTGGAAATGACCAACTCAAATGTTCCTACGGCCACGACCGATGCAAGCGCTCCAAGGCGCAGCACAAGGAATAGACAGGGGACGATTGAAGTTGCCACAACGGAAGTAGGCGGGTCGAATACAACCCAATCACAGAACACCTCGATGGCACAAGTGACTATCACGGAGACCGTTGTCCAAATGCCAGCAACTAGGGAGGAAGCATGCCCTCAACATCCCTATGGCATGCCGCACAACCCATGCCCTCCAACTAGCAACCAAGAGCTAACAGAACCATCAAGGACCTTGCGTGAAATGGAGCTAGCTTGACTCGAGGCAGAGATAGCAGCCATACGTCAACCACAGTGGGAAGAGGATAGAAACCGCCCCAAGCAAATACGAGTATTCAAATACCGATAGCACCTTACAGCGCGCTTGCGGGCCCTTCCAACGACCTTACCGGCTTACCACAATACAATTTAGAACTCTGCCTATGGAGTTTACATGGCTATCACTAACGGCACTAGCTCCCCCGCCGTCAATCCCACCTTGGCCAACAATGGTCGCCGGACAGCAAGTACGCCCGCCCACGGACTACCTGCGACAACCTATCCCAAATTACCCGCCAGGATTTTATCTGCATATGCCTTGGGCAGGAGCCTACAACCCGTACGCCCCCTATGACATGTCCACTCACTCAGGAAAATATCATTGGCCCGGCTTCGACTTCCAAGGGAAAGGGAGGCACCCCTTCACCCAACAAGCCATGAACGAACATGTGCCAATGGGTTTCAAGATGCCTTTCCATATAGAACGTTATGGCGGAGAAACTGATCCACGGGACCACATCAACACTTTCAACTTGGCTATGTCGATACTCGGTATGACGGACGGTCAGCAATGCCGAGTCTTCTCCTCGACCTTGAAGGAAGCGGCTCTAAGATGGTTTTTAGTACTGCCCATAAACTCGATCCACAGCTTTGAGCAGTTGGCACAAAAGTTTCTCACCTAGTTTGCCAGCAGCAAAGAATACTAGAAGAACAAGGATTCCTTCATCGACTTCCACCAGGAATCAGGGAAAACTTTACAAGCCTTCTTAGCTCGCTTCACGAAACTCTCTCTCCAAGTCAGAGGCCACCAAGACGCCGTTGTAATCTTCGTCATTAAACAAGGCCTCCGATGCTCACAGTTTTACGGGGAGCTTAACAGATGCCCTGTTTCTACCTTGCAAGAGCTAATGGACCGAACAAAATGGTTCATCTAGGAGGAGAACGCCCAGATTGACAAAGATAAGATGAGAAAATTCCTAATAAGTAGGTCCAACCTGGAGCGATTTGAGAAAAAGAAGGAAAAGACGGCAACGGAAAACCAAAATCCCAAGGAGAAAAACAACAAGAAGCACTCGCCGCCATGATGTCGAACGCCTCCTAGAGGACGGTTCACCAGCTACACTCCTCTCAACAAGTCACATGTCGGGGTCCTTGAGGAAATTTACCACTCGGACATGCTCAGTTTCCCTCCACAAATGAAGAGGCGGAAAACTGAAAAACCGATGGATAAATCTAAATATTTCCAATTACACAAAGACTTCGGGCACGAGACTAACGACTGTATCCACTTGAAGGATCAGATCGAGGACCTGATCTGCAAAGGACAGTTGGGCACGTACATCATGGAGGAAAGCAGAGCCAATACAGAACAACCAAGGCATACCGGGGACCAAGCACCTACTCGCGGGGTTATCAGTGTCATCGCAGGCGGATTGCAGAAGGGAACTACCTCGCAACCGCAAAATAAGAAAAGGGTAGAACGCTCCATACTCGCCCTCGACTATGCCCCGAAGCATAGAAAAAGAAGCAAAGAACCAAAGGGAGACCCTATCACGTTCGACCTCACGAACCTCGAAGGACCAATTCACGATGACCCAATGGTGGTGACCGCAGTCATTGCCAATTACGAGGTCAAACGAGTCTTAATAGACCAAGGATCCTCAGCGGACGTCTTTTATTTCGACAGTTTTAAGAAGCTCGGGTTAGACGAGGTCAACATGAAGCCCTTCCCTAGCACTCTCATAGGGTTCTCTGGAGCTCAAGTTCCTGCAGAAGGAATCATATCAACCCGTAGAACTATGGGCACTTTACCAAAGGTAGCAAGCCTTGACGTGAATTTCATCATCGTCTCAGCACCTTCGGCGTACAACGCCATCCTCGGGCGACCGTCCCTAAACAAACTCAAAGCTATAGTTCCCACCGCACAGCTTACTATGAAATTCCCGACGCCACATGGGGTCATAGAAAATCATGGCGACCAAAAACTGGCGCGAGCCTGCTACGCGGCAAGCTTAACCAAGACCATCAAGGTCTCTCGCCCTGGTCCCAAAGAATCACGGGAGGAACCCTCCAATGGCAAAGACTCAGGAGCAAATTCCCAAGTGTCCGCCCGCCCAGACCAAGCCTCCATCTAAACTCTAAACGCACTTTCCACGCTCAGAAACACTTCTCGGTCAAGTTACACATGTCTCAGTTTATTCGAATGTAATCTTTTGTTTACCATTAATCGAAATTTTCCTTTTGAAAAGAGACATGGCCTATATCCACAAAGTCAACTCGCAAAAGTCCCAAGGAAGGCCATAGGGCCGACTGCCCGAAAAAACGCTTAAGAGCCACCAAGACCAAGCTAAGATTCCCCTAAAGTACGAATAAAAGCCTCTTGGGCGCGAAACCACGAAATGAACGTTCACACAAAACACGCTAGAAAAAAGTATGCGACCGTCCTGATCACACGGTACTCATGCAAGAATCTTTCTACCCCGAAGTAAAGAGATAACCAAATAAAAAAGACTGTACTAATGCAAAACCTTTTTGCCCAGAAGTAAAAAGAGAGACAGTTAAAATCTAACATTAATTCTCATTAATGTAACAAAAGGGGAAGGCGTCCGCCTATTACAAGGAACAAAACCCAAAACCCTACATAAACCTATTCTTGGGCACTCCCAAGATCTACGTTGGCTTCGGCCTCCACAGGCTCGACGTTGCTAGCATCTCCTGACAGCCTCCTTTGGAACACTTCGTCTAACTGCTGAGAAGTAGTTCCAATCTCTGGAGCACACCCGCCAACAACGGAAAGCACTTGATGATCCAGCGGGCGGTCAGCCAATTGGTGGAGATAAACGAAGTTCAAAGAAGGATCAGTCTCCAGCCGACCTCTAAGCTCACCATCAAGAAGCTTCAAGGAAGGATGCAGGGAACCCACCCACTCAGCTGGGAACCTCTCTCCACGAAGACACTCGAGTTGCTCGACCGCCAGCAACATCCCAAACATCCTCTGCACTAGCAGCTCCCCCTAATGGTCAGTAACGTTGGCCACCTTGCTCTTAGTCTCTAGCCAGCCTGCAAGATTTTCGCCGGCGCGAGTCTTGGCACTCTTCAAAGCCTCACGAAGAGAGTGCAACTCATGCTGGCGCTTCTCTGCGTCGGCAAGCTCCTTGCGAGTTTTCTCAAACTTCGATCGTAGAAGCTTAACCTCGGAAAGCTGGGCACCCTCGGCTCTAAGGCGAGCCACCTCATGAGTCAACAACCTTATCTCACAACCCTGGTCCTCACACTCAAACTCCTTCGCAGACAGTTGTCCGCACACATCCACCAAACTATTCTGAGTAGCCTCCAGAGCTGAACAACTAGGGGCCAAAAACCCAAAAAGACGGTCTCTGTCAAGGCGGACGTCATGCTGCACGAAACGGAAAATGACAGTAAATAAAGAAAACCTCAGGTCAAAAACGATTGAAGAGGACAGACTGGAACGGCTATAGAGAAAAACACTTAACGCTTGCTTCTCCCACACAGTTCCAGCTTGGTGGAAGTCGGCCAACGCCTTGGCAACACTGCCAAAGGCACGAACAGTAATGTTCAGGGGACTAGTGTCTAATCCCCTAGCAGCTCTCTCGCCCATTTCGACAGGAAAGCGCCTACCCAAAGCCACCAGGTCAAAAGATGGTTCTCCCTCCGGAAGCTTGACAGGCTCAAAAGGGTCAACATCTGACCCCAAAGAAACATCTTATGTGGAGGTCATTTGACTCACCACTACATTCCCTCCACCAGAGAGGGTCCCGGCCTCTTCAGTCGCTTCATCAGCTCCGGCCCCTCCAGTTGAAGCCTTAGCCATTGTCTCATCTGTAGTGGCCCTCTCCCCCGCAGAAAGGTCACCCGCAGGTTCTCGACTGTCCGTTGAGCTTTTTTGCTCGCAGGCTCATCAACACTTCCAGCAGAATTCGGAGCCGTAGTGCGAGACGACAAAACCACCTTTATAGGTGATTGACGAACAGGCACATGAGGAGGAAGAGTACCCTCCACCGAAGCCACCACCCTTGCATCCGATTTTCGCTGAGAAACCTGAGACAACTGTCTCGAACCCACACCAAAAAGCTTCTTGAACCCCCCTTCTTTGTTCTTGGGGTCCACTACCACTGCAATTTCCCTCTTATCTCTCCCCTTGGAACCTCCACCGTCTCCTCTCCCCTCTTTCCTCCTCGTTTTCCCTTTGGGATCCTCTTGCCGACGCACCTTATCAGGAGAAGGCGGAGTGTACATTCGGATATCTTTTCCACTTCCACCAGACACTTCGGCAACTCTTCCTCGACCAGGAGAAAGGTCCTGCCCAAATTTCTTCCCCCCTACTCTGACTGTTGTCCCGAGTATGGCTAAGAAGAGGAGGAGGAAGATCCCCCAGGTCAGTAAAGTCAAAAGAAAAAAGACTGTCGTCGTCACCGGCCATGGTGAAGTTTTACAAAGAAGAATGACAGAGGAGAATGAAAATCCCACGGAGAAGAAAGGTGCGAAAACTGGGGAGAAAAGCTCTGATAAAATAGGGAAACAGAGAGATCGTTAAAAAGTTGAAGACGAAGAAGATAAAACAACAAACTTCCAAATACAGGGTATTTATAAGAAGCACAAGGGCGCAACGATTCGAAAAAACTTTGCCTCGCTCGAATCCCGCAACGGATAAATCATCATCCAGTGCACTCAGCACAAGCTGTAACCGCCTGTCCCAGTCGAACACGTGGAAAGAAGGAACGGCCCAGATCCATCAGCCGAGAACCGGAGGAATAAAGATCGAAAAGCCCCCAGGAACCCAAGAGTCACCTAAAGGGACCAAAGGGCCTTTACAGAAATCCATTATCAAGGCTAACGATGGTAGCCCTCGGAAAGGCACTTGCATTAAATAAAGAAAAACGGTTGCAAGGTTACCTGAAGTCACGAAGACCAGTCAGACCATGACACGTGGTGGCGACAACAGCTCGTTTTTCCAAAGGGCAGCTCCTCACAAAGTCCCCTCCGGCCACAGTCGACGGACGAGCCTGTCCAGGGAAAGACGTTCCGGATGTCCAAAATACCCTTGGCCTTTGGGTTTCTTCCGCACACCCCCAAAGGGCATCTCCGGAAATTCCTCTATACAATGATGAGTTCTCCTCGGAAAGACGCGTACTTTCTGCAGAGACGGCTCAAAAAAGTTGCTGAGGAAGTCAAGCAGTCAGCCGCCCAGATCAAGACGTGTGACATCTTTGACATCCCTACTCTCTCAAAGGAAATCAGGAAGGGATACGCGAAACCTCTTCAATCGAACGACCAACCAAGATGGCCAAACCAACTTGCGGACGGGCTCGTTTGGCAAAAGACAACAAATGGGAAATTTTCCTTAAGTAGCTCGCTAAAAGAAACTTAAGTCCACGGGCACCCAGCACACGTAGACTTGGAGAACTTATGTAACTACGAAATATTCCCCCTAGGGACACGTGGCACTGGGCTTTTAGAAGGGCTGCAGGAGCTCACGCCAATGACACGTGGCATCACACATTCACCTCTTACTTGGCTAGTACCCACGTTTCCCCTCTTGAGCTCCCGTCCAAGAAACATGGGAAGCCTTCAAACATCATGGGCTGACCCACGTTGAGCAAGAACGTGGGTCAACCATGTCCTCTCCCACACTTGGTATAAAAGGCCCTAACCCGGGGGACTTAAGGGAAATGAAGTAAGAAAAACTCTGAATACGCAGAAGCTAGACTTAGCCTTCCTAAATATAACACACCTCCTCATTTGTCTCAAAGCTTGGTCTACTGCCTCCCAAACTCCCCCATCAACCGGTATATCTCCATCCCAGAGATTTCCATCAGTAAAGCTCCCAGCAGCTCCGAGAGACCCTTACTCTCTCCTAGTTTAAGGCAACCTTCAACGAGTTGCTCGTCTGCCCAGAGTACCTTACACACATCCTAGCCGCACACGACCCTCCACAGGTAATCACCTTGCCTAACGGCTCCTACGGACGTTATCATGGCGAACTACATGGACTTTGATCCCTTCCTAAGGGTACATAGGCACCTAGGTTTTCACCTAAGGACAAGTCCCCAAGGTTACGACCCCTTGTGGTCCTTACGCTTAATTTAGAATTGTCTGAACCAAAAATGACAATTACATTTAGGATATTTTAGTCTTACATCACATTTTTACATACTAATATTTTTTTTATTATTATATTGTTCTACTTTATATATTCAATTTTGGCCAAAAACATGGCTTTTGAGGAACACATAAAATTAACGAAGATGGATCTGCTTCCACACCAGCTCTTTGCCTTAACAATTCACATAGCCACTAGTCTTCCTTACCGCCGGATTTACATATCGTATCTGAATTTCTGAAACTGTATTTCAGGATTGGAATTTGATCGAGGCAGGATTGAAGAAGAAAGGCGATGCCTCCGAAGAACAATGCCCCTTCTTCCTGCTCTGTTCCTACTCTCTTCCTTATATTCACCGTCCTGTGCATTCTTTCACTGACCCTCTTCTTTTCCACCACATCAAATCATTCACATTCCGCCGTTTCTTCCCTTTCTTACCAGAACTGGCCTCAATCTACCGCCGATTCCATCAACGTCTACGTTGCAGACCTACCTAGATCCCTGAACTACGGCCTACTCGAGAAATATTGGTCCTTCAATGCAGATTCTAGGCTCGGCAGCGACGCAGACGCTGAGATTCGATCGCAACATTTTTCTAAGAGCCGCGAATTCCCACCGTATCCGGAGAACCCGTTGATAAAGCAGTATAGTGCTGAGTACTGGATTATGGGGGATTTGATGACTCCACAGGAACAGCGAGTTGGGTCGTTTGCAAGACGGGTCTTCGATGTAAAAGAGGCTGATGTGATTTTTGTGCCGTTCTTCGCGACGCTGAGTGCAGAAATGCAACTTGGTAGGGCAAAAGGGCAGTTTAGGAAGAAGGTTGGGAATGAAGATTACGAGAGGCAGAAGGAAGTGATTGAGTTTCTTAAGAGAACAGAAGCTTGGAAGCGATCTGGCGGGCGAGATCACGTCTTTGTTCTCACTGGTGTGTTCCACTTATATGCCTTTTAGCTTAGTTTCCATAGTTGTAGGGCTTCTGTTTGTGCTTATGCCTTAGGTGCATTTGTGAGTTTGTTGGTAATGGCGAACTGCTATTTTTTTTTTTTCTTGTTTTAAATTACAAAGAGCCATAGGATCTAATAGTGGGGAAAAGGAGGCGGGTAGTGATCGATGTCCCTCTAGAACTTAAGTCGAACCCTCTTCTTCTAGGTACTGAATATTTGTTGCTTGTGAAATGTGAAAGAGAGATGGTTTCAAACCTGGATTTTCCTTTTGGGCATCCTACATTTTTATATGGATGTTCTCATAGATATTTGCAATCTTCACTATTTGCATAGCTAGATTTTTGTCTCTGATATATGGACAAGTGGTCACCTTTGCAAGCAATCAAGCATACCTTAACTTCTCTGAATATCATGATGAGCTGCTAAGAATGCATGAATATTGAAAAAGATTTTTCAGATATAGGGGCTTGCCAGATTAGAAAACGCTATGGATCTCTCACTCTCTCATCCTTTTTCTGCTTCCCGACTTACCAGAATAAGAATAGCTGCCTAGTCTTCCAAATTCTAACTAAACATCTTCTCTGCCCGTGCAATTCTGGTTAGTGGTTACCTATTGAGACCAGTTACATAGCAGCCTGTGCATAAATGCATAAATGCGTATTCCTGTTTAGATGCCTGAAATCGTCCCATTATATTTTTTTTGTCTTGAAAATATGCATGTCTTAAGAAAGTGGGTACTGTGATTACCTGTGAAGCATTGAGAAACACATGAATGACCTTGCTTAGAACAATCAGACAATAAAGTAATAGATATAGAAATACTAAAAAGAATGAAATTTCACTGCATGCTGTTACCATCTTATAATTTAATCTCTGAATTGTCAGGTTTTTTTTAAAACTGAAGCATTCTTTGGCAGACCCAGTTGCAATGTGGCACGTCAAAGATGAGATTGCTCCAGCTATTCTTCTGGTGGTGGATTTTGGTGGTTGGTATAGGCTTGACTCCAAATCATCTAACTGTAGCTTACCAGACGCAATTCCACATACCCAAGTTTCACTACTTAAAGATGTGATTGTTCCATACACCCATCTACTTCCCAGGTTGCAATTGTCAGAAAACCAGGAGCGCCACAATCTTCTGTATTTTAAAGGAGCTAAACATAGGCATCGGGTAAGTGTTGCATCTTTCCTGACTAGCCACTCATATTTTTCTGGTCAAATTTTTCTATTTTTATTCAAGCATGTTCCATGATATACAATTGAATTCTTTGACTACTTTCTCTGCCTTGTTAAGTAATTAATTTGTTGATTGTAGTTCTTTTAGTCTCATTTTGCCTGTTTTTATGTTTATCTTATCCAAGGACACTTCTGGTATCTGCTGAACTTGGCATTGTGTAGTGGCAATATCATCTTATATTTGATGATTTAAAAGTCATGTAAAAACTGCCATGGATAAGGCTAAATACCAATATGTAAAATGTAAGGTTCAGAATTAAGTAATTGCATGTGTTAGTTGTGGAAAATATGCAATGGTTTCTAATGTGTCTAAATATTTTATTTGCACTTTGGCAACTATTAACAAGAGTAGGTATGGCTGCATTTCCTGCTGGAAACTTTAGACACTGTGTTATTACTCCACACTCCACAGGTCTACATATTTATTTAGTGGCTTATGAGTTCATCATGTAAAAATCCTATAGAGCTAAAATGTTGGTTGTATTTCTTTTCTAAATGCTTACTTCTGTTTTAAGAATTATGCTTACTTCTTTATCTCTTTATATATACAGTATGAGAGTCAAGGTCATCTGCTTTTGATTAAAAAGGCTGGCATGTCAATTCCACTTATGTTTTAAGATTTTTCGGACTATGTCATTGTAGCCTCAACTTTGTTATAGAACTTTCTGATACAATTCCAAAGTTTATTAGACCAACTAATCCCACGAAACACGGGCCACGTAGGAGGAAGAAGTTAAAAATAGTGAGTAAGAGGCAGTTACCAGCCCACTAATAGCAAGCAATCGGCCAGTAATTTTCTAGCAGTTAGGGATAACTTAGCTCAATCTGCACTTCATGCATTATTCCCAAGTTCTATTTTACTGCACCCATGTCGTAAGCACTTTCTTTAATTTTAGGTCAGCATTTAGAGGGGATGTCAATATAAGTACATATAGGTTTACTGCACCCATGTCGTAAGGACTTTCTTTAATTTTAGGTCAGCATTTAGAGGGGATGTCAATATAAGTACATATAGGTTCTGTATTCTGAATTCATGTCAGATTTAATTCAGTTTTTGTATTTGTGTTTAGTCTTACCTAAGGTCTCATCTAGTGGATAATTTCAGTGTTAAGATTCTTGTACATATTTTCTGCCATTACTCTTTTCTTTTGTCTATTCAATTCGAGTTGTGCTTTACTTTCTTAAGGAATGAAGGGAAATCAAGGTGATGAGTTACCACTAACCCTCTGAAACCCCAAACTCAATTATTCTTTTTTTTTTTTAGTTCACTCGGTTTGGGGGGGGGGGGGGGGGTTGAATGGAAAATATATCATTCACTGTTATGCAAGGCCGTCAATAGTTAATTATTTTCTTTTATTTCACTCCTTAGGTCACAGTTTCTTTACTATTATGTCTTTGGTATTTTATTAGTATATACGGAATTTTGTAAAAACAATTAGTTGATCATTTTGTTTCATCTTAGATCATCGAACCCTATCTTTTGTTTCCTTTATCTTAAACATCCTAACAAGCAGAAGAAAGTAGTGTTTTTACTCTCTGTTTGCTTCCCTTCACTTTCCTTATTAGAAACTAGTTCTTAGTGAAATGGATACCAGTGGTTCGTTTGTTTACTAGTTTAAAAGAGGTAAGATGAAGCTGATATTTTGTAAAGTTTAAGCAAAGTTTGTTCCATGCTTGGCGCTTGACAAATTACTCTTCTAACAGGGAGGCCTAGTTAGAGAGAAGCTGTGGGATCTACTGGTTAATGAGCCAGGTATCGTAATGGAGGAAGGCTTTCCGAATGCCCCCGGTCGAGAGCAATCAATAAGAGGGATGAGTTCATCAGAGTTTTGTCTGCACCCAGCAGGGGATACACCCACTTCATGCCGGCTATTTGATGCCATACAAAGTCTCTGCATACCCGTCATTGTCAGTGATAATATCGAGCTTCCATTCGAAGGTATGGTGGATTATTCAGAATTTTCTGTTTTCGTGGCAGTAAGTGATGCACTGAGACCAAGCTGGCTCGTTGATCATCTTAGAAAGTTCTCTAAAGAGCAGAAAGACAGGTTCCGTCGAAATATGGCTCGAGTACAGCCCGTTTTTGACTATGATAATGGTCATCCAGATGGTATTGGACCAATACCATTGGATGGTGCTGTGAATCATATATGGAAGAAAGTTCATAACAAATTACCCATGATTAATGAAGCCATTATTCGGGAGAGAAGAATACCACCTGGTGTTTCAGTTCCACGCCGTTGTCATTGTACTTAAATCAAGTATTTCTTCTTTTTCTTCATAATTTTCTACGTTTTATAGAGCAGGAAGACAGGTTGCCATCCAGATAGGGTTGTTGGGGAATTCTTTAGATTATTTTGTGAACTGTATAACAGAAAATAGTTTGTCAAAGCATGCCAATACTTTAGAGGAGCCATTTTACTTGCAGTAAACCGAGTTATAAATTTATGTTTTGGTTTGTGAGTAACTCTTACTTGGACCTGTCTCATCACCTCTGTCAAGTGACCACCAAGCAAATCTGTTTGAATAATTGAGAACTTTATTGGTGGGTGATATATAAATCATTTTATAAACTCTTAAAAGGTTGAGAGATCTTCCCAGACTTTGGCGGGATATTGGTGTTTACTCCACCTAAACTTTTGCGTATAAAAAAAATATGTTTGAATAAACTAAATATAAATCAAAATAATAAAATAAATCTGATATAAGCAAATGGAACTTAAACCATGGGATAAAACATAACAAGTGCAACTGCACTTATTATTAATTTTTTTGGTTTCTCACAGGTATTCTCCTATTGAAGATAATCCTGTTCGAGATACTGTCAGACATTAAATGTGGGTACTTTTCTCAGCGGGGATTCGAATATATGAGTTCATCACATTGTGAGGGATTAGTCCCTTCCACTAAACCCAAGACCCAACCCCCCGTTGGTTCACTTATCTTTAATTTGAAGTAAACCTTTATTACACTTCTCCGAGGATGTACAAAATATTATACCTGCAGAAAGCACCTGTAGAAAGGATACCATCCTCAAAAAGTGGCTAAAGATCACAGAATATCACAGCGAGATATATAAAACTCAACATTTAAGCTTTCCTATATACAGTATTAACTAGTGAAACAAATCCTGTAATTCTCAATTTGGATAATTTGAGCAGAGAAACCATTTAGCATCCCTTGAGGTTTTGTAGAGCAGAATCATCTTTTCCTGAGCCACAAAATTTGCAAGGTTCAATTGATTTCTTAGAGCACCAACTATCTGGAACACTCAAGAAATGTGTAGACATAAACTTCCTGAATCTCTTCTTATATTCTTTTGGAGAGATTACAGTTGGCAGCACATTCTTGGGCACAACAAGTGAAGACTTCATCCATGTTTCTAGATGCTTGTCCCAGGTATACTGCCTAAGATAATCTATAATCCCACAAACAAGTTCACACTTGTGTGAATCTACTCCAACAAATAAGGAATAATCCATGACATTGATTGACTGCCAAATGAGCAAGCAATAAGCTATTAGATAGCCAGAATAAGAAATTACAAAACACAAATAGTTTCCTGGGTAAAATATAGGAGCAATAATTGGCACAATATTCCATGTAAAATTTCCCTTTTATAAGAACATATGAACTATTGGCCGATTATAGAACAACAGTCTAACTAACAGGAGATGAGATATGGGCCACATATAAATGGATTTAACTAAGAGGTGCAAATTGGAACCTCTCAAAGTCTTGTATAATTTTATTTTGTGCCTAAATTTGCATATGGATTAATGAATAAAAATAAATTGCGTTTTATAAATTAATCCTCGTATGAGTTAATTTTATATTATAGCAAATTTTACACATCTTCACAAAAACAAACTTTAGAGGATCTAAATACAACTGGAGCCCTAAGAGTACATTTTCTTTTAATTGGTTGATAGTGCATTTTTAATGATTTAAATTTTGTAAAAGAAATAATACTTTTTAATCAATGTCCTAAAGTACTCTTAGCAAAACCTTATGTAATGTATAAATTTCCACTCCTATATTATTATTCTATTTAAGTGCAAAACTTACATTGAGAAACGTTGTGTCATTCCAAATAGCTCGCTGAAGATGACGTTTTGTTGTATTACTGACGTATAATGGAGAAGAGTTCATGTCATTGACGAAATTCTGATCCAAAAGAACATCTTCAGCACCATCAACTGCAGAATTGTACCGAGCATAAAGAGCACCTTTGAGATCATACTTGCGAGTAATATTTCGATTGTAGGTAAGATTTTCCATCACCATAAGGTCATGTTTATCCTCTTTTCCACTTTTTGCGTGCCTTTTAGTTACCTACATACAAATAGAAATGATTATCAGATCCAGGCCAAAAAAAACAAAAGGTCAAAATACTATTTTGGTACTATATATTTCACCCAAGTTCTATTTTGATCCTCTATGTTTCCAAATTGATCCAAAATGGTCCTTTTGCCTCATACCGTTAGCCTCTTCTACTAAATATTGACGTGGACTTGGAATGTTGATCCATATTAGCATTTCAGGTCAGCATTTAACGGTGTGAGGCAAAAGGACCATTTTGGACCAATTTGAAATAGAGGACTGATTTTGAACTTTTGAAACATAGAGGACCAAAATAGAATTTGAGTGAAACATAGAGAACCAAAATGGTATTTTGACCAAAAACAAAAGGTGAAACTTTGTCCCAGAAAAAAAAGACAAGTACCAAATAGTTGTTTACCTGATATATACCGAAAATTTTTGCTAGACAAGTTTGGTTCCCATATTCAAATGACTCCTTCATGTATCTGAAATATAGAGGAGCAAAAGCCAAAAAAGAATCAAGTTCTGTCTTCTTGATTTCCTTTATGATGAACCTATCATCAAGTGTCTTAGCAAAAAAAGACTTGCTTTTTCCACCTTTAGCATCCCAATTCCTACATCGGCTTAAAGAGGCAATATACTCAAGCTCAGATTGGAAACAACAATTTCGAAGTTCTTGGAACTGGTTAACATATTGACAAATCACTGAATATTTTTCCCTTGCAAGAGATTTTGACTGCCCAAAAGAAATCTCAATGCTATGGTTTTCCGGGGTCACGAAGACTCGCGATTCTTCTGAAGAAGTGCTTCCTGAAGAATGCACAGAGTCTGAATCTGAACTTGAACTTGAAAACATGTGTGGAGAAGTTATGGTATCACTTTGAGTCAAGTCATATGAACTTTCTGTCGTTTTTGAAGCTATTCCACTTTGTCTCCTATCATCCTCATCATCAACTTCTGTCACCATAGAAGAATCTTTCAACAAGGCAAGTGCACATGCAATTATGCTTGAAAGTTCGCCTTCATAATCAGATACAATAAGGCTATCTGTCTTGAGAGGGATGTGCAGTCTTGTACTTTCCTCAGTGGTCATTTGATGGGAGTTTGGTAAATATTCTGCAAAGAAACTGCTAACAGATTCCATCTTTTGCAAGTACCTCTCTTGAATGTCCAGTATGCCTATCTGTCGAATATCCGCAAATGGCTTCCAAAACCATTCATTTGAATCTTGCAAAGCAAAATCCTTTTCCTGGAGATTACTATCTGCTGCAACACTTTGAGTGAAAACATTTTGTCCCAAATTCAATTCTTGAACAAATGATCTTTTTATTGACAAATCAGCCATCTGAAAATTTCGTAGCACATTTGATGTGTTTGAAACAACTTTCACGTTAGCACTCCCATTGATATTACCTTCTTCCTTGCATTTATCCATAGACCAACTTCCTCTACAAGCATTGCCTTCCACATTTGAATAACTATAATCTTGCATTGCTTTTTCAGATACTTCAGAGTAAAGCCTCAAACAATCAGGTGAGAGCAATGAGTACAAGCGTCGATCCCACACACAGGATTCAATTAGAATGTCCCACATCAATCGATTTAGGCCAATAAATTTTAATCCAGTTTGGTTCAGGTTTGCGTTCTTAGCAATAGAATTCTTGATGTTTACCTGTTATTATGATCAAATGAGCAGAGGAAGATAATATTTAAAGAATCTCAATATGCACAGTTGTCAATAGGAAAATAATTTTTTAACAAAATAATAAAAAAAAGAGTATATGAAGACTAAATTTTGCTTAACCAATCATTACAGAAAGATAGTGCAAATAAAGCGTACTATTGGAAGAATTTGACAGCACACACCTAAAGAACTTTACCTTAGAGTTCGTTTTCTATGGAGAGTGTGATGGGAATGGGAATAGGAATGGGTTTACTATGTTTGGTAGTAAAAAATGGGAATGGAATGAGAATGAGAATGAGAATGAGAATGGAATAAAAGTGGATAAAATGACAATTTTACCCTTATATTGAAATATTAAAAAAATTAAGGACAAAAACATATTTTCATCACATTGCAAAAGTAAGGTATGTTTGGTAGGATGAATTTGCAAGGAAATATTGGATTACCTCCAACATTATTATTACACACATACCAAACAAGGCTTAGTTTTTCCCCGTTAAAAATCAAGAATTTATTACAAGAGTAACTTTTATTTATGGATATTGTTCACGAAGGCAATTAAGTCTAATTTTTTGTCAAAACTAGAAGTTTAATGGGTTTTGTCTAATTTGACTCGATTAACGGAGGTCCTTAATATGGGTAAAGCTCTCCTAGAAAAGGTTTTTTCATACACAAGATTCTTGTTGAGATTTTGATTAAGGGGAATAGATTACTTACCACTCTAACTAACCACAAGGTAATTAAGTATCGATTAATTGGGTTGAATGAAGAAATATGTTGATTCAGTCATTAAGAACATAATGATTACTTCAATATTATGATTATTCCTCCTAAACTATTTTTGTCCTTTATTTCAACATAGTGAAAATCTAATATAAAATATCACTTCTATAAAATATAACTTTCCTTATTATATTATGAGCAGTGAAGGAAGATGTGCAATTAAAGCTCTAAGAATATTAATATATAGTGCTTCTTTTATCACAAAGTATAAGTCACTTCCATTTAATGCATTAGCATGTATGAATCCGAACTGAAAGGACAAACTAGAGAAGAGATTACTAGGTACAACACTTTTAAAAGTAAGCTCAAATTATTGACCAAAACACAAAGTACACTAACATTGGGATAAATAAATTTGACAAGTGTTTATATTAAATCTGAGAAAGATGGAATGTACGTAAATTCAAGAGCAAGCATACACAAATTAACTTCAGCGTACACAATGCCAAAAGGGAAATGTCAAAATCATGTAACAACATAAAGCTAACCTGAAATTCTGCTCTTTCTTTCTTGAACATTTCCTCAACCTCAGAGAACTCTCCTATGGATCCTCCAAGGTTTAAAACTAATCCATCAAATTGAACTTTGATTGTCTTCAAATAGTTTTCAACTTCCATGAACAATAATATACCTTTCATGTACACCTTAAAACATAGAAAAAGGAGATGAATTTAGTACAGGGGATAGGTCCAACTCATATAACAGAATTGAACAAGTAAGAACCAATGTACCATACAAGATAGGGAAGACTTACATTCTCAGTCTCTTTGAGAAGCCATTCCTGTCTTGTTGCATCACTAAACTCTAGCTTTTGGAGGGGCATAAAAATGTTGTATGTTGTGATAGAAGAAAATTTGAACATAGCAACCATGTGACCAAAACTGCATCAAAGAGAAAATATCATAAGAATTATATAATTAACATTCTTGGTTAGCATGTTGTCTTAAGTTGTTAAGGCACAAATTATGGTCCATCTACAAGGGCAAAAGGTGCAATCAATAAAACTTGAGCTCCAGGCGCATGCCTAAATTACATAAGTAATTTTTTAGCACCTCAATTTTGTGACAAAAAATAATGAAATAAACTAAATATTAAGTAATAGCTACTTTTGTAATCTAAACTAATTGGCAGAAAGCCTAACAGAAAATGAATTTAACCTAATTTGAACATCACTTCTCTAAACGTAAAATGAAACTGGATATGTATCCAATAATCTTATAGTAAATATCATTTTGGTCCTTATAGGATACAATTTATAACAATTTAGTCCCTAAAATATAGAAATGTCAAATGAAATTTGTCTCAATTGAGTCTCTGAAAAATATAAATTTCAATTTTAGTCTTTGAAAGATACAATTTGTTTCAATTTAATGAAGATTCTTGGGACTACATTGAGACAAATAGCATTTTTCAAGCACTAAATTTGAAATATCTGTCTTCTAGGGAATAAATTGAGACAAACTGCTTATTTCATGGACTAAGTTGAGATAAATTGCATCTTTTAAGGACTAAAATGAGAGTTTCCTCATAATCTTTAGTGCCTATGCAGGAAATGCTCCCAAGCAACACCTCTTTTAAGACACCACAATTGGGATATGGAGAGGCACTTGATTGCATCTTGCACCTAGTCACATTCCCAATCATGCAGCCTCTAATATGTCCCAAGTCTTTCTGTGAGAAATTAGCGATTGGTCTATAAATCATCCTACCCAAAGAAGTAGAGAAAGTCCCTATCTGGAGAATGACCACAGCTCGAATTTTTTGTACAAGAAGAAGAATAGTGAGAAAGTTTAAGCTCCAGAAATTTTCCAAATGATAAACTTTGGGCAGTGGGAGATATCAGCACTCTCTTAGTAGAGCCAAACTTGCATTTTCCACAGCGGCTCCACATCCAAAGTTTTCCTTCTTCCTCTCCAGTAAGATGCTTTTCTTGAGAAAGTCGTTTAACTTGTATAGTGAGCTGCTTGTCTTGATGGGCATAATGATAAAAGTGAGCTTCTGGCAATTCATGACAGGTGCCACAAAGCTTTGTCTGCACACACATATATATATATATATAGCAACAACAATCAATTAGAACTAGAGGTTATTCATTCAGGACAATGAAAAGCTTAAATGTGTATTTTAATTGCAATTTGCATCACATGAGAAAGTTTCATTCTTGACAGTATTGTTTTGTCCTTTCTAATTGTACACTTTTGAACCAAAATTATTTGAGTAAATCAACATTTTGGTCCCTAAAATATGCAATCTGTTTGAATTTTAGTCTTTCGAAAATGTAAATATCAAATTTAGTTCTGGAAACATTTTCTAAGATTAAATTTGACATTTTCATCTTTTGAGGACAAAATTGAGACACATTGTATATTATAGGGATTAAATTTAACATTTCCATCTTTTAGGGGCTAAATTGAGATAAATTATATCTTTAAGGGATCGAGATAATAATTTACTTCAAATATTTAGAATCAGCCACCACAGTCCACAGTTTATAATAAACATCAATCTAAAATAGAAAGAAAACAAGCAAGTTAAAAAAATATATATAAACCTGATTGAGTAGATTCTCCTGTAGAAACTTTCCAAGTGGAACATCAAAATTCCTGTAGAACATGATACGAGAAAAATGACTTTCCTGACATATATTCTCTCGTACAACATTCCAACTAAACATCAATACCAAAATACTCTGACAATTCAACACTGCCTTGTTATTATCTTCACATTGGATTCTAGCATCAATGGAGTTCTCTTTATCAGAATGAATTTTTCCTTCAATCCTGCAATTGTTATCTGCCTCTGGACTTTCTGAGGTAGAAATTAGTTTTTTGACCAGATCATCTTGTACCCTTTCATTGAAGCCTAAGAAAACTGACAGAGAGTCAGAAGGAGGTGAAGATCCAAAGGGAAAATTCTCCCCTATAAGTTTCTTCAGAGAAGATGAAATGGCAGAAAACCCAGAAAAGATAACTGGGTTATAGGGTTCATATGAAAAATGGGAAGACTCTAATGATTCTAAGTGTAAACCATATATGCTTCTTTCATGGAACCCATTGCATATAAAGGTATCAGAACTAATGGATGCTTTTTCAAAAGTATATTCATCGATTGGTAGGATATCTGTGTCATTAGCAATAGGAATGGTAGAGAACATTGCTCTTTGGTCAACAAGATAGGAGGTTTCAAGGATTAAGTGATATGCTGCTACAACTGCACGCCGCAGGACACATTTGATCCTCTTTAACTCATCATTGTGTGTTCCTTTTAACAAAATCTGTAGCGTCAAGCAATCAATAGGTTAACAAAATCTTTTGAAATAAAAACTAAATCACTAATATGTAAACAATGGCAATTTCTTATATAATAATGAACACTTCTGCGTGTATTAAAAGTGATTGGCACATATTCTTAATTTTTCATATACTGTTGATAAGTACCTACTCACATTCCACATCTGCAAATCAGTCATAATATTCAAGTATACATGTGTGGTTTCAAATGTATGCCAAACACACACAAAAAAAAAAACCATATTTGAAGAATCATAAATAATTGTTTAAGATGAAGAAGAACCAGCACCACCCAAAATTACAATTATCCCTAGCTCCTAGGTACCTATAATGGTTAGCTATTAGTAATAAACTTCTAACCAATGTTTTTAAGAATAGGACTAGACAGAACGGTCTAATTAGTTGAACTGGTAAACGTCCAAGTGTCCAATCCGGTTCTAACTATTGACAAGATTATTGGTTAGATTAGACAAAATCGGTCAAAACTGGACTCTTAGAGTATGTTTGGATTGGGGATTAAGGAGGAGAAGGGAAGGGAAGGGGAGACTTTTAAGTATCTTCCCTTTGTTTGGGAAGATGAAAATTGGAGAAGATAATGGAAGATCAAGCCTTAATCCTCCATTATCTTTCTCCTTCACAAATTCAAGATATCTCAAATTGGGATATTTTGGAGGAGATATAACACCCAAACAAAGGGAGGACATATCGAAGGTTAACCTTCCCTTCCCCACCCCTCCCATCTCCTCTAATCTCTCCCCTTCCCTTCCCCTCTTAATTCCCAAACCAACCCTAGGGTTTGTTTGGATTTTGGGAGGGGGAGGGAGGGGAGGAGATTGAAGGGGAGGGGAGGTTAGTCTCCCATTAATCCTCCCCTTGTTTGGATAATTAAAAATATGAGAAGAAGGATATTAGAGGACTAAATAATTATTTTTAGATTGAAAGAGAGCAAGTGCAAGAAGCAACAATGAATAGACGCGTTGTAAGAATAGATCTAAGGGTATGTTTGGATTGGGGATTAAGGAGGAGAAGGGAAGGGAAGGGGAGACTTTCAAGATATATTCCCCTTGTTTGGGAAGATAAAAATTGGAGGAGAACATAATGAAAGATCAAGCCTTAATCCTTCATTATCTTTCTCCTTCACAAATTCAAGATACTCCAAATTGGAGTATTTTGGAGGAGGTATCAACACCCAAACAAGGGGAGGGCATATGGAAGGTTACTCTTCCCTTCCCTTCCCCTCCCCTCCCTTCTCCTCTAATCTCTCCCCTTCCCTTCCCCTCTTAATTTCCAAACAAAGCCTAAGGGTTATAAGAGGGACATTTTAGTAAATTAGTTTAGAATATCCTTTAAAATGCCCGAAATTGGGGTATTTTAAAATAATGAAGTAAAAGGATAATGGAGGATTAATTTATAATCCTCCATTATCTCCCCTCTAAATTTTTTGTTTACCAAACAAGGGGAGGAGATAAAATTTATCTCCCCATCCCTCCCCTCCCCCTCCTAAATCCCAAAAACAAACACACCCTTAACTACTTAGGTAATTACAAGGTACAAGTGAAGGCATACCGTGCACCCCAAACGTGTAGGACAACCCTCAATGAACATAAAAGTTTTGATGGGCCTCTTTCCTGCTTCACCTGAACCATAATGTTCCTCTGCAAATTTCTCAAAATACACATTTTTGCAGTGACTTAGCTTTTGAACATTCAGGTCATCACATGATAGAATTGGCGAACCAGTACAACGTGAAACTCTTTCGAGGCGGTGAAGCTTCATGTCATGTACTAGTGTCATTCCTTTTGCCAGAATTGCTTCTAACATATCTCGAGGAACAGTTCGCTCCACTAGAATAACATTCGGATGGCACATTTCTACGAGCTCAATGGTAGATTTCATATAGCTCTTCTCCTGTTAGGAAGCAAATGATCAGCCAAAAATGGTATTTTAAGAACATAATGGAATACAATTGAGTTACCTGTTCCATTGAGTTAAATGAGGATAGTCCACTAAAAGAATCACCAAGCATGCCTCTTATCAGTAGCAACCTTGCATTTTTGTACTTTGTTGGCATATGCTTGTGAGCAGCATGTTTTTTGAAGACCAAACCTCTGATAAGTTCACTGAAATACCAAATGTTTTCAAGTTTTTTTATATCAGGGATTCAAAATCTTATAGTACTTGAACAAACATTTATCAATTGCTAAGACATGAAATGGAATACTTAATTTTTGTCTGAGTGTAAATCCCATTTAACTGTTGAGTAAATTAACATTTTGGTCCATAAAAGATGCAATTTGTTTCAATTTAATCTCTAAAAGATGTTTGTCTCAATTTAGTCTCTGAAAGATAAAAATATCAAATTTAGTTGCTAAAAGATAAAATCTGCCTCAATTTAGTCCTTCTAAAATTTTCTGTCGATTATGTTAATCAAGATTCCCAAGACTAAATTGACAAAACCACCTTTAAGGGATTAAATTTGACATCTCCACCATTCAGGAATTGAGACAAGCTACATTTTTTAAAATTGACTAAATTGAGACAAATTGTATCTTTCAAGGGCCAAAATGTTAATTTAGTCTTAACTTTTTATCCTTTAGGTACAATACAAAATCCTATCATTTTAAAGTAAAAATGAAGTTTAATGTAGAAATACGAAGATTATGGTGAAATAAATGAAATCTAACATAAAGAAAAGTAACAAAACTGGGGAATGCTTGAACCCTTGAACTTTCACTTCAGCTAAATGTAAAAGGAATTTCTTCTTAAAACATTTTTAATCATAAAACCATTAGGTACTTAAGAGGAAAAAAAATCCAAAAAAATAAATGTCCTAACTAATTATATAAAATAACAATTGAGCAATAAACAAAGTACCATGAAGTGCATTCAAAGAACTCATTTTACCTTTGGCCACAAGAACCAGATGCAATACATTTTATTTTCACACATCTATCAGGGTTAATGGCATTATCTCCAATAGCATCAGGTTTCAAAAAAGTAGCAGCTTCCCAGGATAAAGATGTAACTATGTTCACCCAACTTTTTTCCCCTTCATCAAAAGAGGAAACACCTGAAGATTTAAGAAGCTCAACTACAATTGCATTAAATTTCTCATTCATTACTTCTTCCATTGCTCTTTGTTTTTCCTCCTTCAACCTATGGCTCCCACTTACTTCATCCTTGGAACAACTTAGAGAATTTGGCTTACTCCATTCCACACTATCAATGCCCTCTTCATCATCATCATCATCATCATCATAATCACAGACCACACTATTGTCCACATCATCATGGGGATTTTCTGGTTCAGGAGGTTGCCAGGTTTGAAGATCCAAGTCATCAGAAAGAGAATGTTCAATTTCTTTACCATCCGCTTTTGCTTCTTGAAACTTAGGTCCTTGTACGTTTTCCATCTCTCTCACCATGTAACCTCCAATGTGGTTATTGCTTTCTTTGGATTTGTTTTCCATCACTTTGTCTAATTTTTCAATCCGATTTTGGGGATATTTTATGCTTGAGTTTTGTGATTGCCCGTTCAAGTTATAGTCAAAACCATCCATACCACCATTGAATGTACCTTCTTCTCCAAGACTCCTATCAGAGTTAAACAAAATAAGTATTTGAACATAACTAAGATAAGCATTATATTCATGCCTCTCCATGAAAATATGTACCTGTCAGATAAGTTCACATCAACTGAAAAGTCACCTGAAATATCATATGAAGTAAAAAGTAAAATAAAATTAGGTTACATATGTAGACCATATTACAATATTATGGAATTAGATCCTCTGAAGTTTGCTTTCTATGAAGTTTGTTCTAAAGCACCATTAACCGTTAGTCGGTATGTAAAACATGATTTATTTTTGGAGTAAATTATTATTCTGGTTCCTGAAAGATGTAATTTGTCTTAATTTTGTTCTTAAAAAATGAAAATATCAATTTTAGTCCTTGAAAGACGAAATCTGTCTTAATTTAGTCCCTAAATGATAGAAATGTCAAATTTAGTCCCTCACAATTTGTCCCAGTTTAGTCTGTGAAGAATTTTCCCTCAGTTGTTAATGGAGATTCTCAAGGACTAAATTGAAACATATTGCATCTTTCATCATAGACTAAACTTGCTATTTCCATCTTTTAGGGACTAAATTGAGATAAATTGCATCTTTTAATGACTAAATTTGACATTTTCATCTCTTAAGGACGAAATTGAGACATATTACATCTTTCAATAACTACAATAACAATTCACTCTTACTTTTATTCTTTAACCCAAAAGCGAATTAACATGCAAAATAGTAATTTCAACAAACTTCACTCGGATCCAATTCCCAATATTGGCCTAATATTGTCAGCATAGAAAGCTAAAGACATGGTTATTTACTGCAGGTGGAGGCACTGCTATCATCAGTGCTTGATAATGAAGTAGTTGGACTGATCTCTGGTGTTGCATAAGGACTCAAACTATCCCATTTAACATTTCCTCGTACTAGCTGCTCCCCACAAAATTTACAAGGTCTAGTTAGAAGTTTATTAGTCAACATTAAGCCACTTTGATTCCCCAATTTCTTTTCATCAACCTTTGTATATTTTATCATGCCTGCTCCACAATATTGGCACATACTACACATCCAATCCGAAATCTATCCAGAAATTGCACATTAAAAAGAGCCCTGATGTTGGTCACCTATTCAGGTTCAAGCAAAAACAAATCAGTACGAAAAATGTTGACAAACTAATTTTTCTTGTCACCAAAATGATTCATAGAAGCATCACAGCCAATGTGATTATATGCCTATTTCATTATGAAGACCAAATTGAAAGATTCTTTTTTTTTGCCACAAAATTGAAAGAACTCAATAAATACTTAGTAAACACTGAGGGCACGACAGAAATAAAAATAGAAATGGAAACGGAATGCATTTGATGTGTTTAGTAGTAAAAGTTTGGTAATGGAAATGGAAAGGGAATGTATTAAAATGATCATTGTACCCCTTATATTAAAATAATAAAAAGAAAAGAAGGTTATAATTGTGTCAAATCATATCAAATCAGAGGGGTATAATAGATATTTTGTATTTTTTTTTCTTTTTTTTAAAGTTGATGGAAATGAAAAAGTGAACAAGTAAGTGGGGCCCAGTAGGCCCCACCATTTCTATTGGCTTTTCCATTGATGATTCTTGCTAGCGAACATACCTTAAAGAATATGTTTGGTAGAAATGCACGGATAGGAAGGGAAGAGATATAAAGTTAAATATTGTAGAGTAAAAGAAAATACTGTAGAGTAAAGGAAAGTAAAAATAAAAATTGTGTTTCGTATGTAAAAATGTGATGTGAAGTTTGTAATGTAGTGGAAAAGACTAAAATACTCTTACTTTATAATTAAAGTGTTTCTTGGTAGGTGGAAAAGTAAAGAGAGAGAACAATTAGGAGGGACATTTTTGACATTTCTCCTTCAGTCAAATCCGAAGGAAAAGTCAAAATGTGAATAGTATTTTATATGTAAAGTATACCAAACAATGTAAATTTTCGAGTTTCCCTTCCCTTCATTTGTGTTTATACCAAACACACCCTTAATATTTGAATTTAAATTTGCCACATTTTTGTAAACTAAAGGAACCGTGAAATATAAAGAATGAAATTATGGGAGAAAACTTAGGGTACATTTGGTATAAATATACGGATGTAAAGTACTGTAGAGAAAAATGATGACAAAGATTGAAAAAAATAGGAGAGAGAAAAAGTATAATAAAAAGTGTATTTGATATATATAAAATATGATGTAAAATTTTTTTGAAAATTGTGAGAATAAATGAAATGTATTATTTGGTGTACATACCAAACATATCCTTATATATCACCTACTTGACCATATGAGCAAATCCAGAACAACTCCAAGTTAAAAACACATAAAGATAATACAACAATGAACCAAACACAAAAAACTATATACATGTAATGTACTGTTTGGTGTGCATATCAAACATATCCTTATATATCACCTACTTGACCATCTGAGCAAATCGAACAACTCCAAGTTAAAAACACATAAAGATAATACAACAATGAACCAAACCGAAAAACTATGCTAATAAAAATTTTAAGGCTTTATCTGTTTTATAGAATATATATATATATAATTAATAAAAGACAAAAACAACTATAATTTTAGAAAATATATTTTACGGAAAATTGTCTTTTTGAAAAAAAAGAACTCTGAAAAAAAAATTACTTACAGTTAATAAAACACAGAAAATGAATATGATTTTGCTGATGGCGCAGAGGAGACGATGCAGAACATTTTTTTAAGAGTAAATTACACTGTCCTCCCCTGAGAGATGCTGAAATTACACTGCCCTCCCTTCTCAGTTGAAAAATGACACTCCCCTCCCCTCACACATGATAATTGCCTACAATTCAGTCTAAAGTGCACTTTTGGTTGACTTTTCCATCCAAATTTATTGATTTATGTGTAGATCATCAATTCAACTGATTTTTTTACCATTTTGCCCTCACTTTATGATTGAAATATTATGCTTACCCAAATGCCCCTTAGTGAATTCTCCAACATAATTTTGCTTCCTATTTGTGATTAAATATAATTTGTTTGTCAATGTTATTATTTTTTATTGTATTTTACAATAATAATAATAATTTTATTTCATTAAATTTTATGATAATTCTATATTAATTAACTAATTAGTTAGTCATTTTTTTATAATACTCTCTATTATTATTTTATTAAATATATTTTCTAATTTTTTACGAAAACAGTTAAAAAGGTAATTTTTGTAATTAGTCAATAATTTTTTATAATTTCATAACAAGTAATTATTTTTACAAATTTGATAACGAAATTAGTAATTTTTTTATAAATTATTTTCTTATAACTAATATACTTTACAAAATTATTAACATGTAATTTATGTAATTAATAAATATTTTAAAAAAACTGTAACTTGTATTTACGAATTTGTTATAACAAGAAATTTACGTAATTCAAATTTTTATAAATTTAAAATAAAAATAAAAATAAAAAGGAATAAATATTTTTGTAAATTTATAAATTTATAAAAATTTTAATTACATAAATTTCTTGTTATAAAAAATTCGTAAATACAAGTTACAGTTTTTTAAAAATATTTATTAATTACATAAATTACATATTAATAATTTTGTAAAGTATACTAGTTATAATAAAATAATTTATAGAAAAATTACTAATTACATAAATTACTCATTATCAAATTTGTAAAAATAATTACACGTTATAAAATTATAAAAAATTACTGACTAATTACAAAAATTACCTTTTAATCATTTTTAAAAAAAATGAGAAAATATATTTAATAAAATAATAATAATAGACAATATTATAAAAAATGACTAACTAATTAGTTAGTTAATATAGAATTATCATAAAACATAATGAAATAAAATAATAATAATTATTATTGTAAAATACAATAAAAAATAATAAACAAATGAATTATATTTAATCATAAATAGGAAGCAAAATTATGTTAGAGAGTTCACTTCCATAAAAAAAAAAATGTTAGAGAGTTCACTAGGGGCATTTGGGTAAGCATAATATTTCAATCACAAAGTGAGGACAAAATGGTAAAAAATAAGTTGAATTAATGATCTACACATAAATCAATAAATTTGGATAAAAAAGTCAACTAAAAATGCACTTTGGACTGAATTGTATGTCATTATCATGTGTGAGGGGAGGGGAGTGTCATTTTTCAAATGAGAGGGGAGGGCATTGTAATTTCAGCATCTCTCAGGGGAGGACAGTGTAATTTACTCTTTTTTTAATCTGTAGTTTTCCATAAGTTGAAAATTAAAGTTCATAAAAAAAAAGAAGAAAATTAAAGAAGTACAAACTTGGTTACCCCCAAAGGAAAAAGAATAGACAAAGACAATAATCACAATATTGTAACAGTACACAAAAGAATTATCCATCAAGGTGGTTTGGGTTGTTGGTAGATTTAGTTCCAAAAATAAAAGCATTAAAATTTAAAATACCAAAACGGCCAGAAGCAAAATCCAAATCAGAAACTCAGGCAAGTTAGAGATATAAACCAAAGGAGTTAGTTTCAACAATTGAACAGCCCCAGACTCAACAGCAACATAAAACTTTAAATGCACAAAACTCACCAGCATTTCTCCTTTATGCCAAGCAGGTACAAAGCTCAAACAGATTGAAAGCAGATGATAAGTGATTAAAACAAATAACAACAAAGAGGAAAAGAGACTAAAACACATAACAAGAGAATGAATAAAACCCCAAACTCAAGCCATAAAATTAGACCAAGAGTACTATGAGAGAAAAGGCCACTTTCAGCTCTACCCACAATTGAAAGGAATGACACAGGAAATCCACAGCTTACCTTCAAAGCAATAAAGAAGAACAAATATACGGATGTGACCTCCAAAATTAACGCCAGCTCCCAAGCACATTAATGAGAATCCACTCACACACATAATTCACTCTTTACTTAATAAGCAAAGAATTTGTATTTATATTATTAGCCCATTGTGTCATGAAAGAGTCACACTCACGGACACAGACACTAACCCACATAAGCAAATTGAAATAGAGAGGGGAAAAAAAAGTTGGATGCTTTTGGTTTTGGAGGAAGGACAAGAGGGAAGCAGAGCAAACATGAAGAAAGGAAGTTGAATGAAAATTCCGCAAGAAGAACACAAGTTTAGTGTTTATGACAAATTTTATAGATATATATAAATGATAGAGTAAAATAATGTTTCAGTGGATGAAAGATTTTATTTGTCTTAATTTAGTCTCTGAATTATGAAAATATAATATTTAGTCTCTAAAAAATTTTATTTGTCTCAATTTAGTCACTCAATCATAAAAATACCAAATTTAGGGTACATCTGGTTACGTGAATGTTGGATGTAATGAGAATGTGAATGAGAATGAGAATGTTGGAGGGAATGAAAATAGTAATGTAAATGTGATATGAATGGAATAAATGTGAGTATATTGATCATTTTACCCTAATATTAAAAGCAGGAATGAAATAAAAGTTGGTAAAAAAGTAAGGGCAAAAAATAATTTCATAACATTGCAAAAACTAATGTTTGTTTGGTACGAAGAATATTGGAGAAAATGTTAGATTGCAAGATGGATTATATCAATTATAACAAGTAACCAAACGTGCCCTTAGTCCCGAAAAGATACCGTGTATCACAATTTTGTTCTACCAGAAAAAAACAAAAATATAAAATGCAGGGACAAAATTGCAACATAATATATTTTTCAATGACTAAACTTTGTATTTTCATCAATTAAATTGAAACACGTGGAATTTTTCAAAAATTAAATTAGGTATTTTTATCATTATAAAAATAAATTGAGATAAATTAAATCAATCAAAACAAAAGTTTACTCTAAATTATATAATGTTTGTTACTAGTTACTACTTTAAATCTAACGTTAAATTTAATGAAAAAATCATCCTTAAAAAATCATCCAAATTATTGTATTGCGTCTTTCAATAATATCCACGCACTCACCAATAATTCATGTTTAGATCATTAGGATGATGGCAAGTGTACTCCTATACGACCATCCATCCAATTCAAATTGTATTATTATATATAATATTAGTTGTGCTGGAAAATTGATGAAGCTGAGTAGACAAATACATCAAAATGTGAATCTGATTGAGGTTGACTGATAATTGCTTGTTAGAAGTTATCTTTTATATTATAAACATGTCTCATTAGAAAATAGAAATAAGAGAAGGAGACGTCTAAGAACTGATCCAGAATTATTCACAATATTACAACTAAATAAGAAACTGAAATACTATAAATATTTTTTTAATTAGAATTTGATTGCTGAATATTCTTAATGGGCCATCTATAGAAAATATATGTTTTTTTTTCTCTAATTTCTAAGTTCCGTGTTCTATTTGGCAAAAGAAAATTAAATTAAGTAAAGAATTTCA
This sequence comes from Senna tora, assembly GCA_014851425.1. NCBI lineage: Eukaryota > Viridiplantae > Streptophyta > Magnoliopsida > Fabales > Fabaceae > Senna > Senna tora. Next base: position 13,992,362 of record CM026269.1, read on the forward strand.
TGGTTATATATATACAATATACGTGTATGCTGTGTAAAATTTATTTATTTTATGTGATTTTCTATTTCTGTAAATTGTAATCTTAGCTTGCATGTATAATCATTTTCATGTCAAACATATCATTTTACTATAAAAATATGAGTTATTTACAAATTTTGATATCTAAAATATCCTCAAAACTACAATTGTATTTTATGTCCTTTCAAAATCTAACTTTTTATATTAAAGGTCTTATCCTTTCATATATATATAAATATATCCACGGCATGTACTACTAGAGACGGTGTTGAATATATTGGGTTTTTTGGGATTAAATATCCATTCATGAGGGAGTCCGATCGGATTGAGTGATGGCTTGTTGAAAAGTTCGCTGAGAGGCGAACAAAATGACACAAAGATGACGCTCATCGGAGATCACACGAGCCCACACTCGTGGCCCAAAGTGGGCTAGGTGATCATGATGTGATCGTGATATTTTGTTCACTTTTCCCAAGTCCCACATCGCTTAAATCAATGATGGTAGCTCTCTCATCCTCCTATAAATAGTAGGCATTCCCCACCTTCACACTTGCTCATTCCATGTGTTGAAAAAGGGGTCCCGTTTGGGAAACCCCACATAATATAATTTTTCTCTCTCTCTTGAGTCATTCTTCTGCACATCAGTCGTGGACACGTGGCTACCTCTCGTAGGTAAAGTCCTCCATTTGGTGCGGCCCTTTCCGGAGTTCGTTGTTTGGAGGTCAGCCTTGGTGGAGCAGAGGCACTGGCAAGATCCAAGGTTTTAGCTATGACGTCCAAGTTAGTAGCTTCTGCAATACTTAATTTCTATCTGAATTTATTTTCGGTTTTTACTTTCGATCCCTATGTCGGGTCGGGTCATGTGGATCCATGGCCTTTTCCTACATTGGTATCAGAGACTGGTTATGCTAGAGCTATGTTCTCCAAGGATTAGATGAACCGAAAAAGATTAGGAACATGTTTAGGTCTCGTATGATTTTTGTTTAAAACTTAGGAACATGCTTAAGTTCCCAGTTTGATTTATATGTTTTAATTTTGATTTAAAACATGTCTTAGATCATACATTGTAGGGTAAGGTCCTAAGGATTGGTTTTGAATTTAAATTTAATATATTAAAATTTTAAATTCAATAATGATTGATAACCCAAACCCTGAACCTAGAAACATGTTTAGGTTCCCTTTCTTTATTAAAGACCCCAAATTACAAACATATATTATTTTAAGGTATGTGTATCCTACAATTTAGATATATGACCTTGTATGTATGCTACTGTTTGGGGAAGGGAATGGGTTGCCTGGTGGCTGGACTGGAGGAGGTCCAACGGCGACGGTCCAGCTCATCGCCATCGCCATCGCCGGCGTTGGCATGACGACCGGTGACGGAGGTCCGGCGGTGGAGGCCGGCGGCGGTTGACTGGTCAACGCTAACCATGGACCAGCGTCGCATAGTCTTTTGTCTTGCATAATTTCTCTGTGCTAGCTCTGATTTCAACAATTTTTGAGTCATTTTTCTTGTTTTCACGAGACGAATCCAAATATGGGGAGAAATTAGGGTAAATTAGAGTCTATAGAGCGATTATGACTATCTCTTGACTCGTTCACATACACAACAAGAGAGATAATTTAAATGGTATGCGATCGTTTATATCACGTTAAGCGTTTTACTCGAGTGGGAGCTAGGAGCAGCATGTAGCAAACCCATAACTCGATGTAAACACTTATCCACATGGGAATTTAAATAGTAAGTGACTATTTAAATGATCGTTAGCGTTGTAATCAAGTGGAAGTTCGAGGTCGTGCTTGTGGCGACTCGATGTCCTTCTTGAACGCTTACATAGTGGGAATCCAAAAGGGATTTTGAGTAGTATGTGACTATTTTGTGAAAATTTTTGAGTCAAGCATAGAAATGTGTACATATGTAGGCTCTCTGTGTGATGAGAGTGGTTGACCCCACTTCTCGAATACAGAGACTGACTATATCTACACTCATCTTGCTTTGATTAAAGATTTCCATAGTTGTGTGTTGTGTAATAAGGAGCTATGTAATTAGTGTTAGCATTTAGGATTGATTGATATTGTAACTACAAACCTGTAAATGTGGATCATATTAGAGAGACCGGTTTGGTGACACTGTGGTCACTAAAATGAGGCAGCTTACAATCAAGTTTGATTCCTCCAAGATTCGCTCTGACAAGAGCATGAAGACACATCTAAGGGAGAAATCAAACATGATTTAGGAGTATGAGTAAGCCTGAAAAGTCCCCACTGGTAAACAGTAAGTTCAAACTATTACCAGATCACTTCCCTCCTGTTGGGAGTGCATGTAGGTCATTCTGACCTCCACTAATACCATCTAAGTTCTTTGATGATATTAAACACCACCTAGTGCTCAAGGAATGGTGGCATAAGCCTACAAAATCCATCGAGCGCGCAGCCTAAGCGGCTAAAGTTTCTTAGAGTTCTAGGCTCCAAGAACAAGGACAATGGGTCTAAGAGACGTGGTGTTAGGAAGAGAAATGTTGAATGTAAGGTATGTAGCCTTAGTTCAAAGGAAAAAGCAGGGGAGGAAAAGAGATTTTAGCCAAGGTCAAATGTTGCTTGTGCCAACCCATAGGCAATTGTGCGCAAAATTGTTTGCAGCAATTCTTTCTCTCTCACCCATGAACATTGGTTTGTGAAGTTCCACCCTTTGCCTAATGGGAGTACAAGTATACTCATGGGTACAAAACAATTAATAAAGTTAAGGGATTGGGCTGCTACAAAACAAAATTGTGTAGTGGCCACTCATTATCTTTATATTTGTTATGTGTTCTAGATACTGAGCGGAACTCATTAGGAGATGTTTTTCCGAGAGAGAACTTAGGATATAATGTGATCTACATATTTATCATGACTCATTAGCATTAATTTTTGATTTTATGACAATGGTTGTGTTGTGATACACTTTGAATTACATTCCCGTAATTCAACTAATTGCTTTACACTACAAGAAAAACACCCTTTAGAGACGGACAAATCCGTCTCTAAAAAGGGTAAAATCCGTCTCTGATTTGTTCAGAGACGAAATTTGACACGGACACTTGTCCGTGTCCAAAAAATTAGTTCCTAAACTTCAGAGACGGATTCTTTAGTCCGTGTCAAATTGCACACGGATAGTCCGTGTCTAATCAAATAAAGTTCGTCTCTAATCTATCTCGTATGATGTTGATTTAGAGACGGATCAGAGACGGAAAACATGAATTCCGTGTCTAATCCGTCTCTAAACTGAATTTTTGAGACATTTTTGGAGACGGATTAGAGATGGAATAGAGACGGAAATTATTAAGTCCGTTTCTGATCCGTCTCTAACATGTGTGTCTCTAATCCATCTCTAATGTGCCCGTCTCTGATCCGTGTCTAATAAGCCATCTCTGATCCCTGTCTAGATTCAATTTTTTGAGACTACCGTTTGAGACGGAAAATAATTAGTCCATCTCTGATCCGTCTCTAAAGCAGTTTAGACTAACTTTAGCAACAAAACAGAGACGCCTAATCCGTCTCTAAACCCATTTTTGGGACTAATTTTAGAGACGGAAATTTTATTTCCGTCTCAAATCTGTCTCCGATTGATATATTTATTTCATTTCTAATTTGTCCTAAATTGATTCAATTTTCACGTATAATTTGCTATTAATACCTAATAAAGGCACAAATTTCATACAAACATAATAAAATCAATATTTTTAATATCATAACAATAGTAAAATACCACATATATGTAACAATACTTAAAACTATTACATAATTTCACAAGTTTCATGGCAAATAGAAAAAAAAACTTTCCAAGTCTCTAACTAACTAAGGTGAAGGTGAAGGAGTTGACTGTTGCGCTTCTGATCCTACATTCCTCTTGGTAGTGCGTTCAACTTGTAACTGATAAAACAATTGACCAATCAAACGATCATGCTCTGCAAATTTATCATTATAAGCTGTTATGATTTGTGATTACTCCTCAACTTTTTGTTTTAAAACATCAGTTACAGCTTGATGCTCCTCAGCTTGCTTTGCCAAGCATCGATCTAACTCAGCTTGGAAATGAGGATGAAGCCATGACTCAGGTCCACTAGACATGTCAACAGATATGCTACCAATATCAGGTGCTTCTGATCCTACACCAAAAACACGCCCTTTCTTGTTCTTTCCACCCACAACTTCTAACCAAATGGCATTATCTTCCTCTTGAGATATTGCATCAATGCCATTGGCCGATGTTGAGAAGCTTTTAGTGACTTAATTCTACTATATTCTTCCTGCAAATGGATGAGGAAATGTCATATAAAATAAACATGTAAGAGAATACAAGTACATATCATAAAGCTAAAATCAATACCTCATTATTTGTTTACTTTGTAAAAATGTCATATAAAATAAACATGTAAGAGAATACAAGTACATATCATAAAGCTAAAATCAATACCTCATTATTTGTTTACTTTGTTAAAATTTTGAACAAGACAGGCTGGCAAGTAAGAGAGTAAATGAATGTAGAATATACAAAATTATCATAAAGCAACCCTTATATAGTTGCGATGTAGAAAAAATGAAGAAGGTAATTGTATTATCTTCTAACTTCAGAATTCAAGTCACTTGTTAAACACCTTTTTACATCAATCTCATACCCAAATTAAGGTCAAAGTCAAATAAACATAGATATTGTTAAGCTTTTTGTATTTTCATAAAACTCCCGAAACATTACAGACATGGAAGTAGGTAGGTTAATTTCAAGACATGAAATAACAATAATGAAATAACAAGCCTTATACAGACATCAAAGCTTTACACAAGAGAACTGTGAATGGACTGAGTATGAAACTGTACCCTTATACCAGTACGATTCCTTACTAAGAATCTTCACCTGATCATGTTCAGTCAAATTTCTTTTAGAAGTAATATTGTATTAGACACACTGGTCTTTAGTAAAAATGAACTTTCTTTTTTGTAGAAACATTCCTTTATGCTTGAAGATTTTATGAGAGATGGTTACATATAATAAGAGAAATAAACAGAGGTAGTAGAAAATAGAATTATGATTTTCATTATTGAATACAGTTATGTACACTATAATACCAAAAATAAGCCTAATAAAACAAAGACAGTGTATGACACCCATAATAGCAGTCCAAGCAACATTTTTACACTTTAAAATGAGGTTTTAAAACTAAACAACTTGTTCTTTAAACAACACTTCCAGCACACCTTTTAAACACATTAGAACAAGGTTTCAGGTGAGACAAGTGAGCCAAGAAGAAAATTCAACACTTAAAAACAGCTCTCTAAAACACCATAATAAGCACTGTAAGGAGGATATTTCAAAAGAAACAACAAACCACTCAATCAGCATTGAACATAGCACTTTAATATATCAGATTAAGCCCTTTGTCACACAAACAGTACTTGAAACAACAACACAAGCCCTCCATATTTAACTCATCAAAACCACAGCAAAACACATCAGCACATTCAATCATATTATGAAGTAGGAAACAACAACAATCTCACATTCAAAAAAGAAAAACTTTCTAAACCAGCTTTCTAACTACTTATCAACTCAGATTTCAAGAAACAGGTAGTGAAGAATAATACTTACACAAGCATCGGCAGCCCTCTTGTCAACAAACTCTCCGTTAGCCTTCCTTTTGTGCGTGCGCTCAAATAACTTGAACAGAGTTGGCTCCTTCCCTAATTCCTCCTTCTATTATTTTTACAAACATGACCAGTCAACTATCAAACAAACAAGATATAAAAGTAAATAAGTACAGCATTGTTAGGAAAATAAACTTTTACCAGCCTTCTTTTGTGCTCTGATACGGGAATTGAGCCGCAGCTGTGTAATGTCCCACCTTTCGCAGATGCTCGATTCTTCTTTGCTTGCTCTCGCTTTGCTTTGAAAGCCTCAGTTTGCCATTCAGCCTTTAATTCTTCCAATACATTTTCGGGAATCCACTGAGGTCGTGGCTTAGCTTTTTCCATATTAGCTCATATCCTACACATTAAAGCCTTGAGTCACTCTTTAGCTTGATACTCCCAATTTTCCCTTATTTGCCTTTCAAAATGTGGGAGCCACTTGTACTTTTTCTGCATATATAAGTGAATACTTTGGTAAAAGATAATTTTTATTCAATGTTTAGAAATCAAAACAATATAATAAGTCGAGTGAAACTAACCGCCCATTCCCCAAACCACATGTTTTGGACTTCAGGTGGTATTTTTGTCCAATTGTCGTATGGCCTCTCAAATTTCCCTTCAATAACAGTTGTTATCTCTCTTATGGTAAAAGTTTATTTTCCTAACAATGATAAAAGTCCTCTAACAACCAAATACTTAAGCAATAGAGAGATAATAGATTTATGATAAGTGCAGTAATATAAATTAAAAATAAAAGAATATAGTTCCTCAAAAAGGAAAATAAATCAAAATATTAAATGGTGGAGCTGTTGAGGTGTGCATATATATAGCGTATACATAAAAATAAGTTTAATTAAAGATGAAAGAATATAATGTGAAGAGAAAGAAAAACAAATATAGGCGCAAATTTCAGATTCTTACTATAAGACACTAATACCCTCAACCTATTACTTAATAAACATTCATAATTACATCTCAATAATAATTTTTATATTTATTTCTCAGTATTTATTTATATATATATTTTTTTATGGAGTCAAATATTTTTATTTTTTTATAATAGGTTGACAGTTTCAAAAAATAATTAAATTATATTAAATTCCCTTTAATTTTTTTTTGACGAAAAATGCTTTTTTAATTGATTATACTATATATTATCAATTTTATTTATCGGTGAGTTTAAAAACTCCCAAATAAAAAAGAATATTTATAGTTATTAAGTGGTTGACGTTTTTTATGTTTAAATTTGATTTAAGAATTAAAAAAATGAAGGAGTAGGGAAAATAATAGAAGAAGTAGAAAGGAGAAAAGTGGGAATTGAAAAGGGATAAGAATATTAGAATAAATTAATTAAGGAGGAGGGGGGACAGTAGAGAAGAGAGGATAGTGCAGTGCAGAGTGACTCAGTGTGTTGGTGAGCAATTGCGTACACAAGGATTCATCTCATTTAATGTATTCCCTTCCCTCTCTGCACGTAGAATGATTTTTTAAAGAAGGAAAAAAAAACATTAAAACCAGTCATTGTAACTTAATTGGGGACAAAAAGTAGACGTAGCATAGTTGATGATACTATAGTTAACTGAAGTCTTTAAGTATTTAGTGAGGATTTCTTGGTAAAAACCGAAACCCCTTTTGAGATATATATATATATATATATATATGGTATGAGAGGATTACCTGTCCTCACAAATAAAAATACAGTAAGTGTAAATTAAAGATATGTAAACTATAAAAATATATATGGGTATAGGTCTCATAGACAAAGTAGTTTATATATCATGTTCATGACATATGTGATGTGGCACAAGTAACGTGGCTTTGGATTTTTGTTATGAGATGTACGAGTATGGGGGAAAGATAGAAGAGAAACTTCAGTGCTGCACTTAAGCAAAACTTTGACCATGTCAAATTGGAGAAAAACAAGCCACTACCGTAACATTCATTAACATACCAAACTTAGCATAAATCCATAATTGAAAACAAACACACAATCCACAAATTTAAAGTTTTGAAATATGAGCTTCCAGCATCATAAAGTTCAATGAGACAACCATGGAAAACAAGAAAGAGGATTGAAAATTGCATTGAACAACACATTCAGCCATTGCAAATCAATATTTGGTGTTTATTTAGCACCAAAGAACACAAGTACTGAAATATGTTCAGCCTACTCCAACAGGTCTGAAGTTTTGAAATTCAAAGGAGCCTTTAAACTTATGAAAAAAAATTCATTCAACCTGGCTACATATTGAATATTTTGGCGTTAAAATGGTTTTGTAATCTCATGAAAAACACAGTTAAAACAACACTTGTTCAGCCCTCATTTTAAGTCTCCAAAGACGTAACAAAATATAGTAAAGTTGTTTATGAGAAATTCCGAAGCTCCACAAAACAATCTCCATCCATTTATCAAAACAGATTTGAGTTTTACAGCATTCAAATGAAACTTGGTTCATATGAAAATAAAGCACATCAACCCCTTATTCAAGTACCAAAATGCATGAGCTACCTCATAAGCCCAGCAAGCACATTTCAGCTTCCACAGAAATCATAATTTCAGCATAAAAAAGATGATTTTATATTCAGTTCACAACCCCGGCCATGATGATTATATCAGCTACACAATAAGCAAATTAAACCCACAACAATCATCCACTGCAGTACCCTTTTTAGCCTCTACCAGATTCGAAACAGAGTGAACAAAGCAAAGCTTACCTTACTCATTTGCACAGAACAAATCCAAACAAAAACGGGACAACACAAATTCAACCCAAAACAAATAAGAAGCATTAAATAGAATTAGAACGGATTTGATAGCTCACCTCTCTCAGCCCAAGCCGAGAGGAACGAAAATAACAGAACCACGATCAACAACGCTACAACCTGCCTCAATGGTGACCCACTCCGGAAACGAGCTCTGACGACGACGGCGCAGGTAAAATGCTATGGAACCCCTCAACCTTCACTCACGTTCTTCCTCTATTAATATGTGATATTGAAAAGCTTGTAACTGAGTGAGATAAAAGCAGAGTCCTTAATGAGGACTACACAAAAGGTTCAACGATGACGGTGCTAAGCAAGAGGCGGAGGCGGAGACGGCGATGGCGACGACACTGTGGAAGGGCGGCGATGACGCTGTGCAAGAGACAGAAACGTCCAAGCGGAGGTGGTGCTTCGCAAGAGATGGGACGAAGATTAGGGAATGTTTCAGCAAGAGACGAAAACGCAAGTCAGGGCACTTTTAGGGTTTTATATGGCAAACTAAACGCGACCGTTTAGTGTTTTTTTGAGACGGAATTTGGGACTGCAAAAATCCGTCTCTAAAATAAAAATAAGAGCACGGGTTTGACACGGCAGAGTTCCGTCTCTGATCCGTCTTGCAAAGCTAGAGCAATTTCAACAGGTTAGAGACGGACCAATCTCCCTCCCTAATCCATCTCTAACCAAAATTCAGGAAAAATAATGCCCGCCAAATTTGTAGCTAGGTTCGCGCCATTTTTTCCCCACTGATTAGAGACGGATTAGGGACGGATTTGTTGGAAACAAACCTGTCCGTCCCTAAATCCGTCTCTAAACCATAAAAATTATTTTAGTGAATTTTTTCATCATTTGGAGACGGATCAGATACTGATTAGACACAGACATTAATCCGTTTCTAAATTCCGTCTCTGATCCCTAATTTTCTTGTAGTGTTACTGTGTCTTCCTCTGTGGTTGATATACCTATTTGGCAAGTGCGTGTGGGACGCAATTATGTATTAGAAGAGGAGAATTTGTGAGTAAAAATTCCCAATACTAGTTTGTAAACATTGCTTACAGACAAAGCATCTTGAAAATCATTCAGTCATGAAATCAGAAAACTCGCTTTCATCAAATTAGTCCACTCGAACATTAGTGGTCCGATGAGCGTGGGGCCAAAGCAAGCGGCCCAGTATTTTCTCAAGATTACATGGTGAAAATGGGATAGTTAGACAGCTAACTATCCCACACACACTCCACAGCAAAATGAGTTGCTCCTCGAGTTGGTTAAGTTTATAATGGCTTACGTGAATGTTCCCATTAGGGAGATGTCTTGCCAACAGTCACTTTCATACTTAACCATATGCCCTCGAAAATTATGTGAGTGATTCCTTATGAGTTCTAGTTAGGCAAAAGACTTTATTAGATTATGCTGAGACCATGAGGGTATACAACATACATGATTCTTCCTATGAGTATGGGAAGCTTGACCCTAGAGGCAAGTAGCATGTCTTGATAAGATAGCTTGGTCGCTCAAAAGGATACGTCTTCATTAGCTAGGATGAAGACATACTAGTCACATAATTTGAGTCTAAGGATGTAATAGTCCTTAAGACTGACTCACTTTTTTAACAATGGAGACGAATTTTGGGATGTGCAAATTTATTGAAAGAAGACGAACTTAGTCAGTTTTATTTTAAATGAAATAATATATAATTTTAATATATATAATTAATTAATTTTTGTATTTTGAAATAAATATTAATTGTAATTCTATAATATTCCCTCCTATGGACATGTGGCACTAGTCTTCTAGAAGAACAATCAAGTCTCAAATCAAAGACATGTGGCACTGCTCGATGACCTTATACGTGGCCTTAATCCACGCTATCCCGTACTCTCCCGTTACAAAGACGTAGGGGAAGTTCAAATATCATTGGTCGAGCAATATTCATGAGAACGTGGTTTGACCGTGTGGGAGACTTAACCAAGTCTAATCGATAGATAACAAAGCACACTTACTCTCTCAGAATACACTTATTCTCTAGCTCCTAATCACCATTCAGAGACCCATTTTCACTCACCTGTTACTCAACAGAATTCTTCCAATAGGTGGCTCCCCCGCCCGGAGCAACACACACACGTCCTAGCTGCACACGACCACTAAAGGTTATACTCCTGCCAAACGGCTCTTATGAACGTTTCCTCTTCGAACTACGTGAACTTTGATCCCTTAACCAGGGTACGTAGGCACCTAGGTTAACACCTAAGGACAAGTCCCTCAAGGTTACGACTCCTTACGGTCCTTATTTTCAATTTTGAATTGTCTGAACAAAAAATGACAATTACATTGGCTCCCATCACGGTCCTTCTTTGACCACAATGCCTTGCGCATTCTGTCGCTAAAATGACAAATATTTTTCGGGGAGTAGGAGTATATAACTAACACTCAGAAACCCATTTTTGTTTAAATCTCTTAAAAGGTAGTACTCGTATGGCCAACACTAGTAGACCCCTCAAGTCGTTACACGACTGACAGAACGTTACTAGCAACAACCAAAACAAACGACAACGAAGGGCACAACTCGTAGCCTTTGAAGAAATAGACGAGACAACGGAAATTGATGAACCAATAACAGTCACAACTAGCATTGCAGGATATAAAGTTCAAAGGGTGTTGATTGACCCCAGATCGGCCGCCGATGAGCTATTTGATGAAACGTTGGAAAAAATGCACAACTTCACAAAAAAAACAACTTAGCTATGTGAGAAGCATTAGAGGTTTTACTACAGGGAATGAATAAGCCAACTTAGAGAATCTATCCACAACAACTAAACCAGAATCATGTCTGCGAGTAGTGCAGGGTAAGCCAAGTACAAAGTTCATGCTAAGATCCTTCCAGGGCTCATGGGGAACAAGCAAAGGAGTATACAGACTCCTGTTTTGTTTCTTTGCTTTTGATGTTTGACAAGTCCAACATTGGGACAGGACTCGAGCAACGTCACATTTCAGAGAAAGCCAGTAAAACCTACCTTCAATGATGGCTATGGTTTTGTCCCTTCCAAAATAACCAACCAACCCTCCAACATGTAATTCCCAGAAGAGAAAATCCCTTATGGATGTGCAAGGAATGAACAATCTAGTTCCTCGAAAAAGATGACCATCCTTAATGATGAAATCTTGATGATCATGACGATTACCATTGCTAATTTCTTGGAAAATAATCCCAAAGTCAGGACATGAGGCATATTCATCTTTTAATTTATCAAATCCCACAATGTTAACAGACATAGAATTTAAAACAAAGAGCATTCTGCTCAAGGCATCAGCAGCCTTATTTTCTACTCCAAAATGATGCTTAACTACAAAGGTGAATTCCTGAAGGAACTCGACCCATTCGGCAAGCCGTGGGTTTAGATGTCTTTGAGAGTGAAGAAACTAAGGGCATGGTGATCAATGCATAGAACAAAATAATGAGGTAAAAGATAGAACTTCTAATGCTTAAGGGTTCTAACAAGGGCATAAAACTCTTTATCATATATAAAGTACTTTTGCTTGGCCTCATCAAGTTTTTCACTAAAGAAGGATATGGGATGACCTTCTTGACTAAGGACACCCCCAATTCCTACCCCAGAAGCATCACAAGCAACTTCAAAAAGTTTGGCAAGGTTGGGTAGAACCAAGACTGGGGACTCAGAAAGCTTTTTCTTGTTCAAACAATCAGTGATACGAGCCATTATGGTACTGAAATTCCTAGTGAAATAAATGCCTATAGAAAGAAGCTAATCCATGGAAGCTCCGGACATCAGTAATAGATTTTGGCTCAGGCCATTATTTAATAAACTTGACCTTCTCAAGGTCAGCAGATAAACCCTTTTCAGAAACTATGAAACCAAGGAAGACAACTTGATTCTGCAAGAATGAACACTTTAGCAGATTGACATAGAACTTTTCTTGAAAAAGAGTGAGAAAACCTCACGAAGGTGGGACAAGTGCTCTTCCCTAGACTGGCTATAAATCAATATGTCATCAAAGTAAACAACTAAGAATTTACCTAGGTAAGGTCTAAGGACATGGGTCACAACTCTCATAAAGGTACTAGGGCATTAGAGAGACCAAAAGGCATGACTAACCATTCATATAACACATCTTGTGTCTTAAAGACAGTCTTCCACTCATCCCCAGGTCTAATCCTAATATGATGGTAGCCACTTCTAAGATCAATCTTCGAAAACCAATGAGACTCAGCTACCAAATCAAGCATATGGTCAAGCCTAGGAATAGGAAACCTATACTTGACAGTGATCTTATTAATTTCTCTACTATCGACACACATCCTCTAAGAAACATCCTTCTTAGGAGTCAAAAGAGCTGGTATAGCACATGGGCTTAAGCTATGCTGGATATATCCCCTTTCTAGCAACTCTTTAACTTGTCTATTGAGTTCTTCCCTATCCTTTGGGTTCATCCTATAGTGCGGAAGGTTAGGAAGCTGAGAACCATGAACTAAATCGATAGCATGTTGAATGTCTCATGACTGGGAGCTCTAACGGAAGTTTAGTTGGGGAAATATCCTGGAATTCCTCTAAAAGCTGAGATATCTCACAAGGCACCTCACAACTACCTACAGAAGTTATCCTAACAGAGATTTTAGTAACTAATGCAAGGATGACACCTATTTCTTTACTTTCATCCTCAAAATGCTTGTGAGTCAAGAAGTGAAGATTCTGATCCTTAGTTTTTTGACCTTTGGACTTGAGGAATGTCATAGGCTCATATTCAGGCTTGGTAGGTTGCAACAAAATGGTTTTTTCTCCATGTTTGAACGCATGAGTATTTTCTCACCCATAGCTAGTAACATTATGATCATATAGCCACGGTCTACCTAATAAGACATGAGCAACGTCCATTGGAAGAACATCACAAAAAACCTCTTCTTGATACTCTCCTAACTAAATGGGAACACGACATTGCTGGGTTACAGGTAAAGAGGTTTTATCAACCCAAGCTACCCTAAAAGGCTCAGGATGAGGTTCTGTTATCAGGCCAAGTCTAGCCACTCCTGAGGTTGAAACAACATTCCTAGAATTGCCTCCATCAATGACTAGTTTGCACACCTTATTTCCATATTTCATAAAGGTGTGAAAGATACTAGTTCTTCTCCAGGAGTCATATGGCATTGGATTTGACAAGAGGCATCTCATTACATTAAGGGAACCAGAAGCCAAGTCCCTAAGCTATAATATCCTCATCAAATCAGAGGGGTACTCAAGAGGTTCCACAATATCAATGTTTGTCGTCTCCTCAAGAACATCGGACTTGTTTTCTAGGATTAATGCTCGATGTGAACACCTGGATGCAATATGGCCCTTAGCATGGCAAAAAGAGAACATTCTATTTTGAGACCACTAGAGCAAAAGCTAGACCCCAAGATTCATTTTGAGGACCTGAGATTTCATTAGAAGGGTAGACAAAAGTAGTCTTAGGTTATACAAGACGACTAACTGAAGCAAAATTTTGAGATGGCCTAACTTCAGGACCAACAGAAGTGAAACGCCTAGGAGATGTGTATTGAGACAAAGATTCTACTTCAAGGGATCTATGATAAGCTTATTCTACGGATTCAGGAAAATTCAACCTGAGTTCCCTTTGAATCTGAGGGAGAAGTCCATTAACAAACCTGGTGACCGTTACCCACTGTTATTCTAGGATGTCACATCTGAGCATAAGCTCATCAAAGCAGGTCATGTAATCAGTCACATTAGAAGTCTACTTGAGGTTAAGCAGTTGGTTCATTAATTGACTCCTATAACGAGTTGGCAAATATTTTTCTTTTAATTTCATCTTCATTTCAGCCCAAACCTCAATCTGAGGTTGACCTAGACGCTCTAGATTTCTTTGAACAGTTTGCCAATATTTCTTGGCAGGTCCTACCAACTTCATCCTAGAAAAGCGGACACATTGAATGTCATTCATGTTGTACCTATCAAAGTAGTTTTCAAGGCTAGACAACTAATCTAGGAAGACATTTGGGTATAATTTTCCATCAAACTCAGAGGCTTCAACTTTGACTTTTTGAGTAATGTCATTATAGTCATTAGATACTCTTCTATACCCTTCTCGAGCATGCCCAGGGGGTAAATCATATTGCCTAGTAGGATGACCAACAAAGTCCCATTCATCTAATTGATCTTCCCCAAATTCAAGATACTGTGGAGGTGGTCTACAAGGGGGGTTCCTAGTAGTTCTAACATGGGGGCCTCTAGAATATTGGTGACTCTTTCGGCACCAACCAAGGGAAACCTATGGTTTGTCATACTATATTTATATTGGCATCTTCTCTACCTCGAGTTTGATCCTCAACTAGACCTTTGACAATTTTCCCAGTTAATTGTCTACCTAACAACTGGATAGCACCTAGTAATTCTTCATAACGACGGTTCGACTCCTCTCTTTCATTTTTACAAGTTAATTAAAGATTGTCCATGCATTTGTGGATTTCTTGGTTAGAGTTCTCCATGGTAATATTCAAGGAAGATAAATCTTGGGTCAACTATTCTTGAGTATTATATAAATCACATATGGTCATGCAAGGAATAGTGCAAGATGTAATGGTGAGATTAGAAAGCTAAGCTATCTAAGCAATAAAAAAATATATTATCTGCTAAGTAAAGCTATTTTTTTCTTTTTGAAAGCAATTATATCATGCAAGACACTAAAATAAGAGAAACATCCTACTAATAACTTGTAAAAGCTACACCAAATCAGCCACTAGAAACAAAATTTTAAGAAGAGTTTAAGTGCCTTACTTGAGGAATTTAGAGAGCCAAGATAATTTAAATTATAGCCCAGTTACCCTTCAATGATGCTCCTACAACAAAGGTTGAAAGCTGGCATGAAAAAGGAGCGAAAACGACTGAAAGCAATTCCAAAAATGAAATCTACTGTGTCTGGCACATGAAGCCCAGGAACCTTGCCGGCAGTGCCGGTGACTAAACATCAGGGGTTGGTTGATTTTGGGGTTGCGCTTCCACTAGTGCAATTAGTTTTCGGGTTGAGTGACCAGAGATAGGTGTTTCGGCCTTCACAATAGCGGTTTTCGGTTTCCAACAATTGTTTAGGGTGTTTTCCGGCAAGGTGAGGCGGTGAATGTGGATGGAAAGTGTTTAGGCTCTGATACAACTTGATGTAGGACTAGATAAAATGGAAGAAAGATAAGGGAGAAAGGAAGAAAGGAGGGAGAATGAGAAGTATGAAAATATTCTGTATAATGATAATCTATGTCTGAAAATACAAGATAGTGAGGGCCAGATATATATAAAGAGCCCAAGTCAACAATGATAAAAATGAAAACTACCCAAGTAATAAAAGCAACAACAACTCCAAAATAATAAAAGCATGGTAACAAATTCCGAAAAAATAAAAGATGGTTCAAGTATCAACTATTTCCTAGGTGTAGTTAATTCCTTTTCTTCCTCCTAGAATAGTATTTCCAAGGTTTTCCATCAACTCCCTTCACAAGAACAATAGCCAGAGGGGAATGACCCAAAGTAGTTTGAAACGGACATAAGGGATGGATGCACAGCTTCTTCATCCACAAACAATTTCAGAAGAGAGAGGAGCGACTCCTCTAGCGCCCACCGGATCCGACAATGACAACTTGAAGATGGCCGCACGGATATACAAGATTTGCAAGAACAGGTGCGTTACTTGCAACCATGGTTGTTAAACTCTCAAGTTAACTCTTAAACTCTTACGAGTTTACGTTTCTACGACGACAAAACGAGTTAACTCGTGTCAAACTCAGAAATATTTAGACTCATGCTAAACTCTTGAGTTAATTCTTAAACTCTTACGAGTTTACGTTTACACGTAAGTAAAACAAGTTAACTCGATTGTAAACTCATGAAGAACATTATTTTTGGCACTCTTATTTTCCATTGAAACACACTTACCAAAGTATTCTCTATATAATTTTTTTTAAAAAAAAGTATTATTCCTTTGTCCAAATTAAAAAAATATAAATATTTAAATATAAATAATTAATTTCTTAATAAATGTATAAATTATGAATAGAAATTTATAATTTGAATAAATTTGTATTCAATATTTTTGTATTAATTACATTTAAAATTCTATTATTTAAAAATTTACTTTATTTATATTAATTATGATAGAATACATATTTTTAGTAACTATTTATTGAAATAGGTAAAGTCTTACGAGTTCACAAGTCAAGTTTATGTATCAAGTTTATCCTTCCTTTGCGAGTTTTTTAGACTCTCAAATTTGACAACCTTGCTTGCAAGAACAACTGACAGGCAAAGACAATAGGATTTCTTGGGCAAAATAGCCTATGTGGCAAGAGAATAAGCAATAAAGCACTTGGCAGATATCAGAGGAAGACAAGACACGCCAAGAATCTACCAAGAATATCCAAGAAACCAATTCTTGGATAAACAGCAAAATGCAAGGGTGAATTATAAAATCTCCCCAATCAGCCACCAAGACCAGAGTACGCAGTTGTGGGAGCTGCAATATCTACGATTAGAGACTGTGTTGCTAATCATTAGCTCGGCAACCCAAATTACTACTAGCCCCCGTACGTTACAGGCCAGCTAGTACATAGCATAGGGGCACCATATAGTCGGATAAATGTCAACCAAATCTTCCACGACATACAGTTAACCTCATACGGCCAACACATAGGTAGGTACCATTTCACTTCTTGAATTACTACCAGCATTACCCCTCATATCTCGCAAGTACCACAAGATACCAATAAAGTCAACGAGAGAAGACCACAGGTCACGGTTGACCAACCACCGACATCAAATACCACCACAAACAGAGTGTCGAGATGGGGCCGACAATCATTCATGCCTCACGTAATGGAGGCAACATTTCCTATGGGTAAATTACCCCGTTATAGTGGAGAAGCGGACACTAGAGACCATGTCAATACATTTAACTCAGCCATGTCCGTCTTAAATGCTTCAAACTCGTAGCAATGTAGATTGTTCTCCTTTAATTGGACCAGCTCTCCACTAGTGCTCTACACTACTAGAAAACTCCAACAGCTGCTTTGATGAGCTCGCCGACTACTTCTTGAAATAATTTTCTACTAGCAAGAAGTGGAAGAAGACAGAAGAAGACTTACAAGGTCTCAGGTAGAAGAAGAATGAAACCTTCCAGAATTTCTTACAAAGGTTTCGTAGCCAAGCCCTTTAGATTCCTGAGTTTGAGGACTTAGTGGCCATCGATATAGAAAATGGGGATAAGAGGCAACCCCTTTTATTACTCTCTAGCTATCAATAAACCTAAGACAATCATTGGGCTCTTAAACAGAGTAAATGAGTTTGTGAGGAAGGAGAAGGCTTACATCGATAAGAAGGGACTCAACTTCCCAAATGATGAGAAAGAAGAATCAAAGAAAAGAAAGAAGAGTTCTAAGAAGGGGACGACAGGAAACGGGAAAGGAGGGGCTCGCCGAGCAGCAAATTATATTCCCATCATGTACCTCCCATTCAAAAACCTAGTATATTTCAGCAGAGATCTATTCTACAGATCTCTTCGATTCCCACCACCTCCAAAACCCAAAAGACCAGGGTATAAGGTGAATAAAGACAAGTATTGTCATTTTCTGATGATGTTGAGCACGAGTGGAGAGCCGATCCCGTGAGAGTGGAGAATAGTCTGCATTGCTACGGGCCCGAAGCATTTAGAATGGACATTGCAGAATTAAATGTG
Organism: Senna tora; assembly: GCA_014851425.1. Classification (NCBI taxonomy): domain Eukaryota; kingdom Viridiplantae; phylum Streptophyta; class Magnoliopsida; order Fabales; family Fabaceae; genus Senna; species Senna tora. The sequence continues at coordinate 14,010,533 of CM026269.1, forward strand.
TTAACATGGTCTCTAGGGTCTGCTTCTCCACTATTAGGGGTGGTTTTCATGGGTGTTTTGTAACCCATAGGAAATGTTGCCTCCATTACATGAGGCATGAATGGATGTCGTCCTCGTCTCATCACTGTGTTGCTGGTGGTTGGTCAACTGTTACATGTTGTCATGGTCTGTTGACTTGATTTGGTTTCCCCACACAATGGGGTATATATCCTGTGGTACCTGTGGGATATGAGGGATAACATTGATATTAATTTAGGCAGTGAAATGGTACTTGTTTATTGGCTGACTGGGGTTGACTGTATGCCGGTCCCTAATGGAAGAGTGGGTCAACATATATCCAACCATGTTGTGCCTCTACATTGTGTACTGGTTAGCCTGTTACGTGTGGAAGCTGGTTGTAATTTTGGTTGCCAAGCTGATGGTTGGCAGCGAATTCTCTGACTGTGGATATTGCTGGTCCTGCCACTATGTACTCCACTCTTGGTGGTTGACTAGGGAGATTAATTATATTTTCTTGGTAATTTTGCATTGCGTATTGTCGTTTATCCAAGAATTGGTTTCTTGGATCTACTTGGTGGATTTTTGGCATGTCTTGTCTTCCTCTAACATCTGCCAAGTGCTTTAATTTATTGCCTCTTGTCTTGCCACTTGGGCTATTTCGCCAAAGAAGTCTTGTTGTCTTCTGCTTATCAGTTGTTGCTGCAAGTAACACACCTATTCTTGCAAATTTTGTATCTCCATGCGACAATCTTTCGGCCGGTTGTCGGCATCAAATCTGATGGGGGATGGAGGAATCACTCCTCTCTTTCCTAGAGTTGTATGTGGATGAAGAAGCTGTATGTCCATCCCTTATATCCGTTTTGAAATGGTCTGGGTCATTCCCTTCTGGTTGTTTTTCTTATGAAGGGGTGGTGGTGAGTGTTGTCTCTGGCCATGCCTGTGGGGACTACCCGAAGTTCAGGAGTCGCTGCAATGTGGTGGGGGTTGTTGAAAACCACTGTGGGTTTGAACAACCATTTTTTCTGTCAGTGTTGAGAGACTATTGTGATCGTTTGGGCAAGAACACTGTGAGTGCCATTGATATTCCGGTGACCTAGAAGAGGTTAAGATCGAGAAAGGATGGAGGCTAAAAAGCGGTGGACTTGACTAAGGTTCTAGACCTGAGAGCCTACGTACACAAGACGAGATTAGAGTCCTTGTAGTTCACAAGGGTAAGCTACTTCCAGGTTGAGGATAATTCGAAAGTAAGGAAGCTAGGCATGTGTGCTTACGTGTGTTCTAGGGGCTAAGAGATGTGATGATCATGAGAGGCCATAAGAGGCTCCTCATATAGGCTAAGATGAGAGGACGGTCGTGGTAAATAGGCAGGAAAAGTAGTTATGATGGTTCTAGACCTGAGAGCCTACGTACACAAGACAAGATTAGAGTCCTCGTAGTTCACAAGGGTAAGCTACTTCCAGGTTGAGGAGAATTCGAAAGTAAGGAAGCTAGGCATGTGTGCTTACGTGTGTTCTAGGGGCTAAGAGATGTGATGATCATGAGAGGCCATAAGAGGCTCCTCATATAGGCTAAGATGAGAGGACGATCGTGGTAAATAGGCAGGAAAAGTAGTTATGATGGTTGTATTTGAATGGGCAGGAGCCCTAGTGGTGCGGGCACGTGTCGGGTGCCAACCCTATAGTCCCATATCATATAAGTTAAAAATGCTCGAAATTATAAGAGAGAACTTTATCATCGTTGTCTTTTAGAAGTTACAACATGTTGATTCGGTAATTGTTCATGTTGTTTGGCGGGAAAAAAAAGATGCATGCAAAAGGAGAGGTTTCTATCTAATTATCTATATTATACGACTGTTGGGTCTTTTGGTCATTGGTGTCACAAAAATAGTTATTTTTTAATTCAAAAAATACAAAAAATTATAATAGGAGGATATGGGAGAAAGAAAGTAAATATGATAGGTAATTATCAAAAAAAGTAAATAATTCCTCATTATTTAGTATATTAGTTAAAAATAGTAACAATTATTTTATATTAAATTTTAAAAATTAAAAAAAAAACAAATATTTAATTTGTTATTATTTTAAAATATTATTATTATATATTATATTTTTGAAAAGTTAGAAAAGAAATTGCATGCACATACGTCCATGCAAAGTAGGGATGATCATGGCTAAGATTTGAATAGGATACGATATTCCCCATCCCCAGACCAAACTTAGTGGGTATCAAAATCAATCCCCATCTTTGGACCCTACGAATAGTCGAATCTCCATATCCGGACCCATACTTGTAAACGTTTTGAAATAAATTATTATTTTATTAATATAAAACTTGTTTTTATTAATTTTTCATCTATAACCACAAAAAGTAAAAAAAAAAATTAAACCATAAATATATATATGTACTTCTAAAGTACTTTTATATGTAAAAAATATATAATATTATTTATTATCATTATATGTAACTGTCGTTTTTGGTTCAGACAATTGTAATTTGTATTTGAGAACTGCAAGGGGTCTTAATCTTGGGGGACTTGTCCTTAGGTTAGGAACCTAGGTGCCTACATACCCTTCGGAAGGGATCAAAGTCCACGTAGTTCGTCATGGTGACGTCTATAGGAGTCGTTAGGCAAGGTGGTTACCTGTATTGGGCCGTGTGCGGCTAAGACGTGCTTAAGGTACTACGGCGGGCTAACCGCCCTTCGAAGGTTGCCTTAGAGTGTGAGAGAGCTTGAGTCACCGAGAGCTTCTGGAAGCCCTATTGGCGAGATACTCCGGGGCGGAGATGAGTCTGCCGGTGGTCGGACCTGACGAAGCCTACAGTAGAGCTCGGAATGCGTGAAGGATGTTGTGTGTGGTGTCTGAGAGTGCTCAGAATGCCTGCTAGGACGTTCTCTAGAAGTGCTTTAGATATTCCGAATCTTGTGTTGTAGTCCTTGATCTCATGTCCTTATTCCCCCGGGTGAGGGTCTATTTATACTACGTGTGGGGAGGATGTGCTCGACCCATGTTCTCATGGGACGTGGGTCAGCCCACGGTGCTCGGAGAGTTTCCACGTCTCGTTGAGTGGGAGCAAGGGCCACATAAGTGGCAGATAAGTGGTGCCATGTGTTGCTAGCGTGTGCTGCTGCTAGGCTTCTGAAAGCTTAGTGCCATGTGTCCCAAGGTGGAATATTTCGTAGTTACATAAGTCCCCCAAGTCTACGGGTGTCGGGTGCCCATGGACTTAAGTTCCCTTGTCTGTAAGCTACTTAGGAATTTTCGATTGCCTTTGTGAAGAAGAGTTCGTCCACAAGTGGGTTGGTCATTACGAGCTGGTCGTCCGACTTGCGAAGCGGTGTCTCTTTGTTTTACTCGGTGGGAGTGGAGACGTATTGGGGGATGTCACGCGTCCTGTTTTGAGTGGCTGACTGGTTGACTTCTTTAGCAAGTTTTCGAGCCGTCTCTGGAGAAAGTACGCTACTTACCGACGAGGGGTCATCATTGCTTCAAAGGATAATTTCCCAGAATGCCCCTTGAGGGTGTGTGGAGGGAATTCAAGAGTCAGGGGCCTTTTGGTCATTCAAGGCGCCCTTGTCTGATCAGGCTTGTCCACAGCAGGCGACTGTCAAAGAGCGTTATGGAGAGCTTTTTGGTTGAAGGAGCGGGTCGTACCAGACGCCACATGTCGCAGTTAGATTTAATCCGTTGGTCTTGAGTGCTTTGCCACCGTTTCGTTTGCATTTAATGCGGGTTCATTTCCGAGGGCTGCCATCATTAGCCTCGATTTGAGAATTTTCGAAAAGGTCCTCTGGTGTCTTCAAGCGACTTTTGAGTTTCCAGGGGCTTTTCAGTCTTTGTGCTTCCGATTTTCGGACTATGGATCTGCGCCGTTCTTTCTCACCACGTGTTTGACTAAGGTGGGCGGTTGCAGCTTAAGCCGAGTGCACCGGATAATTATTTTTATCCGTTGCGGGATACGAGGGGGCGGAGATTTTCGAATCGTTGCGCCTTTGAGTTCCCTATAAATATCCAGCATTTGAAAGTTTGTGGCTTTACCTTCTTGCTACCCTCCATTTTGCCTTCTTGCCTTAGCCTTACTTTTTCTAATTCTTGCCCTTCTCTCCTTGTTTGTCCTTGAAATTTCGCCATGGCTGGTGACGATGATAGCTTTTATCCCTTTGATTTTACTGACTTGGAGGATCTCCCTTCCTCCTCTTCCTCCCCTTAGCCGTACTCGTGACAGTGGTCAGACTAGGGGGAGGAAATCTGGGCAGGATCTGCCTCCGGGGGCGGTTGTGGTTCCTTCTATGGTGGGCCCTAGTGGAAGTGGGGGAAATGTGTGACTGCCTGTCCCTCTGTATTCTGATAGACCCCGTCGGCAAGATAATTTCCAAGGGGAAAAAAGGAGGAAGGATGGGAGAGGTGACGGTGGTGGTCCTCGAGAGAGAGATAGAAAGGGGGCCTCTGCAGCGGAGGTGCCCAAAGGCAAAGAATGAGGGTTCAAAAGACGGCCTTCTGGCACGGGGCCGCGGTTATCATCGCAGGTTACCCAGGGGAGTTCCGGCAAGGCAGACGCGCGGGCGGAGGCTCTGGTGGAGGGCGCTGTTCCTACCTCTGTTCCCACTTCTGTTCCTATTCGGCAATCACCTATGAAGGTGATTTTGTCGACTTGTACTCCAGTCCCAAGTTTCCGCTGGTGGGGCTGATCAACCTGTTGCCAAGAGGGCCAGGGTGTTGGTTGAGGAACCTGCTGATGATTTTGTTGTGGTCGAGGCCGAGCCCTCTCTGAAAGAGGGAATGTAGTGGAGAGTCAAGTGGCTACCACAAAGGATGTTGTCCCGGGGTCGAGTGTCGGCCCTTCTGGATCCGTCTTGCCGCCGAAGGAAGGACTTTCTTTCGAGCTGGTGGCCTTGGGCAGGCGCTTTCACGTGGAGATGGGAGAGAGGGATGCCAGGAGGCTGGACACTTCCCCTATGAATCTTGCTGTTCGTGGCTTCGACAGAGTTGCTGAGGCATTGGCTGACTTCCACCAAGCTGGCCTTGTGCGGGAGAAGTGTGTGGTAAGCTTCTCAACTCTAATGCTCTTGCGATTTTTTGTTTTTCCTCTATGTCTTGACTTTTGCTTTTCTACAGGAGGAAGTTCGTCTTGACAGGGACCGGGCTTCCGGTGTTGCGACCACCAGAGGCCAGGCTCTAGAGGTCTATAAGAAGAGGTTGGCAGACATGCGCGGGCACCTATCCGCGAAGGAGTTGGAGTGTGAGGACCAGGGATGTGAGTTTAAGTCCGTGACTCACAAGGTGGCCCGTCTTAGGGCTGAAGTCGAGCATCCTTCCGAGGTTAAACTTCTTCGCTCAGAATTGGAGAAGACTCGAAAGGAGCTGGTCGTCCGTCGGGAGGATGCTGAGTGGCGCCGGCAGGAGTTGCACTCTCTTTGCAGAGCTTTGCGAAGTGCGGAGGCTCGCGCCAACGAGAACCTTTCTAGTTGGCTGGCGACTGAAGAAAGGGTCGGCGATGTTGCTGATCTCCTGGGTGAGTTGCTGGCACAGAGGATGTATGGCATGCTTCTGGCAGTCGAGCAACTCGAGCGTCTCTGCGGGGAGAGGTTCTCAGAGGAATGGGTGGCTTCTCTGCACCCTTCTTTGGAGCTCTTTGATGGTGAGCTTCGGAGTCAGACGGAGGCAGAATCCCCATTGAATCATGCCTATCTTAGTCAGCTGGTCGACCGTCCCATTGATCCCCAGGTGCTGTCTCATATTGGCGGGCGTACTTCAGGGATTGGATCTACTTCTCAGCAGTTAGCTAAAGTGATCCAGCAGAAGCCGTCGGAGGGGGTTGGCAACATAGGGCCTGCGGGGGCCAAGGCCATTGTAGATCTTGGGGATGCCCAAGAATAGGTTTATGTATTTTTCGGGTGTTTACCCTTTGTAATAGGCGAATGCCTTCTCATTTTTGTCATTTAATGAGAACTTAAGGGTTTTACTGCCTCTCTCTTTACTTCTGGGAAAAACGTTTTGTGTGAGTACAGTTTTTCTTTTTGTTGTTATCTCTTTACGTCTGGGTAAAAAGACTTTTTGCATGAGTACTGTGTGATCATGACGGTTTGTATGCGGTTTGCTAGCATGGTTTTGTTGAACGTTCATTTTGTGTTTTCGCACCCAAGGGGTTTTTACCGCGCTACTAGGGAAATATCAGCTTGGCCTTGGAGGCACTTCGCGTTTATTCGGGCGGTCGGCCCGTTGTCCTTTTGTAGGACTCGTGCGAGTACTTTGCAAGTTGAAGCCATGTCTCTTTTCGGAAAGGAGTACTTCAATTAATAATAGACAAAAATGGTTACATTCGTCCAGCCTCAGTCAGGCTAGCCTTAGCCAGGCTGAAAGTAAACAAGATGATTACATTTGAGTTGCCTAGGTTAGGCGAGCCTTAGTCAGGCTGAAGTGAATCCTAAATTTGAAATAAAGAGACGTACGTGACTTGACCGAAAGGTGGTATGAGAGCGCAAAGTGTGTTCAGAGCTTAAGCGGAGGTTTGACCCTCGGGGGGTTCCTCACGTGTTTCTCGGGGACCAAGGTAAGCAACCTTGACGGTCTTGGTTAAGCTTGCTGCGCAGCATGCTCGCGCTAGTTTTTGGTCCGCCATGATTTCTCCAACCCCGTGGGGTGTTGGGAATTTCATTGTGAGCTGTTCGGTGGATACTACAGCTTTGAGCTTGTTTAGGGATGGTCGCCCTAGGATGGCGTTGTGTGTCGATGGTGCTGAGACGATGATGAAGTCTACATCGAGGCTCGCGACCTTTGGTAAGGTGCCCATGGTTGTTCGGGCGGTAATGATTCCTTCCGCGGGAACCTGGGCTCCTGAGAACCCTATAAGTGTGCCAGGGAATGGCCTTATGCGAGTTCAACTCGAGTTTCTTGAAGGTGTCAAAGTAGAGGACGTCTGCCGAGGATCCTTGGTTGATGAAGATTCTTTTGACCTCGTAGTTGGCGATTACTGCGATTACTACCATGGGGTCGTCATGGATTGGTCCCTCTAGGTTGGTAAGGTCGAACGTGATGGGGTCTCCTTTGGGCTCGCTTCTCTTTCTGTGCTTTGGGGCATAATCGAGGGCGAGTATGGAGCGCTCCACCCTTTTCTTGTTCTGTGGTAACGGGGACGTTCCTTTCTGCAGACCACCTGCGATGACATTGATGACTCCACGAGTAGGTGTCTGATCGTTGGCCTCCCGTGAGTGTTCTGTGTTAGCTCTGCTCTCCTCCTTGATGTACCTGCCGATCTGTCCTTTACGGATTAGGTCTTCGATCTGATCCTTTAGGTGGATGCAATCGTTGGTTTCGTGCCCGTAATCCTTGTGGAACTGGAAGTACTTGGACTTGTCTACTGGCTTTCCCGTCTTTCGCCTCTTGATATGAGGAGGGACGCTGAGCATGTCTGAGTGACAGATTTCTTCGAGGACTCCAACGTGGGATTTGTTGAGGGGAGTGTAGCTTGTGAATCGTTCACTGGGAGGCGTTTGTGGTCGAGGGGGCGATCGCTTTCTGTTGTTTTTCTCCTTGGAGGTTTTAGGTTTCTGCTACCGCTTTTTCCTTCTTCTTTTCCGCTCGTTCCATGTCGGACCTGCTTATCAGGAACTTCCTCATCTTGTCTTTGGCTATTTGCACGTTTTCTTCTTGGATGAACCATTATGCGCGGTCCATTAGCTCCTGTAAGGTGGAGATGAGGCACCTGTTGAGTTCCCCGTAAAGATGCGAACATCGGAAACCTTGTTTGATGACAAAGATGGCGACGATGTCCTGGAGGCGTCAGACCTGGAGTGAGAGTTTGGTGAAGCGGGCTAGAAAGGCTTGCAGGGTTTCTCCTTCTTCTTGGTGGAAACCAATGAAGGAGACCTCGTTCTTTTGGTATTCCTTGCTACTAGCAAACTGTGTAAGGAAGTTTTGTGCCAATTGTTCGAAGCTGTGGATCGAGTTGGTGGGTAGTAGTGAGAACCACCTCAGAGCCGCTTCTTTCACGGTCGACGAGAAGACTCGGCATTGTTGACCGTCCGTCATGCCCAGTATTTACATGGACGAGTTAAAGGTGTTAATGTGATCTCATGGATCAATTTCTCTGCCATAGGGTTCTATGTGGAAAGGCATCTTGAAGCCCATGGGCACGTGCTCGTTCATGATTTGTTGGGTAAAAGGTGTCTCCCCTTTCCCTGGAAGTCAAAACCGGGCCACTGGTAAGCAGTCGTGCCGCAGAGGGCGTACGGGTTGTATGTTCCTGCCCAGGGCATGTGGAGGTAGGATCCCGGTGGGTAGTTTAGGACTGGCGGTCGCGGATAGCTCGTAGTGGGACGCACTGCTTATCCAGCGATCATTATTGGTCCAGGAGGGATTACCGTTGGGGGTTCTGGTGCTGTTAGCGGTAGTCGTTCGAACTCCATTGGTAGGGTTCCGAACTGTATTGTGGGTAGGTTGGTAGGGTCGTTGGAGGCCCCTGCTACTGCGCCGTGTGGTACCATTGGTAATTGGGCACCTGCGCTTGCTTGGGCAAGGTTCTTGTTCTCCTCCCACTGTTGTTGGCGTAGAGCTGCTATTTCGTCCTCAAGGCGGGCGAGCTCTACCTCCCGCGGGTCCCTCATCGGCTCCATTGTTTCTTGACTGCCGACTACAGGACAAGGAACATGCGGCATGCCATAAGGATGTTGGGGGCATGCTTCCTTTCCGAGTGTCGGGTTCTAGATCACAGTTTCCGCAACGGCTACCTGTGTCGTCAAGGTGCTCTGGGGTTGAGTCATGTTTGAACCACCTGCTTTGGTCGTGACCGCTTCGACCGTTCCCTGCCTACCCCTTGCGCTGCGCCTTAGAGCGCTTGCGTCGGTCGTGGCTGTGGGGGAATTTGAGTCGGTCATCCTGTAGTATATAATATGAAGAAGGTAAAAAATACGGGTTTCTGAGTGTTAGGAGTATACTCCTACTCCGAAAAAGAAATGCCGTTTAGCGGCAGAGTGCGCAAGGCATTTTGGTCTGAGGAAGACCGCGGTGGGCACCACTACAACTATCGTTTTTGCTTCAGACAATTGTAATTTGCATTTGAGGACCGCAAGGGGTCTTAACCTTGGGGGACTTGTCCTTAGATGAGGAACCTAGGTGCCCACGTACCCTTCGGAAAGGATTAAAGTCCACGTAGTTCGTCATGGTGACGTCTATAAGAGCCGTTAGGCAAAGTGGTTACCTGTATTGAGCCGTGTGCGGCTAAGACGTGCTTAATGTACTACGGGCGGGTGAACCGCTCTTTGGAGGTTGCCTTAGAGTGTGAGAGAGCTTGAGTCTCTGAGAGCTGCTGGAAGCCCTATTGGTGAGATACTCTGGGGCGGAGATGAGTCTGCCGATGGTCGGACCTGACGGAGCCTACGGCAGAGCTTGGAATGCATGAAGGATGTTGTGTGTGGTTTCTGAGATTGCTCCGAATGCCTGCTAGGATGGTTATGAGTAACGTTCTCTAGAGGTGCTTTAGATATTCCGCATCTTGTGTTGTAGTCCTTGATCTCATGTCCTTAGTCCCCCGGATGAGGACTTATTTATACTAAGTGTGGGGAGGACGTGCTCGACCCATGTTCTCGTGGGACGTGGGTCGCCCCACGATGCTCGAAGAGTTTCCACGTCCCGTTGAGTGGGAGCCCTCGCGAGAGGATGTGGGCAAAGGCCACGTAAGTGGCAGATAAATGGTGCCACATGCTGCTAGCGTGTGCTGCCGCTAGGCTTCTGGAAGCTTAGTGCCACGTGTCCCAAGGTGGAGTAGTCCGTAGTTACATTATATATATTCTCAACACAAAAAAATAAATATTACTTTTATATATATAAATAAATAATTACTTTTATGGGTAGAGTATGCATAGGACACCTCTTTATCCATTGACTTTGTACCCGTACCTATATCTAGAATTACATAATAAAATTTCAGAGTACTCATCAGATATGAGTATTTTAATAATCCGTCTGTAGGGAAAGGCCCTGATTCACAAGACCCGACCTGACCCAGGGACCGAAAAGAAAAACCGAAAATAAATCTAGGCAGAAATTAAATATTGCGGAAGCTACTAACCTGGACGCCATAGCTAAAACCTCGGATCTCTCCAGTTCCTCTGCTCCACCAGGGCTGACCCCCAAACGAAGAACTCCGAAAAGGGCCGCACCAAATGGAGGACTTTACCTACAAGAGGTAGAGCCACGTGTCCACGACTGATGCGCGGAAGAATGATTCAAGAGAGAGAGAAAAATTATACTATGTGGGGTTTCCCAAACGGGACCCCCCTTTCCAACACATGGAATGAGCTACTGTGAAAGTGGGGAATGCCTCCTTATAGGAGGATGAGAGAGCTCCCATAATTGATTTAAGCGATGTGGGACTTGGGAAAAGTGAACAAAATATCATGATCACCTAACACACTTTGGGCCACGAGTGCGGGCTCGTGTGACCTTCGATGAGCGTCATCTTGGTGTCGTTTTGTTCGTCTCTCAGCGAATTTTCCAACGAGTCATCACTCAACCCGATCAGACTCCCCCATGGACGGATATTTAGTACCAAAGAACCCAACATATCCAACATACTCCCACTCGCACATTGTGGGAGGCCCATGACTATCCTTAGCACAAAGGAATTCTCTATTTTTCTTTCTCTCGTCGTCTTCTTTCATACTCCGTGCCAGTCGTGACCCTTGGTACAATATGTGGCAGCCTTATACTAGAAGTCTATTAGGGCCTAGCTATAAGTAATGCTACAATCCAAGTGTCTGATGATGTGACCACATATCTCACCGAAAAATAGTGACGTGGGTTCCCTAAACGTGTTCATATATATGGCTAGTCATATCCCTCTAAGTCTACAATAAGACTAGGACTTCAGCCACACTCAGTTGCGATAGGTATCCACATCCATGAGAACCTCAAAGGGATCACATAATGGGTCGACCTCAGGATACTATCGCACATGCATATGTCAACACAATCTTCCTTTTGACCTCTTATCAATTCAATCAAAGATAGCTGCTTTCCTAACAATCTTCCATTCAGCCGTATGTATCCATAGCCTCTTGGAAAGATATCAAAGTAGCATGCACTACCTTATCTCTTCATGACAGAGTCAAAGTGCATAAGAGTGCCTTTTGAAAGGATTGGTACATCCTTTCAGGGACTTACACAGCATTGAAGCAGAGATTCATTCAGATGTTTCCCTTGCGATAATTAAAGCACATGCGGTATGAAACACATGTTGTGGTGTTCTCGAGCGCATGTCGATTTTGGTCCTTAATCACTTACACCACACAGACCTTAGTCCAGACTCACTTAGAATCTTACCTGAGTTTGCTACCACACTTCGCTCGCTTCACATAGCGCCAAGTGGAGCACTCACGTCTGGCTACAAGCATTATGAATAGCGGAGATTCATAATTTGATCATAAGACCTCATCATCTTAGCGGATCTCATCCTAGTACACTTACTAAGGCGACTTATCAATTCTCAATGGTGTTTTCCTGTCCAACACTCGGCGCTTTTCAGCTACCTCTGGATATTCACACTATATCCCATTTTGGTGTTCAAGGAAAAAGCACCCAAGTCTCATCTTGGCCCACACCACTTGTGTGTCCAAGGCAGTTGCTCGTGTGAGAGAGTCAACCCCCCAAGCATGTACGACATACTTTATTTATTGTGTAATAAGTACTTTTATTTCTTGATCCTGACAAAATAAAGGTATGCCTAGGAATCACACTTCACTTATGATCAAGAAATAGAGCTCACACAAAGCTTGTCCTCATCATGACATGAACTATGTTAGATCTCCCTAATTCTAAGCAATTCCTGTGTATCTAAAACACTTGTTTTACAACTTGTACCTCTATACAACCAACCTACCACTGCGGGTCCGCGAGGGTTTAGAGCCAATGCTTTATCACAGGTCATACTGTGAGGACCCTCTCTCCGGTCACTTGATGCTTAGAATGACACAACAGGGTAGTTAACTACTATGTAACGATGACTCATACAAAGTTGTGTTGCGTCCTCTTGTGGTACTTAGGCTTTCTTTGGTGTAAACCATAGCTATTTGACTTTATGAGATCAATGTCAGTAGGTCAACAGCTCTGACTGTGATCTTTAAATGACTTTAGATCTTCCAATCCAAATTGTCATGTACTGCTGATGATCATACAATGAACTCCATGTCCCTAGTAAACTGGGAAATGCATAATCCTTACTTGCTTCTCTGCAAGATGGTTACAGTGCTTAGCAAGAAAGCACACCAAGACGTGGATGTCCTCTCATCCAAGTCTCTAACCCAATTGACATCAGTGTGTGGCCTGTCGTTTGTGGGTCACTAATATGATGAAAACAACCGATTGTCAGTCACGGCCTACAAGTACCTCAGAACACTCTAAACAGTGTGTTTGACCTAGGTTTGACTGATAACGGCTCACCAAGCCGACTACAAAAAGCACGTTGGAGCGAGTACACTCCACATTGTACTTCAAGCTACCAACTACATGTATGAAAATACTATCCAATGACTCCATCTCTGACTTAGTCTAAAGACATGTAGCAAGACTAAAACTCTTGCCTCTTGCTACTAGCACATCACTCGGGTTCAGGTCCCCTCAAATGGAATTTGCCAAGAATCTCTTCTTCATAGGATTCTTGTGACAGAGTGAGTCAATTCTTGAAGCATTCTCCATGAATTTGACTCCCACTATCTAACCCAATTCCTTTATCTTAAAAGATGAAAGGATAGCCATCCTTAAGCGGCTAAAGCAACCTCTGTGTTGTTTCTAGCTAGCCATATGTCTTCTACATACAGTGTGAAGGTAATGAAATACTCTCAGCTTTCTTGAAATGACTAAGTGGTCAATTATCACAAGTCTAGAAGAATATGTGAGATCTTGACCGATTCTTGGAGACGGCAAACTCTGCGCTCCTGGCCTTTTGTCATGAGACCTACATGCTAGTGCAGGTAGATCCCTTCACCTAGGTTGCCATACAAGAAAGTGGTCTTGACATTCCAATCGATGTACCCCCTAGACTTAAACTAGTGACCAAAGTTAGAATCAGACTTTGACCACACAACAGACAAGAAGGCTTCATCACGGTCGATACCTTGTTGTTTGTGTGAACCTCTTCACTGCTCAATGTGCCTATTAGAGGTCTACTGACCCATCTGTCTCCCTCAAATTATGAGAGCACACTTGTTCTAAAAAATGGCTTATGGCGCGGGACATATTCACCAAGTCTTATACTTGGTCTGTCCTTATAGACTTTGCCTTTTCTTCTTCCATCATTTTAGTCCACCTTTTACTAGTAGGGTCAGAGAGAGCCTTTTGAACTAATCTTAGGCTCTACTTGAACATCTAGTATTCCTCTTGGATTGTGTTTTATGGAAGACATGCTCCTCGTAAGCAATACTTCCACTGGACTCAGCAACTAGAGGTGCATCTATACGCTCCTCTCAACAGGAAACATGTAATCTGAAGAGAGAGAGAGAGGGAGTAGAAGGTTAAAAAGTTAGTGAAAGTCTATTAAATTTCTATAATTTTTTCATCATTTTATCATTTTGTATTTTATATTTGAAATTTTAAAAAATGACATATTAATTTTAATCCATATCAAATCACACAAATTAATAATTACATTTTCTAAAAAAATAATAATTAATAATTACATATAATTAACTTCTAAAATTTTCTCATTATTATTTTGTAAATGTATTATATCACTTTATTTGTATATTATTTAATAAAATTTAATTATTTATTATTATTTGATTTATTATATTAATCCTTTAGTTTTAAATTAAAAAAATTATACTTGTGTTGTTCATATAGACCAAAAATATATATATATAAGGGTATAATATATCCAGGGTCAAAACTCCAAATTAGTGCTTTATGGGTAAAATATGGGTAGGATACACCACTTTATCCGTCTCCGAGCTCATTGACTTTGTATTCGAACCCATATGGTCATACCTAGACACATAGGATAAAATTTTAACATACTCATTAGGTATGGATATTTTGATTATTCATATATTTATTTATCTATTTTTAAAAATTGATGATATTTTATTATGTACATTACTGAGAAAAGTGATAACTTCTGAACCAAAATCTCCAATTATATTCGCATTATTCAAATTAAAAATAGGATTTGCATAAAAAATAAAACAATATTTATTTGTTGGTACGTAGGGTCATGTTAAGATTCTTCTTTTCTTATTCCCTCCTTTGATTGTAGACACTCAATTAATAACAGTACCACACTATTTGATTAAATTATTCCATCCTTTGATTATATCAATAACGTGCGATCACGGGTATTAATTGATAATTAATTTAGAACGATCCTTAAATATTTATTCAATGGGTTAACAGTCTAAAACAGACGTATAATACAAATATTTTTAATTTAATTTTAATATTAAAGCAATAAATATAGAGGGCTTTATATCAATTATCAATTATAAATCAACATTGATTGATTGGTGAGGAAAATAACTATTAATACTTCTACTTATTCATTCAAATTACATTTAGAATAGACAATTATAATTTGTGATGTCATTAAATTTACAAAAATCCCATAAAAAATTTGCAAAAACCTATTTATATTCATTATTACATCTATATATTAGTTATTAATCAATTGTTTAGGAAACTAAATGTAACAGAATTTGAGTACTTAGGCATACATTGTTAGTAAAATAACATTTGATACATGAAATGTTAAAAAATGATTAGCAAACTTACCTTTAACTTGAAATTTGACAGCATAACAAACAACATAAATTATATAAAAGTTTAATCATTGTAAAAACAAACTTACAGTTCATTAGTTCACTAAACAAACACACTAAAACAAAAGATGGGATCCCTACCAAAAAAAAAACAAAAGATGGGATTGTTCTCAAAACATATATTGTATTAATGGGCGTTCTCGTTCTGTGCACCATGCTCACATCCTCTTAAATCCCAATGTAGAATAGAAACAAAATGTAGCCAAACACCGAGATTAATCCAAGGGTTTCTTGTGCATCCAAGTATAACAGAATCCTCTCGGCCTATGTTTTGTTAAATGCATTAACTAAGATCAGGCACATCTACATCATCATTATTCATTATACCCACTTTCTAAAAGAATCATGCACTGTGACCATTTCTGTGTTGTGTTGTGTTCTTGTATTCCTATCCATGCAAAGGCTTAAACAAAAGAGTCATCCTTGATCTCAAAATTACAGACCCTGAGACTATTTCCTTCAGACAAAGAACAAAAGACAGCAGACAGAAAGACAGCAATATCAAGATTAAAATAAGTAATGCAGTAAAATCAATTTAATCAATTCCTAGTATAAAAATGGCAGTAGAAAGACAACAGACAAAATCATTTTATAAATTTTAATATTCAATCATATAATCATTCTTTTATGACAACAAAAGAAATAGAGGCAATGCATGAAACAAAATGGATTAAAACAATGTTAAGAACAATCAACAGCGTAGGACACAAAATGGAGATAATGAAATACAATGGATGGAATATATCTTATAAACATAGACAAATACCTATTGAAGTAGAACGTTAAACAATGGGCAAATTTATGAAAAACTGGACAACAATATTCTTCCTTCAACATCTAATTTATAGTGTACATTAGTCAACTTCAATATTAATTGTGAAAGATTAGTGCATGAATTACAGTTAATCAAATATACAACAATAAAATTAAGGAAACGACAGAATAAAATATTAGATATATATAGATGATGAAATCGTCATTATTACCTGCTTTAAGTATTAAGAATCATGTATTTGAAAAATAAAAAAATATATAAAGAAGGAATAATTAATATTGAAGTTGTGATATTTGAAAAAAAAAATTGGACGTGGTTTGAGTATGATATTTAATGCACACAATATATTTTTTATTAAAAACAAATTTTTTATTAGAAAATATATAAAGAAGGAATAATTAATATTGAAGTTGTGATATTAAAAAAAAAAATTGGATGTGGTTTGAGTATGAAAAATTGGAAGTTGTGATATTTTAAAAAAATAAATGCATTGATTCAAATGCATGCTTCATTTTGAATATGATATTTGTTAGTTTAAATCAATTAGTGATGAGGTCAACCCAATTGAAATAAATGATGCAAATATTTATGATATGATTAATTACATACAATATGTATTAATTAAAAAGGCTATGCTAAGGAACGATCTCAGCCGTCGGCTTGGAGGTATGCTAGATTTGTTTGAAGGATGACGTAGCAGAATTGCAAAACATGACACTCCAGCCATGTGGCAAGATTTGGCTTCATGTCTTTGGCTTTTATATATATATATATAGATGCTAAGGAACGATCTCAGCCGTCGGCTTGGAGGTATGCTAGATTTGTTTGAAGGATGACGTGGCAGAATTGCAAAACATGACACTCCAGCCATGTGGCAAGATTTGGCTTCATGTCTTTGGCTTTTATATATATATAGATGCTAAGGAACGATCTCAGCCGTCGGCTTGGAGGTATGCTAGATTTGTTTAAAGGATGACGTGACAGAATTGCAAAACATGACATTCCAGCCATGTGGCAAGATTTGGCTTCATGTGTTTGGCTTTTATATATATATAGATTCGACCAAATTAAACTAAAACTTTTGGGTTAGTTCATAACCTTTTATTTATTTTTCAAAAACAATTTTCTTCTTATTGGATGATTTGAATTAAAAAGTGTGTTTGGTATGTTTAGATGTAATTGAAAATTTTTAAGAAAGTGTTGTGTAAAGACAAAATTGTCTCTGAGTAAATATTAATTACAATTTTTTAATAATTCTCAAAAATAAATATTAAAAAAAGAATATACTCAACGGTTAAAAAATTGTGCTCCATCCCATCGAAGCCTGCTCTAACCTGTCTTCGTTACTCCATCCAACAACTCACTCTGCCTTCATTACTCCATGTCAACATGACTATTTTGTGCTGAGCAAACTTCTCTTTTTACACTTTTTTCACATCGAAGCTGCCATAGCTCATTCCCCCATCGAACACGAGCTCACTTTCTCTTGGCTAGTGGGCAGACGTTCCGGTTCTTCTCTGCTTCAAGTTTCCTGCTCACTCCGAGTTCGTGGTTCAAACAGATTAGTGTCTTCTCAAATCCTAACTTGTTCGGGTTCTTCTCTGCTTCTGGTTTCGTGCTATTTGGTAGTAGATGACTCGGTTCCGTGTGTGTGTGTGTGTTTGTGTGATGTATGTCTGTAAATGTGCTTGTTCTGGTCCAAGATCTGCTTGTTATTTTGTCGACCCGTGTTGACGATTTTGCCAAGTTTCGTGTGTTGTGGTTTTTTGTCCATATCTGTGAAATTCCCTCTTGTATGATTTTTTTATTTATTTTCTTTCTTCTTGTTTGTATCATGATAAAGTGTTTTTATGCTTTTTGTTAATAAAGTGTGTATATGCTCATACTAGTTGGTCTTAAACCAATGTACGTGGGTACTTTGTTACTTTTAAAAGTCTTTTTATGTTAATTTTATAATTAGATCTTAGTTCAAAGGGTAGAATATTAGGTTCTCTTTGTTTAAATTCATTTATATATATATAGACTGAGAAAGTTGTATTTGTATGTATATATATATATATATATATATTTGCTGAGTGTGTGGCCATGATATAGTGCTATGTATGTAAATTTATTAGTTTTGTGAAGAATGCAGCAGAAGAGTGGGATATATATATTTGTTTAACTTCATTTAGACTTACCTTTTATTTCATGCATGTGGTTTCTTTTCTCTCAAGCATTTATATGTTGGGCAATGACATTTTTTTGATATTGTAATTATACAGTTATGGATCCAATTATGAGAGAAGTGATAGGTGAAGTTGTTTCTTGGTGGTTCCAAATTGTCTTCCAAATAAGAAAATTTTATATGTCCATGGCGGTATCCTTATATTTATGTATGAGGCGTATTAGTCTTAGGTCTTATACCTTAAATTTTGAGTTCAAGCGAGCCCACCTTAGGAGTATGGTGTAGGCAAGTGACGTAACATGCTACAACCAATTAAGAATAAATAGAGCAACTTTCAATCGGCTTTGTGGTATGCTTGACAACATTAGGGGTCTTAGGCCTACTAGAAACATTCTAATTGATGAACAAGTGGTCATCTTCCTACATATTCTATCCCACCATGTTAAGAATAGAGTCGTTCAATTTTGATTTGGGAGGTCGAGGGAGACAATAAGTAGGTATTTTCACACCGTACTGCAAGCCATGATTCAACTAATGCCTGATTTATTTGAAAAACCATAGCCTATGGTGGATGATTCAACCGATAAGTGGTGGAAATGGTTCAAGGTACGATTATTCATTTTTGTGCGTGTTCATTTATTACCAATGTTCCATTTTAACAAACGATTATGCTTCTTGTTCAATTTGCAGGGATGCCTCAGTGCACTTGATGGGACCCACATTAGGATTAGAGTACTGCTAGAAGACCAACCAAGATATCGAAATAGAAAGGTTGAAATCACAACTAATGTCCTTGGGGTTTGTTCACGAGATGGGCATTTCGTTTACATGTTGTCGGGTTAGGAAGGATCTGCTGGAGATAGCCGAGTGTTGCGATATTCTATCTTAAAGCTGAATGGACTCAAGGTTCCCGAAGGTTAGTTGTTTTTATATCATTTCATTATGAATTCATATGTATGAGTTTTGTGTGTTGTAATTTTGAGTTATACATTGTTTTTTTTGTGTAGGTCAATATTACTTAGTTGATGCGGGTTTCACCAACGGTCTAGGTTTTCTAGCCCCTTATAGAGGACAACGATACCATTTGAGTGAGTGGAGAGAAGTGCGCTATCTAACTAACCCAAAGGAGTGATTTAATATGTGACACTCCTCGGCTCGAAATGTTATTGAACATTGTTTTGGCATGCTGAAGAAAAGGCTGCCAATCCTACGAAATCCCTCTTTCTATCCTGTGAGAACGAATAACCGCGTCATTCTTGCTTGCTGCCTTCTACACAACCTCATAAGAGAAGATAGTGCATTAGATCCCCTTGAAAACCAAGTTTGTGAAGATACACAACCGGTGGACGGTGAGACAATCGGAACAACTGAAACCTCTAATGCTTGGACTGCTTTCCGTGATAGGACGGCGGTTGCCATGTTCAATGACTTTAGGGGGCAGTAAGGGCGTAAATGACCTTTTTAGGACGAAAATAATTTCCTAGTTATGAGTTGTAACATTCATATGTTATTATTTAATTTTCCTTGTATTGCTACAAACTATTTGCTTTGTTTCATTGTGCGATGACATTGTGAGGACTTGAATTTTCCAATAAAGTGTTGCTCAATTAAATGTTTGTACCATATGTTGACTTCATTTGTTTAATTTGAATTGCCATTGAGTTATCAGATTTGTTGTATGTTCTTCTCAACAGTTAACCATCATCATGGAAGTAGATTGTGGATCAAACAACAAAACAAATGCAGGTACGAGGCATTTTCATTGGACCCTATTTCTGGATGAGATGTTGTATGATGGAACTATTCGAGACCGGAGAGTTTGAGAAGAAGGAATCAAACCAGAAACTACAACAAAAATGGCAAAAAAATGCCCTAATTCTGGAATAAAGGCAAATCTGCACATCCAATCCCGTTTGAAGACAATGAAGGAAAATTGGGGTGCAATACATGAGCTAGCAAATGCATATGAATTAGGCTGGGACCCCCGTCCGAAAGTGAGACTATGCTGATGATGCTGTTTGAAACCAATACATCTAGGTTAGTAATTTCTCATTCTCTATCTTGAACTGATGTTACTACAGTTAAGAACTCCACTAAATAGACTCTTGGATAAGAACCACTAAGTACTGTACCATCATGTAGTCAATTATCACTCAAGCAGCATTTCAAGTGAATATGCACTGAAAATAAACTAATCGCTATGGCAAGGTCAGCTTCTGAAAGTTTTAACCTTGTTTCTCTTTTATCTCTATTTCTCTCCATCTGTTTGTGGCATTTATTATAATGCTCTTTGTTTGAGTTTTGACAAGCCTGAACCTTGTGTTGTGATATTTTGCTTTGGTTAGGTTCTTATTACCATTTTTCTGTGTATATAACTTGGAAGAAATTGCTGATTCATGTATAGCATATGTAATCGAAGCAATAAGAAAACGTGTGTTTAACATTTGACTTTGAAACTCATTTCAGAGACAGAAAGTAAAACCAAGTTAAGGAAAATGAGAGAAGCAAGTGAATCTTAAAAGGGATATATTAGCTCCAAACAGAAAGTGTCAATCCCACTATTTCCTTTACTAAATTATTTTCCAAATATCAAAGGAAGAATAAGCAGACAAGTCATTTCTGTCTCATATTTTAGTCAATTAGAATATGCAGTAGATACCATGTGTAACTGTCGTTTTTGGTTCAGACAATTCATAATGTTAAGAAAGGATTGCAAGGGGTCGTAACCTTGGGGGACTTGTCCTTAGGTGATAACCTAGGTGCCTACGTACCCTTATGGAGAAATCAAAGTCTACGTAGTTCGAAGGTGGAGCGCCCGTGGTAACCGTTAGGCAGGAATGTTACCTATAGAGGCTATGTGCGGCTAGGACGTGTGTGTGTCCTCTGTGCGGGCGAACCACCTGTTGGAGGTACCTTGTAGGTAGAGGGAGAGAGAGCAAGGGTCTTTGGATGTTGCTTAGAGCAAGAGGATGAATGTATCCTGTTACTGGAGTGAATATGAGCCGATGTCTGTTAGGTAGACTTCAGGTGATGATAATGATGTGGTATGCTTTTGTGTTGCGAGCTTTGTCTTGTTCACTTCTTGGTTGTGTACCCTTCAGTCCCCCAAGTGAGGGATATTTATACTTGGGGTAGAGAAGAACATGGTCGACCCACGTTCTTGCATCGGGGGTTCCGCCCACAATCTTTAAAGTGCGAGAGGACGCGGGTGACTGTGAGGAGAAGCCACGTTTGGGGCCATTGAGCAGTGCCACATGTCACTGATCTGTGGTTCGGTTAACCTTCTAGATGTTTAGTGCCACGTGTCCATAGGAGGGTATATTATGGAATTAGATAAGTCCCCCAAGTCAGTGGGTGCTGGGCGCCTGTGGACTTAAGTTGATTTTTTGGAGAATATTAGGAGCGAGGTTACCCACCATGGATTGTTTATGGAACGAGATCGACCACTAATCATAGGAGTTGGGGTGGTCGAACGTGCATTTGAAGGAACTCACGTTTCTTTGGAGATTTTCAGGAGTGGGTGGCCAAGGATGCCACGCGTCAGGATCTGGACGGTTATTGACTTACATTCCTTAGAAAGCTTCTCGAGCCTTCTCTGCAGAAACACTCACATATTTCCAATGAGACGTCATCGTTGTGGAGAAGGTGACTTTCCGGAGATGCCCTTGCGAGGCTTCTGGGGGACTTGAAAAATCAAGGGCTCTCAAGACTTTTTCCTGGGTGCGAGGATTGACACGTGGAACAAGCTCCGTCTCGTTAGGGCAATATCGACCGCTAATTGTTGGGATTGGGGCGGTCGAGAGTGCACTCGGGAGGGCTCGTGTTTCTCTGGAGATTACCTCAAAGGGGTTGCGCCTGTCGGCTGTCACATTTTGGATGTATTATAATATTACCGGTGAAGCCTTTTTTCTCCATTAATGTCCGCGTGTTTCCGAGAGACACCATCATTAGTCGTTGCATCGGAGTTTTGCGTTTACCCTTGGGGATTTTTGGAGAACTTTTGGGCTTCTTAAGGAATTTAGGTCTTTCCGATTGCAGTTTCATGGCTTTGAATCTGGCCGTTCCTCTTGGCACGTCTTTGCTTGGATCGAATGGCTTCAGCCTTGATTTAGTGTATGTGATAATTACTTCTTTTATGTTGTGGGTTTCGAGGGAGGCTGTGATTTGAATCATTGCACCTCTAGCTCCCTATAAATACTCCAAAGATTGAAAGGAAAGAGGCTCTGGTTACCTTCAAGATTCTAATCTTTGATCCTTTATCTCCAAGAGTCCGTTCATCTCGAGAGTTCTCTATTTCTCTCTTTGCTTCTGAAGCTTTGCCCGCTCATTTGCATTTCGTCATGGCCAACGAAGATGTAAGTGAGTGTTGTCTCCCCCCAATTCCTCTTTCATTGCGTTATCTCTCATCTTCTCCTCCTCCTCTTAACCGTTCTCGGGATAGTAACCTAGGTAGGGGGAAAAGGCCAAGACAAGGTTCTTCTCCCAACCGAGAGAGGGTTACCAAAGTTCGTATTGGGATGTCTGAAGGGAGGCAAGGCTCGGGTGCCACCACCGGAGGTCGTTATCACCGGAAGGAGGATCTCCAAGGGAAAGAATGGAGGAAAGAAGGAGGGAGTCCTAAAGAAGGGGGGTCCAGGAAGATGGTTTCTCGGCTTTCTTTTTAGGTTCCTCCATTTTCTATGGTGCATCAGAGGGATGCTCTGGTGGGGGGTACTTTTCCACGTTCGGAGTAGACTCATTGCTCGCCCTTGACGGTGGTTTTGTCGAGCTCTTCCTCTCCGCATTTTACTGGGGGTGTCGAGGATCCAGCAAGCAAGATGCCTCAAATGGAAGGAGCGGTTGGAATGGACGCCACCGCCGCTCCTGCCGAAAGATTGGTTGCCGTGGAGGAGAGTGCTTTAGCGATGGCAGGTGGCCATAGTGAGCCTGTTATCGAGAACGTAGTGGTCATTCAAATGGCTACCACTGCTTCTAGAAATGTGGCTCCAGAAGGTTTTGCTTCGGAGGATCCTTCACAAGCTGTGCAAGGGTTGTCGAGGGAGGAGGTGTCCCCTTTGCTCTAGTGGCCCTTGGCATGCAATTTCCCATGGATTTGGAGGAGAAGGTTACTAGGGCAATTGATTCGAGTCCTGTGATCGTTGCTCGACGAGCTTTTGAGGTTGCGGCCAACTCTTTGGCTGACTTCCATCAATCCAGCAACATATGGGAGAAGCGAGGGATAAGTTTTTGACTTTGAGTGTCCCATTTTTTATAGTGTGAAGATCGGAGCCTTCGACGGGAGTCGCCACCAAATTTTCAATCAAAATTTGGAAAAAGAAAAGATAGTTCAAAAGTGGGGAAAAATGAGTTTTCACAAAATGTTGGGTTCGGGAGTCTGATTGAAATGAAGGGAAGGTGTTAGGCACCCTTCTTCTCCCGTCCGAAGACGGTTACCCTGAAAATTAATATTAAAATTATTTGGCCTCGAAAATATATAAAATTATGGGAGAAAATTGAGAAAGGAAAGAGGGAGGGCTTGACCTAGGATAAAAGCCTAGGGCCTACGTACCCACAATGGAGGATCAAAGCCCACGAAGTTCCTGTGTCATGCAAGTGTGTGAGTGAAGAGAGGTTCATCAAGTGAATACTTAGATGTCCTCCTAGTGCAATGTACCTAAAGAGGCAAATGCCTTTTGGTACTTATCTACCATTCAACCAATCAAGAATATAAAAAGGTGCCTGGGTGAGAGCTCATCAAGCGTAATACCTAGATGGCGTGTAGGCTAGTGCTCCTATAAAGACAAAGGTCTCTTGGTGGCACTAGGTTATATAATAAAAAGTATATTTGCCAAATAATAATTAATTATTTATTTTTGTCTCCCATAAGTCAGGGGGTTGCGACGGGTATCCTTTACCGTCGCGACCCATACTCGTAAAATAGGGGGTCGCGATGGGTATCTTTTACCGTCGCGACCCATAGGGGGTCGCGACGTATGTGGTGATGCGTCGCGACCCCTCTGTCATTCGAATCGGGAGGGGGTCGCGACGGGTTCACCTACCCGTGGCGACCCCTTTTCATTTTTTCAAGAGGTGAGATAGAGAATCTTTGGGTGCTCAAATTATGTGTAGGGTCGTAACTCCTACACCAGGGAGTTACAACCCATTTCGTAAATAAATAAAAAGCGAAGAAATTGAAATTGAAAAGAGTAGAGGTTTGGGGTATGGATTGATAGGGTGGTGTGAGCAAGTGAAGAAAGTGATAAGAAACTATACCTTTTTCTCTAGTTTCCATAGCCTCTTAGTTCTCCTCATTTCTTTTCTCCCTCCCCCCTTTTGACAAGTGATGGGACTCACTATTTATAGTGAGTTCATGAGTCATATAAAAGTAAAATTGAATTTGGGCATTAATGGGTTGGGGGTCGCGACCCCCTTTTGATTTGGTAATAAATGCAGGAGGAAATCGCGAAAATTGCGATTTTCGAGGGGCGTCGCGACGGATAAAACTACCCGTGGCGACGGGTAACCCCAATTAGCGTGTAGGGGAAGAAACGGCAAAAAGGCGGGAAAAAAATTGAATTTTGGGACTTTTTCAGGGGGCCGTCGCGATGGGTAGGCCAGGGGTCGCGACGGGAAACATGGGGTTGCGACCCCTTCTTTCCGGACCCTTTTTCTTGCCCTCCCGATGTCCAATTTGAGCAAAGTTTATGTCCATTTTCAAGAATGTTTCGTCCGGACGCAACAGAACAAGTTTCGGGCCCATCCGGATTAAGATGAAACCTCGGTGATCTAGTCTTTCATGACTGCCAGATTTTAATTTTTAAAAGGCCTTCGCCCCTCATCTAACCTTTTTCCTGGACTTATTCCTCTTCTGTCCGATGCCCGATTCGCACAAATCTTATGTCCGTTTTCAATTATTTTTCGTCCTCTACGCAACGGAACAACTTTCAAAGCCAAATAAGTCCAGATGAAACTATAATGATCAAATCTTCGCCTACTGCCAAAATTCAACCTCAAACGACTCTTATTTTGTTTTGACACTCAAACGGACTTACCTTCTTCTAGATTCTTTTCACCTCACAATCCTCAGGATTTTGGGTTGATCCTACTTGCGCCCTTATTCATTAATTTTAAAAGTCTGGACAAGATGGCGTGTCTACAGATTTCCCTCTTTATTTGCCTTTCTCTCGAGAGCTTTATAGCTCACAAGAAGGAGAGAGAGGACAAGTAAAGACAAAAATAGACTCCTATTTTGTTCGGGGCTCAAAACCGTGTAAAATCAATCAACAGCCAAAGCCTAGAATAGTGCAAATACTGCCCTGAGAAATTTATTACTTAGAAAATTCTTAAGCCACTTGTGATATGACTCGTCATTGCCCCATCAACGAGTTGGACAGAGTCCACCATGTCCACCTGAGGTGGATAGCGTCCTTTAGTTGCACGGTGAGCCCGATCAATGAGTTGGGGTGCTATTAGCTAAAGGAATAACTAATTGGTGCTAAAAAATCTTAAGAAAATCTACCCGATCATGCACCCCAATACAATGAGAAATGTTATTCACAAGTCTGCTCCTAGGAAAAAGAGACAAGAGATCTACTTCAGTTTTTTAGACTTTCTAATGTAGATTCTAATTTTGAATGCCATAGATAATCTTACGGTGGGGCTCGTGAGTCCCCAAAGTTTAAGGGAGTCAGCTTTCGAAACACTCAATGGCAAAACCTGATCACTACACAGATCATAACGGGCAAGAAACTCTTAAAAGTGGTGGATGCTAGATCCCGAAACACTCATTGGTGAAATCTGATTCCTCTGGAAAAAAAATTTTAGGCGTTAGATCCCGAAATATTAATCGGCGGAATCTGATCCCTATGGAAAATGCTGGGCGTCAAATCCCAAAACACTCATCGGTGGGACTTTGATTCCCATACCTAATCCCAAAACACTCATTGGTGGGACTAAGTATTCAATCCCAAAACACTCATTTGGTAGGATTCAAAACAGGGCCAGCTCTCAAAACAATTGATGGTGAGATCTGGTCAAAGATGGGCCTTAAAATCCATAAACACTCATCGGTGGGACTTTGATTCCCGTACCTAATCCCAAAACACTCATTGGTGGGACTAAGTACTGAATCCCAAAACGTAGGATTCAAAACGAGGCCAGCTCTCCAAACACTTGATAGTGAGATCTGGTCAAATTTAAAAGGTGGGTATCACTATCCTTAAACACTCATTGGTAGGATGTTGATTCCCGTATCCAACCCAAAACACTTACTAGCGGGATAAGATCCTGAACCCTAAAACACTCATTGGTAGGATTCAATGGTGCCAGATCTCGCAACACTTATTGGTGAGATTTGGTCCAATTAAAAGGCGGGTATCACTATCCTTAAACACTCATTGGTAGGATGAGGATTCCTGTATCCAACCACAAAACACTTATTGGCGGGATAAGATACTGAACCCTAAAACACTCATTGGTAGGATTCAATGGTGCCAGATCTCGCAACACTTATTGGTGAGATGGATTTGGTCCAATTAAAAGGCGGGTATCACTATCCTTAAACACTCCTTGGTAGGACATTGATTCTCGTATCCAACCCTAAAACACTTATTGGCGGGATAGGATACTGAACCCTAAAACACTCATTGGCAGGATTCAATGGTGCCAGATCTCGTAACACTTATTGGTGAGATTTGGTCCAATTAAAAGATGAGAATCAAAATCCCACCAAAGTTTTCGAAACACTCATTTGGTGAAAACTTGATGACCAGGAGAAAATGTTATGAACGTCAAGTTCTCGAAACACTCATTGGCGATAGCTTGACGACCAAGGAGATCGCGGCAGGCACAAGCCCCAAAAATTATGGGTACCAAATTTTCGATGGCTTTCTATGAGCATCGAAAACTGATCACCACATGAAATAAAGTTTAAGTGACTAAAAAGATTTTCCAAGCTTGCCTGGACTGCACAGGTCTAAAAGGATTTATGCAAAACATGCATTTCCTGTTGTTCCAACTTACTTGGGTTTAGCAGGTCCTAAAGATTACACAAAACATGTTTTTCCTGCTCTTCTCAACTTGCTCGGGTTTAGCAGGTGATAAAAAGATTTATGCATATGTGGATCATGCAAATTCTCATGCGAATACCATGCCAAATGAAACAGGAATGCAAAAATCATGAGTACTATGCAATCATTGCACAATAATCACTTGATGACTTATGGAAGTATCGTGCAAATGTTATGCAAATGGATGCACGTGCAAATGCAGCAACGATGCTAATAAATTGATGGACTCAAATGTGAATACACATGCATATGCAAACATAAGAATATAAGAGACATGCATACAAACATGGTCCAAAACATCACTTTATTTATTTTTATTTGATTTTCTCTTTAAAAGGGAAAATGGAAACAACATTTGGGGATACTCACGCCCCAACACTTTGAGGGGAAGTGATTCCCCAGCCTTCTTAGGGAAAGAATGTTGCGGGCGCATTGGGATCCCAACATCAAAAAAGATGATTCCCAAGTCGATCGACAGGAGAATGGAGGAAAATTCAGGGCATTGGAGACCCTATACAGCCAGAAACTTGTTTTGGGACACTGGGGTCCCAACCTTAGATGCAGTGGAAATGATTCTCCAGTCCGCAAACAAAGAAGTTAAAAGAGAACTTGAGACATTGAAATCCCAAGACAAGCGGAGTGGGGTATGTTTTTGGGATACTTCGATCCCAATACTAAGGGCAAGATGATTGCCCAGTCAATGTGCGGGGATTAAGTCTGCATTCAAGAGAAAGGAATTCCCCAATTTAGAGATCGAGGCAAGAAGATTGAGGAGGTTAAATTACTCTCCTATCAACGGAAAGAACGAAGACAAGTGAAGGCAAACACTATTTAATTACATCTTAGTCTTTGAAAATCAACTAAGGAGGGAAACTAGTTATCTCCTCTGGAAAAACACTAGGGAAATCTTCAACAATAGGAATACTATCAAGCTTCTGTTGAATCTCTACTTCAGAGGAACATAGAAAACTCATTATTTGAATTTTTCCCTCATTTCTCATACTAACAATATTAGTATCTAAGTCACAGATTTTTCACAACAATTTAGGACCACCTGATTTTCAGACAACCAGTTCATTCCTAAGATTACATCAATACCTGATAAATTTAAACAAATAAGATCGACTTTAAAAGATCTATTCTCCACAATAATTGGACAGTTCAAACATACTAAAGAAGTCACAACACATTCTCTCGTATGAGTTGAAATTGACTGATTAACTAGTTACTGGCAAGTTTAGTTCCTTCACACATTTAGAGTTAATAATAGAGTGCGTAGCACCTGAATCAAACAGTACAGTCAACAGTTTAACATTTATCATACCAAATCTGTAACACCCCAATTCCCTACGTCCATTATAGTATATAAATGATATGAATTAGGTGTTTATACTTTGTGCCATTAGTGTACCCGACATACATCTAGACTCTACTCTACATCTAGACTTACCGATTACACGGCATACACTCTGCGTAGGTGTTTATACATTGTGCCATTAGTGTACCCAACCCTTTCGAGGTTGTTACACTCACTACCGACTCGGTTTACCCTACTCGTGTGTCCTAACAAAACTATATGCCATGACACTAGCACAATTATGTATTACACGTACCGTTTCTCCACCAAACGGTAAAGGATCTTACTTTTATGACTCGTGTTTCCCTTTCTTTTTCGGACTTCTACCCTTACCCTTAGTGGCTTCCATAACCACTTCCGGTTACTCCCTATCGACAGCCTATGTCTGACTGACTTAGACTCTTCTCTGACTACTACTTGTAGTCATTTCTGTTTATAATGGAAACTCACCAGTCTCCTCCTTACCACCCTACTTATTTCTATGCCTCAGGCTCAGTTCAGTCTTCTCATCCAAAGACCTCGCTTAACACGAATATGACTGTGGATCTATACCATCCTCAGGTTAGTCCACTTAGAGTTGCACATCCTATGCTAACTCTACTCGTTGGGTTTCCGTTGGCTTTTACCCCAACTTGGCCCACTCGGACTCCTCAACTCACTTAAATCTTGTATTCCTACTTGGAATACTTGATCCGTTAACTCCAGTATGAACCTTTCCGGACATGCTCTACTCCCCATGACCAAATGGGATCCGCTACCACGGTTTGACTCTTTCCTTTCTTACGGTGTGGCATATGTTCACGAACATATGCCGCCTCTTGCAAGTGTGTTACCCGTCGGGTTCCAATCGCCGCCAACGGTAGCATCCCTGTTTTATCATTTTGTCTCGCATCCCCAGATGCTTACCCAACTCCGTTCCCGTATTCATTCTCTTCTTTTCCATTTCGTACCTACGTGGTACTCTTCCTTCGAGTATTTCTCAATACTCGTTACTCACTAAATTCTCCTTCTTAATTAACCGTCCTTATGGTTAATTTTCCCTTTATGGCACCCACATGGCCATTTATGCGTTTGGTTTGTCTACTCAGTCTGCACCCATACACGGGCTTCAGACTAACGGATTTACGGTTCACCAACCTGTGGAACTAGCTTACCTAGCTATGTCCACTACAATCTGTGTACTATACATACATTTACGGTAGTAGATGGTTCTCCACCTCCTACTTGACTCTTATCCTATGGGGTCCTATATTCTTCCGCTCTTCCCCCCTTATGGGACTACTTACCCTGTCTACTTTCTCTCCCCTCGGGCCTCCACGAGTCCCTTTGGGGTTTATCTCTCACGTTACCTCGTTCGAGAGCTATCTACCGCAAGCACTCATTTTCTTATCTCTGGACAGTACCCAAAGGTCTATGCCCATTTCCACCTCTAGACCTGCTCCGGTCTAATGCTTTCGAGTCCATTATCACCCTATGGCCCCTTAAATGGGTAACCCTTAGGTTTACCTGTGTAATCCCTTGGCACCTTAGCACCCTCTAGTGCTTTTCGATGTCAACTTAACTTTAATCACTCTAAGCGAGCAATTTCTCAACTACATCTACCATCCTTATACAGCTTACCTGTAAAAGGACTATTGTTTGGTAGGGTATTGGTCACATGAGTTAGTTTTCTTAGGCACCCTGCGGGTTTTTTAAAAAATTAATTCTAGTTTATTTCTTAGAAAATGACGCCTACGGTTTTCGTAAATGGTTAGGGTCTAACCAATTGGAATGACACAAATTGAGAAAGAGTTTTCATAAAAATTTGCCTTCCAATGGTTATCCATAGTATTTTCGAGAAACGTTTGAGGGTCTTTCAAAACCTCTCTTCCGGAAGGACCAAAAAGATTTTTACAAAAATTTATCATGTGATCTATATCCTATTCTTTATGCTCTTCCTTAAGCAACCCAAGAGAGTTTGGTTGGGCTTAATCCCTTCTTTTCCCCCTTGTTTGCTTAAGGAACTAGCAGTTCATGGATCGAGCGGAAGGTTGGACTAGGCTCCTTTCCTGTGCCTTACCATTTACTCTGTTTCCTGCTCGGCATATGGTAAGGCTCTACATGTTTACATGTGCCTCTACTTCTTAACACTTATCTCTACGGCATATGGTTCGGCCACTTTGCCGTTCCATATATCGTATCCTAATTTTCTAGTCCGTAGACTTCTACTTCTATATTGTGGCATACACCACCTCTTTTCTGTTTACTTTCTAGGAGGACAACTCACTTCCTTCAGCCACAGCATACCGCACAGTCGTGACCCATTCACTTGGCATCTTCCTATCGGTCTCATGCCTCATGGCCATGTTTATTCTTGTTTGTAAATTTTCCATTTCAATCGCCCCATGGGCTTCCTTTCTTTTCTACACGCCAGACGTGTCTTTTCTTTCACTTTACAAACCATTCCTAGCCTTAACTACCATTCACTGCATATTTCGATTCTACTTGCATTCCATACTATAATCGAACAATTTATGCCTATACCATAGTACACAACGCGACGCTAACAGAGCAGACGCATCGTCTCATTTGACATCTGCAACAATCATACATTGTAGCGCATTCCTGCCTACAATTCAACCAAATGTGTCTGTGTCTAGGTAGTGTCCTCCATGGATGTCTCCTTTCCCTATTATGGCGTCCTAAGGTTCCCGGGGTCACTGCCACCCCTCCTTACGCCTTAGTGCTCATTGGCACTTGTCTACTGTACAAGTTATATGCTTTGCATAAAATTTCACATACAAATTCTATGCCTAAGGCAATAACTCAAAAGAATTTTATGACTCAACATCCAGAGCAACCTCACAAGTGCCCGTTGGAACCACCGTTACGCCTGGATTCGTAATGGCTAGCCCAACTGACACCCAAGATAACTAGTTAGCTTCACACCCTTAAAGAACAACCTGGCTCTGATACCAAGTTTGTCACGGACCCCGGTTAGAGGACCGTGACCGGCACAGACACAGGGGATACCCTTATGCCTGTAAGCCTTATCACCTAATTGACAGAATATTTATTATTGAAAATACATTCACACGCATTATAATATCATGGCTACACCGAAATTGTGGCCTATCCTAGGCAAGCAAATCCACGGCCAGTGCCGCTTCAGGATATAGATATAGGAAACACACATATAATATATATAACATGTGTACTGGCTACACATCCGAAGATGCTGCCTATCCTATTCACATGCAACAGATATAAGTATATATATATATATATATATATATATATATATATATATATATATATATATTCTGAAAACAAATTTTTCCTGTATCGCAGAATATATTATCCTGATCTTTCAGGTGTGTGAAGCTGACAGTTCTAGATTTAGTGATACAATCTAATTGGGTACGTCTACCCTTTACTTTATGAAACAATGATAAAGTAACTTAAATTACAGGTACAATTTATTCACCAACATGAACAAGTTGTGGGTCTTGGAAAGTTTTGCTTGTCCCTCGCTCCACCGAGACTTCTTCCACCTGTACTTAACCTGTCTCTGTGTAGTAAAAATGAGGTGTGAGTCTTAACCACGCGACTCAGTGAGGATTCTCCCCTCCCCGGCGCAAGGTGGGTACCATAGCACTGGGTTTGGGAGTCATACACAACCACATGCAAAAATAACTAGTTACTGTTAATTAGCATACATTCTTGGTGATCACACAACGACAGAAATTTCACCCAAACACTCACATGCATTTAACAGATATAAGCATACAGCAGTTTGTTCCACATCATCAATCATCAAGTAATCATATAACATATAGTGCCAGCTTTTACTTACTGGTCTTCTCACGTTCAGCATGTTTGAATCAAACAAGACGTTGTGGTGATATAATCCTCTACGTCACCACTACATTGCACAATTAGCAATTATATGGAAGCACAGACAATTTGTACATGCACACAGATACTATAACATACATCTACTTAATCTCCCCCGCTCTAGGGTATCTACTAGCTACTACGTGGCTTTTCTACTTCGAACCCCTGCACTCGGGTTACTGGCCACCACGTGGCAAAGCATACCTAACCCATTCACTTGGGTACTGGTCACCTCGTGACAATTCTGTTAATCAAACTATACTTAACGCATTCACTTGGGTACTAGTCACATCATGACAATTCTATTAATCAAACACAATCAATTTCTATCTATCAAACAATTGATACGTAGCCACCACGTGGCACGTCCTGACCCCTTGGTGCGGGGCAATAGCTTGAGCCCACTCGTCCATTACCCAACCAGACCACATGGCGGGCACCGCACGACGTCTCGAAGCATGGCCACTGACACACCTTGGACCAACTCCACAGGATGATTTCTCTTTTACTAGGTTAGGCTCACGGTTCACCCATAGGTTCCTCCCGTGTCTCCTTACCTTAGTCTCCCATATTAACAGGATTCTTTGTATCTTTCCCGAAGGATCAACAATTCTTCTCCTTGTTAATATGGACGAGTATCCTTAACAGGATATAACTCATATACCTGTCCAGATGCACTCTCTGAGCCTCAAGCTATCGTCATAGCAATATAAAACCTTTCTTACCCTATTGCCAGGATAGGGCAATGACCATCGTCATGGTGATAATAAAATTGAGGTCTCAAGTGCCATCTGACGTTGTTCTAGTCGATGTCTCACATCGCTAGCATAACCAAATTCGAAACCCACCAATAACTCCCTTTGCATGATTATAATTTAAGTCACCGTCGTGAAGAGTTTTCAAAATAAAAGCTTAGTCCTTCCGTACATGGACTCTTGCCACCGTGGTGGAAAAAGATTTAATAAAACACTCATCATGCCTCCGGAGTGTATGAGTTGGATTTGTAACACACCAATCATAGCAAACAATTACTCTCTACTCTTATGTCTTCCTATCTAAGCTACTTTCCACAACCTATTTTCTAGTTCCTTTATTCTTTTAACATTCTATACCTCTAGCTAACACATATCAGACAAGCAGAGAATGTACATACTCATGTAATCCACATAAGCATACAACCCTAGGAGCAGAGATGGAAGAACCCTCACCTTGGCCAACCTTCCATGCAATCCTCTCCTGTGACTTTAGTCTCCTCGGAGTTCCTGTTGCACTCTATTGTGTGGCGTTGTTCCTATAAGAACAACATTTAGTTCATTAAAGTTATTACTTAGCTTAACTTGTTATTTATCTCTCCATTACTCTCACCTGTAGTCCATGGTTGCCACAGAGTCAAGCTCTTGGTCTTATTGGACTTCTCTATCCCAACTTATGCGTATCCTTCCTCGGACACTTGACTTACTCGAATATAACACTTTACTTGAGTGTTTCACATACTTGGATTTGAGTATTAGACCTCTATCTAACTTGTATTCACATCTAAGGAAGCTTATCTAACTTGATTTGGAAGGAATCCTAATTTTAGGAAGGTCTAAGCATTTTGTTTCAACTTGTGTTCTTACTTGGGTTCTAAGAAATCTAGTTTCTAAACCTCAATACACCTCTAATTCATCCTACTTAAGGCTTCCTAATAATTATGAAGGAATAAAATTAATATTTTAGAATTTGGACTTCATTGTTCCGCAAGTTTCCATCCTTGAAAAATAAGAAGGTACTTGGAATGATTAAATTCTCAAAAACATGTTTAGGAGTGTTCTAGGGTGTTTAAGATTGAAAAGAAGAGATTTGGAGCCCTCAACATCACCCTTAATGTGTATTTGGGCAAACCGAGCAGGGACCCAGTACGTTAACGTAAATGTTCAACCTTAGTAACCTCGGGCCAGCTCTTCACGGGTCTTGTTCATCTAATATTCCAACCATATAATTTCAATAATATCAATCCAAGCCTATTTACTCAAATCCAAGCTCAATCCTAATTATCAGCAATTTTCTCCAATTTGAAAATAATTATAATTTCAATGATATCAATCCAAGCCTATTTACTCAAATCCAAGCTCAATCCTAATTATCAACAACTTTCCCCAATTTGAAAATAATTATAATTTCAACCCCAAATCCTTCCATATTCGAATTTGGGAAAATCCGAGAATATAATCTTGATTCCTACCCAAACTAAGTGTTCAAGAACAGTTTCTAGGTCTCAATATACCCTCGAAATAACTCAATCGAAGGTCAATCGAAGAAATCCCTAAAAATGTAAAAATGGAGAGTTTAGAATGAAATTGGGGTTACCAACCTTGATTCGATTGGTGGGAGGTGTGGAAGATGTTGTAACCGAGCTCCGGTGACTTTTCCTGGCGTCGGCTAGCTCTTCTCCGACGAGTTTCCGGCGGAATCCCCCTCTTCCCCTTCTTCCTCCTTCGTCCGTCCTCTCTCTCTCTCTCTCTCCTCCATTTTCTTTCTTCCTCTTTCTTCTCGGCTCCCTATCCCTCTCTTTCTCTTTCTTTTTCTTTCCTTTATATTTTCCTTTTTGTGTTTCTTTCTTTTTTTCCAAACCCACGTATCCCCATCTCAATTAAATAATAATAATAATAAAATAAATAAATAAATAATAATAATTAAATAATTAAATATAATTAAAAATAAAATAATTAATAAAAAGTAATATAATTAATAATTAAATAAACAATAGCAAATATGTATTTTTAATTTAACCCCTTTCCCTATTTACTTCAGGTTTCCAATTTCTTAGGTCCCGAATTAAATCCTAAAAAATTATTTTCTACTTCTTTTTCCTCCCCTTTTATTTTATTTTAAACTTCGAAAAATTTTCTTGGGTATTACAATCTTTGAAAAAAAAAATTTTCTTTCCGGTTTCTTTTCTTTTAACTTTCATACTTTTTCTATATTCTTTTTTTTAAGGTTTTAATTCCTAGCCTCGGAATAAAACATTCTTAAATCCTCGAAATTTTAAATAAATCATTCTTTAATCCTCGAATTTTTCCGGGGTATTACAGTGCCCCCTTGTGGTTTAGAGTGTGACACTTGACCTCCCTATGGTTTATTATGTTATCACTTAACTACCTTCACCTACCTTCTATCCAAATTTTAGTCAAATTAATCATCATTTAATACTTTTAATTTTTAAAATTTGTCATTCAACACTCTAGAATTATAAAATGATTCAAAAAAAATTATAATTAATATAAAAATAAAATTATAATTTTAAAAAATCAATAAAATAATTTAATATTTATTGTTTACTACATTGACTATTTATATTTAGTTATTTATTCATTTTATTGTTATTTTTTATCTTTAATGTTTTAGAATTATTAAATCAACCAAAATAAAATTGTAAGAGAATAATATAATACAAATATATAACTAAATTTAAGTTTCTTTTTATTGTTCAAGTTCAGAACATACATACCTGGATTGAATGTTAACATTATTGAGCTTAGAAACTCTAACATTAAACAATAATTTTCTTAGAAAAGTATCCTTAGACTAGGAGCATAACAGTACTCTTGGATATGGTGGAGAGATTAGAGGAAAGAAAGAGTTTGAAAGAAATGCTAAAAAGAGTTAAAAGTAGAAGATTAGAATTTATTATTATTATTTTAGAGATAAAATAAATATTTAATAAAATAATTAATTAATTCAATTATTTTTAGGTATTTTCTTTTATAAGTTATATTAAATATTAAATTTTGAGAAAAAAATAATATAGGGTAGTTAAGTGATAACATAACAAATCACATGGGGGTCAAGTGTCACACTCTAAACCACAGGGGGGCACATTAATTTTAAGCCAAACCACATGGTAGTTAAGTGTCGCATTTTAAACCACAGGGGGGCAAACTGGATTTAGGTCAAACCATAGGGGGCAAACTGGATTTAGGCCAAACCACAGGGGGGCAAAATGTAGTTTACCATAATTTTAAAAATGTTGAGGATATCAAGTGTCCTACCTCTTTTCCAAGCTACTTTAACCTTTTCAGAACTGGATGCCGATTCCCACATCTCATATATGTTTTCTCAATCTAATGTATTACAACACATATGTATGCACAAATCAGCATTGAATACATACTTCAGCTCTAAGCCACAGCATACCATAGACATTTCTCAAGCAGCAATTAAGAGGCAATCAATCAACAAATATCAACTATACAAATTTATAAAGTGTTTAAAACAACTTTAGCATACTCACAAAATTACTAAGTTCCATGCTTTTCTTGCTTCATAGGAAATGATGTTGACTTAAACTCAAAATCATCCATACATATTGCTTAATGCAATCAATGATAACTTTAAGAAATTATAAATAGAGCTCCATACTTCAGGCAAGCAATTTCACAGTTTAAGATCTCAGAAACAGAGAAACTACAAAACAGTCCCTAAAGTTCATACTTTTCATGAACTTTCCTCTTTTAGGGCTCTTAAAGTAAAATTATTGAATTATCCTCCTCAAAACAGTGGTTATGCATGAAGACAATAATTTTCATTGTAAGAAATCACTTAAAATGTTATTTTCCAGAAATGCCAGAAAATAACTTTTGCTTTTAATTTTAGTCCCTG
Source organism: Senna tora (assembly GCA_014851425.1). Taxonomy (NCBI): domain Eukaryota; kingdom Viridiplantae; phylum Streptophyta; class Magnoliopsida; order Fabales; family Fabaceae; genus Senna; species Senna tora. Next base: position 14,047,199 of record CM026269.1, read on the forward strand.
CATATATAAAGCTATTTGGCTTTTAAAAGACTTAAAATGAGATACCACTTTGCCAAAATTGTTTGCCTTTAAAATGTGTTTATAAGTTAGCTCAAGGATACCAAAGATCACAAGTTGAACAGTCCCAACAAGTTAAATAACAAAACAAGTTCATTTCAAGTCCTAAGTTTCAATAAAATATTAATCCACTTATACACCCATACTCTTCAATTTTTATTTCATTCTTGCTTCCAAACAACTTGAGAAACAAAATAGAAGGTTCTGTAAATAGTTTGAACAACAAATAAATTATGCTTCTCCCAAAACCCAAGATCAAACACAGAAAATCAATGAAGAAAAACAAGGTTCCTCTTCTTGCTTGTTCGACCCTAAGTTGCCATTTTAAAGAAGACTCCTTGAACTGAAGGATTTCTAAGCTTTTTAGATTATCTGTAATGAGAAGAGAAATAATAAAACTATTTACAATAAATTTCCAGAAGTTGATGCATAGCTATCGCAGTTTTATTTTTCGAAAACTCATAAACTTCTAACTTCAAAATTTTAGTTACTGAATGCATACATTTTAAATTCCTCCAATCAACAACTAAATGGACATCTGAACATTTCACACCGTCCAAAGAAAAGAGAACATTCACACAAACATAGCAATGAAAAACTTTGAGCAAATTCAGACGAAGATACAAAAAGAGTGTCCAAAATTCCCGAAGACAGCAGAACCGTAAATTAGAAATTTTAAACCTAATCAAACCTTGCCAAAAAAATTATTTTATATTTTCTGGGAATACCCTAAGATGATAGTGAAGAGAAAAGACTTTGTTTTGTTTTTCCCTTAGCTTGCCTCAACTCGAACTCTCCTTCTCCTTTGCTTCCCTTCTTCCTCTAACTCTCAATTCAGATTTTTCACAACTTCTCTCTCTCAAGTTTTGATTTCTGGTTCTCTCTCTCACTCTCAGCTCTTGTTTCTCTCTCTGTCACCATTGGAGAAGGGAGAACAGGTATTGTGTGTGTGTGGGTTTGTATTCTCGAATGAAGAATGACGGTGTATGAAACTAAAGGTGAGTGAGAATGGAATGGATGGTGGTGATTGAAACTTAGTGGGTTAGTATGAATGGCTGAGATTTATTCTTAATGGGTAAGTCTTTTTTTTATACATTTTATATATTTCTATTTGTTAAATCAATTAGTTTATTAATCTAATAATACCTAAATCTCTAATCCTCATCATTTTAATTTTACTTGATCTCATTTGCACTTCATTTTAATATATACTTTATCAATCCCATCTTTATTTTACTTAAGCATCTTAGGGAGCGGGATGTTACATTTTAGCATAACTAAAAACTGTTGGAACTAACTTACCGGCAGTTATTTTAGCGGTTAGAATTTAACCGCCAGAAAAGGACTTGTGACAGCAGTATATTCGGCGGTTTTTAAATTGTTGCTAAGTCATTTAGCAGCAGTTAAAACCGCCGCTGATGGCAAAAGAAAATCATCAGAAATTGCCTGTTTTTTTGTTGTGTGGTGATGGTTTTTAAATTCTATATTGTAGAGGTTCTTTATATTTTATTTTTGTTGCAAATTTCCAATTTTTTAATTGCAGTACATTACGGAATGATTATGGATAGAATTTGGGTATAGTATTATATTCCTTGTTCTTGAATCCGAACTTAACGAGTATTAATTTAATTCTCATTCCCAAACCTTACAAATAGTCAAATTCCTATATCTGGAAAGACATGTAAAATTTTGAAACAAAATTATTATTTTATTAATATAAAACATGTTTTTATCAATTTTTCATTTATAATGACAAAAAATAAAATTATAAATTATAAATATACTATTAAATTACTTTTATATGTAGAAAACATTTAACATTTTTTATTACGATTATATAATTTCTTAACAGAAAAGGTTTTAAAAATATTATTTATATATATATATATATATATATATATATATATATAATTATTATTGCGAGTTGGTATGGGTCGGGTACCTCTTTACCTGTCTCTAAGCCCGTTAACTTTATACTTGGACCCATACTCAGATGCACATGATAAAATTTTAGGGTATGTATGGGTATTTTGATCATAGACTAAACTTAGGTAATCTATATCTATATCTATATATCTATATAATATATAAAAAGAAGAGGCGCTAAACCCAAAGCTGACACATCATACTATTTTAAAAACTTATGTGTCACCTACATGGCGCCAACTAGGCTCCACCATGAAAAAATACTAAGCAAATCATTGAGATCTTCTTAATTACAATTAGTAATAAATTTCTAAAATCATATTAATTAGATTAATTATCTAACAAGTCAACTTTTAAAAATAACTTTTTAAGATGATTTTAAAAGTAATATCTCATATTAATTTTGATTTTCTTTAATCCCATTTTCTTATTTCAAATTCAAATCGTCTTTTATTTACATAAAATCAATTGCATTCAATTTCAAATTAATCTCTAATTCTATCCTCCAAACCCCACGCTCTGCTATTTTTAGAGAAACTACACTAAACATCGGAAAAACCCTCACAGAGCCAACACCTAACGCATCATCACCACTAACCAGCTCTCAGTTCTTTAGAGCATCAGCTACATCCTCATCACCGTCGATCGGGTATTTGCACTGTAATGAAGGTTCGTTTTTATCTCTCTACTGTCTTCTTCTCTCACTCTACTGTCGTTGTATCGTCATTCTAATGAAGGTTCTTTTTCATCTCTCCCGTATTTGTTCATTGAAATTTCGTGGTGAAAAGTGACTGAAAGTAAAAGAACTGCAATCGTTGGTGGGGTTCAATCTGAAGACGAACGTGTGGTTTTATTTTGAGCGATTGAAGATTGTCTCATTTAATTTGTTGTATTATTCTCTCTCTCTCTCTCTCTCTCTCTCTCTCTCTCTCTATATATATATATATATATATATATATATATATGTAACTTTTGTTTTTGGCTCAGACAATTGTAATTTGAAATTAGGACCGCAAGGGGTCTTAACCTTGGGGGACTTGTCCTTAGGTGATGCACCTAGGTGCCTACGTACCCTTCGGGAGGGATCAAAGTCCACGTAGTTTGTCATGGTGACGTCTATCGGAGCCGTTAGGCAAGGTTGTTACCTGTATCGGACCGTGTGCGGCTAAGACGTGCCTAAGGTACTCTGGGCGGGCGAGCCGCTCTTAGGAGGTTGCCTTAGTGGGAGAGAGCTATGGTCTCTGTGGGCTGCTGGAAGCCCTGTTAACGGAGTGCTCCAAGGAGGAGATGAGCTGACCGGAGGTTGGCCGGAATGGAGGGCCAATGACAGAGCTCAAGGTGCTGAAAGTACTTGCGAGGGGTATCGGGTACCGAGAGAGTGAGGGATATTGCAGAGGATGTGTGATAATCCTTCGGGTTGTATGTAATTCTGTTGAGGCTAGATTGCTTGCTTAGTCCCCCGAGTGAGGGTCTATTTATACTTGCGTGTGGGGAGATCGTGCTCAACCCACGACCTCGTGGGACGTGGCTCGTCCCACGAGTCTTGCGGAGATCCCACGTCTGGTTGAGGGTAGGCTCCGTGTTGTGACGTGGGCGAGGGCCACGTAATAGACGGATGAGTGGTGCCACGTGTCTCCAACGGGTGCTGGGGCCATGCTTCTAGAACGTCAGTGCCACGTGTTCCAAGGTGGAATATTTCATAGTTACATAAGTCCCCCAAGTCTACGGGTGTCGGGCGCCCGTGGACTTAAGTTCCTTTGCCTGTAAGACACTTAGGAATTTTCATTGCCTTTACTTGCGGGATAGCTCGTCCGCTTGGAGTCGCGAGTATGGGAGCTGGTCGTCCGACTCACGAAGTTGGCTCTCTCACATTGCTCCGTAGAAAAGGAGATGTCTTGGAGAGGACACGTGTCTCATTTTGGATGGCTAGCCGCATGGCTTCCTCAGCAAGTTTTCAAACCGTCACTGCAGGAAGTACGCGACTTACCGAGGTGGAGTCATCATTGCTCAGAGGGGCATTTCCCAAAATACCCTACGAGGGCTAGGAAGGGAAATCCAAAGGTCAGGGGCTGCTTTGGTCATTTTTCGAAAAGCTCTCCTCTGGCTATGTTCGTCCGTGGTTAGTGGCTGACGATAGTTTCCTTGCTGAGGGCTATTTGTAAAAGGAGCGGGCTTTGTTGCAGGAGCCACGCGTCAGAGCTTGAACGGGTGCCTTTGTCATTAAAGAGTTTTGCCGCCGTTTCTCCCTTATTGAATACGGGTTCGTTTCCGAGGGTAGTATCATTATCCTGCGTGGAGAGTTTTGTGAAAAGGCCCTCAAGTGTCTCGAGGCGACTCTTGGGTTCTCAGGGGCTTTTTAGTCTTTGCATCTCCTTTGCCCTGGCTGTGCATCCCGTCCGTTGCTTCCTTCCATGTGTGCGGTTGAAGTGAGCGATTGCAGCTGGGTTTGATTGCAGAGGATAAGGGGTTTTATCCGTTGCGAGATTCGAGGGGTCAAAGTTTTTGAATCGTCGCGCCTCTGGGTACCCAATAAATGTCCAACGTTTGAAAGTTTGTGACTTTACCTTTGCATTCACCCTTCTCCGTTGCCTCTGTTTCACCTGCTCTTGCTTTTTTTTTTATTCCTGCTTCTTGTCGAATTGAATCATCGCAATGGTTGGTGGAGGTGACGATTACAGCTACTACCCCTTTGATTTCACTGATTTCGAAGATCTTCCTTCCTCTTCCCCTCCTCCTCCTCCTCTGAGCCGCACTCGCGATGCCGATCAGAGTAGGGCAGGAAAAAGGGTCAACAGGGCTCGTCTCCGGGGGAATCCAGCGATGTCCTCGTTCCTATGCCCCCGTCTTCCGAGAGAGAGCGTCGGCAAGAGGTTCTTCCGAAGGAGAGGAGGAAGAAAGACGGGAAGGTTGACGCGAGCGGACCTCGGGAAGGGGAAAGGAGAGGAGCTTCTGCAGCGAAGTTAGCCAAAAGCAGAGAAGGGAGTCCCAAGAAGCGTCCTACTGGGGCTGACCTGCGATTGTCTCCGCAGGTCATACGGCGGAGTACTAACCGGGAAGAGGCACATGCGGAGGCTCCGGTGGGGGACGTTGTTCCTGTTTCTGTCCCTGTTCCCACCTCTGTTACCACTTCCGCTCCCGTTCATCAATCACCCATGAGGGTGATTCTCTCTACCCATCCTCCCGTCCTGGGCCCCGTTGAAGGGGTGAATCAGCCTCCTTCTAAGAGGGCCATGGTGGCCTTTGAGGAGTCTGTCCAAGACTCTTCTGCGCCTCAGACTGTGGCGGGTGGTGCTGCGGCTATGGAGGTTGCGGAGTCTGGTGATGCGCCCGTGGAGGCCAGAGCCCTCGCAGATGGAGGGAATGTAGTGGCGAGTCATGCGGCTACCACGAGAGATCTTGTTCTTGGGTCGAGTGCCGGCCCTTCGGAACCCCTTGGGCCACCGGAGGGGGGATTGGCTTTTGAGCTGGTGGCATTGGGCACGCGCTTCCCCGTGGAGATGCAGGAGAGGAAAGCTAGGGGGCTGGACACTTCGCCCCTGGATCTCGATGTCCGAGGCTTCAGTCGGCCGGCTGAAGCGTTGGCTGACTTCCACCAAGCCGGTCTTGAGTGGGAGAAGCGTCTGGTAATTGCCCTTGTCTCGGTGTTTTCCTCGTTTTGCAATAGGCTTGTATTTCTAACTCCGCTGTATATGTGCGTGCTTCTTACAGGAGGAGATTCATCGTGACCGGGATCAGTTTTCTGGTGTTGTGGCCTCTATGAGCCAAGCTCTGGAGGTCTCCCAGAAGCGATTGGCGGACGTGCGGGAGCAGCTGTCTGCCAAGAAGCTGGAGTGTGAGAGTCAAGGATGCGAGGTTAAGTCCTTGGCTGAGGAGGTCGCCCGTCTTAGGGCCGAAGCTGGTCACCCTACCAAGGTTGCGTTCCTTCGCTCAGAGTTGGAGAGGACTCGCAAGGAGTTGGCCATCCGTCGGGATTATGTTGAGAGGCATCAGCAGGAGCTGCATTCGCTCGGTGAGGCCTTGCGAGATGCGGAGGTTCGTGCTGCTGAGAACCTTTTTGGTCGGCTGGCGGCTGAGGGCAAAGTTGCCAACATCACCGATCGCCAGGAGGAGCTATCTGCGCAGAGGATGTACGGCATGCTCTTGGCAGTCGAGCAGCTCGAGCGTCTCCATGGGGAGAGATTCCCAGCGGAGTGTGTGGCCTCCTTGCACCCTTCCTTGGAGTTTTTTAGGGTGAGCTTCGTGGTCGGACGGAAACGGACCCTCTGTTGAATCTTGCTCATCTTCGTCGATTGACGGATCGCTTGGTGGATCACCAAGTGTTGTCCCGAATTGGCGGATGAGCTCCAGGGATTGGACCTACTTCTCAGCAGCTGGATGAGGCGACCAGGCAGGTGCCGTCGGAAGGTGTTGGCCGTATGGGGCTAGCTGGGGCCGAGGCCTTTGTAGATCTTGGGGATGCCCAAGATTAGGTTTATGTAAATTTTAGGGTGTTTATCCCTTGTAATGGGCAGGCGCCTCTCATTTTTGGCATTAATGAGAATGATTTTTTGCAAAGAGTTTTTTCCTGCTTTCCTTTTTACTTCGAGGTAAAAAGTTGTGCGTGTTTGCATTTCTCTTTTTGTAGTTATCTCTTTACGTCTGGGTAAAACGATTTTTTGCATGAGTACCGTTTGATCAAGATAGTTTGTATGTGTGTTGCTAGCATGGTTTGTCGAACGTTCGTTTTGTGGTTTTCGCACCAAAGGGGTTTTCTTACCGCGCTTTTGGGGAAATTTTAGCTTGGCCCTGGAGGCGCTTAGCTTTTCTTGGGGTGGTCGAGCCCGACGTCTTGTGATAGGACCTATGCGAGTACTTTGCAGAGTTGAAGTCTTGTCTCTAGCTGAAAAAGAAGTACTTTTAATAATAAACAAAATGAATACATTCGTGTAGCCTCAGTCGGGCTAGCCTTAGGTAGGCTGAAGGTAAGCAAAGTGTTTACATTCGGATTGCCTAAGTCAGGCGAGCCTTGGCCAGGCTAAAAATCCTAAATTCAAAGTAGAGACATATACGACTTGACTTAAAGGTAATGTGATAATGCAAAGTGCGTTCGGAGTCTTAAGCGGAGGTTAGGTCCGGGCGGGCGGACTCTGGCTTCTTTTCTCCTTACTCTTTAGCCTCGGGGGGGGGGGGGGGGGGGGGGGGGGGGTTCCTCGCGTGATTCTTTGAGACCTAGGCGGGCGACCTTGACGGTCTTGGTTAAGCTCGCTGCGTAGCATGCTCGCGCCAGTTTTTGGTCCACCGTGATTTCTCCAACGCCGTGGGGTGTTGGGAACTTCATTGTGAGCTGTGCGGTAGACACTACAGCTCTGAGTTTGTTTAGGGACGGTCGCCCTAGGATTGCTTTGTATGCTGACGGTGCTGAGACGATGATGAAGTCTACATCAAGGCTCGCGACCTTTGGCAAAGTGCCCATTGTTGTTCGGGCGGTGATGATTCCTTCTGCTGGAACCTGGGCTCCTGACAACCCTATGAGCGTGCCGAGGAAGGGCCTTAGGCTGGCCTCGTTCAACCCGAGCTTTCTGAAGGTGTCGAAGTAGAGAACATCTGCTGAGGATCCTTGGTCGATCAAGACTCTCTTAACTTCGTAGTTGGCGATAGTCGCAGTCACTACCATGGGGTTGTCATGGACTGGTCTCTCTAGGTTAGTGAGGTCGAAGGTGATGGGGTCTCCCTTGGCCTCGCTCCTCTTCTTGTGCTTTGGAGCGTAATCGAGGGCGAGTATGGAGCGTTCCATCCTCTTCTTGTTTTGCGGTAGGGAGGAGGTCCCTCGCTGTAGTCTGCCTGCTATTACGTTGATGACCCCGCGGGTAGGCGCTTGGCCGTCGGCTTCCCGGGGGCGCTCGGTATTGGCCCTACTTTCCTCCTTGATGAACCTGCCGAGTTGTCCCTTCCGGATTAGGTCCTCGATCTGATCCTTCAGGTGGATGTAGTCGTTGGTTTGATGTCCGTAATTCTTGTGGAATTGGCAGTATTTCGACTTGTCCACTGGCCTTCCCGTTTTTCGCCTTTTGACCTGCGGGGGGAATGTGAGCATGTCGGAATGATAAATTTCTTCCAACACCCCAACGTGAGATCTGTTAAGGGGAGTGTAGGTCGTGAACCATCCTCGAGGAGGTGTCCGTGGTCGAGGAGGTGACCTCTTCCTACCGCTCTTTTCTTTGGGGGTTTGGTTCTCGGTTCCTGTCTTTTCTTTCTTCTTCTCTGCTCGTTCCATATCGACCCTGCTTATCAAGAACTTCCTCATCTTTTCCTTATCGATCTGAGCATTCTCCTCTTGAATGAACCATTCCTCTCGGTCCATGAGTTCCTCTAAGTTGGAGACGGGGCACCTGTTCAGTCCCCCGTAGCACTGTGAGCATCGAAGACCCTGCAATATGACAAAGATGGCGACGACGTCCTGGAGGCCTCGGACTTGGAGCGAGAGCTTGGTGAAGTGGGCCAAGAAGGCTTACAGGGTTTCTCCCTCCTCCTGGTGGAAACCGATGAAGGAGTCTTCATTTTTCTAGTACTCTTTGCTGCTGGCGAACTGTGTAAGGAAGTTCTGAGCTAGTTATTCGAAGCTGTGGATCGAATTGGTGGGCAGCAAGGAGAACCATCTTAAGGCGGCTTCCTTCAGAGTTGATGAGAAGACCCGGCACTGTTGGCCGTCTGTCATGCCTAGTATTGACATGGCTGAGTTGAAGTTGTTCAGGTGATCCCGTGGATCGGTTTCTCCACCATAAGGTTCTATGTGGAAGGGTATTTTGAAGCCCATGGGAACGTGTTCATTCATGACTTGCTGGGTGAAGGGGTGTCTCCCCTTTCCCTGGAAGTCGATCGCAGGCCACTTGTAGGCATTTACACCGCCGGTAGCGTACGGGTTGTAGGTCGCGGCCCATGGCATATGGAGGTAGGACCCTGGAGGGTAGTTTGGAACTGGTGGTCGCGGATAGTTCATAACGGGCCGTGCTGCCTGTCCGGCGACCATGGTTGGTCCAGGTGGGATCACCGTTGGGGGTGGTGCTACCATCAGTGACAACCGTGCGAACTCCATTGGTAAGGTCCCAAATTGGATTGCGGGCAAGCCGGTAGGGTCGCTGGAGGTTCCTGTCGTCGCACCGTGCGGCATTAAGGGTAACTGAGTGCTCACATTCGTAGGGGCGAGGTTCCTGTCCTCTTCCCATCGCTGTTGGCGTAGAGCTGCTACTTCTGCTTCGAGGCGGGCGATCTCAGCGTCCCGTGAGTTCCTTGCTGGCTCTGCCATCTCTTGACCACCAATTGTGGGGCAAGGGACGTGCGGCATGCCATACGGGTGTTGAGGGCAAGTTTACTCTCTAGATGTTGGGTTCTGGACCACGGTTTCCATGACGGCTGCCTGCGTTATTGACAAGCTCTGAGGCTAAGTCGCGTTTGATCTGCTTGCCTCGGTTGTGACCGGTTCGACCATTCCCTGTCGATTCCTCGCGCTACGCCTCAGGGCACTGGCGTCAGCCGTTGTTGCAGGGATGTTCGAGTCGGTCATGATGTATTGTGTCATGTATCTGTATTGAAGATCAAAACAAAATCAAGTACGGGTTTCTGAGCGTTAGGTGTATACTCCTACTCCCCGAAAAAGAAATTCCATTTAGCGGCAGAGTGCACAAGACATTGTGGTCTGAATAAGACCGTGGTGGGCGCCACTGTAACTGTCGTTTTTGGCTCAGACAATTGTAATTTGAAATTAGGATCGCAAGGGGTCTTAGCCTTGGGGGACTTGTCCTTAGGTGATGCACCTAGGTGCCTACGTAACCTTCGGGAGGGATCAAAGTCCACGTAGTTCGTCATGGTGATGTCTATCGGAGCCGTTAGGCAAGGTTGTTACCTGTATCGGGTTGTGTGCGGCTAAGACGTGCCTAAGGTACTCCGGGCGGGCGAGCCGCTCTTAGGAGGTTGCCTTAGTTGGAGAGAGCTATGGTCTCTGTGGGCTGCTGGAAGCCCTGTTAACGGAGTGCTCCAAGGAGGAGATGAGCTGACCGGAGGTTGGCCGGAATGGAGGGCCAATGACGGAGCTCAAGGTGCTGAAAGTACTTGCGAGGGGTATCGGGTACCGAGAGAGTGAGGGATATCGGAGAGGATGTGTGATAATTCTTCGGGTTGTATGTAATTCTGTTGAGGCTAGATTGCATGCTTAGTCCCCCGAGTTAGGGTCTATTTATACTTGCGTATGGGGATATCGTGCTCGACCCACGACCTCGTGGGACGTGGGTCGTCCCACGAGTCTTGTGGAGATCCCACGTCTGGTTGAGGGGAGGCTCCTTGTGGTGACGTGGGCGAGGGCCACGTAATAGATGGATGAGTGGTGCCACGTGTCTCTAGCGGGTGCTGGGGCCATGCTTCTAGAACGTCAGTGCCACGTGTCCCAAGGTGGAACAAAATTGGCCTCCAAAGAAGCGCATGCTGAAGCCGCCCAGAAAAGGTATATATTCGTATATATACATCTTTTCTCTGCTTTTTCTTCCTTCTTCATTCTATATTTCCCTTATTTTTTGCAATTCAATGATCGCGTTATATGTGCTTTGAATTCCTCTGCATGCTTTACGTATTCAGGTTTTATTGGACTCTCTGCTTTTGTCCTAATATATACTTGTGCATCCAATGTATCTACCATGCCCGACTTTTGTTTGTGCTCTTTATCAAGATAATCACATTGTTCACCTCTTTTTTAAATATTTTGAAGGTCTCAAACCTTTGTTTTAATATTAATTCATTTTCATTGTGTAGTTGAGCTGGGGTTTATATCTTGCATTAGTACAGTTCCAAGGGTTATTGTTTTGTTTCTAAAGCTCACTGTTGCTTTTGTTTGAATATCATATACTAATATCTAGATATAGGTCTTTTCTGGATTTCCTAATCACAGGGGTAAGTTCTTTCACTTTTAAAGTCAATAAAGATTTTTCTTTGTGCCATTTGGGGACTAATAACTGAGACGCAAATTTTAGGTTTGGACATGTGTCATAAACATGAATGTTATATTTTGTGGAGATTCACACAAAAAAACAAAATGCATGAAAGGTTCCCACTTATTGGTAAATGAAACGCAATAGCAGAAAGCTTCAGAGAATTGTAAAGCATAGGAAATTATGTATATTTTAATGCTCTCTCTCTCTCTCTCTCTATATATATATATATTGTATTAGAAGTGCAATTTTCTCTATTTCTATTTTTTGTCATTTTACACTACATATATTAAATTGGTTATTGATCATGGAAGTATTAGTTTACACTATCTCATAAAGTTAACATACACTTCCCTTCGTTTTTGTAGAACAAAAGCACGTTATAGATGACATACATGAAAGAAACAAAGTTATGGAAGGCATGCTTGGCTTCATTTTCAAATTCACACATGTATTTTGCTTCTCCTTAATATAAAATTAAGACCACATACTATAATTCACACAGGTATTTTTAATACATTATCTTTTCACTTCTCTCTTTTAATTTAGACACATCTCTCCATTAATTCTCTATTCTCTTTAATTTTAATTTAAAATTTTGAAGTTTTAAACTAAACTAATTTAAACTTAAATTTTTATCTATAAGAAAAATTAATTTTCAAATTTTAATTTAATTATTTTTTAAAAAAAATTTCAAATAATTTTTTATATTTATAATCTAAAATTAGATTTATAATTGAAAATTTAAACTCATTTTATTAAATTTTGATTCCAATTTTAGATTTTTAAAATATAACAGTGTCAACAATTGAAGAATGTATTTTAAATAGTATTGTTAATTAAGACTTAATCATTTAATTTTGTAATGGAAACAAATTTTTTTTATTGTATGTTTTTATTCTCATGAGAATTTATAGATCTACATATATCCGTTTTGGAGAGTTTACAATATTGGGATAAATTTATAAAATAAAGAAAATAACTTTTCTTATTTTTCAAAACAAATCTTAGTAAAATATACATTAATTCTAAAAAGGTGATAAAACATTGATTATAATTTTAGAATTTTAAAATATAATAAAGCTTAAAAATATTAAAAATATTATTTATTGGAGTTTGAAATTAGAGAAAAAGTGGGAGTCAAATTGTGAATGAGAATAAGATGTTAGGGTTAGGATTAAAAGTATAATTTTATATATGTGTGAATTACAATTTATGAAATTACTAAATTAGACATAATCAAAGTAACTTAATATAAAAGGTTATTTAAGTGATAGATGTATACTTTAGTAAAATATAAAATTAGGGAATACGGACCTGCGCAACAGGGGTATGTTTCCTATCCCAGTCCTTGGACCTATTGAAGGGGAAACAATGATTTGTTGATTAATTATGATACTAATGTATACTTAACATTATGAAAAACTTCCTGAAAATATATATTTGGTAGCATTACCATTATAATTACATTATGAAAAATTCCTCCAGGCCAAAAAAAAAAAAACATCCTCAAAATATATATTTGTGTTAGCATTACCATTATAATTAATCAACAAATCTGTAGACCATGAATTGCCATTATAAATTATTGGTAATGTACACACAAATATGTAGAATGAATTAACATTATTATTGATCATTTACTTTATAAAATTTATTTTAAAATAAATAAAAAAGAATATGTTGACACAACCCGTGCAATACTTCAAATGCTAGTGTTCTATAAATTTTTGCTATAAGATTCCTCAACATAAATAAGACATGTGGCAAAAAGTATTTTTATGACCAAAAATTTTAACTTAAATTTTTTTCTTTGACCATCCCATGAGATTGAGTTTTCTCTTCTATTTTTTTCTTGTCAAATTGGTTTTTTCTAAATATTTTAATGTGCCAAATATATCATTTTAATCTATTGTTTTTAAGAATTGAAACAAATTTTAAAAACCGAAGCATCCTCTATCTAGTAATAATAACATGGTTTTTATATTATATATAAAAATAAATTTGTTTCCATTACTTTAACTTTGAGAAAATATTTTTTTTGTGTGCTCAAATCAGTAATGAATTTTTATTTTTCTTTAAATGTCAAAAGAATATGTCAAAATCTCATTTTGGTCCTTTATCTTTATCACAAGTTTTAAATTGGTCCTTTATCTTTCAAAAGTTCTAAATCAGTCCTCTATCTTTACAACAAGTCCTAAATTGGTCCTTCTGTCCAACTCCATTAAATTCTTCTGGTAAGTACTGACGTAACATGTTGAAATGGATGTATTATCTCTCCTACGTGTCACTTGTTGCTGACGTGGCATTGTTCATCTGTGTTGCACTCAAGAACTTGCTGTGGAGAAAGCCCATATAGAATTATTGAAGGAAGTTCTCTGAACCAGGCTTTAATTAGGCCTACCAAACAATGAACATCCATCTCTTCTCCCACAATCCACCAATAACTCATCTTATTCTTGTTCATAATCATAAATAAATGTATTAATTAATAATTTATTTAGCTACAGAATAGTTGGGATACTATTGCCTTTTGGATCATACAAATATTGCATTGATTCTCCCGGTTAATGATTGTGCCATTGGTGGATGTGTAGAAAAAACGAAGAGAAAGAAGACTAATAAGTATAAAAGAAAATTGAGAAAGTAAAAAAGAAAAAGAAAAAGATGTGTCATGCCACATAAACAAGTGACACATAGGAGAGATAGTACATCCACCTCAACATGATACGTCAGTAGTTAACAGAAGAAATTAACAGAATTTGACAAGTGACACATATATATGTGTGTGACTGAATACTTGATTGTGTGAAAATACAGATTCCGCATGTGAATAGGATAGGTCACACGCATTGAGGCGTGTGATCAATATGTAAATTATATGCAGATGTGTGATTGAATATATATACTTGACGGTACACAGGATTTCTGCATGTGAATAGGATAGATCACCCGCCCTGGAAGCGCGTGATCAATATGTATATTATATGTACGTGTGATTGGTTATGTGTATATGTATAGACTGAAGCGGCGTTGAGCGAGCCGTGGATTGCGTGCTACTTAAGTCACCGGATAGGGATGACCATATATACTATATATTGTTTGTAATAGAAATGGGTAGTTATGCATATATAAGAATGTCAATTAGGGATTAGAGGCTTACGGGATAGGAGAAATCCTTCCTCCCGTGCCGGTCACGGACGTCCGATAGGGGGTCGTGACAGGTCGACCACATCCTCCCCCACACTTGGTATAAAAGGCCCTCACCCGGGGGACTCAAAGGACATTCATGTAAGACAAACTCGGGATACACAGAAGCTACACTTAGCCTTCCGAATACCATACACCTACTCGTTAACCTTAGAGCTTGGTCCAGTGCATCACCAAGTTCCAACATCAGCTGACATGTCTCCGTCCCGGAGATCTTAATCAGTGAAGCTCCATGAATCTCTAAGAGACCCCTGCTCTCTCACAACTTAAGGCAATCTCCAACGAGTGGCTCGCCCGCCCGGAGTACCTTACACACGTCCTAGCTGCACATGGCCCCATACAGGTAATTACCTTGCCTAACAGCTCCTATGAACGTTAACACAGAGAACTATGTGGACTTTGATCCCTTCGCAAGTGTACGTAGGCACCTAGATTTCCACCTATGGACAAGTCCCCCAAGGTTACGACCCCTTGTGGTCCATATTTTCAACTTGGAATTGTCTGAACCAAAAATGACAGTTACAATAACTTTATAATATATATATATATATATATATATATATATATATATATTTGTTTCTATTTATTTAACTATGAGAAAAATTTTTCTTTTTTCGTGTGCTCAAATCATTAATGAATTATTATTTTCGTTTCAAATGTAAATTTTTTTTTGTCAAATTGTAATCATGCATACATCATTTCTTGTTGATATTATCTCTTTCTTTCAGTGTATCATTTCAAATTTTAGTAGGGATTTGGGATTATGGAAGTAGCCCCAGATATTCTACAAAGATTACTAGCTAGAGCAGTTAAATTTTGAATTTGATCTTCCTCGGCAATATCTAGATTATTGTATGGCTTTGACACTACCTTTTATTAATTTTTTGAGTGAAGAGAAAGCAACAGGCATGAAATGATGCTACGAGTAAGGTGTAAAAGCATAACAGAGTGCTCTTTTTAATATTCAAAATTTTTTAAGTCCACCCATAAGTAAATGCTCCATCAAGAAGTTTTTTATTTATACATTACTTGGATTCTAGTCTAAAGACTTTTTGGAAACTTTTGGACAGATAAAAGTTTAGTATTACCGTACTACTGAACTTTAGTACATCCCTCTAATCATGTAGTGCCATTTGTTAATATTAATAAAAACTCATATTAATTATGACTCACATTGAATGGATTAGGGACTAACTAATTGGAGGGATCTACTGAAATTTAGCACTACCGTACTACTGAACATCTACTTCTTTTGGACATTACTCGAAATGTGAAACATTTAATTTAAGGGTTGTGATGAGGATGTTGGTCCTCCACATATAAAACATACAAGATTTCATCATAGCCAAAGTGTATCAAATGACACACAAAGAAAATAATTATCCAAAATACAGATAATTCATGTCTAAGTTAAAAAAAACCAAAATAAAAATACTAGTGCAAGGGTTTTAAATTCCCAAATTAATTAGAACTTAACTAATTAAGGTTGATCATATATATGGTCCATATTGCTACCATAAAGTCATTAATATTGCATCCTTGAGTTCCTTAGCAGCCTTATTCCAATAAATTACAGTTTATATCACCACCAATTCTATGTCTTTTGCATCGACCTCAACCTCATCCTTTTCTTTTTTGTCTTCGTACTTCTTTTCTCCTATCATACCAAAACTTAGCATATTCATATTTTATATTCCAATTTCTATACCAGAAATATTTATATTATACTTACGACTTCTAAATTCTTACCTTTGGTAATCCATTGATTTGATTTGAGAGCACAAACTTCAAGCTTCTTGGAATGGCATCATCATTATCATCTTCATCATCTTTAGGCACCATGATGCTAGGCAACTTAAAGTCATAAACTGTATTTGCTATGGGAAAAAGAGACTTATGAGACTGGTTTGCAAATTTTGGTCTGTGCATCACCCAATTTATATATTTTAAAAATTGGCTCTGGAAACCCATTAGTGGTTTTAAGTTTTAGAAAACTAGGACATAATAATGGTTTTAACTTTAAGAAAACTATATGATGGATAGTGGTTTTAGCTTTGAGAAAATTATAAAGTAGGCTGTTTATTTTGTTGTGCAAAGGTTATCATTCACCAAACAATAGATTATTGTTTACCAATAAAGTAATTAAGGATATTATTGTCTACCAATAAGCTAAAGTAATTTTTCCTTGGCTAAAATGCTTTCAGATCTCCTGAGTTTTGGTTGAGGGGCACATACAACCCTTGATTTTTAAAACTCTACAAGAAGACCCTTGACCTTTCAATTTATGGCACTAACCACCCTTCTTTTAACTTTCCATCTACATTCCACCGTTCTTTGTCATGTCATCATATTCTGTAGGGTTAGTTTTGTCATTTCAAGTTTAACCTTAAAAATTCACCCATATGAACTTGAAGTCCGACCCACAGCCATCGAACACTCACATTTTATCCCAAAACAGAGACTACATCGAAGGTAAAGGATCGCCACCATCGAAACTTAGAAGAATACTTTTCGTCCACCGTTGAAGCCGAGAAGACCACTTCCATCCATCGAAGCCGAGAACGCCAAAGAACGCGATAACCACTGCATATTAATTTTTGAATTTTACTATTTGACGGAGATCTATCATTTATTGGATTTGATTGTATTGATCTAGTAGACATACCTTGATTGAGTGTGTTTCTTAAAATGGTATTATACTTGTGATGCATTCTCTATTTTCAAAGGCATTTTTCTTTTGAAATAATACATGAACACCATTAATCATAAAGCAGATGTTAAAACATCCGTAGCATGAGACTTTATCAAAGAAGCATCAAAGTAGGCAAGAGAAAGCATAGAACCTGGGAAATTTGCAAACCAAAGTGAAGGGTAATTGCTATAAAAGGCAGACTGTGGAATTTTGATAAGTGTTACTATTTTGGATAATATTTACTAATTGTTTTGGATAATGTTACTCATTGGCATCTAATTGATAAGTATTACTTTAAATTTCTGTTTTATTGGCATCTTATTTAGCATCTATTGATTTTGGATAATGTTAGTGTTTGTTTTGGATCTGTGGTTTATTGTCATGGAAATGTAGTTGTGTTAGCTCCTTTTGTCTTCAACCTTCATAATGAGAGACAAGAGAGGACAATGACCTATTTCTTTTGTTCCCCCTTCCCTTTTCTTTCTTTCATATTGAAACAAAAAATGAACAAACTATTGGCAATGACAAGTGATTAATAATTGAATGAGTAAGAGGTTTTTGTACAAAATGGTTGCTGCAACTTATGTGTGCAAATGCCCATATATGTGCATCATTTAACTTTAAACATTAATACCTACAGATTGCAAATAGCTTTGCCAATAAAGTGGACAATAACCTGACTTTATAAAGAAGTTCATGGTCTATGTTGTGATTTCATATACAAACTTTCTTGCTTTTCGCATAGTATGGCAAATCATAAACAACAATCCGACTATATAAATACCAGTTGTAATTTATGAACTATTTTATAAACAGCAAATTGGCATTAAAAACAGTGAAAATGGCAGTAAAAGATGGAGTAACAAGGTTTATTTCCTGGTAAATGCTTCTTACAAATATAAAAAAGCATTTGAGCCACAATAACTGATAAAGTTACACACACACACACACACACACACATATATATATATATATATATAACTTTTTACTACATTCAAAGTCTCCAGGAGCAATAGTTAGTATCTTTAGAAACTAATGCTACCAATGACAAAATCTAAGCTATATAATGCAATATAATTTCACAATACACAATTACTATTACAAGACACAAAATTTTATGTCTTGACAGCTTTTTCTAACATCTTTTTCTCTCTTCAAACAAGCGTTGATCACTTTTTTCTCCCTTATGTCGAACTCTTGGTCATATCACGCAAGGATACCACATCTACCTTGAGGAAATGATGCACACCCGAAAAATCTTCTTCTAGAGTTTTTCTCGATCCACAATGTAACCAATGGAGCTGCCCTGCCACAATAGCACATCCTCCATCTTTGCCTTGGATTCACTTCACTGTCTGCACCGATTGATGTGGAGCTACAAACACCACGAGAGGCCATACAATTATTTTTTTCTCCTTTAGTCTTTACAATAACAAGGAAGAAGAAGCAAGTACATAATTTTCCTAAGTTTATTAAGGCAACAAAAATGCATAAGCTTTCAAACATTTGACTTGGTTAAGAACTACAAAAAATTCTAAAACTTTCGAGAATCCATCTTAAGGGCCTTAACTATGTTCCACACAAATTTCATAGTAATTGGAGTTCATTTGATGCTTGTTTTACACATGAAAAGAGAAGCTTAAAAGCTTTCCTATTTTATCTCAGAATTTTATTGCACACTATTTGACCACATTTGATTTAGTTAGACACTAAGAACATTTCTAAAACTTGTCAGAAT
The DNA here is from genome assembly GCA_014851425.1 of Senna tora. NCBI lineage: Eukaryota > Viridiplantae > Streptophyta > Magnoliopsida > Fabales > Fabaceae > Senna > Senna tora. The sequence goes on from CM026269.1 coordinate 14,065,776, forward strand.
CCATCCTAAAGGACTTCATACCAGTGGAAGCCAATTTTCCATTCTCTGTATCATCACCACGCTCAGAGGGTAACTGGATTTTCCATTCTCTGTATCATCACCACGCTTAGAGGGTAACTAGTACTGTTCGAGTAGTCAAGGTATCACACTACAAGAAAGTCAACTTGAAACCAATAGTTGTTGACCTGAGATAAGGAAATTGAAGCATAATGCTTAACAAATTTCAACAGTATGAAGCTTCAATGTCCTCATCATAAGGCATGCATCATATCCTAAGCAGCAAGATGAAAAAAAATACTTAACAAATAACCAATACTTCTTGGCCTGTGATGGATGGTCTCGCACAGTGTTGCTTCAACGGTGGGCTTTTTTCGGCGTTCATCAGCATCTTGGTTGTCTCTCTATTTCTCAGCTTCGACAATGCAACGGCTTACGACTGTGGTCTTCGACGGTGGTCAATGGATTCAGTGATTCGATGCTCTCCTCTCCTTTGCTTCGTGGTTTGCTTCTTGGTTTAGGGATTCCATCAATCAGTTGGTTAGAGATGTGGGTGGGTCATCGAATTTGGATCAGATTGGATGAATATGGTTGAGTTTTCAGGTATAGCTAGAAAATGACAAGAATACCCTTTAAAACAAGCATTTAACGAAAAAAATTAGACGGATGGCAACGGAAGGATGTTATTTGCCCGTAAGTGAAAATTCAGGGGGTTTGTGTGCAAAGTTTTAAAATTCAGGGGGTGTATGTGCCCCTCACCCAAAATTCAGGGGGTCTCGGTGCATTTTAGCCTTTTCCCTTAAGCATAGTGCTATCTAGTACCATAGCACAAAATCAATCTTATCTAGATAAGATTGAAATTGATAATTGTTCAAAAATTAATATTCAAAAATATTCTTGACCTTACAAAGTTAGACAAAAATTTACTATGGGTGACACACTATTTTAATTTTACATTATGTTACACAGGTTCTTTATACTATATATTTCAAAATAGTTTACTAATTTTAAGGATGTTTGAGGAAGAGATTCAATTTGTCAAGTTTTTCTAAAATTTCTTTATTCAGGAACCCTAAACACTAAATGATTTTATGTGGCAAATATACTATTTTAACCTAATGTTTTTAAGATTTGAAAATCATTTTTAGAATCTATGCATTTTCTAACTAATAATAATAACTTAATAGTTATTATTATTAATAACTTTATATATATATATATATATATATATATATTTGTTTCCATTCATTTAACTATGAGAATATTTTTTTTGTATGTGCTCAAATTATTAATGAATTATTATTTTCCTTTCAAATGTAAAATTATTTTTGTCAAATTTTAATCATATATCATTTTCTTGTTGATTATCTCTTTCTTTCAATGTATTATTTCAAATTTTAGGTTGAATTATTTATATCATCCAAATAGGTGTATAATGCACACTACCCTAAATTTAAGAAATAATAAAGTTATTTAGCCTAAATATAAATTAAATTCCATTATTTTTTTGTTTGTCCATTCAGTTTTCCAGACTTTTCCTCAACTAATCCGGACTCAACTTGTGTAATATCCGAGATATTTAGACTTAATTATTTTCATTTTTATTAAATTTATTTTTCTTTCAAAAAGAAAAATAAATTAAATTAAAGAATTATAGGGTTAAAATTAGAATAAAGAAGAAAGTAATAGGGGATATTTATAATTTTTCTAGGACCTAAAAAGAAAAGAGGACTAAAAAGCATGAGGGAAAAAGAGGATATAACAAGTAAATAAGTTTTTCTAATAAAATATATATATATATATATATATATATATATATATAATATATATATATAATATCTAAAAAAAATACATATATATAATATATATATATATATATATATATAATAAAATATATACATATATATAATATGTTAAGGAAAGTGGCTGAAAGCCACGTTCCCCATCCATTCTTTCACTAATACATATAATATATATATATATATATATATATATATACAATATTAAAAACACACACCCATCCAGCAAAAACACACACACACACAAAAGAAAAAAAGAGCAGAAGCGTGAAAGAGCAGGCAGGAAGAAAAAAACGCACGCACAAGGGAGGGAGAAGGGTGGTGACGTACGGCGGTTTGGCCGGATTCTCGCCGAAGAAGGTGACCGGTGTCTTCTCTCAACACTCACTAGCTTTCTACCCGATTGAATCAAGGTGAGAAAGCCCCAAACTCCCAAAACCTCAATTTCTCCAATTTTGGATATTTTAGGAATGCTTCAATTTCTTCCAATCGGGGCATTCCGGGGTTAAAGTTGAGCTTAGTGGGTGTTATTGAAAGCTTAATGAAGTTCAGAATCGAAGTTAAACCGTAGGATTTGACCGGGTATGGAAATTAGGAAAAAATGGGTTAGGAAATTGCTCTAAAATTCGAAATTTATAGTTCGAAGCATGAATAGGCTTGAATTGGAGTAGTATAGGTGTTATAGATGCTGGAAATAGTCAAGGAAATAAAGCCCGAGTATTTACCGTCTCGACCGGAACCCAATCCGGTGAAAAAGAGGCAAAATACTAAGCCACAGTACCGCAAAGAGCTGTGTGGTGGGTTGAACACCTCGGTCTAGTCCGTGGTGGACACCTAAGACCCGCTAAATTGGTTCAAAGGCTCTAATTATACCCAATTATATTTTTTATATATAATTAAAAAGGTAGTAATTAAGTTTTTACTCGGCGAATAAGGAGACAGTGGAATGAGTAAGCTAGAGCCTCTTTTGAACCGTGAATTTAATTCTTTTATTAGTTAAATACCCATATGAACACATGAAGTGAATTTAGACAAGTGGAAATCTCTAACCTAAGCAATTAGAGGTTCTAAATGGCTCGAAAGTGTGAAAGTCGAATATGGGGCATTCTGGACTTTCAGAAAGTGCAAATAAGACGACGTAACGAACTAAATAATTAGTTCTTAGAAATATCTAAAGGGTACATGAGCATTAGCATGACACGCGCATTTTTAGATGCTTAGTTACACGTACTAAATTTCCTAAATATATGTGTGTATAGGGCACCACAGACCGATTGGAGCTTCAGGCACTCCGAGGACTGAACAGGAGGGCCAACGAGGTGAGGGGCTCTCCCATCCCTGCCCCACAGGGTTGGAGGACTACGTGGATGTGTGGTTTGCTCTATTTTGTGCAAATTGATATATGGAATATATTTATGTGAATAAATTTGTGTTACACGTGTATGATTTGCAAGTAACCAGTTAACGTGCAATAGTATATGTGCTTATATGATTAACCTCAAGGTGTATATGTGCTATTGTGGCTCACCGAGCCTTATGTGATACCGTGGGTAGGACTAAGTCGAAATTTCACATGTGAGGCTTTATTAATATTAGAAACCCATTTAAATTGATCATCGTGCAAAGGTTTTGACCGTATGGTACATTGAGGAAAATGAACCTAGGTTGTTAATTGTGAGCGAGAGGGTTGCATAATTGAAACGGGGGAAACTAGGCCTAGCTAATTCACACGTGTAATATTCAGTTAGTTATTAATAGGGCGTATTTCAAGGTCGAATAGGTTATTTGAACATGTTTAGGTTAGTTCGGGTAGATCGAGTCGGTTATCCTGGTCGGACAGGCAGGATTCAGTTAATAGTAAGTATGCCACATAGTGGCCATTACCTTGGTTTAACCAGGGTCAGACAAGTTGCCGACTATTACTATAAGCGTGCCTTGGAGTCAGAAAGTTCCTAGTTTGATCCATTAGGTTCGAATAAGACATTGCCTTCGGGCCAGTATTTCTCTTAGCGTAACGCGAGAGATAGAAAGTGAATGCCTTCGGGCCAGTATTTCTCTTAGCGTAATGCAGGAGACAGAAAGAGAATGCCTACGAGCATAACTATGTATGACTTATGAAAAGATATGATATATGTTTATGATTGGTTTACAAGCGGATTAATAAACATGTTAGGAGCATGAATTAGGATTTTTAATTGTGAATATGATATATTGATTGCCTGATCATATTAAAGGTCACAATATAAATCTGTTTCATGCGCATGTGGTTGTGGTTGCTCCCTTCCCCCAGCTGCTACGCCAGGGATGGGGGAGCTTCTCACTGAGTCTGTTCGACTCACCCCCTATTTACATGTTTCAGATACATGTGGTTCAGGAGTCGGAAATGCGTCCACTTCTTCTCAGAGAGGCAGACAGATCTGAGGACCGTACGCTTAGTCCGCGTCGGTAGTTATTTTGATTACGTACATATGTTGTGATGTAGATGTATATGAATCCTTTTTGGGTGTAGCATTTGTACAGATACAACTGCAGTATATATATACGTCCTATTCTAGCATTGTCGGCTTCATACAGATTAAAGTTAGGTCTTGGTGTTGGGGAATATAGGCTATGATATGATGTTTATCATGTATATATATATGACTTCCGCATGCGACTAGGATAGATCACATGCCTTGAGGTGTGTGCTCAATATGTAAATTATATATATGTGTGACTGAATACCTGATTGTGTGAAAATATGGTTTCCTCATGTGAATATGATAGATCACACGCATTGAAGCGTGTGATCAATATGTAAACTATATGCAAGCATGTGATTGAATATATGTATGATTGTATACAGGACTTCTGCATGTGATTAGGATAGATCACCCGCCCTGAAGCGCGTGATCAATATGTATACTATATGTACGTGTGAGTGATTATGTGTATATGTATAGACTGAAGCGGCGTTGAGTGAGCCGTGGATTGCACGTTACTTAGGTCACCGGATATGGATGGCCATAAATATTATATATTGTTTGTATTAGAAATGGGTAGTTATAAACATGTGAAAATGCCAATCAGTGATTAGAGGCTTACGGGATAGGAAAAATCCTACTTCCTGTGCCGGTCATGGACGTCCGATAGAGGGTCGTGACAAACTTGGTATCAGAGCCTGGTTATCTTTAAACTGTATGAAGCCATAGGTATGACCGGGTGTCGATTTACGCCTCGTTGTGAACCTGGGTACAACGTGGGAGTAAAAAGGCACTTGTGGAAGTACCCAGGAAATTGAGTCAGCCCTTTCTTTCTACTCTCTTTGATATTAAATATCATTGATAGACGTGTACTCATTAGGTGTGGTCCTTGTGCAGTATAGGGATGCCACCGATCACGAGACAGACTAGGGGTGGAGGGAGAAGTCCTGCTGAAATTGATCGAGAATCAGTTCGGGAGGAGGGAATGCCCACCCAAGGCCGAGGTAGAGGCTGTACCCGAGGCCGAGGTAGAGGTCATGCTCGAGGACGAGGGAGAGCACAAGTGAGAGGGGAAGAAAGGAGATAGTCACTGGAACCTCAACCTCAAGTAGAGACAGGTGCACCTTCCGTGGCGGAAATGCTCACGGCAGGATTTCAGGAACTAAGAGAAGAGATGACGAGACAAATACAGAGGGAAGTACGCCGGTTAGTAGTCGGCGAGGAAGAACAAGAGAGAGTTCCTAGCAATCAAGAGATGGAGGTTGTTGAGGAAGAGGATAGGGAATGGCAACAACCACAGGAAATGCCTCGTGAGCCACGGGTAGCACCCAGAGAGCTACCAATTTCAAAATTTCTAAAGCTTCATCCACCCACTTTCAGCGGAACTAGTGAGAAAGAGGACCCGCAGTACTTTGTGAGAGACATAGTCAGAATTCGGCACTTGCTGAGGTGCTCAGGACATGAGTTAGTGGAATTAGCTTCATTCTAGCTGAGGGGAGCTGCTAGAGTATGGATAGAGTCCGTACAGACAAGGTATTCAAGAAGAGAGGCACCGATGACCTGGGAAGATTTTCAGAGGGAATTCCTGGGTCGGTTTTTATCTGAAGGCACCAAAGATGCGAAGTGTCAGCAATTCGAGGAGTTGTGGATGATGCCTAATGTGACCGTGACGGGGTATGAATTACTTTTTACAGAACTAACTCAATTCTCACCTGAGTTGGTTCCTGATGAAGAGGCGAGGATCAAGAGGTTTATACACCGTCTCACGGAGCCGTTATTTACTGCTTTGTTACCCCAGAGAAGACAATTTGAGACCTTAGCTCAAGCAGCAGACTGTGCCAGGATGATTGAAACCAGGAAGAGGTACGAGACTTCTATTGATCCCAAGGTCAAGTTAATTACAGGAAGTGACAACCAAGGAGGTGGAAGTAAGAAAAGGAAGACAGCAGGTGGAGGTGCAGGATACTCAGGGTCCGCAGGAGGGCAATCCTCAACTACCACCCATGAAACAGGTACAGGAGGTAATTTTGAAGGGGGACAGAGAGTGCAAGAGGGTGGAAATGCCGGTAAGACAAGGCCCCAGTGTGCGACTTGCGGCAGATTTCATTTTGGAATATGTCGGAGACTGACAGGTGGGTGTTACAACTGCGGCCAGGTGGGATATATGGCTAGAGAGAGTCCAAAGAGAAAAGTGGGTACAAGTGTGAGAAGCAATCTGATGCCGAGGGGTACACCTATTCCAGCCCCACCAGTGAGAACCGTACCACTACAGACAGCAAGTACAGGTGCAGCTAGAGGCCGTGGTGCAGGATCTAGTGGTAGAGGGCCAAGGGCAGTAGGTGGAGGACAAGCGCGGGTATTTGCACTTTCTCAGCAGGACGCTCATGCATCAAATGCAGTTGTGACAAGTACCCTTATTGTTTGCTCTCTTGAAGAACGAGTTTTGTTTCATTCCGGCTCCACTCATTCTTATGTGTCTCGTGCATTTGCTTCTAAATTCAACAAGAGTCCGTCTAAAATGAAAGAAACAGTACTGGTCTCTACTCCAATGGGAGAATCGGTACAAGTAGAGTATGTGCACAAGTCTTGCATTGTGGAGGTCGATGGTCATGAGACTATGGTAGACGTTCGGTTTTTGTGTATGGTTGATCTTGATGTGATCCTCGGAATGGATTGGTTGTCATCTTGCCATGCAGTTGTGGACTGCAGGGCTAAATGCTTGAAATTTAATATGCCAAACGAGGAGCCTTTTGTGATACGGGGTGACGGAGCTGCACCGTATCTAAGCTTGATCTCAACTTTGAAGGCATCCAAGTTACTTGCAAAAGGATGCAAAGGGTATTTGGCCTTCGTCCAAGATACCACGAAAGCAGTACTTTTACCGACTCAAGTACCGGTAGTGCGAGAGTTCTTGGATGTATTTCCAGATGAATTGCCGGGGTTGCCGCCCGATCGTGAGATTGAATTTGAAATTGAGCTGCAACCTGGCACCCAGCCTATCTCCACACCACCTTATCGGATGGCTCCGAAAGAATTAAAGAAGCTACATACACAATTGCAAGAATTGCTTAACACGGGTTTTATAAGACCCAGCTTCTCTCCTTGGGGTGCACCGGTCCTTTTTGTGAAGAAGAAGGACGGATCTTTGCGGTTGCGTATCGATTACCGGAAGTTAAACAAGGTGACGATCCGCAATCAATACACAATTGCGAGCCGTGGATTGCACGTTACTTATGTCACCGGATATGGATGACCATAAATATTATATATTGTTTGTATTAGAAATGGGTAGTTATAAACATGTGAAAATGCCAATCAGGGATTAGAGGGTTACGGGATAGGAGAAATCCTACTTCCCGTGCCGGTCATGGACGTTTGATAGGGGGTCGTGACAACTTGAGTCTCGCACCAAGCTACGTGGGTGAGTCATCCATCAAGGATAGCTGCATTATAATCAATATTTCTTATTTTTTGATTGGTCTTGCTGGGGTACTTGTAAAGTTCAAAGATCATTTTGCCAAGATATGTTTGTATAATAAATCCATTTGCAGAATTTTGCATTTTGGGAATATCTTTTGCATGGTTCCTTGAAATTGATAATAGGTTGTAGTGTGTCTGGACTAAAGGAATTAAGGAAAGAAAAGACTAGATTAAAATTTCATGACATGGAATTTTAGTTGACAAGCAATAAGTAAATGCTCCACATCTAAAACATACAGCAATTCATCATAGCCAGAGTGTATCAAATGACACACAAAGAAAATAATTATCCAAAATACAGATAATTAATGTCTAAATTTAAAAAAAAAACAAAAAAAAAATACTAGTGCAAGGATTTTAATTCCCAAACTAATTAGAACTCAACTAATTAAGGTTGATCATCTGGTCCAAAATTACTGCCATATAATATCATTGTTTGCATCCTTGAGTTCCTTAGCAGCCTAATTCCAAGACATTCCAGTTTGTATTACGATCAATTCAATGTCTTTCAGATCAACCTCATCTTCTTTTTCTTCTTTGTCTTCATCTTTCTTTTGTTCTATCTTACCATAAAAAGTTAGCATATTCATATTTTATATTCGAATTTCTATACCAGAAATATTAATATTATACTTACTACTTTTAAATTCTTACCTTCGGTAATCCATTGATTTGATTTGAGAGCACAAACTTCAAGCTTCTTCGAATTATGGTATCATCATTATCATCTTCATCATCTTTAGGCACCTTGATGCTAGGCAACATAAAGTCACAAACTGTATTTGCTATGGGAAAAGAGACTTATGAGACTAGTTTGCAAATTTTGGTCTGTGCGTCACCCAAATTATATATTTTAAAAAGTGGCTCTGAAAACCCGTTAGTGGTTTTAACTTTGAGAAAACTAGGACAGAATAGTGGTTTTAACTTTCAGAAAACTATATGATGGATAGTGGTTTTAGCTTTGAGAAAATGATATAGTAGGCTGTTTGTTTGGTTGTGTAAAGGTTATCATTCACCAAACAATACATTATTGTATACCAATAAAGTAATTAACGATATTATTGTTTAACAATAAGCTAAGGTAATTTTCCCTTGAGCATAGTGATATCTAGTACCATAGCACACAATCAATCTTATCTAGAATATCATAATCATTGACCAAACATTTGATAAGATTGAAATTGATTATCATTCAAAAATTAATATTGAAAAATATTCTTGACCTTACAAAGTTAGACAAGAATTTACGATGGGTGACATAATATTTTAATTTTACATTATATTACAGAGGTTTTTTATATTATATATTTTAAAATAGGTTACTGATTTCAAGGATGTTTGAGGAAGAGATTCAATTTTTCATGTTTTTCAAATGTAATACCCGAGAAAAGTTTTGAAGTTTGAAATAAAATAAAAAGATGAAGAAAAGAAAGTAGGAAATATTTTTGGGTATTTAATTTGGGACATAAAAGAAAATAAAATTTAATTGGAAAGAGGGGGGATTAAATTGGGGATATTTTTCAACCTCTTATTTAATATAATTATTGTTATTATTATTTAGTTTTATATTTATTTATATATTTTATTTATTTCTTTGTGTTGGGGTGCCGTGGGAATGGGTGAAGGAAAGAAAGAATAATACAGGGAAGGAGAGGGACACGAGCGAAGAGAAAGAAAGAAAGGAAACAAGAGAGAGAAAGAAGAGAGAGAGGGAGAAGAGGCGTGAAGGAGGAAGAAGGAGAAGAGGAAGGAGACCGCAGGAAAAGTCGCCGGAGAGAGCTAGTCGACGCCGGGAAAAGGTCACCGGAGCTCGGGTACGACGTCTCCTACACCTTCCACCAATCGAATAAAAGGTTGGTAACCCTAAATTCATTCGAAACCCTCAATTTCGCCATTTTAGGGATTTCTTCGATCCACCTTCGATTGGACTGTTTCGAGGGTAGATTTAGACCTAGGAAGTTTTCTTGAACACTTAGTTGGCGTAAGGATCGAGACTATACCCTCGGGTTTAGCCGAATTCGAATTTTGAAAAGTTTGGGGCTGAAAATTCTAAATATTCCCAATTCGGGGATTCCTTGATAAATTCAGAATTGGGCTTGGATTTGAGTAGTTAGGATTGGATTTATGTTGTTGGAATGTAGGTAAACAAAACCCGTGAGGAGCGGAGTCGAAGCCGGGGTTGGAAGGGGGCCGGAAGGAGCCCAAACCAGCCCACAGCACAGCAGAAAAATTGCTATGCTGCGAGCTGGCGCTGCAGCGCCAGCTCTCGGGTGGCCAAGGGCTACTTGAGCAGCAGCTTGGCGCGGCAGCGCCAGAATGGGCGCTGCAGCGCCAGGTCTCTACCCGGCATGCCCCAACCCTATTTTAAAGATGATTCGGAACGTCCGAACCTCCTATTTTCAATCCTAAACATATTAGGACACTTCCAACCATGTTTTTAAGAATCAAAATCATTTCAAATGACATCTTGTTCATCAAGAATAGAAACTTGCGGAATAAGCTAAGTCCAACTTCTTGAATTTCTAATTTCTTTCTAAACAATCATTAGGAAATCTTATGTAGGATAGCTTAGAAGCACGTTGAGGTTTAGTTACTCAAATCCAAGGCCCCAAAAGCAATTCAAGAAGGGCGATAGTTGTATGAAACCGAGTGCAAAGCACTTGAGACTCTCACAGAGGAGAGGGAAGACGGATAAGACCAAAGACTCGGTTCTTGGGGACGTCTAGGTGCATTTTTAGGCACGAGCATGTCATATGCATTTGAATTGCATATAGTGTAAGATGTTAACCACGTGATTGCAATTTTTAGGAAACCACGATTCGTTCGGAGCGGGAGTTACTCCAGGACAAACGCAAGGAAGCCATCCAGGTGATGGGTTTCCCATCCTTGCCCTACAGGGTTGATTGAGGATGTGGATATGTGGTTTACCTACTTGCCTATTTGTAATAATTATTTAGTGGTTAACATGCTATTGTTGTTCCCAAACTGTTATATATGAAAGTACTTGTGTATGTGTGTTTGATTACAGGCAAAGAGGTACTGGATGGTATCCATGTGATGACATGAGATACACTGAACAGTACAAGCAAGGGGGTAAGTTATTGATTCAATCCAAGGTTTGGTTTACCCTATTAATTAGAAACTCATTAACGAAATCGTATAGAATTTGTTAGTAAACGTCGACGTTTTATGGTAATTGAACTTAGGGAAGACCTTAGAGCTAGGTTATGATCTAACCAAGGGTTTGGGTACCATATAAGGATTAATAAGATCTCATAACTGATTAGTGAGTCGTAGGGATGTTCACACTACCTAGGTAAAGTCAATTTAGGATAGTAATGGGTAGATAGAGTCAGGATCCCAGTTGAAAGCTTCGGAAGAGAAACAAGTTAAAAGAAATTGCCCGTTGAGGCCATTGCCCTAGCCTGGCACTAGGGTCAGTTAAAGATTAAAAGAAATTGGCCGTTGAGGCCATTGCCCTAGCCTGGCACTTAGGTCAATTAAAGATTAAAAAGAAATTGCCCGTTGAGGCCATTGCCCTAGCCTGGCACTAGGGTCAGTTAAAGATTAAAAGATTTGCCCGTTGAGGCCATTGTCCATTGTGAGATACATGGACCAGTTGAGTGATTTATAGTTTTAAGATGATATGTTAAAAGTGATTGCTTGTTTATGAGAAGCATGATAGAAGAGCATGACCTGTAGGTTTATCTTTAATTTTCATGTTATATTAATATTGTCTGATCGTAATATAACATTTGATAAACTGGATTTTTATGCGCATGTGATTGTGGGTGTTTCCCTTTCCCCAGCTGTAGTGGTACCCGCCGCTACGCCGAGGATGGGAAGCTTCTCACTGAGTCCGTTTGACTCACTCCCTCTGCTTCAATGTTTCAGATACAGGTATCGGGCAGGCATCGGCGTCTGGACAGTGATACGGACATCAGACCATCCTTTACGCACTAGTTTGCGTGGGTGGACACCTTTTGGTTATTTTGATTCTTTTGGGTTGTACATATTATAAGTTGTAAGGGTTGTGTATATATATATTTACAACTTTCGATATGTACCTACTCTAGACTTTTCGGCTTCACATGTACTTAAAGACAGGGTCCAGTTTGGGGATAAACTAGGATATATGTATGAGTATATAAACTACTGCATGTGAATAGGATAGATCGTACGCATTGATTCGTACGGTCAACACGATATGGATATATATTAAGTGTGCTTGCTGCATGTGAATAGGATAGATCGTACGTATTGAGACGTACGGTCAATATGATATGAGTATTTATATTATGGGAGTTGAAATATGTCACGACCCCCGTTTAGAGGACCGTGACCGGCCCAGACACAGGGAATACCCCTATGCCTGTACGCCTTATCACCTAATTGACAGAATATCTATTATTGAAAATACATTCATATGCATTATAATACCATGGCTACACCGAAAAGGTGGCCTATCCTAGGAAAGCAAATCCACGGCCAGTGCCGATTCAAGATATAGATATAGGAAAACACACATAATATATAACCTGTGTACTGGCTACACATCCGAAGATGTTGCCTATCGTATTCACATGCAACAGATATATGTATATATATATATTTTGAAAATAAATTTTCCCTGTATCGCAGTGAAATAAATCCTGATCTTTAAGGTGTGTGAAGCTGACAGTTCTAGATTTAGTAATACAATCTAATTGGGTACGTCTACCCTTTACTTTATGATACATTAATAAAGTAATTTAAATTACAATTACACTTTATTCACGCACATGAACAAGTTGTGGGTCTTGGAAAGCGTTGCTCAACCCTCGTTCCACCGAGACTTCTTCCACCTGTACTTAACCTGTCTCTGTGTAGTAAAAATGAGGTGTGAGTCTAAACCACACGACTCGGTGAGGACTCTCCCATCCCCGGCGCAAGGTGGGTACCATAGCGCTGGGTTTGGGAGTCATACACAACCACATGCAAAAACAACCAGTTACTGTTAATTAGCATACATTCTTGGTGATCACACAACAACAGAAATTTAACCCAAGCACTCACATGCATTTAACAGATATAAGCATACAGCAGTTTGTTCCACATCATCAATCATCAAGTAATCATATAACATATAGTGTCGGCTTTTACTTACCGGTCTACTCACGTTCAGGATGTTTGAATCAAACAAGACGTTGTGGTGATGTAATCTTGTACGTCACCACTACACTGCACAATCAGCAATTATATGCAAACACAGACAATTTGTATATACACACAGATACTATAACATACATCTACTTAATCTCCCCCACTCTAGGGTATCTACTAGCCACTATGTGGCTTTTCTACTTCGAACCCGTGCACTCGGGTTACTGGCCACCACGTGACAAAGCATACTTAACCCATTCACTTTGGTACTGGTCACCTCGTGAAAATTTTGTTAATCAAACAATACTTAACCCATTCACTTGGGTACTAGTCACCTCGTGACAATTCAATTAATCAAACACAATCAACTTGTATCTATCAAACAACTGATACGTAGCCACCAGGTGGCACATCCTGACCCCTTGCTGTGGGGCAATAGCTTGAGCCCACTCGTCCATTACCCAACCAGGCCACATGGCGGGCATGGTATGACGTCTCGAAGCATGGCCACTGATACACCCTGGACCAACTCCACAGGATGATTTCTCTTTACTAGGTTAGGGTCACGGTTCACCAGTAGGTTCCTCCCGTGTCTCCTTACCTTAGTCTCACATATTAATAGGATTCTTTGTATCTTTCCCAAAGGATCAACAATTCTTCTCCTTGTTAATATGGACGAGTATCCTTAACAGGATATAACTCATATACCCGTCCAGATGCACTCTCTGAGCCTCCAGCTATTGTAATAGCAATATAAAACCTTTCTGACCCTATTGCTAGGATAGGGCAATGACCACCGTCATGGTGATTATAAAACTGAGGTCTCAAGTGCCATCTGACGTTGTTCTAGTTGATGTCTTACATCGCTAGTATAACCAGATCTGAAACCCACCAATAACTCCCTTTGCATGATTATAATTTAAGTCACCGTCGTGACGAGTTTTCAAAATAAAAGCTTAGTCCTTCCGTACAAGGACTCTTGTCACCGTCGTGGAAAAGGTTTAATGAAATACTCATCATGCCTTCGGAGTGTATGAGTTGGATTTGTAACACACCAATCATAGCAAACAATTACACTCTACTACTATGTCTTCCTATCCAAGCTACTTTCCACAACCTATCTTCTAGTTCTTTTATTCTTTTAGCATTCTATACCTCTAGCTAACACAGACCAGACAAGCAGAGAATATACATACTCATGTAATCAACATAAGCATACAATCGTAGGAGCAGAGATCGAAGAACCCTCACCTTGGCCAACCTTCCATGCAATCCTCTCCTTTGACTTTAGTCTCCTCGGAGTTCCTGTTGCACTCTTTAGCGTGCCGTTGTTCCTATAAGAACAACATTTACTTCATTAAAGTTATTACTTAACTCGTTATTTATCTTTCCATTACTCTCACATGTAGTCCATGGTTGCCACAGAGTCAAGCTCTTGGTCTTATCGAACTTCTCTATCCCGACTTATGCTTATCCTTCCTCGGACACTTGACTTACTCGAATATAACACTCTACTTGAGTGTTTCACATACTTGGATTTGAGTATTAAACCTCTATCTAACTTGTATTTGCATCTAAGGAAACTTATCTAGCTTGGTTGGAAAGGATCCAAATTCTAGGAAGGTCTAAGCATTTTGATCCAACTTGTGTTCCTACTAGGGTTCTAAGAAATCTAGTTTTTAAACCCCAATATACCTCTGATTTATCCTACTTAAGGTTTCCTAAATATATATGAGGGGAGAAGGTTGAAATTTTAGAAATTGGATTTCATTGTTCTGCAAGCTTCCACTCTTGGGAAACAAGAAAGTACCTAAATTAATTCTTGATGCTTGATAGCATATTTAGAATTATTCTAGGGTGTTTAAGATTGAAAAGAAGAGGTTTGGAGCCCTCAACATCACCCTAAAAATGTATTTGGGCAACCCGAGCAGGGACCCGGGACGTTAACGTCAAAGTTCAACCTTAGTAACCTCAGGCCAGCTCTTCACAGGTCTAGTTCAGCTAATATTTCAACTATATAATTTAAATAATATCAATCCAAGCCTATTTACTAAAATCCAAGCTCAATCCTAATTATCAACAATTTTCCCAATTCATAAATAATTAGAATTTTAACCCCAATCCTTTCCAAGCCTCTTTCTCTTTTCTTTTATCTTTGTTTTAATCCCTTTTGCTTTCCTTATATATATATATATATATATATATATATATATTCTACGTACCTAACCCCACGGTAAATCCCCCCCCCCCCCTTTTTTGAAATAAAAAAATTATAATTAAAATATATATAATAATTAAATAAATAAATAAAATTAAAAATTAATTAATAAATAAATAAATAACTGATATGTATTTTATTTTCTTTTCTTTTTGAAATAGATAATAAGATAAATAATAATCACTTAAAAATAATAAAGATATATTTTTAGTTTAATTTTCTTTCCCTATTTAATTTAGGTTTTCAATTTCTTAGGTCCCGAATTAAATCTCAAAAATTATTTTCTACTTCTTTTCTTTCCCTTTTTATTTTATTTTAAACCTCCAAAAATTTTCTCGGGTATTATAATCTTCGAAAACAATTTCTTTCCGATTTCTTTTAACTTTCATTTTTTATATTCTTTTTAAGGTTTTAAATTCCTAACCCCGAAATAAATCATTCTTTAATCCTCAAAATTTTAAATAAATCATTCTTTAATCCTCGAAATTTTTCGGGGTATTACAACATATATCTATACACTGAGCTGAGCTGAAGCGGCATTGAGCGAACCGTGGATTGCATGTTAATTAGGCCACCAGTGAGGTGTGGCCACTATTATGATATATATATATATATATATATATATATATATATATATATTGATTGTATAGCAGGGTAGTTATAGTTATGTTTACAGGGTAAGGCTTATGGGTTTAGAGGTAAAAATCTATTCTCGTGCCGGTCACGTACTCCCGATTTGGGGTCGTGACATCAAAAATTTCTTTATTCAGGAACCATAAACTCTAAATGATTTTATGTGGCAAATATACTATTTTAACCTAATGTTTTTAAGATTTGAAAAAGATTTTTAGAATCTATGCATTTTCTAACTAATAATAATAACTTAGTAGTTATATTATATATATATATATATATATATATATACCTAAATAAATTAATATATATATGTACATATCACAAAGAAAAAAAGAAACCTGATATGATAAAATAAATAAAATAAAAAAATATTTTTCCATTCTTAAATGAATTAATTTAATTTAATTAGTAATGCTAGTTAAAATATCCTCGTGTATTACATGTCCTTTCCTCGGCTCACGTGGCAGGTACTGTTCCCCTTCTTGGGAATTTCTACGCCTCCCACAATGCTCGAACCCTCAGTGCCCTTATCCTCAGGAGTGAGGGTTCGAGCATTCTGGGAGGCGTAGAAATTTTCAAGAGGGGGGAACAGTACTTGCCACATGGCCGGTCCCGAGAGGGGGTTCGTTACACATGTGACTTAAGCGTTTCTAAATTAATGTTAATTTCACAGCTATAAACCACGTTGGACATGCTAATCTTCCTTCTCTGCTTCATATATAAATACCTACTCCTTCCATTCACTCTTCACAAATATATGTAAATCCACCAAAATAACAAGAGAAAAAAAATAATAATTTGATTACACAAATAAAGTATACCTAGACTCTTAAGAATAACATATTGAAAATTTATAAGAGAAGGAGAAAAAATGAACCATGCAAATCAAAGTGTGCAAAATTTCTCTATTCTGGTCACTGTGCGGCAGCAACCATGCAACTCCAACTTCTTCTCCTCTATATATGTTTGAAAAGCCATGCCCTCACATCAAACAAACATAAAACATAAAATGGTTAAAGTATCATTTTGGTCCTCTATGCATGTTAGATTTTTTTTATTGGTCTTTGATGTTTCAAAAATTCTAAAACAAGTCACTATGTTTACAACTTGTTTCATTTTTTGTCATAATTTGGCCATTTTAATTTAGCCCCTGAACGAAGTCATATAAGTACATTGACGAAAAAATTAAAGGATCAAATTGAACAAAAATTATCTTTTAAGGACTAAATTAAGTATTTTTCATCTTTCGAATATTAAATTGAAACAATCTATATTTTTGAAGGACCAAATTACTAATTCTCTCAAAAAAATTTTAAGTTAATCAATTATATTATATGATTTCTAAATATATAATTAATGTAATTTTAACTATCAAGTTGGTTTGCAGACATTGCTCTCACTTGAACTCTTGGCAATGGACGAAGGCCAATTTTTTTTTTTTTAACTATACATAATCTAATTAAGAGATGAATCTAAATAGAATACATAAATGTTATTTGTTCCATATATAACTGATTTTATTTAATGAAAAAAGACTTTTTTTTGTTTTTTTTGTTTTAATATAATAAATTTTATATATATATATATATATATATATATATATACTAGTGTTTGACCCGTGCCTAAAGATATTTATATGTAATTTTGAAACAAACTAGAGATGTTTATATATGAATTTTGTAAATATATTTACAAATAAATATGTCTGTACAACATCATATATGTTTATATGTTATCATCCGTAACTTTATATTAACTACAAATTGTCTCTAGTTTCTCTCTCGTTACTTTTCTTTTAACTGTCTATTATCTCTACTTTTTTCTCACCTATCATCCAATCATATATTTTATTTTATATTTTATTAATTATTAAATAGATATATTGTGAGACCAATAACTATATAAAATAATTGTAATCAAAGTTATAATCAAATTTAAAGATATATTTTAATAACTACTATTTTCATTATC
Source organism: Senna tora (assembly GCA_014851425.1). Lineage (NCBI taxonomy): Eukaryota > Viridiplantae > Streptophyta > Magnoliopsida > Fabales > Fabaceae > Senna > Senna tora. The sequence continues at coordinate 14,083,481 of CM026269.1, forward strand.
TAAACTTTCTTTTTATCCTATATTTTCACAACATAAATTTTAGGCTATATCTCATTTTACGTCCCCCAAACTTTACACCAATTTTAATTTTATCCTAAATCTTTATTTCCAATCAATTTTATCCCTAAAATTTTGAATTAAAATTAATTCTCAATTTTTTCTGACAATTTTACTCAAAATCATTGCAAAAAATTATCAAACCCCAAAATCCCTTCTCTAAAAGTGGTATTCTCAAAATATCTTTTTTATTTTCTTCTTATACTAACAAATATGTCACACCTTCCAATCGATTTCATTTTCTTTTAAAAAATATATGTTAATGGAGTCTGTCACATGGTGTGACGGACTCTATTTTACTTTTTAAAAATTGTTTGAGGAGTCCGGCGGAGTCTAAATTGCCTCAGTAATATATATATACATATATATATATATATATATATATATATATATATATATATATATGTATATATAATTAAAATTAATTCTCAATTTTTTCTGACAATTTTACTCAAAATCATTGCAAAAAATTATCAAACCCCAAAATCCCTTCTCTAAAAGTGGTATTCTCAAAATATCTTTTTTATTTTCTTCTTATACTAACAAATATGTCACACCTTCCAATCGATTTCATTTTCTTTTAAAAAATATATGTTAATGGAGTCTGTCACATGGTGTGACGGACTCTATTTTACTTTTTAAAAATTGTTTGAGGAGTCCGGCGGAGTCTTAATTGCCTCAGTAATATATATATACATATACATATGTATATACATATATGTATATACATATATATATATATACATATATATATATATATATGTAACTACGAAATATTCTGCGTTGGGACACGTGGCACCACTTATCTGTCACTTACGTGGCCCTTGCCCGCGCCCTCTCGCGAGGACTCCCACTCAACGAGACGTGGAAACTCCTTGGGCATCGTGGGACGACCCACATCCCACGAGAAGGTGGGCCGAGCACGTCCTCCCCACACTTGGTATAAATAGACCCTCACCCGGGGGACTAAGGGAAATGTCATCAAGGACTACAATACAAGATCCGAGACATCTAAAGTACCTCTAGAGAACGTTACCCATAACCATCCTAGCAGGTATTCTGAGCACTCTCAGACACCTTACGCAACATCCATCACACATCCCGAGCTCTACCTTACGCACCGCCAGGTCCGGTCACCGGCAGACACACCTCCGTCCTGGAGTATCCCATCAGTAGGGCTTCCAGCAGCTCTCAGAGACTCGAGCTCTCTCCCACTAAGGCAACCTCCTAAGAGCGGCTCGTCCGCCCAGAGTACCTTAAGCATGTCTTAGCCGCACATGGCCCAATACAGGTAATTACCTTGCCTAAGGACTCCTATAGACGTCACCATGACGAACTACGTGGACTTTGATCCCTCCCGAAGGGTACGTAGGCACCTAGGTGCATCACCTAAGGACAAGTCCCCTAAGGTTAAGACCCATTGCGGTCCTTTATTGCAAATAATAATTGTCTGAACCAAAAACGACAGTTACAGTGGCGCCCACCGCGCTCCTTGCGCACTCTGCCGCTAAACGGCATTTCTTTTTCAAGGAGTAGGAGAATCCACCTAACACTCAGAAACCCGTATTTTTTACCTTCAATACAGGACAATACTCGCATGGCTGGGACATGCAAATCCCTAAAATCCTTGCACGACCGACCGGATGACATCAGTAGCGACCGGGGCAAGGGACATAAAACGCAGCTCATGACCTTTGACGGCACTAGTAACACGACCGAGATGAACGAGCCATTGGCTATCACAGCCAACATCTCTGGGTTCGATATCAAACGTGTACTGATAGACCCCGGATCGGCTGTTGACATACTCTTCGCGAGAACTTTGAAGGAAATGACCGACTGCAGGGATCGGATGGTACCGAACGAAGGAGCCCTTGTCGACTTCTCTGGTCAAGCCGTTGAAACGCAAGGAACCCTTACGACATGGCTCGCCCTGGGCGTACAACCAAAGATCGCCCGTGCCAAAGTTATGTTCACTATATCAACAGCCCCGTCGATATACAACGATGTCCGGGGTCGACCGACCCTTAGCTATCTCAGAGTCGTCATATCCATAGCTCATATGATAATAAAATTCCCCACGTCAGCTGGGGTCACAGAAGTACGAGCGAGCCAAGGAGTCCACACGTGCCTCGCGACCGACCGCCCCGCAAGAGACGAGGTCGGGAACGATGCCAAGAGCTCTTCCGAGATAGTGGACCTGCGTGATGAGATCCTCGGAGCGAGGCCACAACCCACGAATGACCTTGTAAATATTTGCATAAACCAAACAAATAGTAGGGAAATCCGTGTAGGAGCCCTTCTCAGCCAGGCAGCCCGAAGAAAGTTCCAGGAACTACTCACCTAGTACAGGGACATATTCGCTTGGAGCGCCGCAGACATGCCAAGAATAGATCCCGCACTCATATGACATTCCCTCGATATCAGAGACGGCCTCGGCACTATCCAGAAGAAGCGACACTTCGGCGAAGAGAGGCAGCAAGCAATTAACGAAGAAGTACAAAAGCTCCTCGATGCCAACTTCATACGCGATTCAGAGTACCCTGACTGGCTATCGAACGTGGTGATGGTAAAAAAGGAGAACGGGAAATGGCGGATGTGTGTAGATTTCACCAATCTGAACAAAGCCAGCCCAAAAGACGCCTACCCGCTACCGAACATAAACAAGTTGGTCGATGGGCTGCCGGGCACCGGATGATGAGTTTCCTACATGCCTTCTCAGGGTACAACCAGATCCAGATGAACCCAAAAGATCAGGAGAAGACCTCCTTTATCACGGACAAAGGCGTCTACTGCTAAAAAGTCATGCCCTTCGGACTGAAAAACGCAGTTGCGACCTACCAGAGGATGATGGACGTCATTTTCAGGGATCAGATTGGTCGAAACCTTGAGGTCTATGTCGACGACATGGTGGTCAAACCCATGGAGCTTGAACAGCATCTGGCACATTTGGAGGAACTCTTCCAAGTTTTGCGAACGCACCAAATGAAGCTAAATCCAACCAAATGCGCCTTCGGCGTGTCGGCAGGAAAATTCTTGGGGTTCATGATCACACAAAGAGGAATCGAGGCCAACCCCGAGAAATGCGCAGACATCCTCAAGATGGAGCCGCCTCGAATGGTGAAAGAGGCGCAGAGGCTAAACGAGAGGCTAGCGGCCCTCAATCGATTCTTATCAAGGATGGCTGACCGATGCCTTCCCTTTTACAAAATTATGAAAACGGTACCAGCCTTCCAATGGACCGAGCAGTGCGAAAAGTCCTTCCAGGACCTTAAAGTTTATCTAGCTAAACCTCTTGTGCCAGCAAAAGCGATCAAAGGAGAAATCCTTATACTGTACCTAACAGCCACTGATCACGCTGTAAGTTCAGCGTTGATAAGAGAAGACGGGGTCGAGCAATTCTCAATTTACTACACAAGCCATGCCTTTTAGGGAGCCCAATTTCAATACCAACGGGTGGAGAAACTCGTATTCGCCCTCGTCCACTTGGTCAGAAGGCTCCGACCCTACTTCTAGCAGCACACAATTATGGTCTGAACTGACCAAACCCTGCGGCAAATACTGCAAAAGCCAGACTTAGCAGGGCGAATGACAAACTGGGCCGTCGAGCTATCGGAATTTGATATCCAATATAAGCCCCGACGGGCGATCAAAGCCCAAGCCTTGGCAGACTTCGTCGCCGAAATGACTCCGTTAGAACGCCTTTAGGGGGACGCCATGGCTTCAAACCATGACGAGATCGCTGAGCCACAGCCAGAAAAATCCCCATGTCTAGTCTACGTAGACGGCTCCTCAACCGGGAAATCTACAAGCGCCGGCATTATAGCGAAAAGCCCCGACGGAATCAAAGTGGAACAAGCCCTGTGCTTCACGTTCCCTGCCTCCAACAATCAAGCTGAATATGAAGCACTCATAGCCGGACTAGCGCTAGCTTACGACCTAGGCGCCTCAAAGGTCAAGCTGTTCAATGACTCACAATTGGTGGTCAGACAACTCAACGGAGACTTTGAGGTGAAGGACACTACTATCATCAAATATGTAGAGCGTGCCAACCAAGAAATCAGCAGGTTCGAATCCGTCTTGATCACACGGATCCCTCATAACAAAAATACCCAAGCTGACGCCCTCTCCAAATTAGCCATCACATCGAGCCAATCGGGACTTAAGACGGTCTTGCGAACCACGCTTCGCACCCCCAGTATAAACCCAGACATACTGCCAATAGCAGTTGACAATTCCTGGATGGCTCCCATCAAAATGTACCTAACGGCGGGCACCCTGTCTACAGATAAAGAGCTCGCTCGAAAGATAAGGAGGCAAGCAGCTTGTTACTTTGTCTGGGGAAACGACCTATACAAAAGGGCATTCTCATCCCCACATCTCCGATACATCTCGATGGAACAAGCAAATTATGTGCGGCACACACCAATCCGCAGGAGCCCTCCGCATGTGAGCTATGCGCTTCAGATTTTACTGGCCCACAATGAGGGCCGACTCGGTGGCCTTAGTCACCCACTGTGACCAATGTCAGCGGCACGCTACATTCATACACCAGCCACCCAGTGAGCTGAAGCCCATCGAATCTCCAAGGCTCTTTGACACTTGGGGCATGGACATATTGCGCCCTCTCCCTCAGGGCACACTCCAACGAAAATTCCTCATAGTAGCCGTCGACTATTTCATAAAGTGGATCGAGGCTGAACGTTTGGCCACCATCGGCTCCCAAAACATCCAAAACTTCCTCTGGCGGAACATCATTACTCGTTTCGGTTCCTCACATGTGTTGATCACCGACAACGAACGTCAATTCGTCAGCAAAAAGTTCAAAGATTTCTGCAAGGATTGGAGCACAACCACAAAACTACCTCAGCCGAATACCTGGCGACCAACGGGCAAATGGAGAGAGCAAACTGCATCGTCCTCGAAGGACTACGAAAGCGCCAAACAAACGCAAAAGAGGGATGGGTGGATGAACTCCCATCGGTCCTATGGTCCTACCGAACAACGATACACACGGCAACAGGAGAAACTCCTTTCGCTCTGACGTATGGGCAGGAAGCGATAGTTCCTGCCGATATTGGGGTCCCTTCAGATCAAGTGCTAAATTACTCTGAGTCAAACCCAGAAAACCTACTAGTCAGCCAAGATACAGCCAAGGAGGGCAGGGAAATGGCGGCGCTCAAAAACATCACTTACAAGCAGCTACTGGCACAAAAATACATCCGAGGCGTCCGACCTCGTAAGTTCGAAAAAGGTGACTTGGTCATGTGGACAGCGATAAGCAATAGGCGAGACCGCCTACACGGCAAGCTCGCACCTAATTGGGAAGGCCCATACAGGGTGATTGGAATCACTTCACACAATGCATACAAGTTAGCACACCTGACGGGAGAGCACGTCCCAAGCACTTGGAATGCTAGCAGCCTTAAGAAATATTTTACTATGTCTTAGTCAATATTTCTTTTTACCTTAGTCCAAAGGCAAAAATCGCAAGCACTCCGCTATGTCTTAGTCCTAAGACAAATGTCTCTCGACATATCTTCTACGCACTCCCTCCTTGTCTTAGTCCCAAGACAGATGTACTACCAACTTGTCTTAGTCCTAAGACAGATGTACGACCAATTTAAAGGAATATAGAATGCAATACGATTGATCAACTTAATGTATTATTTAATTATTTATTTATTTTTATTTATATATATATATTATTTAAATTCATTATTTTATAAGGGGAGTGGGGTACGTGATTTAGAAAGAAAAGAGAAAGAGAATGAAGGAAATAAAAGGAAATAAAGGAGGAGAGTGAGAGAGCTACGGGGTTAGAAGAAGGGTTGGGGTTCGCTGGAAAAATGACCAGGGAGAGCTAGCTGACGCCGGAAAAGTCACCGGAGCTCGAGTACGACGTCTTCTACACCTTTCACCAATCGAATCAAAGGTTGGTAACCCCAATTTCATTCGAAACCCTCAATTACTTCATTTTTAGGGATTTCTTCAATTCACCTTCGATTAGGTTGTTTCGAGGGTACATTGAGACCAAGGAAGTGTTCTTGAACACTTAGCTGGGGTAAGAATCGAAGCTATACCCTCGGGTTTAGCCAATTCGAATCTGAAAGGGTTTGGGGTTGAAAATTCTAAATAGTCCCAATTTGAGGAAATTATTGATAATTAGGAATTGAGCATGGATTTGAGTAAATAGGCTTGGATTGGAATTATTGAAATTATATTGTTGAGATATTAGCTGAACAAGACCCGTGAAGAGCTGGCTCGAGCTTACTAAGGGTGAACCTTGACGTTAACGTGCCGGGTCCCTGCTGGGATTGCCCAAATACACTTTAAGGGTAACGTTGAGGGCTCCAAACACCCTAAAATAATTCGAAATATGCTATCAAGCAGCAAGAATTATTTTAGGTACTTTCTTGTTTCTCAAGGATGGAAACTTGCGGAACAATAAAGTAGAAATTTGAAAATGACAATTTAATTCCTTCGTAATTATTAGGAAACCTTAAGTAGGATAATTTAGAAGCATATCAAGGTTTGGTAACTCAAATCCAAGGCTCCAAAATCAATTCAAGTTGAGCGATAACTATACGAAACCAAGTGTGTAGCACTTGAGACTCTCATGGAAGAGAGGGAAGACGAATAAGACCAAGAACTCGCTTCTTGGCGACGTTTAGGTCCATTTTTAGGCACGAGCATTCCATATGCATATGAGTTGCATATAGTTAAGATTGTTAACCACGTGAATGCGATTGTTAGGAAACCACGATTCGTTCGGAGCGAGAGTTACTCCAGGACAAGCACAAGGAAGCTGCCCAGGTGAGGGGTTTCCCATCCTTTCCCTACAGGGTTGATTGAGGATGTGGATATGTGGTTTGCCTACTTGCCTATTTGTAGGAATTATTTAGTGGTTAACATGCTATTGTTGTTCCTAAACTGTTATATTTGAAAGTATTTGTATATGTGTGTTTGACTACAGGTAAAGAGGTACTGAAGGGTATCCATGTGATGACATGAGATACGCCGAACAGTACAAGCAGGGGGGTAAGTTGTTGATTGAGCCCAAGGTTTCGTACCCTATTAATTAGAAACTCATTAAAGAAGTCGTATAGAAGTTGTTAGTAAACGTCGACGTTTTATGGTAATTGAACTTAGGGAAGGCCTTAGAGCTAGGTTATGATCTAAACCAAGGGTTTGGGAACAATATGAGGATTAATACGATCTCTTAATTGATTAGTGAGTCGTATGAATGTTCACACTACCTAGGTAAGGTCAGTTTAGGATAGTAATGGGTAGATAGAGTCAGGATCCCAACTGAAAGCTTGGGAAGAGAAACAAGTTAAAGCATTTGCCCATTAAGGCCGTTGCCCTAGCCTGACACTAGGGTCAGTAAAAGACTAAAAGATTTGCCCGTTGAGGCCATTGCCTTAGCCTGGTACTAGGGTCAGTAAAAGACTAAAAGATTTGCCCGTTGAGGCCATTGCCCTAGCCTGGTACTAGGGTCAGTAAAAGACTAAAAGATTTGCCCGTCGAGGCCATTGCCCTAGCCTGGCACTAGGGCCAGTTAAAGATTTAAAAGAAATTGCCCGTTGAGGCCATTGCCCTAGCCTGGTACTAGGGTTAGTTGAGTGATTTACATTTTTCAAATGATATGATGTTAAATATGATTTTTTGCTTATGAGAAGTATGATAAAGGAGCATGATCCGTAGGTTTATCTTTGATTTGATGTTATATTAGTATTGCCTGATCGTAATATAACATGTGATAAACTGAACTTTCATGCGCATGTGATTGTGGGTGTTTCCCTTTCCCCAACTATAGTGGTACCCGCCGCTACGCCGAGGATGGGAAGCTTCTCACCGAGTCTGTTTGACTCACTCCCTCTGCTTCAATGTTTCAGATACAAGGATCGGGCAGGCATCGACGTCCGGGCAGTGATACAGACATCAGACCATCCTTATGCACTTGTTCGTGTGGGTGGACACCTTTTGATTATTTTGATTTCTCTTGTTGTACATATTTTAAAGTTGTAAGAGTTTTATATATATATTTACAGTTTTTAATATGTACCTACTCTAGAATTGTCGGCTTCACATGTACTTAAAGACAGGGTCCAGTTTGGGGATAAACAAGGATATAAGTTTTTGCAAGTGAATAGGATAGATCGTAGGCATTGAGGCGTACGATCAATATGATATGGATATATATATTATGTGTGCTTGCTGCATGTGAATAGGATAGATCGTACGTATTGAGACGTACAATCAATATGATATTAATAGTTACATTATGAGTGCTGATAAATATATCTATACACTGGATTGAGCTGAAGCGGCATTGAGCGAACTGCGGATTGCAGGTTAATTAGGACACCAGTGAGGTGTGGCCACTATTATGATATATATATTGATTGTATAGCAGGGTAGTTATATTTATGTTTACAGGGTAAGGCTTACGGGTTTAGAGGTAAAAGTCTATTCCCGTGCCGGTCACGTACTCCCGATTTGGGGTCGTGACATTTTAATATTATCCTAAATCTTTGTTTGCAATCAATTTTGTCCTAAAATTTTTAATTAAAATTAATTATCAATTTTTCGGACAAATTTACTCAAAACCATTGCAAAAACTTATCAAACCCCAAAATCTCGTCTCTAAAAGAGGTATTCTCAAAATACCTTTTTTTTTGTTTACTTATACTAACAAATCTGTCACACCTTCAAAGAGGTATTCTCAAATCTGTCTGCTTATACTAATAAATTGTATTTCTTTATTTAATAAATATTACAACCCCCCAAATAAATATATCGATCCATACATTCTTGTGAAGGAAAGAACATATAAATCGAAACTTTGTTTTGCATTAAAAAAATCAAAGGGATTAAATTAGCCATAATATTTAAAATATTCTGTTAATTAATATATTCTTCATTTTTTTACCGTTTATCATATCTAAAAAATTTTAAAATTACAATCCATATCTTATAATCTTAGTAGAATTAGGCAATTTTAATTACTAAGGTCTGTTTTTTTTAAAAAAATAGATATATAATGGTATTAATTTATTTTATAAATATATACTAATTGTAAATTCCCTACAATATAATGAACATGTAGATCCATAAAATCTTTTCCCATTGTAAAATTAAAGAGTTTAATTAGGAATACCAATTGAAAAATCAAGTTGGTTAATTCATACATTCTTATTTTTTGTACGCTTTATCATATTTGAATTCTAAAATTATAATAGATTTTTTCTAAGTTTCCCTTCTCTCCACATTTGAGTATATATATTTTCTTTTCATATTTTGTCTCCCTCTTTTCAGCCACATATCTCAATAATAATAATTTTTTTCTTTAATTACAATTTTAATTTTAAAATTTCAAATTCAAAATAAAACTAATTTAAATTTTAAATGTTATATAAATTATTAAAAAAATATTGGCCTGAATTATAAAATATATTTACATCTCGATCTAGTGTCATTCGTAAACTTTCATATCAAGTTATGGTAAGTCAATACAGTTAAATTAGACTTATTTTGAAATATAAAAAATCAATTATATATATACATTATAATCAAATTTTAATTTAAAATTTAATGTAGACCCATTAATAGAAGCTAAGAAAATTTAATAACTTTGTCATGAAAATATGCACATATTTTCTCATTTTAATCCTTAAAAATGAAATATTTAAATGTTATACATATATATATCATATATACATCGAAATATTGTATATTTCAATATTATGACCCTTTTGTTTTCTTTGTTCATTTTCATATATAATATGTACGATGTGTCAACTATATATATATATATATATATATATATATTGATTGTTATTTTAATTGCATTTAATACTTTATATAATAGTAACTAATTGTTGTGATCTAAGCATGTAACTAATTATTTTTTTTAAAAAAATAACTATTGAAATTACAAAATTAAATGGCAAATGTCTGATAAAGAACATAATCTAACAATTACCAAACCCTATAGAACATGGAGGAAATTGAATTGAATTTGGCTATCTGAAAAATTAATAGAGACATAATAACAATATATCACACAGTAGGAAACAAAAAGTAAAAAATAAAATTGAAATGACATCCACATACAAAGAAGGATACATCCTGCAAAAGAAAATGTCTCAAGGAAATTTGTGTAGTATGTATGGTGACGTCTTTGTGTGAAGTGATAACAAACCAATGATTTCTTGAATTACTTCATGAGCTTGGCCGTTAACCATGTTCATAGGGATCCACAATTGCTTCTCTATATTTTCCTTTTTTAGCTCATCCATCAGCTATTTTTTTGCACACTGTACACTATAGATCTTTAATCTACAATTTTGATAGATTCTCATTGTCAGAGAATTAAAACTCCAATCCAAAATTTGGGGATAATTTTAAAGAATATATATGTGTGTGTATTTGATGATTAGGAAAAATTATAATAATTAACATTTTCAGGAAAACAAGCTAGATTTGTAGAAAGGTTTTAGCCTCTCTTTGGAAATCATCCACAAATGCTTGAAATGTGACCAACAAAAAAGTTTTAGCCATAACTTTGCTTCCTTGGTGTTCTAAAATATTGAGTGCAACACCCAAGCATCTTCCATCATGCTATCTTACACTGTTATACAACAAAGAAAACAAATCATAAGATAGCTTTTATACATATAAATATATAATTGAATTGAAAAGAAGTTACCTATATAAAAGAGAAGTTACCTCTTTTGTCAACATGAAAATTTTTGTAATATCCGAGATATTAATTTTAATTATTATCATTTTTATTTAATTTATTTTTCTTTCAAAAAGAAAAATAAATTAAATTAAAGAGTTAAAAATAAAATGAAGAAGGGAAAGAAATGGAATTTTAAAATTTCTTTTTAGGACCTAAATGAAAGGGGAATTAAAAAGGATGGGGGAAAAAGAGGATATAACAAATAAATAATAATTTTTCTTATTATTAGTTTCATAGGGGGTCAAAACCGTGACCCCCCATTCAGCAAAACACAAAGAAAAAAAGAAAAGAAAAGCGAAGCAGCAGCGAGAAAGCAGAAGCACGGACCCGAGAAGAAGAGAAGGGAGGTGACGGACGGGGTTCTGGCTGGATTCTCACCGAAAAACGTGCGCCGGCGCCGGAGAAGGTGACCAGAGTCTTCTTTCAACACCACCAAGCTTTCTATACGATTAGAATAAGGTAAGAAAGCTCCAATCTCTCACAACCCCAATTTCTCCAATTTTAGGTATTTTAGGAATTCTTCAATTTCTTCCAATCGGGACATTCCAGGGATAAATTTGAGCTTAGTAGGTGTTATTGAATGCTTAGTGAGGTTTAGAATCGAAGCTAAATTATAGGAATGAACCGGTTGTGGAAATTAGGAAAAATTGAGCTAGAAATTATGCTAAATTTGAATTTTGCTGGTTTGATGCATGAATAGGCTTGGATTGGAGTAGTATAGGTGCTATAGTTGCTGGAAATATACAAGGGAATAAAGCCCGAGTATTTACCGTCTCAACCGGAACCCAATCAGGTGAAAAAGAGGCAATATACCAAGCCACCGTACAGTAAGGAGCTGTGTTGTGGGCTGGACACCTCGGAAAATAAGGTAGAAGGTGGAATGAGTAAGCTAAGGCCTCTTTTGAGCCGTGAATTTATTTCTTTATTAGTTAAATGCTCTTATGAACACACGAAGTGAAGTTTAGATAAATGAGAATCTCTAACCTAAGCTTTTAGAGGTCCTAAATGGCTCGAATGTGTGGAAGTCGAGTATAAGACATTATGAACTTTCAAAAAGAGCAAATAAGATGACGTAACGCACTAAGTATCAAATTTTGGGAAATATCTAGAGGGTGCATGAGCATTAGCATGACACGTGCATGTTAGATGCTTAGTTACACATTTCTAAATTGCTTAAGTACATGTGTATAGGGCACCACAGAGTAATTGGAGCTTCAGGTACTCCGAGGACTGATCAAGAGGGCCAGCGAGGTGAGGGGCTCTCCCATCCCTGCCCCACAGGGTTGGATGACTACGTGAAAATGTGGTTTTCTCTATTTTGTGCAATTGTTATATGAAATATATTTATCTGAATGAATTTGTGTTACACGTGTATGATTAGCAAGTAAGCAGTCAACGTGCAACAATATATGTGCTTATATGATTAGTCTCAAGTGTATATGTGCTATTGTGGCTCACTGGGCCTTATATGTTACTGTGGATAGGAATGAGTCATAATTTTTTATGTGGGAGTTCAATAATATTAGAAACCAATCACATCGATCCTCACTGTTAAGACCTTGTTCGTATGGTTTGTTGAGGAAAACTGAACTTAGATTGTTAAGTGTGAGTGAGAGTGTGCATAATCAAAAAGGGTGTAATACCCCGGAAAATTTCGAGGATTAAAGGATGATTTATTTAAAATTTCGAGGATTTAAGAATGATTTATTCCGAGGCTAAGAATTAAAACCTTCAAAAAAAGAATATAGAAAAAGTATGAAAGTCAAAAGGAAACCGGAAAGGAAATTTTTTTCAAAGATTGTAATACCCAAGAAAATTTTTCAAAGTTTAAAATAAAATAAAAGGGAAGGAAAAAGAAGTAGAAAATAAAATTTTTAGGATTTAATTCAGGACCTAAGAAATTGGAAACCTGAATTAAATAGGGAAAGGGATTAAATTAAAAATATATATTAGTTATTATTTGTTTAATTATTAAAATTATTTAATTATTATTTATTTTTATTATATATATATATATATATATTTATATATATATTATTTTAACTATATTAAAAATGGGTGGATGAAGCCATGGGTTAGTGGATAAAAGAGAAAAAAGAAAAGAGAGGGGAGTGGGGAGTGGGGAGTGGGACGTGTGAGAAAAGAAATAGAGGAAGAAAGAGAGAAAGGGAGGAGACGCATGACGGGAAGGAAGAAGGGGTAGAGGAGGATTTCGTCGGAAAAGTGGTCGGAGAAGAGCTAGTCGACGCCGGGAAAAGTCACCGGAGCTCGGTTACAACATCTTCCACACCTCCCACCAATCGAATCAAGGTTGGTAACCCCAATTTCATTCTAAACCCTCAATTTTTCCATTTTTAGGGATTCCTTCGATTGACTTTCGATTGAATTGTTTCGAGGGTAGATTGAGACCTAGAAAGTGTTCTTGAACACTTAGTTGGGGTAGGAATCTAGATTATATTCTCGGATTTGCCCAAATTCAAATTTGGAAGGATTTGGGGTTGAAATTAGAATTATTTCCAAATTGGTGAAATTGTCGATAATTAGGATTGAGCCTGAATTTGAGTAAATAAGCTTGGATTGATATTATTGAAATTATAATTATTTCCAAATTGGAGAAAATTGTTAATAATTAAGATTGAGCTTGGATTTGAGTAAATAGGCTTGGATTGATATTATTAAAATTATATAGTTGAAATATTAGCTGAACAAGACCCGTGAAGAGCTGACCCAATGTTACTAAGGTTGAACCTTGACATTAACGTACTGGGTCCCTGCTCAGGTTGCCCAAATACACTTTAAGGGAGACGTTGAGAGTTTTAAATCTCCTCTCTTCAATCTTAAACACCCTAGAATAATTCTAAATATGCTATCAAGCATCAAGAATTAATTTAGGTACTTTCTTGTTTCCCAAGAGTGGAAGCTTGCGGAACAATGAAATCCAATTTCTAAAATTTCAAACTTCTCCCCTCATAAATATTTAGGAAACCTTAAATAGGATAAATTGGAGGTATATTGAGGTTTAGAAACTAGATTTCTTAGAACCCAAGTAGAAACACAAGTTGAATTAAAATGCTTAGACCTTCCTAGAATTAGGATTCCTTCCAACCAAGCTAGATAAGCTTCCTTAGATGCGAATACAAGTTAGGTAGAGGTTTAGTACTCAAATCCAAGTATGTGAAACACTCAAGTAGAGTATCATATGCGAGTAAGTCAAGTGTCCGAGGAAGAATACACATAAGTCGGGATAGAGAAGTCCAATAAGACCAAGAGCTTGACTCTGTGGCAACCATGGACTACACGTGAGAGTAATGGAGAGATAAATAACATGTTAAGCTAACTAATAACCTTAATGAATTAAATGTTGTTCTTATAGGAACAACGGCACACGATTGAGTGCAACAGGAACTCCTAGGAGACTAAAGTTACAGGAGAGGATTGCATGGAAGGTTGGCCAAGGTGAGGGTTCTTCCATCTCTGCTCCTAGGGTTGTATGCTTATGTGGATTACATGAGTATGTATATTCTCTGCTTGTCTGGTATGTGTTAGCTAGAGATATAGAATGCCAAAATAATGAAAGAACTAGAAAATAGGTTGTGGAAAGTAGCTTGGATAGGAAGACATAGGAGTAGAGTATAATTGTTTGCTATGATTAGTGTGTTACAAATCCAACTCATAGGATGGTGACTTAAATTAAAATCATGCAAAGAGAGTTATTGGTGGGTTTCAGATTTGGTTATGCTAGCGATGTGAGACATCGACTAGAACAACGTCAGATGGCACTTGAGACCTCAGTTTTATAATCACCATGACGATGGTCATTGCCCTATCCTGGTAATAGGGTCAGAAAAGATTTATATTGCTATGAAGATAGCTTGAGGCTCAGAGAGTGCATCTAGATGGGTATATGATTTATATCCTGTTGAGGATATTTGTACATATTAATAAGGAGAAGAATTGTTGATTCTTCGGGAAAGATACAAAGAATCATATTAATATGTGAGACTAAGGTAAGGAGACACGGGAGGAACCTACGGGTGAACCGTGACCCTAGCCTGGTAAAAGAGAAATCATCTTGTGGAGTTAGTCCAGGGTGTGTCAGTGGCCATGCTTCGAGACGTCGTGTCGTGCCTGCCATGTGGCCTGGTTGGGTAATGGACGAGTGGGCTCAAGTTATTGCCCCGCAATAAGGGGTGAGAACGTGCCACTTGGTGGCTATGGATCAGTTGCTTGGTAGATAGAGGTTGATTGTGTTTGATGAACAGAATTGTCACGAGGTGACTAGTACCCAAGTGAATGGGTTAAGTAGTGTTTGATTAACAGAATTGTCACGAGGTGACTAGTACCCAAGTGAATGGGTTAAGTATTGTTTGATGAATAGAATTTTCACGAGGTGACCAGTACCCAAGTGAATGAGTTAAGTATGCTTTGCCACATGGTGGCCAGTAACCTGAGTGTACGGGTTCGAAGTAGAAAAGCCACGTAGTGGCTAGTAGATACCCCAGAGTTGGGGGAGATTAAGTAGATGTATGTTTAGCATCTGTGTGTATGTACAAATTGTTTGTGTTTGCATATAATTGTTGATTGTGCAGCGTAGTGGTAATGTACAGGATTATGTCACCACACGTCTTGTTTGATTCAGACATGCTGAAACGTGAGAAGACCGGTAGGTAAAAGTTGACACTATATGTTATATGTTTACTTGCTGATTGACGACGTGGAATAAACTGTTGCATGTTTACAGTTATTAAATGCATGTGAGTGTTTGAGTGAAATTTCCGTTGTTGTGTGATCACCAAGGATGTATGCTAACAACAGTAACTAGTTGTTTTTGCATGTGGTTGTGTACGACTCCCAAACCCAGCGCTATGGTACCCACCTTGCGTCGGGGATGGCAGAGTCCTCACTTAGTCACGTGGTTAAGACTCACACCTCATTTTTACTACACAGAGACAGGTTAAGTACAGGTGGAAGAAGTCTCGGTGGAACGAGGGACAAACAAAGCTTTCCAAGACCCACAACTTGTTCATGTGGGTGAATAAATTGTAATTGTAATTTAATTTACTTTATCATGTAGCATAATGTAAAGGGTAGACGTACCCAATTAGATTGTATTACTAAATCTAGAACTGTCAGCTTCACACACCTTAAAGATCAGGATTTATTTTACTGCGATACAGGGAAAATTTGTTTTCAAAAAAAATATATATATATATACATATATCTGTTGCATGTGAATAGGATAGGCAGCATCTTCGAATGTGTAGCCAGTACACAGGTTATATATATTATGTGTGTTTTCCTATATCTATATACTGAAGCGGCACTGGCCGTGGACTTGCTTGCTTAGGATAGGCCACCATTTCGGTGTAGCCAAGGTATTATAATGCATCTGAATGTATTTTCAATAATAGATATTCTGTCAATTAGGTGATAAGGCTTACAGGCATAAGGGTATTCCATGTGTCTGTGCCGGTCACGGTCCTCTAAATAGGGCTCGTGACAAAGGGAGAAACTAGGCCTAACTAATAAACACGTATAATATTCAATTAGTTATTCATAAAGTGTCCTTCAAGGTTAATCATGTTAGTTGAGCTTGTTTAGGATAGTCCGAGTAGATCGAGTCATCATCCTGGTCGGACAGACGGGATTATGTCATTAGTAAGTATGCCACATAGTGGCAATTACCTTGGTTTAACCAAGGTCAGACAAGTTGCCCGCTATTACTCTAAGCGTCCCTTGGAGTCAGAAATTTCCTTCTGTGATCAACTAGGTTCAAAAATAAGATTGCCTTCGGGCCAATATTTCTCTTAGCGTAATGCGGGAGACAGAAAGTGAATGCCTACGTGTATAAGTATGTGTTAACTATGCAACCATATGATATATGTTTGTGATTGATTTATGTGCAGAGTAACAATTACGTTAGAAACATGAATTAGGGTAATTTTTGCTAATATGATATATCCACTGCCTAATCTTATTAAAGGTCGCAATATAAATCCGTTTCATGTGTATGTGGTTGTGGTTGCTCCCTTCCCCCAGCTGTAGTACCCACTGCTACGCCAGGGATGGGGGAGCTCCTCACTGAGTCTGTTCGACTCACCCCCCTGTTTACATGTTTCAAATACAGGTGGTTCAGGCGTCGGGAACGCGTCCACTTCTTCTCAAGGAGGCGGACAACTCTGAAGACCACACGCTTAGTCTGCATGGGTAGTTATTTTGGTTATGTAATTATGTCGTGATGTATATATATATATATATATATATATATATATATATATATGAATCCTTTTTGGGTGTAGCTTTTGTACATATACAAATGCTATATATATATATGTCCTACTCTAGTTTTGTTGGCTTCATACAGGTTAAAGATAGGTGTTAGTGTTGGGAATATAGGCTATGATGTAGTATATATCATGTGTATGTATATATATGACTTCCGCATGTGAATAGGATAGATCACACGCATTGAGGGGTGTGATCAATATGTAAATTATATGTATGTGTGGCTGAATACCTGTTTGTATGAAATATGACTTACGCATGTGACTAGGATAGATCGCACGCATTGAGGCGTGTGATCAATATGTAAACTATATGCAAGTGTGTGATTGAATATATGTATGACTGGATACAGGGCTTCTGCATGTGAATAGGATAGATCACCCGCACTGAAGCGCGTGATCAATATGTAAACTATATGTATGTGTGAGTGAATATGTGTATATATATAGACTGAAGCGGCGTTGAGCGAGCCGTGGATTGCGAACTACTTAGGTCACCGGAAATGGATGACAATGTATATTATACATTGTTTGTATTAGAAACGAGTGGAATTGACATGTATAAATGTTAATCAGGGATTAGAGGCTTACGGGATTGGAGAAATCCTACCTCCCGTGCCGGTCACGGACCTCCGAAACGGGGTCGTGACAAACTTGGTATCAGAGCCTGGTTTACTTTAAATTGTATGAAGCCATAGGTATGACCGGGTGTCGGTTTACGCCTCGTTGTGAACCTAGGCGCAACGTGGGAGTAAAAAGGCACTTGTGGAAGTACCCAGGAAATTGAGTCAGCCCTTTCTTTCTACTCTCTTTGATATGAAATATCATCGATATACGTGTACTTATTAGTGGTGGTACTTGTGCAGTATAGGGATGCCATCGATCACGAGACAGGCTAGGGGTGGAGGGAGAACTCATGCTGAAATTGATTAAGAATCAATTCGAGAGGAGGAAATGCCCACCCGAGTTTGAGGTAGAGGCCGTACCCGAGTTCGAGGTAGAGGCCGTACCTGAGGCTGAGGTAGCGGTCGTGCTCGAGGTCGAGGTAGAGCACAAGTGAGAGGAGAAGAGAGGAGACAGTCACCGGAACCACATGTAGAGACAGGTGCACCCTCTATGGCGGAAATGCTCATGGCACGATTCCAGGAACTGAAAGAAGAGATGACGAGACAAATACAGAGGGAAGTACGCTGGTTAGTAGTCGGCGAGGAAGAAGAAGAGAGAGTTCCTAGCAATCAAGAGATGGAGGTTGTTGAGGAAGAGGACAGAGAATGGCAACAACCGCAGGATGTGCCTCGTGAGCCGCAGGTAGCTCCCAGATAGCTGCCAATTTCAAAATTTCTAAAGCTTCCTCCACCCACTTTCTGCGGAACTATTGAGAAAGAGGATCTGCAATAATTTGTAAGAGATGTAGTTAGAATTGGGCACATGCTGAGGTTCTCAGGGCATGAGTTGGTTGAATTAGCTTCATTTCAACTGAGGGGAGCTACTAGAGTATGGATAGAGTCTGTACAGTCGAGGTATTCAAGAAAGGTGGCATCGATGACCTGGGAAGATTTTCAGAGGGAATTCTTGGGTCTGTTTCTATCTGAAGGTACAAAAGATGCAAAGCGTCAGCAATTCGAGGAGTTGTGGATGACGCCTAACATGACCGTGACAGAATATGAGTTACTTTTTATGGAACTGGCTCAATTCTCACCTGAGTTGGTTCCTGATGAAGAGGCGAGGATAAAGAGATTCATACACCGTCTCACGGAGCCGTTGTTTACTACTTTGTTACCCTAGAGAAGACAATTTGAGACTTTAGCTCAAGCTGCAGACTGTGCCAAAATGATTGAAACGAGGAAGAGGTATGGGACGTCTATTGATCCCAAAGTCAAGTTGATTACGGGCAGTGATAACCAAGGAGGTGGAAGTAAGAAGAGGAAGACAACAGGTGGACGAGCAGGATACTCAGGGTCCGCAGGAGGACAATCCTCAACCATTACCCATGAATCAGGTACATGAAGTAATGTTCAAGGGGGACAGAGAGTGCAATGGGGTGGAAATGTCGGTAAGACAAGGCTCCAGTGTGCGACTTGCGGCAGATTTCACTTTGGAGTGTGTCGGAGATTGACAGGTGGGTGTTATAGCTGCGGTCAAGTGGGCCATATGGCGAGGGAGTGTCCAAAGAGGAAGGAAGGTACAAGTGTGAGAAGTAATCCGACGCCGAGGGGTGCACCTATTTCAGCCCCACCAGTAAGAACTGTACCACCATAGACAGCAAGTACAGGTGCAGCTGGAGGTCGTGGAGCAGGATCTAGTGGCAGAGGGCCAGGGGCAGTAGGTGGAGGACAAGCACGGGTATTTGCACTTTCTCAACAAGACGCTCATGCATCGAATGCGGTTGTAACAAGTACTATCATTGTTTGCTCTCTTTGAAGCACGAGTCTTGTTTGATTCCGACTCCACTCATTCCTATGTGTCGCATGCATTTGCTTCTAAGTTCAAGAAAAGTCCCTCTAGAATGAAAGAAATAGTACTGGTCTCTACTCCAATGGGAGAATCGGTACAAGTAGAGTATGTGCACAAGTCTTGCATTGTGGAGGTCGATGGTCATGAGACTGTGGTAGACCTTCGGTTGTTGTGTATGGTTGATCTCGATATAATCCTCGGTATGGATTGGTTGTCGTCCTGCCATGCGGTTGTGCACTGCAGGGCTAAATGTTTGAAATTCAATATGCTAAACGAGGAACCTTTTGTGATACGGGGTGACGGAGCTGCACCGTATCCAAGCTTAATCTCGGCGTTGAAGGCATCCAAGTTACTTGCAAAGGGATGTAAGGGGTATTTGGCCTTGGTCAAGGATACCACGAAAGTAGTACTTTTACCAACGCAGGTACCGGTAGTGCGAGAATTCTTAGATGTATTTCCAAAAGATTTGCTGGGATTGCCGCCTGATCGGAAGATTGAATTTGAAATTGAGCTGCAACCTGGCACCCATCCTTATAGGATGGCTTCGAAAGAGTTGAAGGAGTTACATACGCAGTTACAAGAATTGCTTGACAAGGGTTTATAAGACCTAGTTTCTCTCCTTCGGGTGCACCGGTCCTTTTTGTGAAGAAGAAGGACGGATCTTTGCGGTTATGTATCGATTGCCAAAAGTTCAACAAGGTAACGATTCACAATCAATACCCACTTCCGAGGATAGATGTTTTATTTGATCAGTTGCAGGGCGCAAAACGGTTTTCCAAGATTGATTTACGATCTGGGTATCATCAAGTAAAGATTCGAGAATCAGACATACCTAAGACCGCATTCCAGACCCGATATGGACATTACGAGTTCTTGGTGATGTCTTTCGGATTAACTAATGCTCCTGCAACATTCATGGACATGATGAATAGAGTCTTCAAACAACTTTTGAACCGATTTGTCATCGTCTTCATTGATGACATCTTGGTTTACTCTAAGAATTCTGAAGAACATGCAGAACACTTGAGATTAGCATTGTAGAAGTTGAGAGAGGAGAAATTGTATGCCAAGTTCTCCAAGTGTGAATTCTGGCTTGACAAAGTTGCCTTTTTGGGTCACGTGGTATCATCAGAGGGAATCCACGTTGATCCAAGTAAGGTAGGAGCGGTGAAGAATTGGTCCCAGCCTACCTCAGTTACTGAAATTCGCAGTTTCTTGGGCTTGGCTAGATATTATAGAAGATTTGTGCAGGATTTCTCTAAGGTTTCTGCACCTATGACTAAGTTAACCCAGAAGGAAGTGAAGTTCATATGGGATGACAAGTTTGAGCAGAGTTTTTAGAAGCTGAAAGATAGTCTCACTACCGCTCTAGTATTGGCATTACCTGAAGGCACAGGAGGGTATGTGGTATACTGTGATGCGTCGAGGATCGAGTTAGGGTGTGTATTGGTGCAGCACGGCAAGGTGATTGTGTATGCATCGCGACAATTGAGGAAACACGAGAAGAATTACCCGACTCACGACCTTGAGATGGCTGCTATAGTGTTCGCTTTGAAAATATGGAGACATTACCTGTACGTTGAGACATGTGAAATTTATACTGACCACAAAAGCCTCAAATACATTTTCGAGCAGAAAGACTTGAATTTGAGACAATGTCGATGGTTAGAGTTGTTGAAGGACTACGACTACACGATCTTGTATCATCCAGGAAAGGCTAATGTGGTAGCCGATACTCTGAGCCGGAAATCCATGGGCAGTCTTGCTCATATAAGTGAAGAAAGAAGACCGTTGATCAGAGAGCTACACGAGCTAGAACAAACGGGGAATCAGTTTGAGATTGGAAGTTCCAACTCACTTTTAGCTCATTTGCAAGCTAAGTCCTCTTTGGTAGAAGAGGTGAAGTCTAGATAGGATGAAGATACCGACCTCAAGCAAATCAAGGATACTGTGACTAAAGAGAAGGGGGACGACATCCGATTGTCTATTGATGATTTCGGAGTACTTCGGTTGGAGAAACGGTTGTGTGTCCCTATGGTTGATAACTTGAAAGAAAGAATTCTTGAAGAAGCACACCGGACAGCTTATACAATCGATCCGGGAGCTAATAAAATATATCATGATCTGAAGCACCTGTATTGGTGGAATGGCATGAAGAAGGATGTTGCAGACTATGTAACCAGGTGTTTAGTGTGTCAGCAAGTCAAGGCTGAACACCAGAAACCCGCCAGAACATTACAACAGATAGAAATACCTGAGTGGAAATGGGAGAGGATGACGATGGATTTTGTAACAGGGTTGCTAAGATCACAACGTGGATTTGATTCGGTTTGGGTGATATTGGATCGCATGACTAAGTTCGCGCACTTCCTACCAGTTAAGGCCACTTACGGAGTGAGTCAGTATGCGCAGTTTTATCTATCAAAAATCGTTAGATTGCATGGTGTGCCAGTGTCCATAATATCTTATAGATGGCCACAGTTCACTTCCAGGTTTTGGAAGTCATTGCAGGAAGTGTTGGGAACGAGGGTTGATTTGAGTACTGCGTTCCACCACAGACCGACGGACAATCAGAAAGAACCATTCAGATTCTTGAGGACATGCTTCGGGCGTGTATTATGGATTTTGGCGGAAGTTGGGAAAGGTATTTACCTTTGGCTGAGTTTGCATACAATAACAATTATCAAGCGAGTATCCAAATGGCACCTTTCGAGGCTCTGTACGGTCGTAGGTGCAGATCCCCGATTGGGTGGTTCGAGGTCGGAGAAGCTAGCTTAATCGGCCCAGAATTGTTACAAGATGCCTTGCAAAAGGTGAAGTGCATAAGGGAAAGATTGTTAACGGCTCAGAGTTGGCAGAAATCCTACGCAGATAAGAGGCATAATGCGGTTCGGTAAAAAGGGGGAGCTAAGTCCTCGGTACATCGGACCGTTTGAAGTCCTGGAAAGAATTGGGAAAGTGGCGTATCGGTTGGAATTGCCTACGGAATTGGAAGGAGTAAATCCTGTTTTTCATGTTTCGATGCATTGGAAATATCTTCTAGACCCCTCGCACGTAATCCAATCGCAAGACGTGCAACTAACCGAAAACCTGACGTATGAAGAGGAGCCAGTGGAAATCTTGGATCGACAGTTGAAGAATCTCAGAACAAAGGAGATTCCATTGGTTAAAGTCCTGTGGACAAATCACTCGACCGAAGAAGCTACGTGGGAGGGGTGAAATGCGCAGGACGTATCCTCATCTGTTTCAAGACTAAGGTTAGTATATTGTTTGAAATTCAGGGACCGAATTTCTTAAGGGGGGAAGATTGTAATATCCAAGATATTAATTTTAATTATTATCATTTTTATTTAATTTATTTTTCTTTCAAAAAGAAAAATAAATTAAATTAAAGAGTTAAAAATAAAATGAAGGGAAAGAAATGGAATTTTAAAATTTCTTTTTAAGACCTAAATGAAAGGGGAATTAAAAAAGATGGGGAAAAAAAGGATATAACAACTAAATAATACTTTTTCTTATTATTAGTTTAATAGGGGGGTCAAAATTGTGACCCCCCATTCAGCAAAACACAAAGAAAAAAAAAGAAAAGCGAAGCAGCAGTGAGAAAGCAGAAGCACGGACCCGAGAAGAAGAGAAGGGAGGTGACGGGCGGGGTTCTGGCCGGATTCTCGCTAGAAAACGTGCACCGGCACCGAGAAGGTGACCGGATTCGTCTTTCAACACCACTAAGCTTTCTATCCCATTAGAATAAGGTAAGAAAGCCCTAATCTCTCAAAAACCCAATTTCTCCAATTTTAGGTATTTTAGGAATTCTTCAATTTCTTCCAATCGGGACATTCCGGGGATAAATTCAAGCTTAGTAGGTGTTATTGAATGCTTAGTGAGGTTCAGAATCGAAGCTAAATCGTAGGAATGGACCGGTTGTGGAAATTAGGAAAAAATGAGCTAGAAATTATGCTAAATTCGAATTTTGCTGGTTTGATGCATGAATAGGCTTGGATTGGAGTAGTATAGGTGCTATAGTTGCTGGAAATATAGAAGGGAATAAACCCCGAGTATTTACCGTCTCAACCGGAACCCAATCCAATAAAAAAAAGGCGATATACCAAGCCATCGTACAGTAAGGAGTTGTGTTGTGGGCTGGACACCTCGGCCTAGTCCGTGGTGGACACCTAAAACCAACTAAATTGGTTCCAAGGCTCAACTAAATTGGTAGTATTTAAGCTTTTACTCGGCAAATAAGGGAGATGGTGGAATGAGTAAGCTAAGGCCTCTTTTGAGCCGTGAATTTATTTCTTTATTAGTTAAATGCTCTTATGAACAAATGAAGTGAAATTTAGATAAATGAGAATCTCTAACCTAAGCTTTTGGAGGTCCTAAATGGCTCGAATGTGTGAAATTCGAGTATAAGACATTATGAACTTTCAAAAAGAGCAAATAAGACGACGTAACGCACTAAGTATCAAATTCTAGGAAATATCTAGAGGGTGCATGAGCATTAGCATGACACGTGCATGTTAAATGCTTAGTGACACGTTTCTAAATTGCTTAAGTACATGTGCATAGGTCACCACAGAGTAATTGGAGCTTCAGGTACTTCGAGGACTGATCAGGAGGGCCAGCGAGGTGAGGGGCTCTCCCATCCCTGCCCCACAGGGCTGGATAACTACGTGAAAATGTGGTTTGCTCTATTTTGTGCAATTGTTATATGAAATATATTTATCTGAATGAATTTGTGTTACACGTGTTTGATTAGCAAGTAAGCAGTCAACGTGCAACAGTATATGTGCTTATATGATTAGTCTGAAGTGTATATGTGCTATTGTGGCTGACTGAGCCTTATATGTTACTGTAGGTGTCACGACCCCCTATCGAACGTCCGTGACCGACACGGGAGGTAGGATTGCTACTATCTCATAAGACTCTAATCCCTGACTAACATTTTCACATGTTTATAACTACCCATTTCTAATACAAACAACATATAATATATATGGCCAACCATTTCCGGTGACCTAAGTAGTTCGCAATCCACGGCTCGCTCAACGTCGCTTCAGTCTATATATATACACATATTCACTCATACATACATATAGTATACATATTGATCACGCGCTTCAGTGCGGGTGATCTATCCTATTCACATTCAGAAGCCCTGTATCCAGTCATACATATATTCAATCACATACTTGCATATAGTATACATATTGATCACACGCCTCAATGCGTGCGATCTATCCTAGTCACATGCGGAAGTCATATTTTCATACAAACAGGTATTCAACCACACATATATATAATTTACATATTGATCACACGCCTCAATGCGTGTGACCTATCCTATTCACATGCGGAAGTCATATATATATATACTTGATATATA
Source organism: Senna tora (assembly GCA_014851425.1). Lineage (NCBI taxonomy): Eukaryota > Viridiplantae > Streptophyta > Magnoliopsida > Fabales > Fabaceae > Senna > Senna tora. Next base: position 14,108,409 of record CM026269.1, read on the forward strand.
CCATATCATAGCTTATATTCCCAACACCAAGACCTAACTTTAATCTGTATGAAGCCGACAAAACTAGAGTTCGAGTATAATATATATATATACACAGAAGTTGTATACGTACAAAAGCTATGCCCAAAAAGGATTTATATATATTATGTACAAAACCAAAATAACTATCGATGCGGACTAAGCGTGCGGTCTTCAGATCTGTCCGCCTCCTTGAGAAGAAGTGGACGCGTTCCTGACGCCTGAACCACCTGTATCTGAAACATATAAACCGGGGGGGGTGAGTCGAACAGACTCAATGAGGAACTCCCCCATCCCTGGCGTAGCAGCGGGTACCACTACAGGTGGGGGAAGGGAGCAACCATAACCACATGCGCATGAAACGGATTTATATTGCAACCTTTAATATGATCAGGCAGTCAATATATCATATTCACAATTAAAATCCTAATTCATGCTCCTAACATATTTATTACTCCGCACGTACATAAATCACAATATATCCAGCCAAGCCCAAGAAACTACGAATTTCAATAACTGAGGTAGGCTGGCACCAATTCTTCACCGCTTCTACCTTACTTGTATCAACGTGGATTCCCTCTGATGATACCACGTGACCCAAAAAGGCAACTCTATCAAGCCAGAATTCACACTTAGAGAACTTGGCATACAATTTCTCCTCTCTCAACTTCTGCAATGCTAATCTCAAGTGTTCTGCATGTTCTTCAGAATTCATAGAGTAAACCAACATGTCATCAATGAAGACAATGACAAATCGGTCCAAAAATGGTTTGAAGACTCTATTCATCATGTCCATGAATGCTGCAGGAGCATTAGTTAATCTGAAAGACATCACCAAGAACTCATAATGTCCGTATCGGGTCCGGAATGCAGTCTTAGGTATATTTGATTCTCGAATCTTTAATTGATGGTACCCAGATCACAAATCAATCTTGGAAAACTGCTTTGCGACCTGCAACTGATCAAATAGGTCATCTATCCTCGGCAGTGGGTATTGATTGCGGATCATCACCTTGTTTAACTTTCAGTAATCTATACACAACCGCAAAGAGCCGTCTTTCTTCTTCACAAAAAGGACTGGTGCACCCCAAGGAGAGAAGTTGGGTCTTATAAAACCCTTATCAAGCAATTCTTGTAATTTTGTATGTAACTCTTTAAGCTCTTTCAGAGCCATCCGATAAGGTGGTGTGGAGATAGGCTGGGTGCCAGGTTGCAGCTCAATTTCAAATTCAATCTCACGATCGGGCGACAACCCCGGCAATTCTTCTGGAAATACATCCAAGAACTCTCGTACTACCGGTACTTGAGTCGGTGAAGGTACTACTTTCGTGGCATCCTTGACCAAGGCCAAATACCCCTTACACCCCTTTGCAAGTAACATGATCTTTGGTGCCTTGAGATAGAAACCGACCCAGGAATTCCCTCTGAAAATCTTCCCAGGTCATCGGTGCCACCCTTCTTGAATACCTCGTTTGTACGGACTCTATCAATACTCTAGCACCTCCGCTCAGTTGAAATGAAGCTAATTCCACCAACTCATGCCCTGGGAACCTGAGGATGTGCCCAACTCTGACTACGTCTCTCACAAAGTATTGCGGATCCTCTTTCTCACTAGTTCCGCAGAAAGTGGGTGGATGAAGCTTCAGAAATTTTGAAATTGGCAGCTCTCTAGGTGCTACCCGCGGCTCACGAGGCGCATCCTGCGATTGTTGCCATTCTCTGTCCTCTTCCTCAACAACCTCCATCTCTTGATTGCTCAGAACTCTCTCTTCTTCTTCCTTGCCGACTACAAATCGGCGTACTTCTCTCTGTATTTGCCTCGTCATCTCTTCTTTTAGTTCCTGGAATCCTGCCGTTAGCATTTCTGCCACAAAGGGTGCACCTGTCTCCTCATGAGGTTCTTGTGACTGTCTCCTCTCACTTGTGCTCTACATCGTCCACAAGCACGTCCTCTACCTCGGCCTCGGGTACGGCCTCTACCTCGGCCTCGGGTCGGAATTCCCTCCTCCCAAACTGATTCTTGATCAATTTCAACAGGAGTTATTCCTCCTCCCCTAGCTTGTCTCATGATCGGTGGCATCCCTATACTACACAAGGACCACACCTAATAAGCACACGTATATCAATGATATTTCTTATCAAGGAAAGTGGAAAGAAAGGGTTGACTCAATTTCCTGGGTACTTCCACAAGTGCCTTTTTACTCCCACGTTGTGCCCGGGTTCACGACGAGGTGTAAGCGACACTCGGTCATACCTATGGCTTCATACAGTTTAAAGTAAACCTAGCTCTGATACAAATTTTGTCACGACCCCCTATCGGACGTCCGTGACCGGCACGGGAGGTAGGATTGCTCCTATCCCATAAGCCTCTAATCCCTGATTAACATTTTCACATGTTTATAACTACCCATTTCTAATACAAACAACATATAATATATATGACCAACCATTTTTTGTGGCCTAAGTAGTTCGCAATCCACAACTCGCTCAACGCCGCTTCAGTTTATATATATACACATATTCACTCACTCACACATACATATAGTATACATATTGATCACGCGCTTCAGTGCGGGTGATCTAGCCTATACACATGCAGAAGCCCTGTATTCAGTCATACATATATTCAATCACATACTTGCATATAGTATACATATTGATCACACTCCTCAATGCGTGTGATCTATCCTAGTCACATGCGGAAGCCATATTTTCATACAAACAGGTATTCAGCCACACATATATATAATTAACATATTGATCACACGCCTTAATGCGTGTGATCTATCCTATTCACATGCGGAAGTCATATATATATATATATATATACTTGATATATACCATATCATAGCTTATATTCCCAACACCAAGACCTAACTTTAATCTGTATGAAGCCGACAAAACTAGAGTTCGAGTATAATATATATATATACACAGTAGTTGTATACGTACAAAACCTACGCCCTAAAAGGATTTATATATATATACATCACGACATATGTACAAAACCAAAATAACTACCGATGCGGACTCAGTGGATGTGTTCCCGACGCCTGGACCATCTATATCTGAAACATATAAACAGGGGGGTGAGTCGAACAGACTCAGTGAGGAGCTCCCCCATCCCTGGCGTAGCAGCGGGTACCACTACAGCTGGGGGAAGGGAGCAACCACAACCACATGAGCCTGAAACGGATTTATATTGCGACCTTTAATATGATCAGACAGTCAATATATCATATTCACAATTAAAATCCTAATTCATGCTCCTAACATATTTATTACTCCGCACGTACATAAATCACAATATATATATCATATGTTTTCATAAGTCACACATATCTATACTCGTAGGCATTCACTTTCTGTCTCCCGCATTATGCTAAGAGAACTACTGGCCCGAAGGCAATCTCTTGTTCGAACCTAGTTGATCGCACTAGGAACTTTATGACTCCAAGGCACGCTTAGAGTAATAGCCAGCAACTTGTCTGACCTCAGTTAAACCAAGGTAATGGCCAATATGTGGCATGCTTACTGATGACAAAATCCTGTCTGTCCAACCAGGATGACCGACTCGATCTACCCGGACTAACCTAAACAAGTTCAACTAACATGTTTAACCTTGAAAGACGCCCTATGGAAAACTAATTGAATATTATACATGTTTATTAGTTAGGCCTAGTCTCCCCCTTTTCAATTATGCAACACTCTGACTCACACTTAACAACCTAGGTCCAGTTTCCTCAATGTACCTTACGGTCAAGATCTTTACAACGATGATCAATTTAATTGGTTTCAAATATTAATGAACCCTCACATATGAAATTTCTACTCAGTCTTATCCACGGTAACATATAAGGCTCGGTGAGCCACAATATCACATATTTACTTGAGAATAGACATATAAACACATAAACAGTTTGCACGTTCACTGCTTACTTGCTAATCATATACGCGTAACGCAAATTCATTCAGATACACATATTTCATATAACAATTGCACAAAATAGAGCAAACCACATTTTCATGTAGTCATCCAACCTTGTGGGGCAGGGATGGGAGAGCCCCTCACCTCGCTAGCCCTCCTGATCAGTCCTTGGAGTACCTGAAGCTCCAATCACTCTGTGGTGCCCTATACATATGTACTTTAGCAATTAAGAAACGTATACTAAGCATCTACCATGCATGTGTCATGTTAATGCTCATGCACCCTCTAGATATATCCAAGAAGATACTTAATTCGTCACGTCGTCTTATTTGCCCTTTCTTAAAGTCCGTAATATTTTAGTACCCGACTTTCACATACTTGAGCCATTTAGAACCTCTAAAAGCTTAGGTTTGAGATTCTAATTTAGCTAGATTCCATTTCATGAATTCGTACGAACTTTTAACTAATAAAAGAATTCCTTTATGGCTCAAAAGAGGCCTTAGCTCACTCGTTCAACCGTTTCCCTTTATTTTCTGAGTGAGAGCTCAACCACTACCTCTATAATTATATATAAAAATATAATCGGGTATAAGTAGAGCCTTGGAACCAATTTAGTTGGTCTTAGGTGTCCACCACGGACTAGGCCGAGGTGTCTAGCCCACAGCACAGCTCCTTACTGTATGATGGCTTGTATATCGCCTCTTTTTCACCGGATTGGGTTCCGATTGAGATGGTAAATACTCGGGCTTTATTCCCTCGTATATTTCCAGCAACTATAACACCTATACTACTCCAATCCATGCCTATTCATGTATCAAACCAGCAAAATTCGAATTTAGCATAATATCTTGCTCAATTTCCATGATTTCCATACCCGGTCAATTCCTACGGTTCAGCTTCGATTCTGAACCTTCCTAAGCATTCAATAACACCTACTAAGCTCGAATTTAACCCCGGAATGCCCCGATTGGAAGAAATTGAAGAATTCCTAAAATACCTAAAATTGGAGAAATTGGGGTTTTGTAGATTGGAGCTTTCTTACCTTATTCTAATCGGATAGAAAGCTTGGTGGTGATGAAAGAGGACTTCGGTCACCTTCTCCGGCGCCGGCGCACGTTCTCCGGCGAGAATCTGGCGAGAACCCTTCCTTCCCATAGCTTCTCCTTCTCTCTCGGCTGGTCTAGCGTGGTCCGTACGTCGTTGCTTCTGCTTTTCATTTTTTTTTTCTTTGGTTGCTTGCTAGAAGGGGGGTCACGGGTTGGCCCCCCTTTAAAAACAGAAATTAGAAAAAAAAATAATTTGGGGTAATTTCCTAGTTCTTCCCATCCTTTTTGACTTCCCCTTTCTTTTAGGTCCTCTTTTAAACTAATAAAATTTTCTATTTTTAAAAAAATAGGTAAAATTTTAATTTTCTATTTCATCTCTCTTCTTCATTTTATTTCAACTTTTTAATTTAATTTATTTTTCTTTCCCAAAGAAAAATAAATTAATAATGATGATAATAATAAAAATTAACATCTCGGATATTCCAGTGGGTAGGATTGAGTCATAATTTCATATGTGAGAGTTCAATAACATTAGAAACCAATCACATCGATCGTCACTGTTAAGATCTTGTTCGTATGGTTTGTTGAGGGAAACTGAACTTTGGTTGTTAAGTGTGAGTGAGAGTGTGCATAATCAAAAAGGGGGAAACTAGGCCTAACTAATAAACACGTATAATATTCAATTAGTTATTCATAAAGTGTCCTTCAAGGTTAATCATGTTAGTTGAGCTTGTTTAGGATAGTCCGGGTAGATCGAGTCGTCATCCTGGTCGGACAGACGAGATTATGTCGTCAGTAAGTATGCCACATAGTGGCCATTACCTTGGTTTAATCGAGGTCAGACAAGTTGCCAGCTAGTACTCTAAGCGTGCCTTGGAGTAAGAAAGTTCCTAGTGTAATCAACTAGGTTCAAACATAAGATTGCCTTCGAGCCAGTATTTCTCTTAGCGTAATGTGGGAGACAGAAAGTGAATGCCTACATGTATAAGTATGTGTTAACTATGGAACCATATGATATATGTTTGTGATTGATTTACGTGCAGAGTAACAATTACGTTAGAAGCATGAATTAGGGTAATTATTGCTAATATGATATATCCACTGCCTGATCATATTAAAGGTCGCAATATAAATCCGTTTCATGCACATGTGGTTGTGGTTGCTCCCTTGCCCCAGCTCTAGTTGTACCCGCTACAACGCCAGGGATGGGGGAGCTCCTCACTGAGTCTGTTCGACTCACCCCCCTGTTTACATGTTTCAGATACAGGTGGTTTAGGCATCGGGAACGCATCCACTTCTTCTCAAGGAGGCGAACAACTCTGAAGATTGCAAGCTTAGTCCGTGTGGGTAGTTATTTTGGTTATGTAATTATGTCGTGATGTATATATAAATATATATATATATATATATATGAATCCTTTTTGGGTGTAGCTTTTGTACATATACAACTGCTATATATATATGTCATACTCTACTCTTGTTGGTTCATACAGGTTAAAGATAGGTCTTGGTGTTGGGAATATAGGCTATGATATAGTATATATCATGTGTATGTATATATATGACTTCTACATGTGAATAGGATAGATCACACGCATTGAGGTGTGTGATCAATATGTAAATTATATGTATGTGTGGTTGAATACCTGTTTGTATGAAAATATGACTTACGCATGATACTAGGATAGATCGCACGCATTGAGGTGTGTGATCAATATGTAAACTATATGCATGTGTGTGATTGAATATATGTATGACTGGATACAGGGCTTCTGCATGTCAATAGGATAGATCACCCGCACTGAAGCACGTGATCAATATGTAAACTATATGTATGTGTGAGTGAATATGTGTATATATATAGACTGAAGCGGCATTGAGCGAGCCGTGGATTGCGAACTACTTAGGTCACCGGGAATGGATAACCATGTATATTATACATTGTTTGTATTAGAAACGGGTAGAATTGACATGTATAAATGTTAATCAGGGATTAGAGGCTTACGGGATAGGAGAAATCCTACCTACCGTGCCGGTCACGGACCTCCAAAACGGGGTCGTAACAATTTTCCTCAACCAACAAATTTTCAAACCGGAATTCTATTGTTGGCCTTTCAATGCATTTCCTATACTTCTCACAACAAATCTCCTCCTTCATCTCTTTTTGAGTCCATTTTACTATCTCAATTTATTATTCAATTAATCAAATTATACTATGCCAATTCATGGAAGATTATAAAAGAATAAATGCTCTCAGCAGCAACAACGAGTTTCATATTTTCACTTTGACACATGCAAGTCTCCAAAATAAGTCATGAACACCTGGAAACACAAATATCTTGAAAAATTCACCCTAATTGTAATAGAGTGTTCAAATTTCTAAATTCAAATGACGCTTTAAATTCAAAGATGAAGAAGAATAAATTAAAAAGAAATTAATACAAAACAAAGTAGAAATGAAGAAGTTGCTAGTAAAAAAAATCAAATAGTACCTCCCTTCAAATTTGTACGGCAAACAACTCAAAAAAGAAGATGAATTAATAAGTAGAAAAAAAATGAAAGCCATAGAGTCAATTCTTGATCCAAAAAATAAATAATAAAGAATACTTAGTACTTACATCATCTCCCTCAAGCTTCAACCTTCTTGTTCTTCAACCTTCAGCCTCTTCGTTTGCTAATAATGTGGCTTGAAAAATCACAATATTTACTTAATTATTTAGTATAGATTATGTATACTAAATCGATGTCCCAAAATTTGGATTTTAAATATTAAAGAAACAACATGTTGCAAAGGTCCCCTGCGAAGTGCGACAAAGAACGGAGAATAGAAAAGCTGGAATTTGAGAGAGTGAAAATATACCCAATTCTACTCAATTCTTTTATCTCTTGTACTTTATATTCCAGTTTTCAATTATCCACTTCAATTTTAAGATTGTCATGGCTGGAATTTTGTTGCATTTGTCAAGCTTCCATTTGAAAATAATTTGAACTCCAACAACAAAATTAAGAAGGGGAATATCCATTGATAAAAATAAAGTGAATAAAGAAAGAGAAAAGAAGAAGAATCCGATGATAGAATATTAGAAAAACATTTTATTTTTACTGAGGAATTTGTTTGAATGCTGAGGAAGGAGCGATGTTGGATTTGCCGAATTTTGTATCTGCATTAGGTGTCGAAGATGAATCATTTTGGAGGAATTTATGAAGAATGGGGAAAATGGAGATTGAGGATTGTAAAGAAAATAATTGAGTTTGAATTCAAATTACAAAATTAGAAGGAATAAGCTGAATTTAAGGATATATTCTTAATTGGATTAATGGCATTATTTTACTATTTTTCAAATTTAATTAATTAATTTATAACAAAATTTATTATAACAATTGACCAGGAAAATTTATCATTATGCAAAAATTGAAATGTTATAAAACCAAAATTAGTAATAAAAAATATTAATTACAAATTAGTAAAATGAGAATATTTGAATTAGTTATAAAATAGATTTAAGACCCATGGAGGAGTCAAAACAATTAGTATGTTTGAATATTTGAATTTAATAATTTGAGATATGGATTCATCATTATAATGATATGGATTGGTTAATTAAATATTTGGAAGGCAAAATCAAGGGATTTCATCTAGAAACAGAATATACATTAAAAATTTATCTAAGTTGTAAAAAAATGACGATGTGGATTGTAGTTGGCGCCATATAGATGCCACCATGTCAAGAGTGCAGAAGGTTAAAAAAGCCTATGTGGCATAATGAGGCTTCATGCCTCTTACTTTATATAATACTAGTCTTTGTACCCGTGCCCTGCACGGTTTATGCTACAGGTACGAAAATATTGCAATGAGCATTGTGTTTACAAAGCAAGATGATACGTTCTTATGAAATTCTTATTGATAATGTATAAGGTTTCATTCAATGTGATATATTGTGAAACCCGGTATTTCAACCCTTAGCTTCGATAGGTTGGATTTTAGAGGAATAAAGGTCATCATTTGGAAATAGAAACTTAGAGGAAAAGTGCGCAAGGGAGGAATAGAAAATAAATAAATGAAAAAATTATAAATAAAAAGTATTGATGAGATAATTTGAAATTGATGGATTTGTGACATTGAGGTTCGATATTTTGACTAAAGAAAATACAAATAATTTTTTTTAGAATGAGATAATATTTTAGGGGCTAATATTAAGATTTTAATAACTCTAGAGTTAAGAATTTAAGAAATTAAAATAAATAAGAAAATTAAGTAGAATAATTATAATCTAGTTAAAATGTGATCATATGAAACATTGTGAGCTCACATTTTAAATTAGAAAATTTTTTGAGATTAAAATTCTATCCGGTAGAAATTTCTTATTTGCTAGAGGCCCTTTTATCAGATATTTTTAGTAGACTTATGGCTACCCAAAAAATTCAGAAATCTCATACTTTTACCCATAAATAAATCTAAATATTAAAATTCAATTAAAACTCAATTTTACCATAATAAAAAAAAAACAAATACCCAAATTTCCTTAAATCTCCAACCCAATTTATGAAACTCATTTGGTTCTTCCTCCGGAACACACGCCACCACTTCTTCACCTATTCCCTTTATCTTCTTCTTCCCTTCATTTGTCTCCTAGGGCAAGAGGAGAACCACCAAAATTTCACCTCCCCACCACTTTTCTTACTTTCTCCCACCACACTAATGCTCTCTCAAGCTTCCTCCACCCTTGTTGAGCTTCAAGGAGCTTGGGCAATCCTCTCAAACTTCTAAATTCGGGCTTTCACAAAGTGAGCTTCTGAAAACTTGATTCCATCACTTAAATCATGGATTTCTTGATAGAAATGAGTTACCCATTGATAGTATATCACCATAGGACTATTTTAGAACATAAGAAACACACAAATCATGAGTTATATGAATGTTTGATGTTTCTACCATAGGGTTCACAAGTTACGAAATTTACCTTTTTTGGAGAAATTTATAGATTTTATTAGTTGGTTGGTATGTATGGATTACAAATGAATTGTTTAGACATCTTAGATGATTTGGAGGAATGCCCAAAGGTTGGAATAATGATTGATGAAAATTTTTTGAAGGTGAGAAATTTCTATTTTCGGTAAAAAAAAAACCTCCATGGATGGAGCTTGAGAGGTGAGAGAGCTTGTAAGCGCTTGCCTACTAATTCATTAATTGTTTCAAACTAAAGGGAACTTCCAAATTATGACCATAGGCTAGGTTAATGAATTTAAAAGTTGGATAGATGGAGGAAGCCATAAGTAGAGAAATTACGAAATTGTGTATGAAACTAGAGTTGATTGATTGGTTCTATATATGCGATAGGACTCAAGTACTTTCTTGGAGACAAGAGTGCTCAAGGGGATTACTAAGTAAAGCGGCCAAGGTGAGGGAATTTCTTATCTTAGCCCTTGATGTGATGTTTGAAATATATGAATTGTATGATATGAGAATTTGGTCGAGTTGTATATGATTGGATGTGAATGTAAATTATGGATTGTGAACGAATTTGATTAGTCATGAGACTTGATCTTGAGTTAGATGATTATCGTAAATGAGAATTAATGTGATTGATGTAATACCCGAGAATATTTAATTAGCATCATTAGCCTAATTTAATTAATTCATTTAAAGTTGAAAATGGGATAGAAGCACACACTATACTACTACTTATTATTTTGTAAATACAAATCTTTCGTTTTTTTTAAATTCTAATTATTCTATATCCTTTTTATTTATTATTATACCAGATTTTTGTGATATGTATATATATTAATAAATTATATATATATATATATATATATATATATATATATCTGTGTGTGTTTGTGTGTGTGTAAAAGAAAAGAATAAAGGAGAGAAAAAGGGGAAAACCATCGTGAGAGGGAAGAGAACGAAGGGAGGAGAGGCTGAAACAAGGGGCTGAGGCGTTGTCGAGCAGAGAAGAACGAGAGGGAGAAGACGGACGTGCGAGGAGGAAGCCGGAGTGCGACGCCACGCCGTCCGCCGGAGCTCACACTGCCGTCGTTGCTGGAAGAGAGAGAGAAAGGCGGGCTTGAGAGAGAAACCAAAAGGGAGAGAGTTTCTCGCCGAAAAATGCCGTCTCTTCATCGGGGAAGGTGGCTGGGAGTCTCCTCTACTCCATATCATCCTTCTAACCGATTGAATCGATGTGAGAAGTCCCGAAACTCTCAAACCCCAATTTCATCAATTTTAGGGATTTTTGGGAAACCACCATTTGATTCAATTTGAGTATTCTGGGACCTAAATTGAGGTATTTGAATGTTAGGAAGTGAGTTGGAAGCTTAGGAATCGGAACTAATTTGATGGAATGTATCCGGGTTGGAAAAGTTGTAGGAAAATGTGGTTGGTAATGTTTAATGGTGTTGTGGACTGATTTGGGATGCATTAAGAGGTTGAATTGTAATTATATGATTGTTAAAATTATTGGAATGTACGAGGGATTAAAACCCGAGTAATCACTGTCTCACCCGGAACCCAGTTCGGGGAAAAAGAGACAATTTTCTAATTTTACGCGTATTCGGATATGTGTATTCATGTGTAGGTAAAGTGTTGAAAGTTATTTTGGTAAATGGAAATCTTGGACAAGTAGGATTTATGGCTCTCTTGAGCCATAAATTCAAGACTTGGGTAATGGAAATTTCATATGGACACATAGAGGTGGAATTGGGTAACTTTGCATTCCCAAATCAAGGTTTTCAAATAGTTCCAATAGTGTGAATAAGCAAGGGTTGGACACGAATAGAAGCATGCTAGATGTTCTGAAAACTAGTTGAGGGCATTCCAAGCCAACAACTGGTCTATGGAATTAATTAGAGAGAACATGAGCATTAGCATGACATGGACATGATAGTGGCTAAATTTCAAGTTTCTAAATTTCTCAAGTATATGTCTATAGGCCACCATACCATGAGTGGAGTTTCGGGCACACCGAGGACCGATAAGAGGGGCCAACCAGGTGAGGGGTTTTCCCATCCTTGCCCTATAGGGTTGACTGCGGATATGGATATATGGTTTTCCTTCTTGCCTACTTGTAGGAATCATATGATAGATAACATGCTATTGTTGTTCCTAAATTATAATATATGTGATAACGTGCTATACGTGTATATATGAACTGTAAAAGCTAGGGTGGCTCAATGAACCTTATATGGAAAGCAGGTTCTTGGAACCTACATGATATCGGGGGTAGGATCGAGTCAATCTTATATGTGAGGGTCTCGTGATACTAGAACCCAATCTCATTGATTATTATCCGAAGAGTATGGATATGTATGTACATTCTTAAAGAAAATGAACATAGGTGATTTTGTTTTAAACCGAGAGATTCCGAATTAGAAAACAGTTGGGAAATGTAGATTGGTTTAAGAAGAAGAAAAATGAATAAGTTGTGGTCCATAGGAGTCAATTATGGTACAACGTGGGAACTGAGTCTATCACGAGTGGCCGGGTAGATCGAGTCTGTTATATTGAATCAAACACACAGGAATACAAAGTATATGAGTACACCACATTGTGGCTATTGCCTTGGTTAAACCAAGGTCAGATGAGTCGCCGGCTATGCTCCAAGTGAAGTCTTGGGGTCAGATTAGTGTTCCAAGTAAAGTCTTGGGGCCAGGGGTTCCTAGGGTGATCAACTAGGTTCCTATATTGCTCACGTGATATATGCCTTCGGACCAGATTCTCTCCTAACGGAGATATGCCTTCCAGCCAGTTTATGGTTACGGTTATTTGAACATGGATATCCACATAGAATTATATGTTAAATTATGATATGAAGTATGTATGAATTTAAACGTATGTAAAACCATGCTTTAAATTCTATGTTGTGAATATGATATATGCTATTTGCATGACCACTTAACATATGGAGATTTAAACCCGTTATATGCGTATGTGATTGTGATTGGCTCCTTTTCCCCAGTTGTAGTGGTACCCGCTACTACACCAGGGATGCGAGAGCCTCTCACTGAGTCCGTTTGACTCACCCCAATGTTAAATGTTACAGACACAGGTGGTATAGGCATCGGGAGCGCTTCCACTTCATCTCAGGGAGGCGGACAGATTTAGAGGCCGCACTCATTGTTCGCGTGGGTAGTATTGATATATGTATTTTGTCAGGATATAAATGTATATGAATCATTTGGTATAGCATTGTTTTGTACAGTTGCTATATATATATATATGTATATGTCACACTCTAGAATTGTCGGCTTCATACAGATTAAAGATTGGTCTTGTTGTTGGGAACATAGGCTATGATATGGTATATATCATGTGTATATATATATGTATATGACTTCCGCATGTGAATAGGATACATCACACGCATTGAGCGTGTGATCAATATGTAAATTTATATGTATATGTGACTGAATACTTGATTGTATGAAAATACGGCTTCCGCATGTGAATAGGATAGATCACACGCATTGAGGCGTGTGATCAATATGTAAACTATATGCAGGTGTGTGATTGAATATATACTTGACTGTATATAGGGATTCTGCATGTGAATAGGATAGATCACCTGCCTTGAAGCGTGTGATCAATATGTATAATATACGTACGTGTGAGTGATGATGTGTATATATACATATATAGACTGAAGCGGCGTTGAGCGAGCCGTGGATTGCACGCTACTTAGGTCACCGGATAGGGATGACCATAAATACTATATATTGTTGTATTAGAAAAGGGTAGTTATAAACAGGTGAAAATGTCAATCAGGGATTAGAGGCTTACGGGATAGGAGGAAATCCTACTTCCCGTGCCGGTCACGGACGTCCGATAGGGGGTCGTGACAAATGAGCTAATGTGGTATATAGACCTTTGATATGAGCTATGTATGGATATGAATTGACTTATAATTGAATTGTGGTTTTATGATGTGAACCTCTATGAATTGGCCAATGAGGCTTGTTTGTCATTATGATTGGAATTTGAATGAGTTTGGGTGTGGATACCTTTGACTTTAGTTTTATGATTGAGATTGTGATTGTAAAGGGATGAAGGACATGGGAAGTATCGTGGATGAACCATGTGACCTACCTTGTGGATGTGTGTGCATATGAAAAGGGATGAAGGACATGGGAAGGATCGAGGGTGAACCATGTACCAAACCTTTAAATATGGCAAGGCACGCGGGTCATGGGAAGTAACTGGGTTGAACCATGTGCCTGACCTTGTTGAATGGCCAAGTTTGAGACGTCGTGTTGTGACTACCATGTGGCCTGGTAGGTAGCAAACGAGTGAGCTCAAACAATAATTTGTATGTTTGCTTTGGATCTTCATGCAAGAGTGTCATTTATTTTATATTAAGGGGGAGCGTGGGAAGTAGAGAGTTTGAACCATGTTCTCCCCCTATTACTATGATAAGTTTAGATATGATAAAGGGATGTTGGTCATATAGTGATTTCGAAAGTAAGTATTCATTTTCATTAGGAAACTTTACAAGATGAAAATTTATATAATTGCCATGTTTAAAATTAAGATACAAGATTTTCAAGGACTACCTCTATTCAACATAGTTTCCTTAAGGTAGTATGAGTATTTCCCAAATGTTTTTTTTTTAGTTTCAAACAAAATTTTGAAACATGTTTTATTTAAAACCCGGAGGTATTTTTCCAACCTTTTTTCCTTTATTGAAACTTATTTAACTATACTTTACATTATTTTTCCTTAAATATTTTTGCATGACTAAATAAACCTCTGAATACTGTATTAAACGGTGAGTCTAAACCCTGAAGTTATTTCTTTAAAACAATGCTTTTAAAACTCTCTTTTTATTTCGTACTAAAGTGATCAAGAAGTTAAGTCTATGTGGCCAACACTCCTGCCCATGAATTGTGAGGATTGATTAAGATTGGATTTGTTTGGACTGAATTGGGATATGATGTGGTTGATTGTGTTGTAACAGTAATAGTTCTGGGTTGAAATCTCCATTGTGTGATTGGGGACTTGTGCATTGTTGGAAATTATGTTTCAAGATGATGCATAGGAATTGTACCATGTGTATGTCACGACCCCAAATCGAGAGTACGTGACCGGCACGGGAATAGATTTTTACCTCTAAACCTGTAAACCTTACCCTATAAACATAACTGTAACTACCCTGCTATACAATCAATATATACAACATAATAGTGGCCACACCTCACTGGTGGCCTAATTAACCTGCAATCCACGATTCGCTCAATACCGCTTCAGCCCAGTATATAGATATATCTCAACACACATAGTATATATCTATATCATATTGACTGCATGTCTCAATACGTACAATCTATCCTATTCACATGCAGCAATCACACATAATATATATATCCATATCGTATTGATCGTACGCCTCAATGCGTACGATCTATCCTATTCACATGCAGCAGTTTATATACTCATACATATATCCTAGTTTATCCCCAAACTGGACCCTGTCATTAAGTACAAGTGAAGCCGACAAGTCTAAAGTAGGTACATCTAAAGCTGTAAATATTTACACAATACTTACAACCTAAGAATATGTACAACAACAAAATCAAAATAATTCAAATTGTGTCCACCCACGCGAACGAATGCGTTAGGGTTGGTCTGATGTCCGCTTCACTGTCCGGACGTCGATGCTTGCCCGATACCTTTATCTAAAACATTTCAGTAGGAGGAGTGAGTCAAACAGACTCAGTGAGAAGCTTCCCATCCTTGGCATAGCGGCGGGTATCACTACAGCTCGGGAAAGGGAAACACCCACAATCACATGCGCATGAAAATCCAGTTTATCAAATGTTATATTACGATCAGGCAATATTAATATAACATAAAGTCAAAGATAAACCTACAGATCATGCTCTTCTATTATACTTCTCGTAAGATAAACAAACATTGTACACATGTTATCTGAAAGCTGTAAATCACTCTACTGGTCCATGTATCTCATGATGGACATTAGCCTCAACGGGCAAATCTTTTAAACTTTAATTGACCCAAGTGCTAGGCTAGGGCAATGGCCTCAACGGGAAATTTCTTTTAATCTTTAACTAACCCTAGTGCCAGGCAAGGGTAATGGCCTCCATGGGCAATTAAATCAACTGGCCTTAGAACAAGCTAGAGCAATGTCCTCCATGGGCAATTAAATCAACTGGCCCAAGAACAAGCTAGAGCAATGGCCTCCATGGGCAACTTTATCTGACTTGTTTCTCCTCCCGAGCTTTTAGCCGGGATTCTGACTCTATCTACCCATTACTATCCTAAATTGACTTTACCTAGGTAGTGTGAACATCCCTATGACTCACTAATCAACTATGAGATCTTCTTAATCCTTATTTAATACCCAAACTCTTGATTAGACCATAACCTAGCTCTAAGGTCTTTCCTAAGTTCGATTACCATAAAACGTCGACGTTTACAAGCAAATTCTTTACGATTTCTTTAATGAGTTTCTAATTAATAGGGTAAACCAAACCTTGGACTCAATCAATAACTTACCCCCTTGCTTGTATTGTTCGGTGTGTCTCATGTCATCACATGGATACCCTCCAGTACCTCTTTACCTGTAATCAAACACACATATACAAGTACTTTCACATATGACAATTTAGGAACATCAATAGCATGTTAACCACTACTAGAAAAACAGCGTTTAGTGACCGCCGAATCGGTCACTAAACAGCAAAATCGGTCACTGAATTAAGGTTTAGTGACCGACGGCGGCGGTTGATATTTCGTTAGTCACTAATAATTTGTGACCGCAGAGTCGGCGGTCACAAAGCAGTTAGAAATTATCCAACCCTCTTGTGGACACAAATCGGTCACAAAATTGCTGTCACAAATTTGTCACTGACGTGCGGTCAAAAATTGGTTGGAAATTTTGGGGACCCTCCCAGTCACAAAACTTAGTTACAAATCAGTCACAAATTTGTGACTGACGTGCGGTCAAATTGGTTGGAAATTTTAGGGACCCTCCCAGTCACAAATCGGTTACAAATCATTTATAAAAGTTCAGTCACAAAGTATGAAACCCCTCAATCACAATTCAGTCACAAGTTTTGTGACTAAATCTATCTCTAGTCACTAATTTGTCACAAATAACAATTTAATAATAAATAGTATTTGAAAATGATATAAACCATTAATATATATATATATATATATATATATATATATATATATATATTCATAGTGACATCTAAAAATACTTGTATCTTAAACATATAAGTGAAACAATCTCATGAGAACAAAATACAAGTCTCAAATATACAAGTCTAAAACAATCTCATGAGAAACAAAATACAAGTCTAAAATAATATCATTAGTCCCATACATAAATAAAATATATTAATTATCTCTACTTGGGTAGAGTTGAGCCACTAGTAAGTGGACCATTAGATGAAGTGCTCATCCCATTTTTAGCCAAGAGTTGTTGCACAATTGTTTCAAGGTTTTGTATCTTCCTTTGCATCTCTTCCTTCTCCTGCTTGTCCTCTGCAGTCTTTACTGCCTCTTCATGCGTCACTTCCATTTAACTTTTCTGCTTATCTCTCATGAGACTAATAAATAATATAGGATAATTGGTGAGAAAAATAAGTAAAAAGGATTATAATATGAATGTTTATCCTTTAAATAGATAATTTAATATTTATAAAGTGTTAATGATGCTGAAATTTCGAAAGAAATTAAAACTTTTATTAATAAAAGTGAAATATGAATAATTATCTTCTATAATTTACACAAGTCATGTCCTATAATATAATTCCTAATAATAACTTCATCTAAACAAATGTACTAAGCCTTATGTAGGCTTTCATCAAACGAAAATTGCTCCTTGCAGCATCATCCGAGCACATCCAAGTAAGATAATTTCCATTCTGCAATACCTGAATATAGTAGCATCATGAGATAATAATCCCAGTACGACAAGTAGATACAAATTTATAAAAAATATTTCTGCTACTATACTCAGGGCTACGCCAAAACAACTCACCATTTAATTATAAGTCATACAAGCATTAGTTTATATAATATAGAAGAATGCATCATAGACTAAAATATTACCTACCACTTGTTCTATTACAAATGTTACCTTGCATGAACAGGAATGAACCCTCCATATAGGAGCTTCTCCACACAGGAGGACATTGTATATTCCCACATAGGAATCTTCTCCACACAGGAGGACACAGGCATTACCTAACTCCAGAGTGTTCTCTGGTGTGTGCACGTAGTTAGAACCAAATTCTCAACTGAGTGTTGGTTTCCACACAAGAGGCCATTTCTCAGCCACAACCATCATGAATTTTTAACATACAATTGAGATATATTTCAACAATTAAAAATCAATCATAGCTCTTAATTTATCAACACACAAACAAGAAATTGAATGTATAAATAACCACTAGAATAGTCAGCTATCCATCATGAAACCGTATAAGAATACATAATGATGATATACCAAACACACACACACACATACATA
Source organism: Senna tora (assembly GCA_014851425.1). Classification (NCBI taxonomy): domain Eukaryota; kingdom Viridiplantae; phylum Streptophyta; class Magnoliopsida; order Fabales; family Fabaceae; genus Senna; species Senna tora. Next base: position 14,126,900 of record CM026269.1, read on the forward strand.
TATATATATAGTCATAAGAGGCCATGCCTTTTTTTAACCCTTTAATTTCAATTACTAATATAATACTCACATAGTTCAGATGCCGTAATTAATCATGCTCTCTTAAAATAGAGAACTAAAATCACCATTCATTTATCTTTCCGTAGAGTTTTCAAGCTTAATTACCATGTTCATGTAATTTTTCTCATTTCTTCTTTTCTAGTGACCTCCTGTTTCTTTTCATTTCTTTTTTTTTTCAAATGTATAATTTATTCATAATAATTCACATTAAGAATTAGGCCTTAGGTATTTGAATGAAAGAGATTGAGTTTATTTATTTTTCCTTTTATAAATAGATTCCATCTTTTCTCATGTATTCTTGTTCCTTTTCATACTACTAATAATTAATTACAGCCATTTTTTTGATAGAAAATTAATTACAGCCATAACACCTCAACATATAGGAAAACTTCAGATTTTACAATAAGGTTCATAACAATTTAACACATACTCTCACATTCGGTTCTGCAATGATTCTGCAGTGCAGAACAGAATCGGTTCTGCAGTAGAATGGTTCAACTACAGAACCATTCTACTGCCAGCTGGTTCTGCAGTAGAGAAGTTTATTTTGAAAAAAAAAAGGTTGGTATTGTAAGCACTTGATTAACTTACAAAATTATGTAACTCATCTTAACACGAGAATAATTATGAATAAGTTATTTCAAAAGATTAGACATGTTTTCAATAATTATATTACGTTTGGGGCTTTGACATTATTATACACATGCATTCATGATTATTCTAATGAAAAAAATAATTGATTAAATCTAATTATACACACTTCAATTATTGCATTGATCCCAAAAGCATGACATATCTTGTAATACCCTGTAAGTATATGGGCCAGTCCACCCTTGGTGGATTGGACCCAAGCCCAAATTGGAGAAGACCAAATAGGGCCATTATTATAAATAACAAAAAGCTGTGGGTTATGGGAGTAATTAACTCCTTTTATTGTTTTGATTTAAATTATTGTGGGAACAGTTATTTGGGGAATAACGTGAAAGTGGGGAGTGGTTCCATATTTTCATCACACACAATATTCTGAAGAGATAAAGAACTTCTTCTGCTTCCTCAATCTCTGCTTGCTTTACTCAAGTTCATTTGCTGTGTGACATACTCGGAGTCCATCCTGGTGACCGGAGTGTGCGTGGGTACCTGAAATAGAGTCGGAGTCGGAGTCGGATTCTTCACAGGTACTCCCGAATCCTAACAGTGGCATCAGAGCCAGGTTACTTCCGCTACATAAATGATTTTGTTTTTAATCATATGTCTATTAAACTACATGTGTGCCATCCTCCATGAACATATATATATATGTATGCTTCTGTGAACACTGAGTATGTAAAAACTGCAATGTTAGCCTTCAAAATTTAACCCATTGAATAGAGGATAAAAAATAGAGAAGATCCATATATAATTTGTGACAAACGGACTTCGTATGATAAAATTATCAAGGATCGAAATTTGGGTTCGAAAATTGGGTTAGTGAAAATTAATGTTTTAGGCTTCGAAATTGTTCCCATTGCGTAGAGCGCGAAAAATCAATGAAAATCGATATAAAATTTGCATGAAACGGACTCCGAACGGCATCGAAACGATGATCAAAATTTCGGGTTTGAAATTTGGGTTTCCGAAAACTACAATTTTAGGCTTCGAGAATGCTCCCATTGTGTAGAGCACGAAAAATCGTGCGAAATCGACATACAATTTGTAGAAAACGGAGTTCGGACGGCTGAGATATAGACGTCCGAAGTTTTCCGGCGAGCACCACCGTTTTCCAGTCGCCGGATTCTGGAAAACGGATGCCAAAGGTTGAAGATGAAGACGACGGTTATTGCGGCGGTTGAGAAACTGCTGCATGAGAGTACCAGCACTTTCCGAAACTGTCGCTAAAAAACCGCTGGAATTAATAATTTAAAAAAAAAGGGGGAAAAGGTGCCAGAACTGCCACGTGGCGCGTGTAGCCACGTGGCAGACCAGTCCGGCGCGATATTGTGCTCATTTTTTTTATTCTTTTATGCGAAAAGAAATAAAAATTAGCACAAATGTAAGAGTAATTAATTCTCTTTGTTTTCTAGGTAAACAATGAAGCAAGAGGCTTCAAGCAGTTCGGAAATCACCTCTTATTCCTCTGTGGAATATTTGTATGTGGATGATGATCCATTCTTCATACCAGAGGAGGAACTAGAGGAGGACCCTGAAGAGGATCCTGAGGAACTTCCAGAGCAAGATGTGACAGATGTGACAGGGTCGGCACCTACATCGGAAAACTTATTTCCGGTGGATCCCATTGAGTTGGATCAAGAACTCACAATACCCGACTCCAACATGGAGGAGGAGCAAGAAGTGGATCAACCTCTTACCCCTTCCATAGCTATGGATATAGCTGAAAGGGATGTAGTGCGCCTGAACAAACCCACTGACGTTGAGGAAATTCTAGTAGAATATGTAAACAATATGACTGACAAGAAAACCACAAAGTTCTACGTTAGAGTCATATTGGAATACGTAAGGGCAGCGAGACTGCGTAAGAGGCCCGGAGGTTGCGTCCTAGAAAAAGATTACTGGCTAATGAAATTAGAAGACGCTATGTCCGAACGAGAAGTGCCAGTAGGAAAAGAAGATTACTATGATTTTTTGATGTTTGAAGCTTTTAAGTTCCTGTATTTTCATTTGTAAATGATTTTTTTTTTTGGGATGTTATTGTTATTGAACATGATATTCATGCTTTTGTGAATTTTTTAGTTAATGAACATTTTAATTTTATTTAATGAAATTATTGAGAATTACATGTTCATATGCATGAATTTATGTATACTTTTTGTAAGTGAGAGCTTTTAGAAGATGAGACTTCTAAGAGTCGTAATTTAATAAAAACACTTATATAGAATTCTTGATAAGATATAATGATTATTGCTTGTATCTGTGTGATGGGAGATACAAACGTATGCTCTTGATCATTGATCTTGAAATATCATTGTTTTCTACTCAAGAATAATATAAGGGCATGGCATTGTATACTTTATGTGCTACATATAACCAAACTAAAATGTTCTTTGGTACGTGTCTCTGTTAGAGAGATCGTTGAATAATGTGGGATCGATTTGTCACAGAATTAACAATGGCATCAAAGAACATAATAGCTGAGCTAAACAAGGGGGATAAGCTTAACGGGGACAATTGGGACATATGGCATCGTAAAGTTCAATACATCTTGGAGGAATAAGATGCAATTGAACCTCTTACCGCGATCTTGGTTGAACCTGAGATTGGGAATACGGCCCAACACAGGAGGGACCAAGAAGCATACAAGGTTTGGAAAAGAAAAAATAGCATTGCGAGAATTACCCTGTTGAGTGCAATGGCTGATGATCTGATGTGTGAGTTTGAGAGTCACAAAAGCGCACAAGCTATGTGGATAGCTTTGAAAGACAAGTTTGGTGGTACCTCTACCTCCAAACTGAGAAGGTTGACGATTAAGTTTGATACCTATAAACTCAAGCCTAACACTCCAATTAAACAACATCTAAGAGAGATGGCCAACATGATCAGGGAACTGAAAGAAGCTGGACACACACTGTCTGATGAACAGCAAGTACAAGCAGTTATCAGATCGCTCCCTGGGAGTTGGGAGCACATGAAGGTGAATTTGACCCACAATGAGAACATCACTACTTTCAGTGATGTAGCCAAGCACTTGGAGCTGGAAGATGAACGCTTGGAGGCTTATAAATCATCTGGGCAAGCCTATTACACTGAGGCTGCAAGTACTTCTCAGGCAAAGCCCAATTCCAAGAAGGGCAAATTTTTCCAGAGAAAAGGGAAGAAGGGTGGTTTTCAACCCAAGAAAGGCAAGAAACAATTCAAGAAAAAGGGAAACAAAGGTGGCAAGAAGAAGATAGACCTAAAGAAGGTCAAGTGCTTCACTTGCCAAAAGATGGGCCATTTCGCACGGGACTGTTCCAAACAGACTGAGAGCGAAAAGGTATTAGTGAATTATGTGAATTCACATGTTTCATATGTTTCTAGCACTGTTTTTCTAACAGAACCTATTTCTTTTTCTTGGATTATTGACTCAGGCTCCACAGACCACATAACGAGGGATCGAGGATCCTTCATCGAATACCAGCGATTGCCAAATCATAGCAGGTGGCTATATGTTGGAAACAATGCAAGGATCGAGGTCAAAGGTCTTGGCACTTGCCAATTCACTTTGCGTGGTGGAAAGACTTTGACGCTTCATGATGTGCTTTATACTCCTGACATTCGACGGAATTTGATATCTGTTAATTGTCTTTTAAAGTTTGGTTTTCATTTAAACTTTCATGACAAGGTTGTAGACTTTTTTAACAACTCAGTTTATTATGGTTCGGCTTTTCTTTTAGAGAAGTTCTTTGTTTTGGACATTGTTGGAGATTGTAATTATAATGAATGCTTTGCTATTTCTTCTACTAATGTTGATATGAATGTTTGGCATTCTAGACTAGGACACATTAGTCAAAATAGAATGATTAAATTGGCCAAAGAAGGCATGTTGGGTGCAATTCCAAACATGGATATGTCATTGTGTGAAAATTGTCTAGCTGGTAAATCAACAAGAAAACCTTTCGGTAAGGGAATTAGAACACAAAACCCATTACAATTAATCCATTCCAATATATGCGGTCCAATGAGTGTAAGGGCGAGACACGGAGCCTGGTATTTCATTACCTTCATTGATGATTACTCACGATTCGGTCACGTCTACTTGATTTCGCATAAATCCGAAGCACTTGATTGCTTTAAAAGATACCTAAGCGAGGTAGAAAATCAATTAGACAACAAAGTTAAAACTTTACGCACTGATCGAGGTCGTGAATACCTGTCTGAGCAATTTAAACAGCTCTGTGAGGAAAAGGGGATAATCAGACAACTGACCATTCCTGGCACTCCACAACAAAATGGGGTTGCCGAAAGAAGAAACAGAACTCTTCTAGACATGGTTAGGTCAATGATGGCACAGGCAAACCTACCAATTTCATATTGGGGTGATGCTTTACTAACGGCAACCTTCATACTTAACCGTGTGCCCTCGAAATCAGTCGTTTCCACACCCTATGAGTTATGGACAAAACGCAAGCCGGATTTAAGCATTCTAAGGCCCTGGGGGTCATCAGCGTATATCCATGATAATTCCCACAAGTATGGGAAATTGGGTCCCAGAGGAAAAAAATGTATCTTTATAAGGTACTCAGATAAATCAAAGGGATACGTTTTCATTGGAGAAAACGAAGATGGAACTGTGACTGAAATAGAGTCAAGAGACGCAAATTTTATTGAAACAGAATTTCCTAAATGAGGAGATGTTGACCGCACTGTTTCATTTTATGAAACAGAAGAGCAAATTAATGCAGAAGACATACCAGAGTCGTCTAGGTATGCCAATCTGAGTGGGAGTGAAATAAGGTCAACACCTAGACCTGAACAAAGGAAGAAAGACAAGCAAGTTGCTCCCGTCAGAAGGAGTGACAGGGAAATCATTCCCAAACGTCGATTTCAAATTGAAGGAGAATCTCTTCTAGTTACTCCAGATGGGGATGATGAACCCCGTTCTCTGCATGAAGCCTTGTCTAGTCCTGCTCATAATGAATGGAAAAAGGCAATGGATGAGGAAATGGATTCGATGGAAAAGAACCAAGTATGGGTGTTAGTTGATCTACCAAAAAGGCGTAAAGCTATTGGGAACAAGTGGGTTCTCAAAATTAAAAGAAAGATGGATGGATCAATTGACAAATATAAGGCTAGATTAGTGGCAAAGGGGTACACACAACAGGAAGGCATAGATTACGATGATACCTTCTCACCTGTTGTGCGTTTTAACTCTATTAGACTTATTCTGGCAATAGTAAATAGTTTAGACTTAGAGTTACATCAGATGGATGTAAAAACCGCATTCCTGAATGGTGATCTGGATGAAGAAATCTATATGGAACAACCATTAGGTTTTATTGAAAAAGGAAAAGAGTCCAAAGTTTGTAAACTTAAAAGATCCATTTATGGATTGAAACAATCATCCAGGCAGTGGTATTTGAGGTTTCACAAAGCCGTAACCTCATACAACTTCCAAATGATAGAGGAAGACCACTGCGTCTACATTAAGCGGTTTGAGGGTAATTTTGTTATATTATCCTTATATGTAGATGATATACTATTGGCCGGAAATAGTCTAGATTCGATAATTGTTATTAAAGAATGGCTTTCATCGAATTTTGAAATGAAAGACATGGGTGAGGCAGAGTACATACTTGGAGTTAAGATTCAAAGAGATCGTTCAAAAAGAATCTTAACTCTTTCACAAGAGAATTACATCAACAAGATTCTTGAGCGATTCAATATGAAGGATTGCAAACCCATGAGTACTCCTGTTGCTACTGGAATGGCTTTGAGTCTCGATATGTGTCCCAAAACGGAATCAGACAAGAAAAAAATGGAAAGAGTTCCGTATGCCAGTGCAATTGGCAGTCTGATGTATGCAATGTTGTGTACAAGACCAGATATCTTTTATGCTGTTGGACTAGCGAGTAGATTCCAATCTAACCCCGGTGAGAAGCATTGGAAAGCAGTGAAGAGGATTTTAAGATACTTAAAGGGCACTTCTGATTATGCATTATGCTATAAAGGAAGTGATTTGCGCCTTGTTGGGTACTCCGATGCTGATGTAGGCGGAGATGAAGAAGAACGAAGGTCAACTTCAGGTTATACCTTCTTACTCAACAATGGTGCCATATGCTGGAGCAGTAAGAAGCAAACGTGCATCGCTTTACATTCCATGGAAGCTGAGTTTGTGGCATGCACTGCAGCCGTACAAGAGGCTCTATGGCTGAAGAGATTTATAGAACACCTTGGATTTGGGAACGAGAGTACCAATCCGGTGTTATTATACTGTGACAACACTGCAGCCATAGCCTATACCAAGGATCCTAAGTATCACAGCAAGACCAAGCATATAGATATTAAATATAATTTTGTCAGGGATTATATAGCACAAAAGATAGTTACTGTACAATACATTTCAACGAAGTGTATGATAGCAGATCCCCTGATAAAGCCAATTGGCAAACGAGTCTTTAAAGAACATATGAAAGCCATTGGCATGCAGAAAGTGTAATATGTAAACTTTGTTTTATCATTATTGAATAAAATTTGTACTTTTTTACATTACCACTTTATGCATTAGAAGTATACAATGTCAAGTATGTCGTACAGGTAGAAAGGTTGGCTCTCTCACACGAGCAACCGCCTTTGACACTCAGGTGGAATGTGCAAAGATGAGACATTTGTGTTCACCAGTAAATAGGCTTGGATTGGTCCTATTGAAATTATATTGTGAAAATATTAGCTGAACAAGACCCGTGAGGAGCTGGCCCGAGGTTACTAAGGTTGAACCTCGACGTTAACGTACCGGGTCTCTACTCAGGTTGCCCAAATACACTTTAAGGGTGATGTTGGGAGTTTTAAACTTCATCTTTTCAATCATAAACACCCTAGAATAATTTTAAATATGCTATCAAGCCTCAAAAATTAATTTAGATACTTTCTTGTTTCCCAAGAGTTGAAGCTTGCAGAACAATGAAATCCAATTTCTAAAATTTCAACCTTCTTCCCTCATAAATATTTAGGAAACCTTAAATAAGATAAATTGGAGGTATATTGAAGTTTAGAAACTAGATTTCTTAGAACCCAAGTAGAAACACAAGTTGAATTAAAATGCTTAGACCTTCCTATAGAATTAGGATTCCTTCCAACCAAGCTAGATAAGCTTTCTTAGATGCGAATACAAGTTAGATAGAGGTCTAATACTCAAATCCAAGTATGTGAAACACTCAAGTAGATTGTTATATTCGAGTAAGTCAAGTGTCCAAGGAAGGATACGCATAAGTTGGGATAAAGAAGTCCAATAAGACCAAGAGCAGCTTGACTCTGTGGCAACCATGGACTATATGTGAGAGTAATGGAGAGATAAATGACAAGTTAAGCTAAGTAATAACCTTAATGAAGTAAATGTTGTTCTTATAGGAACAACGACAAGCAGTAGAGTGCAACAGGAACTCCGAGGAGACTAAAGTGACAAGAGATGATTGCATGGAAGGTTGGCCAATGTGAGGGTTCTTCCATCTCTGCTCCTAGGGTTGTATGCTAATGTGGATTACATGAGTATGTATATTCTCTGCTTGTCTGATATGTGTTAGCTAGAGGTATAGGATGCTAAAAGAATAAAAGAACTAGAAAACAGGTAGTGGAAAGTAGCTTGGATAGGAAGACATAGGAGTAGAATGTAATTGTTTGGTATGATTGGTGTGTTACAAATCCAACTCATACACTCCGAAGGCATGATGAGTAATTTATTAAATCTTTTCCACAACGGTAGCAAGAGTCCTTGTACGGAAGGACTAAGCATTTATTTTGAAAACTCGTTACGACGGTGACTTAAATTATAATCATGTAAAGGAAGTTATTGGTGGGTTTCGGATTTGATTATGCTAGCGATGTGATACATCGACTAGAACAACGTTAGATGGCACTTGAGACCTCAGTTTTATAATCACCATGAGGATGGTCATTGCCATATCCTGGGAATAGGGTCAGAAAGGATTTATATTGCTATGACGATAGCTTGAGGTCTAGAGAGTGCATCTAGACGGGTATATGAGTTATATTCTATTGAGGATATTTGTCCATATTAACAAGGAGAGGAATTGTTGATCCTTTGGGAAAGATACAAAGAATCCAATTAATATGTGAGACTAAGGTAAAGAGACACGGGAGGAACCTACGGGTGAACCGTGAGCCTAACTTAGAAAAGAGAAATCATCCTGTGGAGTTGGTCTAGGGTGTGACAGTGGCCATGCTTCGAGACGTCGTGCCGTGCCCGCCATGCGGCCTGGTTGGGTAATGGACGAGTGGGCTCAAGCTATTGCCCCGTAGTAAGGGGTCAGGATGTGCCACTTGGTGGCTACGGATCAGTTGTTTGATAGATAAATGTTGATTGTGTTTGATTAACAGAATTGTCACGAGGTGACTAGTACCCAAGTGAATGGGTTAAGCGTTGTTTGATTAACAGAATTGTCACGAGGTAACTAGTACCCAAGTGAATGGGTTAAGTATGCTTTGCCACGTGGTGGCCAGTAACCCAAGTGCGCGGGTTTGAAGGAGAAAAGCCATTACTGACTTGTAGATACCCTAGAGTGGGGGAGATTAAGTAGATGTATGTTGTAGTATACGTGTGTAGGTACAACTTGTCTGTGCTTGCATATGATTGCTGATTGTGCAGCGTAGTAGTGACGTACAGGATTACGTCACCACAACGTCTTGGTTGATTCAAACATGTTGAACGTGAGAAGACCGGTAAGTAAAAGCTGGCATTTTATGCTATATGTTTACTTGTTGAGTGATGATGTGAATTAAACTGCTGCATGCTTGTATCTGTTAAATGCATGTGAGTGCATCTGGACGGGTATATGAGTTATATTCTATTGAGGATACTTGTCCATATTAACAAGGAGAGGAATTGTTGATCCTTCGGGAAAGATACAAAGAATCCAATTAATATGTGAGACTAAGGTAAGGAGACACGGGAGGAACCTACGGGTGAACCGTGAGTCAACCTAGAAAAGAGAAATCATCCTGTCGAGGTGGTCCAGGGTGTGACAGTGGCCATGCTTCGAGACGTCGTGCCCGCCATGTGACCTGGTTGGGTAATGGACGAATTGGCTCAAGCTAGTGCCCCGCAGTGAGGGGTCAAAACGTGCCACTTTGTGGCTACGGATCAGTTGTTTGATAGATAGATGTTGATTGTGTTTGATTAACAGAATTGTCACGAGGTGACTAGTACCCAAGTGAATGGGTTAAGCATTGTTTGATTAACAGAATTGTCACGAGGTGACCAGTACCCAAGTGAATGGGTTAAGTATGCTTTGCCACATGGTGGCCAGTAATCCAAGTGCGCGGGTTTGAAGTAGAAAAGCCACGTAGTGGCTAGTAGATACCCTAGAGTGGGGGAGATTAAGTAGATGTATGCTACAGTATCTGTGTGTAGGTACAACTTGTCTGTGTTTGCATATGATTGTTGATTGTGCAGCGTAGTAGTGACGTACAGGATTACGTCACCACAACGTCTTGGTTGACTCAAACATGTTGAACGTGAGAAGACCGGTAAGTAAAAGCTGGCATTATATGTTACATGTTTACTTGTTGAGTGATGATGTGAATTAAACTGCTGCATGCTTGTATCTGTTAAATGCATGTAAGTGGTTGGGTGAAATATCTGTTGTTGTGTGGTCGCCAAGAATGTATGCTAATTAATAGTAACTAGCTGTTTTTTCATGTGGTTGTGTATGTCTCCCAAACTCAGCGCTATGGTACCCACCTTGCGCCGGGGATGGGAGAGTCCTCACTGAGTCGTGTGGTTAAGACTCACACCTCATTTTTACTACACAAAGACATGTTTAGTACAGGTGGAAGAAGTCACGGTGGAACGAGGGACAAGCAAAACTTTCCAAGGCTCACAACTTGTTCATGTGGGTGAATAAATTGTAATTCTAATTTAATTTACTTTTGTCATTGTATCATAAAGTAAAGGGTAGACGTACCCAACTATATTGTATCACTAAATCTAGAACTGTCAGCTTCACACACCTTAAAGATCAGGATCCGTTAGATTACAATGCAGGGAGAACTTGTTTCCAATATATATATATATATATACATATATCTGTTGCATGCGAATAGGATAGGCAGCATCTTCGAATGTGTAGCCAGTACACAGGTTATATATTATGTGTGTTTTCCTATATCTATATCCTGAAGTGGCACTAGCCGTGGATTTGCTTGCCTAGGATAGGCCACCATTTCGGTGTAGCCATGGTATTATAGTGCATGTGAATGTATTTTTCAATAATAGCTATTCTGTCAATTAGGTGATAAGGCTTACAGGCAGAGGGATATTCCCTGTGTTTGTGCCGGTCACGATCCTCTAAACGGGGGTCGTGACATATTCTCAAGTCTGTCTTCTTGTACTAATAAATTTTATTTCTTTATTTTATAAATGTTACAACCCCCAAATAAATATATCGATCCATACATTCTTGTGAAGGAAAGAATATATAAATCAAAACTTTTTTTTGCATTAAAAAAATCAAAGGGATTAATTAGCCATAATATTTAAAATATTGTGTTAATTAATATATTCTTCATTTTTTTACCGTTTATCATATATGACAAATTTTAAAATTACAATCCATATCTTATAATCTTAGTATAATTAAGCAATTTTAATTACTAAGGTCTGTTTTTTTTTTAAAAAAAAATAGATATATAATGGTATTAATTTATTTTTTAAATATATACTAATTGTAAATTCCCTACAATATAATGAACATGTAGATCCATAAAATCTTTTCCCATTGTAAAATTAAAGAGTTTAATTAGGAATACCAATTGAAAAATCTTTTCCTATATCTTTGTACGCTTTATCATATTTGAATTCTAAAATTATAATAGATTTTTTCTTTTCATATTTTGTCTCCCTCTTTTTAGCCACATATCTCGATAATAATCAATTTTTTCTTTAATTTCAATTTCAATTTTAAAATTTCAAATTCAAAATAAAACTAATTTAAATTTTGAATGTTATATAAATTATAAAAAAAATTTGGCCTGAATTATAAAATATTTTTACATCTCGGTCTAATGTCATCAGTAAGCTTTCATAATAGATATGTGTGTATTTATTATATATATAAATAAATATTTAAATAATTTATGTAGAACAGTGTTTGAATTTGTTTAATTTTTAATACATTTTGCATATCAAAACTTGTTTTTTATTCATATTTGAATTGAGATTTAACGAGAAATTTTATAAATAATTGTAGAATATCAACATTATAATAATTTTTAGTGAATATTGGTCTAATTAAACAAGTTTTAAGCCTTCCTAGAAGTGATAAAGAAATTCTTGTATCCAAATTTAATTTTTTCTATTATCCAGATTTAAATTTAGGTCTCTTGGGTACATCTATTTAAATAATCGTAGAATACAATATATACATATCAAACAAATTGTAAGCCCTTCTTTAAGTGATAAAACAATTACCCTATCCAAACATATTTTCTATTATTGATATTTTAATTTATTGAATAAATTTTATAGATATTTGTATAATACGATATATACTAACCAAACAAGTTATAAGCTTTCCTTATTGTAAAACCCAGGATAATTTTTTGAAGTTTAAAATGAAATGAAAAGGGGAAGAAAAGAAGTAGAAAATAATTTTTTGGATTTAATTTAGGACCTAAGAAATTGGAAACCTGAATTAAATAGGAAAAAGGGGAGTAGAAAATATTTTTGGGATATAAGAGAAAATAAAAATTTAATTGGAAAGAGGAAGATTTAATTTGGGGATATTTTCCACCTCTTCTCTATTATAATATAATTATCATTATTATTTAGTTATCATTTATTCATTTATTTTTGTTATTTTATATATATATATATATATATATTATTTTAATTAATTATTTTAGAAATGGGAAGTGGGGTGCCGTGGGTTTGGTAATAAAGGAATGAAGGAGGATGAGAAAGAATAGAGAGAAAGAAGAAAGGGAAAGAAGAGAGAGAGAGAGAGAGAGAGAAAGGTGGCATGAAGGAGAAGGAGAAGGAGAAGAAGAGGTGGGGTGCGCCGGAAAAGTGACCGGGGAGAGCTAGCCGACGCTGGAAAAGTCACCGGGAGTCGGGTACGACGTCTCCTACACCTTCCACCAATCGGATCAAAGGTTGGTAACCCCAATTTCATTCAAAAACCCCAAATTTCTTCATTTTAGGGATTTTTCCAATCCACCTTCGATTGGGTTGTTTCGAGGGTAGATTAAGACCTAGAAAGTGTTCTTGAACACTTAGTTGGGGTAATAATCGTGGTTATACCCTCGGGTTTAGCCGAATTCGAATCTGAAAGGGTTTGGGGTTTAAAATTCTAAATATTCCCAATTTGGGGATTCGTTGATAAATTTGGAATCGGGCTTGGATTTAAGTATTTAGGGTTGGATTTATGTCGTTGGATTGTAGGGGAACAAAACCCGTGAGGTGGGGAGTCGAAGCCGGGGTCGAAAGGGGGCCGGAACGGGCTCAAACTGGCCCACAACACAGCAAACGAATTGTTGTGCTGCGAACAGGCGCTATAGCGCCATTTCTCTGGTATAGCGCCGGGCCTCTGTCCAACATGCTCAAAAGTCATTTTTTTTTTGTGAAACCGGGGTGTCCAAACCTCCTATTTTCAATCCTAAACTTCTTAGGACACCCCAACCATGTTTTTAAGGATCAAAATCATTTCAAATGTCTTCTTATCCCTCAAGAATAGAAACTTACGGAATAAGCTTCGCCTAACTTCTTGAAATTCTAAATTCCCTGTACACTGTCATTAGGTAACCTTAAGTAGGGTGACTTAGAAGCACGTTGAGGTTTAGTAACTCAAACCCAAGGCCCCAAAAGCAACTCAAGGAGAACGATGGTTGTATGAAACTAAGTGCAAGGCACTTGAGACTCTCATAGAAGAGAGGGAAGACGGATAAGACCATGGACTCAGTTCTTGGCAACGTCTAGATGCATTCTAGGCATGAGCATGTAGTATGCATATGAATTGCATGTAGATGAGATGTTAACCACGTGAATGCGTTCGTTAGGAAACCACGACTCGTCCAGAGCGGGAGTTACTCCAGGAAAAGTGCAAGGAAGCCGTCCAGGTGAGGGGTTTCCCATCCTTGCCCTACAAGGTTAATTGAGGATGTGGATATGTGGTTTGCCTACTTGCCTATTTGTAAGAATTATTTTGTGGTTAACATGCTATTGTTGTTCCTAAACTATTATATATGAAAGTATCTGTATATGTGTGTTTGACTACAGGTAAAGAGGTACTGGAGGGTATCCATGTGATGACATGAGATACGCCGAACAGTACAAGCAAGGGCGTAAGTTGTTGATTGATTCCAAGATTTGTTTTACCCTATTAATTAGAAACTCATTAAAGAAATCATATAGAAGTTGTTAGTAAACATCGACATTTCACGGTAATTGAACTTAGGGAAGACCTTAGAGCTAGGTTATGATCTAAACCAAGGGTTTGGGAATAATATGAGGATTAATACGATCTCTTAATTGCTTAGTGAGTCGTAGAGATGTTCACACTACCTAGGTAAAGTCAGTCTATGATAGTAATGGGTAGATAGAGTCAGAATCCCAGCTGAAGGCTCGGGAAGAGAAACAAGTCAGAAAAGATTGCCCGTTGAGGCCATTGCCCTAGCCTGGCACTAGGGTCAGTTAAAGAGTAAAGCATTTGCCTGTTGAGGCCATTGCCCTAGCCTGACACTAGGGTCAGTAAAAAATTAAAAGATTTGCCCGTTGAGGCCATTGCCCTAGCCTGACACTAGGGTCAGTTAAACATTAAAAGAATTTGGCCGTTGAGGCCATTGCCCTAGCCTGGTACTAGGGTCAGTTGAGTGATTTACAGTTTTCATATGATATGTTAAATATGATTGGTTTCTTATGAGAAGTATGATAGAGAAGCATGATCCGTAGGTTTATCTTTGATTTGATGTTATATTGATATTGCCTGACTGTAATATAACATGTGATAAATTGGATTTTCATGCGCATGTGATTGTGGGTGTTTCCCTTTCCCCAGCTGTAGTGGTACCCGCCGCTACGCTGACGATGGGAAGCTTCTCACTGAGTCTGTTTGACTCACTCCCTCTGCTTCAATGTTTCAGATACAGGGATCGGGCAGGCATCGACGTCCGGACAGTGATACGGACATCAGATCATCCTTACGCTCTTGTTCGCGTGGGTGGACTCCTTTGGTTATTTTGATTTTTCTTGTTGTACATATTTTAAAGTTGTAAGAGTTGTATATATATATATATATATATATATATATATATATATATATATATATATTTACAGCTTTTGATTGTATCTACTCTAGAATTGTCGGCTTCACATGTACTTAAAGACCGGGTCCAGTTGGGGATAAACTAGGATATATGTTTTAGTATATTAACTTCTGCATGTGAATAGGATAGATCGTACGCATTGAGGCGTATGGTCAATATGATATGGATATATATATTATGTGTGCTTGCTGCATGTGAATAGGAAAGATCGTACGTATTGAGACGTACGGTCAATATGATATTAATATTTACATTATGAGTGCTGATAAATATATCTATACACTGGATTGAGCTGAAGCGGTATTGAGCGAACCGCGGATTGCAGGTTAATTAGGCCACCAGTGAGGTGTGACCACTAGTATGATATAAATATATTGATTGTATAGTAGGGTAGTTATAGTCATGTTTACAGGATAAGGCTTACGGGTTTAGAGGTAAAAATCTATTCCCGTGCCGGTCACGTACTCCCGATTTGGGGTCGTGACACTTAGTTACTATAATTAAGTGATAAAACATTTCATGTATCTAAACAAGTTTTCTATTATAATCCTGAGTTAAATTTAATGAATAAATTTACATACATAACTAGAGAATATAATATATATTCCTAATCAAACAAGTTGTAAGCCTTTCGTAAATGGTAAAACAATTCCCATATGCAAATATAATTTTATTATCCCGAATTTGGATGACGAATGATAGTATCGTTGCACTTGTTCAATGATGTTTGACTCAAGCGTTTCTAAATGGATGCTAATTTGACAGCTGTGAAATCGCTTGGCATAAGATAAATTAATGTTCATTTTCCCTCTCTTCTTCATGTGAGTCAAGAGTTTCAAAACAGATGCTAATTTGATAGCTGTGAAACTGCGTTACATAAGATTAATGTTCATCTTCCTTTTCTTCTTCATGTGACTCACGCTTTTCAAAATGGATGCTAATTTGATAGCTTTTAAACCGCATGGCATAAGATAAAAGTTCATGTTCCTTCTCTTCTTCATGTGACTCAAGCGTTTAAAAAAATGCTTATTTGATAGTTGTGAAACCGCGTGGCATAAGATAAATGTTTATGTTCCTTCCTTCTTCATGTGACTCAAACGTTTCAAAACGGATGCTAATTTGACAGCCTTGAAATCGCATGGCAAAAGATAAATTAATGTTCATTTTCCTTTTCTTCATGTGACTCAAGCGTTTCAAACAGATGTTAATTTGACAGCTAAGAAACCGCATGGCATAAGAAAAATGTTCATCTTCCTTCTCTTCTTCATGTGACTCAAGCGTTTCAAAACGTATGCTAATTTGACAGCTATAAAACTGCGTGGCATAAGATAAATGTTCATGTTCTTTCTATTCTTCATGTGACTCAACAAGAATTCCATAATGGATGCTAATTTGACAATTGTAAAACCGCGTGGCATAAGATAAATGTTCATTTTCCTTCCCTTCTTCATGTGACTCAAGCGTTTCAAAACGGATGCTAATTTGACAACCATGAAAAACTGCGTGGCGTAAGATAAATTAATGTTCATTTACCTTTTCTTCATGTACCTCAAGCGTTTCAAACGGATGCCAATTTGACAGTTGTGAAACCACGTGGCATAAGATAAATTAATGTTCATTTACCTTTTCTTCATGTGACTCAAGTATTTCAAACGGATGCCAATTTGACAGTAGTGAAACCGTGTGGCATAAGAAAAATTTTCATCTTCCTTATCTTCTTCATGTGACTCAAGCGTTTCAAAACGGATGCTAATTTGACAGCTGTGAAACCGCGTTGTATAAGATAAATGTTCATCTTCTTTCTCTTCTTCACGTGACTCAACAAGATTTTCAAGATGGATTCTAATTTGACAACTGTGAAACCGCGTGGCATAAGATAAATGTTCATCTTCCTTCTCTTGTACATGTGACTGAAGCGTTTTAGAACACATGCGAATTTGACAGCTATGAACCGCGTGAGATATGCTTTGCATAAGCATGATAAATGCTCATCTTCCATCTGTACTTCATTTATAAATACCTCCTGCTTCCATTCACTCTTCACACAATCATATATACGTACTAAAATAACCATCTACAACTTTCATACATTTTTCTTTTCACTTCAATCCATCGTTAAGTTTCATTTCCTCTTGAGAAGTTCTAGCATATTCTATTCATTACACATTCCAATTCTTCATGGTATGTCATTCTATTTATAAGTCAATCGATTTGTTTTATCCATATGTTTTACAAATTCATATATATATATATATATATATATATGTCACTTGTATATGCTTACAAATTTATATACACATGGTGCAAGATGGATTAGATGAATTATATTCTGAATTTACATTCAAGAACATGAGAAAATCAAGATCGATGATATTGTATTGAAAGAGAATGGAGAAATATTTCCCTCCCAAAATTAAAAAAAAATACTTATATTCAATGTCATATCATTAATATTTACCCACATTCCAAACATTACGTTGATCCCTCCAAGCCCATTCTTGTTTTGAGACTTCCATATCCCATAGACTACGAAAGCCATTATCTTCACTTATAGGTAGCAAGATGAAATCCAAGAGTCAGGAGGAATGGAGGAAAAATAAGAGTGGCTTCTCTTGATGATAATTTTTCAAGCAATAAGAGTGGCTGATCGACAAGACTTCAAGCTCACTTTGAATTTTATGCTAACTAGCAAAGAAATATATGATGAGAGAGTGTAACACACTTGAGACCCATACGTAGGTCTCATTTAATGTGGGTCCCACTTATGTATCAGTCTCTCTCTTTACATTTCTATGCTAATTATCATAGGATTCATTCTCCTTCAAACTTTCTAGAAAGCAGAATTTTAAGAGACTGTACATGTGTCAATTGATTGGCTACTGCTCTGATGATCAAACATAGCTACAATTTCATAGCATAGTCACTTAAGTTTTCTGGAAAGGATGAAAGGGAGTAAACCCTAAATTAATCTTTCAACCCTCCCTTCAACATCATGATTTTCTTGGAGAAGAGAGAAAATGGTGGAGTTCTGAAATAGAGGAGAAACAAGGGAAAAGAATGTTGAAACATACAGGAATTCATGTTTAAAAAAAAAACTACATAGAATTCACCAATTTTAAACAATATATATAGGATCCATTTTTTCATAGTATAATTTTATTATGTTCTACATATTTAAAATGTAGAATTTTGTACCTTGGCCATATATATATATATATATATATATATATATATATATATATATATATATTTGTTTCTTGTTTAGTACCATTATAGTTCAATGAACATACCATAGTTCTTTCAAAGGATTTTATTTAGAAAATTGGAATATTGTCAACTGGTTATTATTTACATATAAATTTATAAAAAAATTTAAATTATATTACATGATTTGTTAATATAGTCAATATAATTTTAACTAGTTTATATAGTTTTCAAATGTAAAAAATTATTTATAAATATTATCATTAAATAATTTTATTGAGGGAAATAATATGAATAATATAACTTTCATAAAAAATTGTTTTAATATTATGCATGCTGCTCCTCCGCCCAGAAGAAAACTAGGTTTCATTGAGGGATGGTTAGTAATTAGTAATCATAAGTGATTTTTATAGACAAATTTTATTTTAGTCCCTAAAATTTAGCACTTCTTTCAATTTGGTCCTTAACGTTTGCTTAATCTCAATTTGATCCCTCACATTTATGATTGGTACCAATTTAGTCCCTTATGTTTTCTCAAATTTAAATTGGTCTCTAACGTTTGTGATTGATATCAATTTGATCCCTTATATTTTCTTATTTACCCCTCAATTTTGCTAAGTAAAATTTAATACTTGGATAATGGAAGACATAATTGAAACCAAGCAAATATCAGGGACTAAATTAGTACCAATCACAAACATTGGGGATCAAATGAGACAAAACAAATGTTATGAATCAAATTGAGAATGTATTAAACGTTGGAGTCCAAAATGGAGTTTTTGTCAATTTTTATTGATGTTAATTAATATACTTATTTGATATTTTATGCAATATTTTTAAAGATTCCATGAGTAAATTTTTTATATAACTATAGAATACGATATATATACCAAACCAAACAAATCGTAGACAATTATTGTATTCAAACATAATTTATATTTTCTGATTTGAATCTAATGAATAAATTTTATAGGTGAATGTAGAATACAATATATGTAAGAATTATGGATCAATTGTACTAGATCATTGAAAATAATCAGAGATAATGCGTACCTGATTTTACCATCGCAAAAAACCCTAGACGCCGGTGGCTAGATCTTCCTCTCTATACCCTGGTGGTGCAGTGGCTTAGATGGGTAGCTAAGTAGGGTTAGGGTTAGAGAGGGAACCTAGCCTCTGTATATATACTTCATTGGGCCCTCCCATTACGGGCTCCAATAAAACCCTGTAGGCCTACACC
This sequence comes from Senna tora, assembly GCA_014851425.1. Lineage (NCBI taxonomy): Eukaryota > Viridiplantae > Streptophyta > Magnoliopsida > Fabales > Fabaceae > Senna > Senna tora. The sequence goes on from CM026269.1 coordinate 14,146,371, forward strand.
TAGCCACTTACCAAACAAGTTGTTTCATGTGTGCTACAGCCCAAAGGTTTGGACCCACTTTAAGGGACCATTTATCAACCCTTATTTTTAATTAAAACAAAACAAAATTAATGTGAGCCCAATTTTCTATTAATATATGCCTAACCAAACCAGCTAGTTATAGGCCTTCGATCTTTTAAGTGATAAAACAATTTTTATCTTTATAGAAAACCATAAACTATAAATATATGCATGACCAAACATATTGTAAGCCTTTTTAAGTGATACAACAATTATAATATCCAAACATATTTTCTATATTATCGGGATGATTTGAATTTAATAAATTAAATAAATTATATAGATAACCATAGTATATGCCTAACCAAACAAGTTGTAAACCTTCCTTTCAAGTAAAGATAAAACAATTCTTTAACCCTAGCTAATATGTTTTTTTATTATCCGGATTTGACTAAAGGCATGAGAGACTGATGTTTGACAAATTTTTTGATAGTGAGGGAGACCTAATGTTTTGAAAATGAGTAGAGAGACATGGGCCTTCGAATTAGAGGTACGTGTACTTTTATTTAATTTAATTAATAATTACAATATTGTATTTATTTATTTTGGACATTTGAAGCCTTATATTATTATTGTCTTCCTTTAATTTAATGCATCAAAAAGAGTATTTTGAAGGAGAAAGAGAGAAAAAGAAAGACGTGGAGAGGTCATTAATGATCTCATTCACAAAGATTCAAGTGTGACCAAAGAGAATGGGATATTAATCATGCTCATGATGAACAAAATGTGAAAATTGACATTATTTATAAGTGAAGTTTCACCTCTTCTTGCCATATATATATATATCACTTTCTATTATGTTTCCCTTAATCACTACATATACTTTTGCCTAGTATAAGTTGGTGAGGAAGAGGATTAGAATTTTTTTTGTATTAAAATCATCCGCATTCAAAAGGTTATTAGACTATAATTAGTCTTATTCGAGCTAGTTAAGATTTTCATAACGGAATAGAGCTTATCATCTCCCAACAAGGATTTTTTTATAGCACTTTCTATTATGTTTTCCTTAATCACTACATTTTTTTTATTGTTAGATCATATCAATTATTGTATCAATTTTGCATAAGTTGTACAATTTTATTGTAAAACTATTATATAATGTTGCCAACATATATATATATATATATATATATATATGTTGTAATTTGTAATGTATTATTAATGTAGGAATAATTACATTATTTAAATTTACACAAAGTGGCATGCATATTGTTGTTTTCGTTATTATATAACAAGAGACCTTATGCTTGTAGGATTAACTAAGAAAATATTTCAAAATTTTGGAGTGATAGATGGGAATTAATTGAATTTTTTTTGCTATTTGGGTTTTTTTATCCATCTCAATCAAGTGAAAAATTGCATCATATTATTATTAATAAAGATAAAGAATGAAATAAGAAATAAGAAAGAAAATTAAAACTACATATAAAATTAATATGAAAAAAGTGGGTGGATTGTGACACCATCCTAATTGTAGGGAAAGGCCCGGATCCACATGATCCGACCCGACCTAGGGATCGAAAAGAAAACCGAAAAATAAACTAGGCAGAAATTAAATATTGCGGAAGCTACTAACCTGGACGCAATTGCTAAAACCTTGGATCTTGCCAGTGCCTCTGCTCCACCAGGGCTGACCTCCAATCGACGAACACCGAAAAGGGCCGCACCAAACGGAGGACTCTGCCTACGAGTGGTAGAGCCACATGTCCACGACTGATGCACAGAAGATGACTTAAGAGAAAGAGAAAATTATACTGAGTGGGGTTTCCCAAACGGGACCCCCCTTTCCAACACATGGAATGAGCAACTAGAAAGATGTGGAGTCACTCCTATTTATAGGAGGATGAGAGAGCTCCCATCTTAGATTTAACATATGTGGGACTTCAGAAAACAATAGAATAATCATTATAAAATCATGATTATCTAGCTCACTTTGGGCCACGAGTATGGGCTCGTGTGACCTCCGATGAGAGTCATTTTCGTTTCGTTTTCTTCGTCTCTCTGCGAGCTTTCCAACAGATCCTCACTCGACCCGATCGGACTCCCACATGGGTGGATATTTAGTCCCGAAGACCCCAATATATCCAACATACTCCCACTCGCACATGGTGGGAGGCCCATGACTATCCTTATCACAAAGGACTTCTCTATTTCTCTTTCTCTCGATCGTCTTCTTTCATACTCCGTGTCAGTCGTGACCGCTTTCCACGATATGTGGGAGCCTTATACTAGAAGCCTTTTAGGGCCCAGCTATAAGTGATGCTACAACTAAAGTGTCTGATGATGTGACCACATGTCTCATCGAAAAATAGTGCCATGGTTCCCTACACGTGTTCATATACATGGCTAGTCAAATCCCTCTAAGTCTACAATAAGACTAGGACTTCAGCCACATTCAATTGCGATAGGTATCCACATCCATGAGAACCTCAAAGGGATCACATAATGGGTCGACCTCAGGATACTATCACACATGTATATGTCAACACAATCTTTCTTTCGACCTCTTACCAGTTCATTCAAAGATAGCTGCTTTCCTGATAGTCTTCCATCAGGCCGTATTTTTCCATAACCTCTTGGTAAGATATCAAAGTAGCATGCACTACCTTATCTCTTCAGGACAGAGTCAAAGTCCATAAGGGTACCCCTTTGAAAGGATTGATGCATCCTTTCAAGGACTCACACAGCATTGAAGCAGGGATTCATTCAGATGCTTCCCTTGCGGTTCTTAAGGCACATGCAGTATGAAACGCACGTTGTGGTGTTCTCGAGCGTATGTCAATTTTGATCATCAATCACTTACACCACACAGACCTTAGTCTAGACTCACTTAGAATCTTACCTGAGTTTGCTACCACACTTCTCTCGCTTCACATAGCGCCAAGTGGAGCACTCACGTCTTGCTACAAGCATTATGAATAGCGGGAATTCATAATTCGATCATAGAACCTCATCATCTGTCACGACCCAAAATCGGGCTCATGATCGGCATGGAAATCGAGGAAAAGACCCCGTTACCCCGACCCATAAGCCTACAACTAAAATAATTTACTGAATTTTGTAAGTTCTAAATAATTAGATAAGATTTATTAAAACATGAATTACATATTAAACCAAAGTGGGGATACTGCCTGTGGAATTATGGAGCAACTCTAGAGAAAAACAAAGTGATACCGTTCTTGCACACTATAACACCCAAGGGTATTTTAACTGGCATCAATTATTAAATTATTAAATCATATTAAAAAAAATGAGATAAAAATATCCACTATCCTACTACCTATTTTTTTTAAACACAAATTTGTTAAATCCTAAATTTTCTTTTTATATACTTCTTTTTCTTATTATTGTTAAACCAGATTTTATTTTTAGTGGTATGTATATATATTAATTTTATATATATATATATATATATATATATATATAATAAAGGAAAAGAATAAAGGATTAGAAAAGGAAATCAGACTTTTCCTTCTTTTGTATTATATATATATATAAATTTATTATATACATATATATATTAATATAGAGAAAGAAAGAAGCAAATCAGGAAAAGAGAGAAGGTAACGTTGAGAAAGAAAAAAAAACGCACGCAGAGGGAGAGAGCTGAACGGAAAAACACGAGGGAGAAGGGGGAGGAGCTCACGGACGGGAAACGCACGCGTGGTGGCCGGCGCCGGAAAACGCCGTCTTGTGGCTGGAGGAGAGAGAGAGCTCGGGTTAGAGAGAGAAAGCAAAGGGGAGGGCTTTCTCGCCGGAAAACGCCGTCCCTTCACCAGGGAAGGTAGCTGGGAGCCTCCTCTACTCCATATCATCCTTCTAACCGGTTGAATCGAGGTGAGAAGTCCCGAAACTCTCAAACCCCAATTTTATCAATTTTAGGGATTTTTGGAAAGACCCCAATTGATTAAATCTGAGTATTTTGAGTCCTAAATTGAAGTATATGCATGTTAGGAAGTGAGTCAAAAGCTTAGGAACCGGAACCAAATTGATGGAATTTATCCGAGTTCGAAAAATTGTAGGAAAATGTGATTGTTAAGGTTTAAGGGTGTTGTGGAATGACTTGGGGTGCATTGAAAGGTTGAATAATAATTATATAATTATTAAAAATTATTGGAATGTACGAGGGATTAAAACCCGAGTAATTTCCGTCTCACCCGGAACCCCGTTCGGGGAAAAAGAGACAGTTTTCAAATTTTACGCGTATTCGGGTATACGTATTCATGTGTAGATAAAGTGTTCAAGGTTATTTTGATAAATGGAAATTTTGGACAAGTAGAATTTATGACTCTTGAGCCATAAATTCAAGACTTGGGTAATGGGAACTTCACATGGACACATAGAAGTGAAATTGGGTAACCTTGCATTCCCAAATTCAACGTTTCCGAATAGCGTGATTAAGAGAGGGTTGGACACGAATTAGAAGCATGCTAGTTGTTCCGAAAACTAGTTGAGGGCATTCCAAGCCGACAACTAGCCTATGGAATTAATTAGAAAGAACATGAGCATTAGCGTTACATGTACACGATAGTGGTTGAATTTTCAAGTCTCTAAATCTCTCAAGTATATGTGTATAGGGCACCATACTGTGAGTGGACTTTCGGGCGCACCGAGAGCCGATCAGAGGGGCCAACCAGGTGAGGGGCTTTCCTATCCCTGTCCTATAGGGTTGACTGCGGATATGGATATATGGTTTGCCTTCTTGCCTATTTGTAGGAATTACATGTTAGATAACATGCTATTGTTATTCCTAAATTACAGTATATGTGAAAACGTGCTATATGTGTGTTTGTGAATTGTAAAAGAAATTGTGGCTCATGAAGCCATATATTAAAAGAAGGTCCACAAGACCTATACGATATCGGGGGTAGGATCGAGTAAATACTATCTGAAGGGTGTGGTTTTGTATGTAAGTCCTTAAAGAGGGTAGACCTAGGTGACTATATTCTGAATCAAGAGTCCGAATTAGAAACCACTTGAAAATCTAGAATTGCCTAAGAAGAAGTAAAATGAACAAGTAGTGGTCTATAGAGGTCATTTATGGTACAACGCGGGAACCGAGTCTATCACGAGTGGTCCGGGTAAATTGTGTCTCTTGTCTTGAGTCAACCCACAGAAATACAGAATATATGAGTACACCACATTGTGGCTATTGCCTTGGGTAAACCGAGGTCAGATGAGTCGCCGGCTATTGCTCCAAGTGAAGTCTTGGGGTCAGACTATTGTTCCAAGTAAAGTCTTGGGACCAGGGGTTCCTAGAATGATCAACTAGGTTCCCACATTGCTCACGTGAGATATTGCCTTCGGGCCAAATTCTCTCCTAACGGAGATATTGCCTTCGGGCCAGTTTATGATTATGATTACTTGAATACAGAGGACCACATGGTATTATATGTTAAATCATGATATGATGTATGTGTGAATTTAAATGTATGTAAATCCATGCTTTAAATTCTTTATTGTGAATATAGTATATGTTAATTACTTGACCACCTAATATATGAAAATCTAAACCCGTTATATGCGTATGTGTTTGTGATTGGCTCCTCTTCCCCAGTTGTAGTGGTACCCACTACTACACCAGGGATGGGAAAGCCTCTCACTGAGTCTGTTTGACTCACCCCAATGTTACATGTTACAGACACAGGTGGTATAGGCATCGGGGGTGCTTCCACTTCATCTCAGGGAGGAGGACAGACTTAGAGACCGCACGCATTGTTCGCGTGGGTAGTGTTGTTATATGTGTTTTGATAGGATATATATGTATATGATTCATTTTGGTATAGCATTGTTTTGTATAGTTGCTATACGCATATATGTGTATGTCACACTCTAGAATTGTCGGCTTCATACAGATTAAAGATTGGTCTGGTTGTTGGGATTATAGGTTATGATATGATGAATATCATGTGTATATATATATGGATGTGACTTCCGCATGTGAATAGGATAGACCACTTGCACTGAGCGTGTGGTCAATATGTAAACTTATATATATGTGTGACTGAATACTTGATTGTGTGAGAATACGGCTTCCGCATGTGAATAGGATAGGTCACACGCATTGAGGCGTGGATCAATATGTATATTTTATGCAGGTGTGTGATTGAATATATATGCTTGACTGTACACAGGGATTCTGCGTGTGAATAGGATAGATCACCCGCCCTTAAGCGCGTGATCAATATGTATACTATATGTACGTGTGATTGATTATGTGTATATGTATAGACTGAAGCGGCGTTGAGCGAGCCGTGGATTGCGTGCTACTTAGGTCACCGGTTAGGGATGACCATAAATACTATATATTGTTTGTATTAGAAATGGGTAGTTATGTACTTACAGAAATGTCAATCAGGGATTAGAGGCTTACGGGATAGGAGAAATCCTACCTCCCGTGCCGGTCACGGACTTTCGGTAGGGGGTCGTGACAAACTTGGTATCAGAGGCAGGTTACTTTAAACTGTATGGAGCCATAGGTATGACCGGGTATCGGTTTACCCCTCTTTGTGTACCCGGGCACAACGTGGGAGTAAAAAGGCACTTGTGGAGTAACCAAGAAATTGTGTCAGCCTTTCTTTCTACTCTCTTTTATACGAAATGTCATTAATATACGTGTACTTATTAGGTGTGGTCCTTGTGCAGTATAGGAATGTCACCTATTACGAGACGGACTATGGGTGGAGGGAGAACTCCTGCTGAAATTGATCAAGAGTCGGTTCGGGAGGAGGTAATTCCCACCCGAGGTCGAGGTAGAGGCCGTACTCGAGGCCGAGGTAGAGGTCGTGCTCGGGGACGAGGTAGAGCACAAGTAAGAGGGGAAGAGAGGGGACAATCACCGGAACCTCAACCTCAAGTAGAGACAGGTGCACCTTCCGTGGCGGAAATGCTCACGGCAGGATTTCAAGAATTAAGAGAAGAAATGACTAGACAAATACAGAGGGAGGTACGCCGGTTAATAGTCGGCGAGGAAGAACAAGAGAGGGTTCCTAGCAATCAAGAGATGGAGGTTGTTGAGGAAGAGGATAGAGAATGGCAACAACCACAGGAAATGCCTCGTGGACCACGGGCAGCACCCCGAGAGCTGCCAATTTCAAAATTTCTGAAACTTCATCCACCCACTTTCTGCGGAACTAGTGAGAAAGAGGATCCGCAGTACTTTATCAGAGATGTGGTCAGAATTGGGCGCATGCTGAGGTGCTCAGGCCATGAATTGGTGGAATTAGCTTCATTCCAGCTGAGGGGAGCGGCTAGAGTATGGGTAGAGTCCGTACAGACTAGGTACTCACGCAGAGTGGCACCGATGACCTGGGAAGATTTTCAGAGGGAATTCCTGGGTCGATTTCTACCTGAAGGTACCAAGGATGCAAAGCATCAGCAATTCGAGGAATTGTGGATGACGCCTAACATGACCGTGACGGAGTATGAGTTACTTTTCACAGAACTGGCTCAATTCTCACCTTAGTTAGTTCCAGATGAAGAGGCGAGGATCAAGAGATTCATACACCGACTCACGGAGCCTTTGTTTACTGCTTTGCTACCTCAGAGGAGACAGTTTGAGACTTTAGCCCAAGCAGCAGATTGTGCTAGAATGATAGAAACCAGGAAGAGGTATGGGACGTCTGTTGATCCTAAAGTCAAGTTAATTACAGGCAGTGACAACCATGGAGGTGGAAGTAAGAAAAGGAAGACAACAGGTGGAAGTGAAGGATACTCAGGGTCCGTAGGAGGACTATCCTCAACTACCACTTATGAAACAGGTACAAGAGGTAATATTCAAGGGGGACAGAGGGAACAAGGGGGTGGAAATGCCGGTAAGACAAAGCCCCAGTGTGTGACTTGCGGCAGATTTCATTCTGGTATATGTCGGAGACTGACAGGTGGATGCTACCATTGCGGTCAGATGGGCCATATGGCTAGAGAGTGTCCAAAGAAGAAAGAGGGTACAAGTGTGAGAAGCAATCCGACGCCGAGGAGTACACCTATTCCAGCTCCACCAGTGAGAACCGTGCCACCACAGGCAGCAAGTACAGGTGCAGCTAGAGGCCGTGGTGCAGGGTCTAGTGGCCGAGGGCCAGGGGCGGTAGGTGGAGGACAAGCGCGGGTATTTGCACTTTCTCAGCAGGATGCTCATGCATCAAATGCAGTCGTGACAGGTACTCTTATTGTCTGCTCTCTTGAAGCACGAGTCTTATTTGATCCCGGCTCCACTCATTCCTATGTGTCACATGCATTTGCCTCTAAATTCAACAAAAGTCCATCTAGAATGGAAGAAACAGTATTGGTCTCTACACCAATGGGAGAATCGGTACAAGTGGAATATGTGCATAAGTCTTGCATTGTGGAGGTCGATGGTCATGAGACTGTGGCAGACCTTCGGTTGTTGTGTATGGTTGATCTTGACGTGATCCTCGGAATGGATTGGTTGTCGTCTTGCCATGCGGTTGTGGACTGCAGGGCTAAATGCTTGAAATTCAATATGCCAAACGACGAGCCCTTTGTGATACGGGGTGACGGAGCTGCACCGTATCCAAGCTTGATCTCGGCTTTGAAGGCATCCAAATTACTTACAAAGGGATGCAAAGGGTATTTGGCATTCATCCAAGATACCACGAAAGAAGTACTTTCTCCGACTCAAGTACCTGTACTGCGAGAGTTTTTGGATGTATTTCCAGAAGAATTGCCGGGGTTGCCGCCCGATCGTGAGATTGAATTTGGAATTGAGCTGCAACCTGGCACCCAGCCTATCTCCACACCACCTTACCGTATGGCTCCGAAAGAGCTGAAGGAGCTACATACACAATTGCAAGAATTGCTTGAGAAGGGTTTTATAAGACCCAATTTCTCTCCTTGGGGTGCACCGGTCCTTTTTGTAAAGAAGAAGGACGGATCTTTGCGGTTGTGTATCGATTACCGAAAGTTAAACAAGGTAACGATCCGCAATCAATATCCACTGCCGAGGATAGATGACCTATTTGATCAGTTGCAGGGTGCGAAGCGGTTTTCCAATATTGATTTGCGATCTGGGTACCATCAATTAAAGATTCGTGAATCAAACATACCTAAGACCGCATTCCGGACCCGATATGGGCATTACGAGTTCTTGGTGATGTCTTTCTGATTAACTAATGCTCCTGCAGCATTCATGGACATGATGAACAGGGTCTTTAAACCATTTCTGGACTGATTTGTCATTGTCTTCATTGACGACATATTGGTTTATTCAAAGAATTCTGAGGAACATGCTGAACACTTGAGACTAGCATTACAGAGGTTAAGAGAGGAAAAACTGTATGCCAAGTTCTCTAAGTGTGAATTTTGGCTTGACAGAGTTGCCTTTTTGGGTCATGTGGTATCATCAGAGGGAATCCACGTTGATCCAAGTAAGGCAGAGGCAGTGAAGAATTGGTCTCATCCTACCTCTGTTACGGAGATTCGCAGCTTCTTGGGTTTGGCGGGATATTATAGAAGATTTGTGCAGGATTTCTCTAAGGTTGCTGCACCTATGACTAGATTGACTCAGAAAGGAGTGAAGTTTGTATGGGATGACAAGTGTGAGCAGAGTTTTCAAAAGCTGAAGGACAGCCTCACTACCGCTCCGGTGCTGACATTACCTGAAGGCACAAGAGGGTATGTGGTATACTGTGATGCGTCGAGGATCGGGTTAGGGTGTGTCTTGATGCAGCATGGCAAGGTGATTGCGTATGCATCGCGGCAACTGAGGAAACATGAGAAGAACTACCCAACTCACGACCTCGAAATGGCGGCTGTAGTATTCGCTTTGAAAATATGGAGACACTACTTATATGGTGAGACTTGTGAAATTTATACAGACCACAAAAGCCTCAAATACATTTTCGAGCAGAAAGACTTGAACTTGAGACGACGTCGATGGTTGGAGTTGTTGAAAGACTACGACTGCACGATCTTGTATCATCCAGGAAAGGCTAATGTGGTAGCCGATGCTCTGAGTCGGAAATCCATGGGCAGTCTTGCTCATATAAGTGAAGAAAGCAGACCGTTAATTAGAGAACTGCACGAGCTAGAGCAAACAGGAAATCAGTTTGAGATTGGAAGTTCCAACTCACTTTTAGCCCATTTGCAAGCTAAGTCCTCTTTGGTAGAAGAGGTGAAGGCTAGGCAAGATGAAGATACCGACCTCAAGCAAATCAGGGATACCGTAACTAAAGAGAAAGGGGACGACGTCCGATTCTCTATAGATGATTCTGGGATACTTCGGTTGGAGGGACGGTTGTGTGTCCCTATGGTTGATAACTTGAAAGAAAGGATCCTTGAAGACGCACACCGGACAACGTATACAATCCATCCGGGAGCTAATAAGATGTATCATGACCTGAAACAGTTGTATTGGTGGAATGGCATGAAAAAGGATGTCGCAAACTATGTAGCCAGGTGTTTAGTGTGCCAGCAAGTCAAGGTTGAACACCAGAAACCCGCCGGAACCTTACAACAGATAGAAATACCTGAGTGGAAATGGGAGAGGATAACAATGGATTTGGTAACAGGGTTGCCATGATCACAACGGGGATTTGATTCGGTTTGGGTGATAGTGGATCGCATGACTAAGTCCGCCCACTTTCTGCCAGTTAAGACCACTTACGGAGTGAGTCAATATGCACAGATTTATCTATCAGAAATCGTTAGATTGCACGGTGTGCCAGTGTCCATAATATCTGATTGGGGTCCACAGTTCACTTCCAGGTTTTGGAAGTCATTGCAGGAAGTGTTAGGAACTAGAGTTGATCTGAGTACTACGTTCCACCCACAGACCGACGGGCAATCAGAAAGAACCATTCAGATTCTTGAGGACATGCTTCGGGCGTGTATTATGGATTTCGGCGGAAGTTGGGAAATGTATTTAACTTTAGCGGAGTTTACGTACAATAACAGTTATCAAGCACGTATTCAAATGGCACCTTTCGAGGCTCTGTACGGTTGTAGGTGCAGATTCCCGATGGGTGGTTCGAGGTCGGAGAAGCTAGCCTAGTCGGCCCAGAATTGCTTCAAGATGCCTTGCAGAAAGTAAAGTGCATAAGGGAGAGATTACTGACGGCTCAGAGTAGGCAAAAGTCTTATGCAGACAATCGAAGGAGAGAACTGGAGTTTGCCGTTGGTGATCAGGTGTTCTTGAGAATATCACCGATGAGAGGCGTAATGCGGTTTGGTAAGAAGGGGAAGTTGAGTCCTCGGTATATCGGACCGTTTGAAATCTTAGAACGAATCGGGAATGTAGCGTATCGGTTGGAATTGCCTACGGAATTCTAGGGGGTACACCCCGTCTTTCACGTATCAATGCTTCGGAAGTATCTTCCCGATCCCTCGCACGTGATCCAATCGCAAGACGTGCAACTAACCGAAAATATGACGTATGAAGAGGAGCCAGTGGAAATCTTAGATCGGCAGTTGAAGAAACTCAGAACGAAAGAGATTCCATTGGTTAAAGTTCTGTGGAGAAACCACTCGACCGAAGAAGCTACGTCGGAGGTCGAGGGTGAAATGCGCAGGACGTATCCTAATCTATTTCGAAACTAAGGTTAGTATTTTGTTTGAAATTCAGGGGCCGAATTTCTTAAGGGGGGAAGATGATAACACCCAAGGGTATTTTAACTGGCATCAATTATTAAATTATTAAATCATATTAAAAAAAATGAAAAAAAAATGAGATAAAAATATCCACTATCCTACTACCTATTTTTTTTAAACACAAATTTGTTAAATCCTAAATTTTCTTTTTATATACTTCTTTTTCTTATTATTGTTAAACCAGATTTTATTTTTAGTGGTATGTATATATATTAATTATATATATATATATATATATATATATATAAAATAAAGGAAAAGAATAAAGGATTAGAAAAGGAAATCAGACTTTTCCTTCTTTTGTATTATATATATATATACATTTATTATATACATATATATATTATTATAGAGAAAGAAAGAAGCAGATAAGGAAAAGTGAGAAGGTAATGTTGAGAAAGAAAAAAAATGCACGCAGAGGGAGAGAGCTGAACGGAAAAACGCGAGAGAGAAGGGGGAGGAGCTCACGGACGGGAAACGCACGTGTGGTGGCCGGAGTCGCCGTCCACCGGAGTCGGAAAACGCCGTCTTGTGGCTGGAGGAGAGAGAGAGCTCGGGTTAGAGAGAGAAAGCAAAGGGGGAGGATTTTCTCGCCGGAAAATGCTGTCCCTTCAACGGGGAAGGTAGCTGGGAGCCTCCTCTACTCCATATCATCCTTCTAACCGGTTGAATCGAGGTGAGAAGTCCCGAAACTCTCAAACCCCAATTTTATCAATTTTAGGGATTTTTGGAAAGACCCAATTGATTCAATCTGAGTATTTTGAGTCCTAAATTGAAGTATATGCATGTTAGGAAGTGAGTCAAAAGCTTAGGAACCGGAACCAAATTGATGGAATTTATCCGAGTTCGAAAAAGTGTAGGAAAATGTGATTGTTAAGGTTTAAGGGTGTTGTGGAATGACTTGGGGTGCATTAAAAGGTTGAATAATAATTATATAATTATTAAAAATTATTGGAATGTACGAGGGATTAAAACCCGAGTAATTTCCGTCTCACCCGGAACCCCGTTCGGGGAAAAAGAGACAATTTTCTAATTTTACACGTATTCGGGTATACGTATTCATGTGTAGATAAAGTGTTCAAGGTTATTTTGATAAATGGAAATTTTGGACAAGTAGAATTTATGACTCTTGAGCCATAAATTCAAGACTTGGGTAATGGGAACTTCACATGGACACATAGAGGTGAAATTGGGTAACCTTGCATTCCCAAATTCAACGTTTCCAAATAGCGTGATTAAGAGAGGGTTGGACACGAATTAGAAGCATGCTAGTTGTTCCGAAAACTAGTTGAGGGCATTCCAAGCCAACAACTAGCTTATGGAATTAATTAGAAAGAACATGAGCATTAGTGTTACATGTACACGATAGTGGTTGAATTTTCAAGTCTCTGGATCTCTCAAGTATATGTGTATAGGGCACCATACTGTGAGTGGACTTTCGGGCGCACCGAGAGCCGATCAGACGGGCCAACCAGGTGAGGGGCTTTCCTATCCCTGTCCTATAGGGTTGACTGCGGATATGGATATATGGTTTGCCTTCTTGCCTATTTGTAGGAATTACATGTTAGATAACATGCTATTGTTATTCCTAAATTACAGTATATGTGAAAACGTGCTATATTTGTGTTTGTGAATTGTAAAAGAAATTGTGGCTCATGAAGCCATATATTAAAAGAAGGTCCACAAGACCTATACGATATCGGGGGTAGGATCGAGTAAAAACTATCTGAAGGGTGTGGTTTTGTATGCAAGTCCTTAAAGAGGGTAGACCTAGGTGACTTTGTTCTGAATCAAGAGTCCGAATTAGAAACCACTTGAAAATCTAGAATTGCCTAAGAAGAAGTAAAATGAACAAGTAGTGGTCTATAGAGGTCATTTATGGTACAACGCGGGAACCGAGTCTATCACGAGTGGTCCGGGTAAATTGTGTCTCTTGTCTTGAGTCAACCCACAGAAATACAAAATATATGAGTACACCACATTGTGGCTATTGCCTTGGGTAAACCGAGGTCAGATGAGTCGCCGACTATTGCTCCAAGTGAAATCTTGGGGTCAGACTATTGTTCCAAGTAAAGTCTTGGGACCAGGGGTTCCTAGAATGATCAACTAGGTTCCCACATTACTCACGTGAGATATTGCCTTCGGGCCAGATTCTCTCCTAACGGAGATATTGCCTTCGGGCCAGTTTATGATTATGATTACTTGAATACAGAGGACCACATGGTATTATATGTTAAATCATGATATGATGTATGTGTAAATTTAAATGTATGTAAATCCATGCTTTAAATTCATTATTGTGAATATAGTATATGTTAATTGCCTGACCACCTAATATATGAAAATCTAAACCCGTTATATGCGTATGTGTTTGTGATTGGCTCCTCTTCCCCAGTTGTAGTGGTACCCGCTACTACACCAGGGATGGGAAAGCCTCTCACTGAGTCTGTTTGACTCACCCCAATGTTACATGTTACAGACACAGGTGGTATAGGCATCGGGGGCGCTTCCACTTCATCTCAGGGAGGCAGACAGACTTAGAGACCGCACGCATTGTTCGCGTGGGTAGTGCTGTTATATGTGTTTTGACAGGATATATATGTATATGATTCATTTTGGAATAGCATTGTTTTGTATAGTTGCTATACACATATATGCATATGTCACACTCTAGAATTGTCGGCTTCATACAGATTAAAGATTGGTCTGGTTGTTGGGATTATAGGTTATGATATGATGAATATCATTTGTATATATATATGGATGTGACTTCCGCATGTGAATAGGATAGACCACTCGCACTGAGCGTGTGGTCAATATGTAAACTTATATATATGTGTGACTGAATACTTGATTGTGTGAGAATACGGCTTCCGCATGTGAATAGGATAGGTCACATGCATTGAGGCGTGTGATCAATATGTATATTTTAAGCAGGTGTGTGATTGAATATATATGCTTGACTGTACACAGGGATTCTGCGTGTGAATAGGATAGATCACCCGCCCTTAAGCTTGTGATCAATATGTATACTATATGTACGTGTGATTGATTATGTGTATATGTATAGACTGAAGCGGCGTTGAGCGAGCCGTGGATTGCGTGCTATTTAGGTCACCGGTTAGGGATGACCATAAATACTATATATTGTTTGTATTAGAAATGGGTAGTTATGTACATACAGAAATGTCAATCAGGGATTAGAGGCTTACGGGATAGGAGAAATCCTACCTCCCGTGCCGGTCACGGACTTTCGGTAGGGGGTCGTGACACACACACGGACGATGTATGGCTCTCCAACTAACAGTATCACACTTGATCCAACCATCTACGAACCTGCTAAATCTGTATAGAAAGGAAAATGGAGTGAGTTTTACAACTTAGTGAGTAGATAATACCTACCATAACAGGAGGGGAACAAACCTGTGCGGATGAGTTTTTCGCAAACCATTTCACGGTTGTATTTTCTAACATAAATACTATAAATAATAATAATAATAATAATAATAATAATAACATATAAACCTTTAAAACTAAAAGGAGTATGATTTCCAAATCAGAGTACTTTTCAAAATCTTATCAAAGTTAAGTCAAAATCAGATAGGGAAAACCACATCCACAGAACCAATCAAACAGACATGAGCACAAGGCTCATGGAATCAGAAAAGCCTCTGGCTTTAAATAATCAGATGAGCATTAAGCTCAATATATCATATCCAATCCACGTGTGTTGGCCGATAAACGAGGCTAGCAACACCCCTCCTAGCTGGGGTTCCAAGGTGCACCAAGGGCTAACGATACTGCGTTAGCTGCAGCGTTCCGTATCAGATGGCTTCCCAAGAAAAATCATTTAAATAAGTAAAAACATAAATTTCTTGAAATATTTCTCACTTTCAAAATCAGAGAGTCGAAAATACTCGGTGATCACAAATAACTAACTGAAACAGAAGTGCATACAACTGAACTTCCATTCTTTCAGTGCATAACAATTATTGTTAAATAGCCAATCTTTCAGAGAAGTCTTACATCCATCGAATCGTTTCAAATCAAGGTGAGGACATGATCAACGAATACAGAATCATATACAAATTTGCACAAAAAGACTTTGCAGAGTAGTACTTCAATAAACAAACAAAATATGATTAAATTTCTAACATGTCCCTCACCTTTTGAGTAAGATTCACGAAAACGGACATAGTGGAGATCATATCATCAATTAAAGATACATAGCTTATTAACTTAAAGATCAAAGGAGAGTTAAAACTATTTAAATTTGGTTTGTTCCTCATTCTAAACTAAAGGCTAAAAGTGGTCAAAATGCAGAAGGTAGGTAAGAAAGAGTATAGTAAGCATCATCCACTCACCGTGACATATCAAACTAACCAAAAGTAGTCCATTACTTCAACTATGACTCTCACACGAGGAGATCGATTACAGAAAACCTAGTAGCATAATGAAGATTCACTTTCAAATTTCAATCACCCAAATTTTTAATATATAATGGAATTTAACTCAAATTAATTTATTCGATGGTTTTAGGAACCCCTACCACTCCCCATTCAATTGATTTACCATATTCCTAACTTACACTATCCCAACTTACAAATCCATTTTCCTAATTCTATCTATACAAATTCCGTATCAAATAAATATCCTCTTAACCTACCAAAATTTTTATAGTCAACTACATAAATTTATATTAAAAAAATTTAATAATAGAATAGAATAAAATTTAATAATTTATTTAGCAATTTTTTTTTTTAAATTCCCAAATCTTCATATTAAATTTACCAAGTCTTTCCTGACAAGACTCCTTTTATCAAATTTCTCATTTTGTTATCTAATTCAAAATTTCACTTAGTTCTTCCTAATCCACATTCTAAACCCTAATTACCTTTACATTATCATATAGGATTTGAGAGTCAAATTCTAAGCTAAGGTTACAATTTCATGATGAAAGTAAGTGAAATACTAGACTAATTTAACCCTATAAAAGATATCCTAGAAACCCCCAAATTCTTCAATAGCTTCAAAGATATAGAAATTGGATGGTCTAACAAGAAGTTTTAAGATTTTCCCTTCCCAAACTACTACCATCAAATAAAAGTAAGAGAGAAAGAAGGAACTCACAATTGATTAGCAACCAAAGCAAATTTTGATTTTTCCTTCAAACCCACACATCCAACCACAAAACAAAATGGCGTCGGTTTTTCCATCCATTCGGCAGTCATCTCAGTAGATGTGAGGTGTGATTGGTTGATTGTGGTATATATATATATATATATTTTATTTGAACAAGAAACAAAGAAAGAAGAAAGAAGAAAGAAGAAAGAAGGAAGGAAAGAAGAGAAAGAAGAAAGGATGGATTGTCTGGAGGAAAGAAAAAAAAGAAGGAACAGAGGAGATAAGCGGTGGAGAAGTTTCGGGAAGAGAAAAGTAAAAATCTGAGACATTTTGCGAAAATTACAATTTAGCCCCTAACATAAAAATATTCCTTCAATTGTGTTCCTTTTTTTTATTTTATATATATATATATATATATATATATTTGTTTTTACATTTAAAAGTAGTTTATACACACATATATTAATATTTCTATCCAATATCTGTAAAGAATTACTAAGAGGTTGTGCTACTTCTTAGTTTTCAAATGCTCACTTACTCCTAATATGAGGGGTATTACATTCATAGCGAATCTCATCCTAGTACACTTACTAGGGCGACTTATCAATTCTCAGTGGTGTTTTCCTGTCCAACACTCGGCGCTTTTTAACTACCTCTGGATATTCACACTATATCCCATTTTGGTGTTCAAGGAAAAAGCACCCAAGTCTCATCTTGACCCACACCACATGCGTGTCCAAGGCGGTTGCTCGTGTGACAGAGCCAACCTCCAAAGCCTGTACGACATACTTTATATATTGTGTAATAAGTACTTCTATTTCTTGATCCACACAAAACAAAGGTATGCCTAGGCATCATACTTTACTTATGATCAAGAAATAGAGCTCTCACAAAGCTTGTGCTCATGACATAAATTATGTTAAATCACCCTGGTTCTAAGCAATCCTGTGTATCTAAAACACTAGTATTATGGCTTGTATCTCTATACATCCAACCCACCAATGCGGGTCCGTGAGGGTATAGAGCCAATGCTCTATCACAGGTCATACTATGAGGACCCTCTCTCCGGTCACATGATGCTTAGACTGAGACAACAGGGTAGTTAACTACTGTGTAATGATTTCTCATACAAAGTTGTGTTGCGTTCTCTTGTGGTACTTAAGCTTTCTTTGGTGTAAACCATAGCTGTTTGACTTTATGAGATCAATGTCACTAGGTCAACAGCTCTGTCTGTGATCTATAAGTGACTTTAGATCTTCCAATCCAAACTGCCATGTACTGCTGATGATCATGCAACGAACTCCATGTCCCTAGTGGAATGAGAAATGCATAATCCTTACTTGTCTCTCTGCAAGATGGTTCCAGTGCTTAACAAAGCACACCAAGACGTGGATGTCCTCTCATCCAATTCTCTTACCCAATCGACATCAATGTGTGGCCCGTCGTTTACGGTCACTAATATGATGAAAACAACCGATTGTCACAACACCCTACAAGTACCTCAGAACACTCTAAACAATGTGTTTGACCTAGGGTTGACTGATAACAGCTCACAAAGCCTACTACAAAAAGCACGTTGGAGCGAGTACACTCCTCATTGTACTTCAAGCTACAAACTACATGTATGAAAATACCATCCACTGACTCCATCTCTGACTTAGTCTAAAGACGTGTAGCAAGACTCAAACTCTTGTCTCTTTCTACTAGCACATCACTCAGGTTCAGGTCCCCTGAAATGGGATCCGCCAAGAATATCTTCTTCATAGGATTCTTTTGACAGAGTGAGTCAATTCTTGGAGCATTCTCCATGAATCTTGACTCCCACTGTCTAAACCATTTCCTTTATCTTAAAATATGAAAGGATAGCCATCCTTAATTGGCTAAAGCAGCCTATGTGTTATTTCTAGCTAGCCATATGTCTTCTACATATAGCGTGAGGTAATGAAATACTCTCAGCTTTCTTGAAATGGACTAAGTGGTCAATTACCACGAGTCTAGATGAATATGAGATCTTAACAAATCCTTGGAGTCAGCATACTCTGCGCTCCTGGCCTTTTGCCATGAGACCTATGTGCTTGTGCACGTAGATCCCTTCACCTAGTTTGCCATACAATAAAAGCGGTCTTGACATCCTAATCGATGTACCCCCAGACTTAAACTTGTGACCAAAGCTAGAATCAGACTTTGATGACACAACAGACGAGAAGGCTTCGTCACAATTGATATATTCTTGTTGTGTGTACCTCTTCGTTGCTTAATGTTCCTAGTAGTGGTTGATTGACCCATCTGCTTCCCTTAACTTTTGAGAGCACACTTGTTCTCAAAATGCCTTGTGACGCGGGGCAGATCCACGAAGTCTTATACTTGGTATGTCCTTATAGACTTCATCTTTTCTTCTTCCATCGTTTTAGTCCACCTTTTACTAGTAGGGCTGGAGAGAGCCTTTTGAACTATCAAAGGCTCTACTTGATAATTTAGTACTTCTCTTTGATTGTGCTTCGTGGAAGATATACTCCTCGTAAGCATTACTCCCACTGGACTCAGCAACTGGAGATGCGTTCATACACTCCTCTCAATGTGTTGTAGGTCTGCCTCCTTTCAATAAAGGTGCACATCCTAAAAACCGTCTCCCTTGCTCTAGAAAAGTTTTTATTAAGGACCATTACATCCTTAGACTCAAAATATGTGATCGGAGTGTCTTAATTCTCGCTAATGAAGACGCATCCTTTTGAGTGACCAAGCTATCTTACCAAGACACGCTACTTGCCTCTAGGGTCAAGCTTCCCATACTCATTGGAAGGATCAAGTATGCTGTATACCCTCATGGTCTCAACATACTCTAATAAGGTCTTTTACCTAACTAGAACTCATAAGGAATCACTCACATAATTTGATAAGGCATGTGGTTAAGTACGAAAGTGACTGTTGGCAAAGCATCTCCCCAATAGGAACGTTCACATGAGTCATTATCAACTTAACAAACTCCAGGAGCAACTCATTTTGTGGTGGAGTGTGTGGAATAGTTTGTTGTCTAAATATCCCTAATTTCATCACGTAACTGTGAGAAAATACTGGGCTACTTGCCTTGCCCTCACGCCTATTGGACCGCTGATGTCCGAGTGGACTAATTTGATGAAAGCGGGTTTTCTGATTTCATGACTAAATGGTTCTCAGGTTGATTTGTCTGTAAGGCAACGTTTACAAACTAGCATTGGGAACTTGTCCTCACAAGTTCTCCTTTGCTAATACGTAATAGCGTCCCACACGCACTTGACAAATAGGTGTATCAACCACAGAGGAAGACACAGCAAAGCAACTAGTTGAATTACGGGAATATAAATCAAAGTGTATCACAACACAACCATAGTCATAAAATCAGAACTAATCACTAAGGAGTAATGATAAACATGTAGATCACATCATATCCAAGTTCTCACACGGAAAAACAACTCATAATAAGGTCCGTTCAGTTTCTAGAACACATAACATATATAAAGATAAAGAGTGGCCATTACGAACTTCGTTTCGTAGCTACCCAACCTCTTAACTTTAATAATGCTTTGTTCCCACGAGTATACTTCTACTCCCATTGGGTAGAGGACAAAACTCCATGAACCAATGTTCATGAGTGAGAGGAAAATGATTGCTGCAAACAATTTTTGCGCATAGTGCGTTATGGATTGGCATAAGCCACATTTGAACTTGGCCAAAATCTCTTTTCCTCTCTTGCTTTTCCTTTGAACTGAGGCTACTTACCTTACACTTACCCTTTCTCTTCCTAGGACCACGTCTCTTGGACCCGTTGTCCATGTTCTTGGAGCCTAGAGCTCTAAGTAACTTTAGCCACTTAGGCTACGTGCTCGATAGATTTCGCAGCCTTTTGCCACCAATGGTTGAGCACCAAGTGGTGTTTAATATCAATAAGAAACTTGATGGTATTAGTGAAGGTCAAAATGACCTACATGCACTCCCAATAGGAGAGAAGAGATTTATCAACAGTTTGAACTCACTGTTTGCTAGTGGGGTGTTTTCAGGTTTACTCATACTCCCAAATAATGTTTGATTTCTCCCTTAAATGCGTCTTCATGCTCCTGTCAGAGCGCATTTTCGAGACATCAAACTTGATTGTAAGTTGCCTTAGTTTGGTGGCCACAGTGTCACCAAACCAGTGTCTCTCTAATGTAATCCACATTAACAAGTTTTGCAGTTATACTATCAGTCAATCCTAAACGCTAACACTAATTACAGAACACACAACTCTGAAAATTGTAATCAACGCAAGACGAGTGTAGATATAGTCAGTCTCTGCATTCGAGAAGTGGGGTCAACCACCCTCATCACACAGAGAGCCTATATAATTACACCTTTCTCTGCCTGACTCAACAATTTTCATAGAATAGTCACAACTATTCAAAATCCCTTTTGGATTCCCACTATGTAAGCGTTCAAGAAGATCATCGAGTCGCCATGGGCACGACCTCAAACTTTCACTTGATTAAAATACTTACAATCATTTAAATAGTCATTTACTATTTAAATTCCAACGTGGATAAGTGTTTACATTAACTTATGGGTCTGCCACATGCTGCCCCTAGCTCCCACTCGAGCAAAACGCTTGAGGTAATTTAAACGATCACAAACCGCTTAAATCTTCTTTCTCGTTGTGTATGTGAATGAGTCAAGAAATGGTTCTATCCACTCTTTAGACTCCAATTCACCTAATTTCTCCCCATATTTGGATTTGTCTCGCTAAAATGAGAAAAACGACTAAAAAATCGTCAAAATCAGAGCGAAAACGGAGAAATTATGCGCAACAGAAGACTGTTGGACGTTGGTCAACGGTCAGCATTGACCAGTCAACCCTTGACCTGTGGTAGTCGCCGGTGGTCAACGGCCACGCCGACGCCGAACCACCGTCGGTCAACCACCGGCTCCGGCGACGGCGACGCTGGTCGCCGGAGTACCTCTGGCCGATCGTCGGCACTGGTGGCTCACGGCGGCAGAGGTCGCTGGTCCTCTGCCGGCACCGGCGACAAGCGGCAGCGTCCGTCACCGGAGAACCTCCAGCCGGCCAACCACGGCGATGGAGGTCGCCGGACCTCTGCAGGCAACGGCAACCCGCGAGCGGCAGCGATCACCGGACCATTTGTTACCAATCAATATTGAATTTTAAAATATTATATATTAAATTTAAATTCAAAATCCAATCCATTTGACCCTACCCTACAACGTATGTTTATCACTTGTTTTAAATCAAAATTTAAACATATAATTAAAACTGGGAACCTAAGCATGTTCCTACGTTGTAAACAAAAAATATACAAGCCCTAAACATGTTTCTAATCCTTTTCGGTTCGTCAATCTCTAGAGAACAGAGCCCTAGAAAAACCAGGCTTTGATACCAATGTAGGGAAAGGCCCGGATTCACATGATCCGACCCGACCCAGGGACTACAAAGACAAATCGAAAAATAAACTTGCAGAAATTAAATATTGCGAAAGCTACTAACCTAGACGCCATTGCTGAAACCTTGGAGCTTGCCAGTGCCTTTGTTCCACCAGGGCTGACCTCCAATCGACGAACACCGAAAAGGGCCGCACCAAACCGAGGACTCTACCTACGAGAGGTAGAGCCACATGTCCACGACTGATGCACGGAAGATGACTCAAGAGAAAGAGAAAATTATACTGAGTGGGGTTTCCCAAATTGTACCCCCCTTTCCAACACATGGAATGAGCAACTAGAAAGGTGTGGAGTCACTCCTATTTATAAGAGGATGAGAGAGCTCTCATCTTAGATTTAACAGATGTGGGACTTCAGAAAAAATAGAATAATCGTTATAAAATCATGATTATGTAGCCCACTTTAGTCTCGAAGACCCCAATATATCCAACATACTCCCACTCGCACATGGTGGGAGGCCCATGACTATCCTTATCACAAAGGACTTCTCTATTTCTCTTTCTCTCTATCGTCTTCCTTCATACTCCATGTCAGTTGTGACCGCTTTCCACGATATGTGGGAGCCTTATACTATAAGCCTGTTAGGGCTCAGCTATAAGTGATGCTACAACCCAAGTGTCTGATGATGTGACCACATGTCTCACCGAAGAATAGTGCCATGGTTCCCTAGACGTGTTCATATACACCGGTCGCCGACAACCCCTCCAATAGCCGTCCGGCCACTGCCGGCCGCCCGCGACCCCTCCAGTCACATTATATTTCTGAAAAATGGTCCGTAGAGGATTCGAAGAGAGGACATCATGCATGGTAATATTTAGAATTACCACTAGGCTATTTATCACTTGTTGTTTTATTATATAAAACATTTTGTATATATACATCTAAAATTTAAATAATAAACATTTACCCACGGATTAGCCACGGATATTACCCACGAATTGTAAATCCCTGGCTAATTCCAATAAATTGTCCACGGAAATTAATTCGTGGCTAATTGAAAAATTACCCACGGATTGGCCACGAAAATTAGCCACGGATTGTAAATCGGTAGCTAAATCCATGGGTAATTTTGAAGAAAATTTTTTTTTCTCATTTTCCCACGGATTACCCACAAATTACCCACGAAATATATTCCGTGGCTAAAATCCCGTGGGTAAATCCAAAGAAAAATAAGGTAATATTGATTATTACAACTTTTTTCAAGAAGATGATCCATTATTGTATAACACTGAAAAGTAAAGGAGAGAGATAGATGTAGGATGGATCCCATATCAAGTGAAAACAAGACTAGTGTTGGTATATATATATATACATACACAAACTTCAAAGCATGATGGTTACTAATTAATATTGTTGTCATATATATTATTATAATTTGTAGGGTGAGAACAAGACTTTCAAGCTTCATAGAAGGTATATTTTTGAGGGATTGTACTCATGCCAATTCATCGATCGGTTGTTATTACAACTCTGATGATCAAATAGAACTAGAGATTCATACCACACTCACACATGTTTTATGGGAGGGAATTATATAATTTAGGGTTCCCAAAAATATATAATTTCATCCCTCCTTTTGATGTTATGATTTCCTGGGAAAGGAAAGAAGATGGTGGAGTTTTGGAATGGAGGAGAATGAGCGGTGAAGTGAAGGAGAGATAGATAGACTTGAATTTGAGTAGCTAGGAACTCAAATCAAAATTAGAAAATTGAAGAATGAGTTAAAATATAATTTTTGAAAAGTTTCCATCATACAAGATTCCATATGAGAGTAAATCTGATCTCTGACTTTTTTCAATCATAAGATTGTATCCAGGTTAAGAAAAATAAAGTACCTATGTATGTGTTGATTGAAGATCTATACCATAAAATAATAGTACTAATTAGAAGATTGTATCCTTCTTGTTTCATGCAATATTAGTTGCAATGATGAAATTATATTGAAGAAAATATGTTGAATTATTTCTTCTTCTTTTTTTATCTGAAAGTTAAATTATTTCTTATTATTAGATCTTATCAATTTTGTTTAAGCTATGCAATTTTATGGTAAAAGTATTATATAATATTGCCAATATATACATATATAATGTAATGTAATTTTAATGAATAATCTTTATGTGATATTAAGTATATTATTTAAATTTATACAAAGCCGCGAGCATATTTTTATTTTTGTAATCTATATCTATATAATAAAATATAGTATATAGATATAGATTAATGAATAGGTTCATGAGCTGCATCCTTGTGCAAATCTCGTGACCGCCATTCACCATCTCTTGGCTAGGCATAGGGATGTTCAGGTTTGTCATGTCTTACGTGAAGCCAATTATGTGGTTGACTTCTTGGCTAGCTGCTCTCCTCATGACTCTCTTGATCTTGTGAGGTTCGATCAACCCCCGGCGGGTGCTCTTCCGTTGCTTCTTGCTAATGCTACTGGAGTTGGCACTCCTATAAATCTTGTTGCTTAGTTGCTATTTTTCTTCCCAGTTACCAAAATATGTATATATAGTACATTAGATGTCACGAACCCCACCCGGAGGCACGTGACCGGCACAGACAGAGGGCTTAACCCTGAGTCTGTTAGCCTTAAAACCTATTTCATTTAAGTATCATTCCCATTCGCGTACACACATTATCAATATATATGGCTCACATCACCTGTGTGGCCTATCTTACACTTGCAATCCACAGCCAAGTACTGCTTCAGTTTATATGTATACACAAACACATATAATATATATCCGTCGTATACGTTGCCACACACTCCGGTGTGTGACATATCCTATTCACATGCAAATTCGTATACATAATAATAATAAGTCCCCCAAAATAATCCTGTCTTTAAGTATGTGGAGCTGACAAGTCTAGAGTATAATAACCACAAGGTGTAATCAATTCATTACAATATCCAAAATAAAATCAAAGCCACCCACGGAGACAGAATGTGAGTGCTAGCAAAACATCGCCTTCACTGAGCCGACGTGGTAGCCTGACCGGTACCTGTATCTGTAAAGGTAAACCACTAGAGGGTGAGTCAACGACTCAGTGAGTGACTCTCCAATCCTAGGCGTAGTAGTGGGTACCACTACGACCGAAAAAGGGAGAAACCACATTCCACATACGCATACACATCAATTCATCTTTGATAATTATATAATTATTCTCAACCAATAGAACATGTACAAACTCTACCTTAACCGTACCTCAACATACTTTAATCATGCATACTGACACGCGTGTATCAAGAAACACAGAATATAGATTAACATCAAAGTGCGATTCACCCACCAAACTTACGTACTTTGCTTACATTGTTGCCGCCGTGACGTGCCGGTCCTCCCTATCTATCCCAATGCACTATAAGACTTAACCCATCGTCATGGTCGGTTGGATTTGAAATATAGTAATTTAAAAAAAAAAGACAAGGTTTCCTCAACGCCACGTCAAGACAACAATCGATGTAATGACCTTTTTAAGAAAATAACTTTGTCTTGACGTCACGTGAGGCTACCGGCCATCGTCATGGCATGTTCGAAGAAAAGGAAATCTAGTCATAGTGCATACCAAGGACATTGAGGGTTTACACTAGTGTTGAGTACCTATACGCTCGGTATCTTACACCGATACGCATAGGCACACGACCCATTCCGAGACCGTCTCCACGAAATGTTGTGTTCGGTGGCGCACGCCGGCACCAACCCGCCGAGGTGTCCATCTACATCGGCACTTTCCGGACCATCGTCTCAGGAAGGCCGCTTGGTTCAATCCGGACCAACTCAACGGATTAACCAACTAGTAATGGTGGCATACTCTGGACCGGCTCAACAGAGTATCCACAAGTGTATATATACATGTAGGCAATTTTGAACCTTACTCGACGAAATGCCAACATCAAGGCACTTTCCGAACCTGACCGACGGAAAGCCCTTACCCTTGGTACCATACATGTTATTGCCATAATTCTCAGGTCAAGCACATATGTGTGCGGAATTCTTCATCGTCACCCATATGTACTTGATCCACCATATTTCCACTTTAACAATCACAAACAATTCATTGTACAAATTTCCAACAATCGCCAACATAATGACAGAGTATTACTAGCAAGCATAAAATTAAATATTTACAAACATTCACGTATAAGCAAGCCCACAAACCAAGGTTATCATACAACCCTTGGGGCTAGGATGGAAGGGTTCCTCACCTTGGCCGCTTTACTTAGTAACCCTTGAGCACTCTTGTGTCCAAGGAAGTACTTGAGTCCTAACAAATAGAACCACACCAATTAAACTACTTATCTACACATGTGTGTAGCAAATTTTCCATAAACTCCATATTAACCAATTTTCCACTTCTACACATATCAATGCCTAAATTCCACTACTTAAGCTATGGTCATCAATTGGGAGTCGGTTTTAGTTCAAAATTAAATTTTACTTTAAGAAATTATATTCAAAAGTTTGCACACAATCTAGCTCTATCAATGGAGAGTTTTTGCCAAATATAGAAATTTTACTCATTTCTACAAAATTCATAAATGTAATATCCGAGATATTTAAATTTAATTATTATCATTATTATTTAATTTATTTTTCTTTCAAAAAGAAAAATAAATTAAATTAAAGAATTAAAGAGTTAAAATAAAATAAAGGAGAAAGTAATAGGGAATATATATAATTTTTCTAGAACTTAAAAGAAAATGGGATTAAAAAAGATGGGAAGGAATTAGGATTTAAATACTTACTACTTATTTTATTTGTTTCTTTGGAAAAATATTGAAAAATATATTAAAATGGGGGCCAAAAAGAATTAAAGAGTTAAAATAAAATAAAGGAGAAAGTAATAGGGAATATATATAATTTTTCTAGAACTTAAAATGTTGGATATATTGGGGTCTTCGGGACTAAATATCCGCCCATGTGGGAGTCCGATCGGGTCGATTGAGGATCCGTTGGAAAGCTTGCAGAGAGACGAAGAGAACGAAACGAAAATGACTCTCATCGGAGGTCACACGAGCCCGTACTCGTGGCCCAAAGTGGGCTAGGTGATCATGATGGAAGTGAATATTTTGTTCACATTCCAAGTCCCACATTGCTTGCGTCAATGATGGGAGCTCTCTCATCCTCCTATAAATAGGAGTGACTCCACCCCTTTCTAGTTGCTAATTCCATGTGTTGGAAAGGGGGTCCCGTTTGGGAACCCCACTCAGTATAAGTTTTCTCTTTCTCTTGAGTCCTCTTCCGCGCATCAGTCGTGGACATGTGACTCTACCTCTCGTAGGTAGAGTCCTCCGTTTGGCGCGGCCCTTTTCGGTGTTCGTCGATTGGAGGTCAGCCCTGGTGGAGCAGAGGCACTGGCAAGATCCAAGATTTTAGCAATGACGTCCAGGTTAGTAGCTTCCGCAATATTTATTTTTGCCTGGATTTATTTTCGGTTTTTCATTTAGGTCCTTGGGTCGGGTCGGGTCATGTGGATCCGGGCCTTTCCCTACATTGGTATCAGAGCCTGGTTATGCTAGAGCTCTGTTCTCCAGGGATTGATAAACCGAAAAGGGTTAGGAACATGTTTAGGGCTTGTTTGTTTAAAACTTAGGAACATGCTTAGGTTCCCAGTTTTAATTATATGTTTTAATTTAAAACATGTGATAGTCAAATATTGTAGGGTAGGGTACCATAATTTTTGAATTTAAATTATATGTGTTAATTTTTTAATTCAATATTGATTGGTAATCCATACCCTAAAACCTAGAAACATGTTTAGGTTACACTCTCAAAATTAAAGACCATAATTTACACTCATATATATATAATATTTAAGGTATGTGTACCCTACGAATTAGATATATATCTGTGAATGTATGCTACTGCTTTGGGGATGGGGAACGTTGACTGAAGAGATTGACCGGCAAAGCAGGTTGTCGACGGTGGCCGACCAACGAAGGTCCGGCAGCCGTCACCGTCGACGGTGGTTCACCGGCGAGCGGCGCGGCCTCCGGCGGAGGTCCAGCGACCTCCGCCGCCCAGGGTCGCCGGTGACGGCGGAGGTCCGGCAACCTCCGCCGCCGATGGTCGCCGGTGACGGCGGAGGTACGGCGACCTCCGCCGCCGAGGGTCGCCGGCCGGAGAGTCTCCGGCGACCGCCGCCGCTGCTGATCGCCGGAGAGTCTCCGGTGACAAGCGCCGCCGCCGCGAGTGCCGGTGGTCGGCCGGCGGTGATCCGGCGCCGGCCGTCAGTAGACCACCGGCGAGGTCAACGCTCAGCGTCGCGAAATTTTCTGTCGCGTATAATTTCTCCGTTTAAGCTCCGATTTCGATGATTTTTTAGTCGTTTTTCTCGTTTTAGCGAGACGAATCCAAATATGGGGAGAAATTAGGGTGAATTGGAGTCTAAAGAGTGGATATGACCATCTCTTGACTCATTCACATACACAACGAGAGAGAAGATTTAAGCGATTTGTGATCGTTTAAATTACCTTAAGTGTTTTACTCGAGTGGGAGCTAGGTGCAGCATGTGGCAAACCCATAACTCGATGTAAATGCTTATCCACGTGGGAATTTAAATAGTAAGTGACTATTTAAATGATCGTAAGCGTTGTAATCAAGTGGAAGTTCGAGGTCGTGCCTGTGACGACTCGATGTCCTTTCTTGATCGCTTACATAGTGGGAATCCAAAAGGGATTTTGTATAGTATGTGACTATTCTATGAAAATTGTTGAGTCAAGCAAAGAAAAGTGTACATATATAGGCTCTCTGTGTGATGAGGGTGGTTGACCCTACTTCTCGAATGCAGAGACTGACTATATCTACACTCGTCTTGCGTTGATTACATTTTTCAAGAGTTGTGAGTTGTGTAATAAGGAGCTGTTTAATTAGTGTTAGCGTTTAGGATTGACTGATAGTGTAACTACAAAACTTGTAAACGTAGATCACATTAGAGATATCGCTTGGGTGACACTGTGGTCACCAAACTGAGGCAGCTTACAATCAAGTTTGATGCCTCCAAGATGCGCTCTGACAAGAGAATGAAAACGCATATAAGGGAGAAATCAAACTTAATTTGGGAGTGTGAGTAAGCCTGAAGACTCCGCACTGCAAACAGTAAGTTCAAACTGTTGCCAGATCTCTTCCCTCCTAGTGGGAGTGCATATAGGTCATTCCGACCTCCACTAACACTAGTATCATCAAGTTTCTTGATGATATTAAACACCACCTAGTGCTCTAGGATTGTTGGCATAAGGCTGTGAAATCCATCTAGCACGTAGCCTACGTGGCTAAAGTTTCTTAGAGCTTTAGGCTCCAAGAACAAGGGCAATGGGTCCAAGAGATGTGGTGCTAGGAAGAGAAAGGGTAAGTGTAAGGTAACTAGCCTCAGTTCAAAGGAAAAGCAAGAGAGGAAAAGAGATTTTGGCAAAGGTCAAATGTTGCTTGTGCCATTCCATAAGGCACTATGCGCAAAAATTGTTTGCAGCAATCATTTTCCTCTCACCTATGAACATTGGTTCATAGAGTTTCGTCCTCTGCCCAATGGGAGCAGAAGTATCCTCGTGGGAACAAAGAATTATTAAAGTTAAGAGGTTGAGCAACTACAAAAATGAAGTTGCGTAGTGGCCACTTTTTATCTTTATAAATGTTTTGTGTTCTAGATACTGAACGGAACTCATTATTAGATGTTTTTTCGTGAGAGAACTTAAGATATAATATGATCTACATGTTTATCATGACTCCGTAGTGTTAGTTCTGGTTTTATGACAATGGTTGTGTTGTGATACACTTTAAATTACATTCCCGTAATTCAACTAGTTGCTTTGCTGTGTCTTCCTATGTGGTTGATACATCTATTTGGCAAGTGCGTGTGGGACGCAATTACGTATTAGCAAAGGAGAATTTGTGAGGACAAATTCCCAATGCTAGTTTGTAAACGTTGCCTTACAGACAAAGCAACATGTTGCTGTGTCTTCCTCTGTGGTTGATACACCTATTTGGCAAGTGCGTGTGGGACGCAATTACGTATTAGCAAAGGAGAATTTGTGAGGACAAATTCCCAATACTAGTTTGTAAATGTTGCCTTACAGACAAAGCAACATGTTGCAGTGTCTTCCTCTGTGGTTAATACACCTATTTGGCAAGTGCGTGTGGGACGCAATTACGTATTAGCAAAGGAGAATTTGTGAGGACAAATTCCCAATGCTAGTTTGTAAATGTTGCCTTACAGGCAAAGCAACCTGAGAACCATTCAGTCATGAAATCAGAAAACCCGCTTTCATCAAATTAGTCCACTCGGACATCAGTGGTCCGATAAGTGTGGGGGCAAGGCAAGTGGCCTAGTATTTGGTCACAGTTACGTGATGAAATTAGGGATAGTTAGACAACCATCTATTCCACACACTCCACAGCAAAATGAGTTGCTCCTGGAGTTGGTTAAGTTGATAATGACTCAGGTGAACGTTCCCATTGGGGAAATGCTTTACCAACGATCACTTTCGTACTTAACCATACGCCCTTTCAAATTATGTGAATGATTTCTGATGAGTTTTAGTTAGGTAAAAGACCTTATTAGAGTATGCTGAGACCATAAGGGTATACAACATACTTGATCCATCCTGTGAGTATAGGAAGCTTGACCCTAGAGGCAAGTAGCGTGTCTTGGTAAGATAGCTTGGTCACTCAAAAGGATGCGTCTTCATTAGTAAGAATGAACACACTCCGGTCACATAATTTGAGTCTAAGGATGTAGTGGTCCTTAAGACAAACTTTTCTAGAGTAAGGGAGACGGATTTTGGGATGTGCATCTTTATTGAAAGAAGGTGGACCTACAACACGTTGAGAGGATCGTATAGACGCATCTCCAGTTGCTGAGTCAAGTAGGAGTAATGCTTATGAGGAGCATATCTCCACGAAGCACAATCCAAGAGGAGTACTAGATGAGTACTAAATTATCAAGTAGAGCCTTTGATAGTTCAAAAGGCTCTCTCCGGCCCTACTAGTAAAAGTTGGACTAAAACGATGGAAGAAGAAAAGACGAAGTCTATAAGGACATACCAAGTATAAGGCTTGGTGGATCTACCCTGCGTCACAAGGCATTTTGAGAACAAATGTGCTCTCAATAGTTAGGGGAGGCAGATGGGTCAATCGACCACTACTAGGCACATTAAGCAGTGAAGAAGTACACACAACAAGAAGGTATCGACTGTGACGAAACCTTATCGTTCATTGTGTGGTCAGAGTCTGATTCTAGCTTTGGTCACCAGTTTAAGTCTGGGGTACATCGATTAGGATGTCAAGACCGCTTTTTTTTGTATGGCAAACTAGATGAAAGGATCTACGTGTACGAGCACATAGGTCTCATGGCAAAAGGCCAGGAGCGCAGAGTATGCCGACTCCAAGGATCTGTCAAGATCTCACATATTCATCTAGCCTCGTGGAAATTGACCACTTAGTCCATTTCAAGAAAGCTGAGAGTATTTTATTACCCTCACGCTCTATGTAGAAGACATATAGCTAGCTAGAAATGACACAAAGACTGCTTTAGCCAATTAAGGATGGCTATCCTTTCATCTTTTAAGATAAAGGAAAAGGTTTAGGTAGTGGGAGTCAAGATTCATGGAGAATGCTCCAAAAATTGACTCACTATATCACAAGAATCCTATGAAGAAGAGATTCTTGGTGGATTCCATTTGAGGGGACCTGAACCTGAGTGATGTGCTAGTTGCAAGAGGCAAGAATTTGAGTCTTGCTACATGTCTTTAGACTAAGTCAGAGATGGAGTCATTGGATAGTATTTTGATACATGTGGTTGGTAGCTTGAAGTACAATTAGGATTGTACTCGCTCCAACGTGCTTTTTGTAGTCGGCTTTATGAGCCGTTATCAGTCAAACCTAGGTCAAACACACTGTTTAGAGTGTGTTTGTGGTACTTGAAGGGCGCTGCTGAAAATCGATTGTTTTCATCATATGGGTGACCTGCAAATGGTGGGCCACACATTGATTGATGTCGATTAGGTAAGAGACTTGGATGAGAGGACATCCACGTCTTGGTGTGCTTTGCTAAGCACTGTAACTATCTTGCAGAGAGGCAAAGTAAGGATTATGCATTTCTCTGTCCACTAGGGACATAGAGTTCATTGCATTATCATCAGCAGTACAGGGCAGTTTGGATTGGAAGATCTAAAGTCACTTATAGATCGCAGAAAGAGTTGTTGACCTAGTGACATTGATCTCATCAAGTCAAACAGCTATGGTTTACACCAAAGAAAGCCCAAGTACCACAAGAGAACGCAACATAACTTTGTATGAGACATCGTTACACAGTAGTTAACTACCCTGTTGTGTCAGTCTAAGCATCAAGTGACCGGAGAGAGGGTCCTCACAGTATGACCTGTGATAGAGCATTGGCTCTATACCCTCACGGACCCGCATTGGTAGGTTGGCTGTATAGAGATACAAGCCGTAAAACTAGTGTTTTAGATACACAAGATTGCTTAGAACCAGGGTGATTTAACATAGTTTATGTCATAAGGACAAGCTTTGTGAAAGCTTTATTTCTTGATCATAAGTAAAGTGTAATGCCTAGGCTTACCTTTATTTTGTGTGAATCAAGAAGTAGAAGTACTTATTACACAATATATAAAGTATATCGTACAGGCTTTGGAGGTTGGCTCTCTCACACGAGCAACCGCCTTGGACACGCAGGTGGTGTGGGCCAAGATGAGACTTGGGTGCTTTTTCCTTGAACACCAAAATGGGATATAGT
This sequence comes from Senna tora, assembly GCA_014851425.1. NCBI lineage: Eukaryota > Viridiplantae > Streptophyta > Magnoliopsida > Fabales > Fabaceae > Senna > Senna tora. The sequence goes on from CM026269.1 coordinate 14,179,374, forward strand.
GTGAATATCCAGAGGCAGCTGAAAAGCGCCGAGTGTTGGACAGGAAAACACCACTGAGAACTGATAAGTCGCCCTAGTAAGTGTACTAGGATGAGATCTGCTAAGATGATGAGGTCTTATGATCGAATTATGAATTCCCGCTATTCATAATGCTTGTAGCCAGACGTGAGTGCTCCACTTGGCGCTATGTGAAGCGAGCGAAGTGTGGTAGCAAACTCAGGTCAGATTCTAAGTGAGTCTGGACTAAGGTCTGTGTGGTGTAAGTGATAGAGGATCAAAATCGACATACGCTCGAGAACACCACAACGTGTGTTTCATACCGCATGTGCTTTAAGAACCGCAAGGGAAGCATCTGAATGAATCCCTGCTTCAATGCTGTGTGAGTCCCTGAAAGGATGCATCAATCCTTTCAAAGGGTACCCTTATGCACTTTGACTCTGTCATGAAGAGATGAGGTAGTGCATGCTACTTTGATACCTTTCCAAGAGGCTATGGAAAAATACGGCCCGATGGAGGACTGTCAGGAAAGCAGCTATCTTTGATTGAACTGATAAGAGGTCGAAAGGAAGATTGTGTTGACATATGCATGTGTGATAGTATCCTGAGGTCGACCCATTATGTGATCCCTTTGAGGTTCTCATGGATGTGGATACCTATCGCAACTGAGTGTGGCTGAAGTCCTAGTCTTATTGTAGACTTAGAGGGATTGGACTAGCCATGTATATGAACACGTCTAGGGAACCCATGGCACTATTTTTAGGTGAGACATGTGGTCACATCATCAGACACTTGGGTTGTAGCATCACTTATAGTTGGGCCCTAACAGGCTTCTAGTATAAGGCTCCCACATATCGTGCCAAGCGGTCACGACTGACACGGAGTATGAAAGAAGACAACGAGAGAAAGAGAAATATAGAAGTCCTTTGTGATAAGGATAGTCATGGGCCTCCCACCATGTGCGAGTGGGAGTATGTTGGATATATTGGGGTCTTCGGGACTAAATATCCGCCCATGTGGGAGTCCGATCGGGTCGATTGAGGATCCGTTGGAAAGCTTGCAGAGAGACGAAGAGAACGAAACGAAAATGACTCTCATCGGAGGTCACACGAGCCCGTACTCGTGGCCCAAAGTGGGCTAGGTGATCATGATGGAAGTGAATATTTTGTTCACATTCCAAGTCCCACATTGCTTGCGTTAATGATGGGAGCTCTCTCATCCTCCTATAAATAGGAGTGACTCCACCCCTTTCTAGTTGCTAATTCCATGTGTTGGAAAGGGGGTCCCGTTTGGGAACCCCACTCAGTATAAGTTTTCTCTTTCTCTTGAGTCCTCTTCCGCGCATCAGTCGTGGACATGTGACTCTACCTCTCGTAGGTAGAGTCCTCCGTTTGGCGCGGCCCTTTTCGGTGTTCGTCGATTGGAGGTTAGCCCTGGTGGAGCAGAGGCACTGGCAAGATCCAAGATTTTAGCAATGGCGTCCAGGTTAGTAGCTTCCGCAATATTTATTTTTGCCTAGATTTATTTTCGGTTTTTCATTTAGGTCCCTGGGTCGGGTCGGGTCATGTGGATCCGGGCCTTTCCCTACATAAAAGAAAATGGGATTAAAAAAGATGGGAAGGAATTAGGATTTAAATACTTACTACTTACTTTATTTGTTTCTTTGGAAAATATTAAATAATATATTAAAATGGGGGCCAAAACTATGACCCCCATTCAGCCACTCACTAAAACATAAAAAAATAAAAGAAAAGAGAGAAGCAGACGTGAAGCGGATGCACGAATAGAAGCAAGAAGCCGAGGAGCACCCGAGAAGAAGGAGCAAGCCACAGGAACGGATGTTCTGGCCGGATTTTCACCGGAGAGCATGCGCCGGCACCGGAGAAGGTGACCGGAGTCCTCTTTCATCACCACCAAGCTCTCTATCCGATTCAAATCAAGTAAGAAAGCCCCAAATCTCTCAAACCCCAATTTCTCTAATTTTGGGTATTTTGGGAATTCTTAAATTTCTTCTATTTGGGACATTTCGGGGTTAAATTCGAGCTTAGTGGGTGTTATTGAAAGCTTAGTGAGGTTCAAAATTGAAGTTAAATCGTAGGAATTGACTGGGTATGGAAATCATGGAAATTGGGTTAGGAAATTGCTCTAAAATTGAATTTTGCTGGTTTGATGCATGAATAGGCTTGGATTGGAGTAGTATAGGTGTTATAGTTGCTGGAAATAGACAGGGGAATAAAGTCCGAGTATTTACTGTCTCAACTGGAACCCAATCCAGTGAAAAAGAGGCGAATTACTAAGCCACCGTACAGTAAGGAGCTGTGCTGTGGGATGGACACCTCGGTCTAGTCCATGGTGGCCATCTAAGACCCGCTAAATTGGTTCCAAGGCTCTATTTATACCCAAATATATTTTTATATATAATTAAAGAGGTCAGAGTTGAACTCTTACTCGGCAAATGCGGGGAAACGGTGGAATGAGTAAGCTAAGGCCTCCTTTGAGCCATAAAGAAATTCTTTTATTACTTAGAAGTCCTTATGAACACATGAAGTGAAATTTAGAAAAATGAGAATCTCTAACCTAAGCATTTAGAGGTTCTAAGTGGCTCGAATGTGTAAAAGTCGATATAAGACAGCATGGACTTTCAAAAAGAGCAAATAAGACGACGTAACGAACTAAATAGTTAGTTCTTGGAAATATCTAGAGGGTGCATGAGCATTAGCATGGCACGTGCATGTTAGATGCTTAGTTACACATTTCTAAATTTCTTAAATATATGTGTATAAGGCACCACAGGGTAATTGGAGCTCCAGGCACTCCGAGAACTGATCAGGAGGGCCAACGAGGTGAGGGGTTGTCCCATCCCTACCCCACAGGGTTGGATGACTACGTGAAAATATGGTTTGCTCTATTTTGTGCAAATTGTTATATGAAATATGTCTATCTGAATGTATTTGCGTTACGCGTATATGATTAGCAAGTAAACAGTGAACATGCAAACTGTTTATGCATTTATATGTTTATTCTCAAGTGAATATGTGATATTGTGGCTCACTAAGCCTTATATGTTACCATGGGTAGGACTGAGTCGGAATTTCATATGTGAGGGTTCAATAATATTAGAAACCAATTAAAACGATCATCATTGTAAAGATCTTGACCGTATGATACATTGAGGAAACTGAACCTAGGTTGTTTAGTGTGAGTGAGATTGTTGCATAATTGAAAAGGGAGAAACTAAGCCTAACTAAGAAACACGTATAATATTCAATTAGTTTCTCGTAAGGCGTCTTTCAAGGTTAAACATGTTAGTTGAACTTGTTTAGGATAGTCCGGGTAGATCGAGTCGGTCATCCTGGTCGGACAGACAGGATTTTGTCATCAAGAAGTATGCCACATAGTGGCCATTACCTTGGTTTAACCAGGGTCAATCAAGTCGCCGGCAATTACTCTAAGCGTGCCTTGGAGTCAGAAAGTTCCTAGTGTGATCAACTAGGTTCGAACAAGAGATTGCCTTCGGGCCAGTAATTCTCTTCGCATAATGCGGGAGACAGCAAGTGAGTGCCTACGTGTATAAGTAAGTTTTAACCATGAAAACATATGATATATATATTGTGATTTACGTACGTGCGGAGTAATTAATATGTTAGGAGCATGAATTATGATTTTAATTGTGAATATGATATATTGACTGCCTGATCATATTAAAAGTCGCAATATAAATCCGTTCCATGCGCATGTGGTTGTGGTTGCTCCTTTCCCCCAGTTGTAGTGGTACCCGCTGCTACGCCAGGGATGGGGGAGCTTCTCACTGAGTCTGTTCGACTCACCCCCCCTGTTTACATGTTTCAGATACAGGTGGTTCAGGCGTCGGGAACGCGTCCACTTCTTCTGAAGGAGGCGGACAACTCTGAAGACCGCACGCATAGTCCGCGTGGGTAGCGTATTTTGGTTTATGTAAATAAATTGGGATGTATATGTATATATGAATCCTTTTTGGATGTAGCTTTTGTACATATACAACTGCTGTATATATATGTCGAACTCTAGTATTGTCGGCTTCATGCAGATTAAAGCTAGGTCTTGGTGTTGGGAATATAGGCTATAATCTAATATATATCATGTGTATATATATATGACTTCCGCATGTGAATAGGATAGATCACACGCATTGAGGCGTGTGATTAATATGTAAATTATATGTATGTGTGGTTGAATACCTGATTGTATGAAAATATGGCTTCCGCATGTGAATAGGATAGATCACACGCATTAAGGCGTGTGATCAATATGTAAACTATATGCAAGCGTGTGATTGAATATATGTATGACTATATACAGGACTTCTGCATGTGAACAGGATAGATCACCCGTCCTGAAGCGCGTCATCAAGATGTATACTATATGTACGTGTGAGTGAATATGTGTATAAATATAGACTGAAGCAGCGCTGAGCGAGCCGTTGATTGCAAACTGCTTAGGTCACCGGAAATGGATGGCCATATACATATATATATTATATATATTGTTTGCATTAGAAAAGGGTAGTTATAAACATGTGGAAATATCAATCAAGGATTAGAGGCTTACAGGATAGGAGAAATCCTACCTCCCGTGTCGGTCACGGACGTCCGATAGGGGGTCGTGACAATAAATCACCATCCCAATCATTGAGCATTCTTCCAAATCATCTAACATGCATAAACAATTTATTTGGCATCCATACAACCCAACAAATCTAAGAAAATTAATAAATTCCCTCAAAATTTATAAAATTCGTAACTTATGAACCCTGGAGTGAAATCATCTATATAAATCATGATTTGGGTGTTTTCTATGTTCTAAAATAGTTCTAGGGCAATATACTATCAATGGGTAACTCATTTCTACCAAGAAAAATAAGATTGAAGTGGTGGAGACATGATTTTTGGAGGCTTACCTTGCCAAATCCGAGAATGAAGATTTGAGAGTGCTACCCAAGCTCTTCGATGCTCCAAGAGGGTAGATGAAGCTTGTGGGAGCCTTAGATTGTTGGGAAGAAGCAAGAAATTTGATGGAAGTGGGTGCATCCTTCAATTTGTTCTTGATGCCCAAGAGTAAAAGAGGAATGGAGAAGAAGAGTGGAAGATGAAAGAAGATTGGAAGAGGCGTCTGACTTGTGCAGCTCTTAAATTGCAAATTTGGATTTAAAGAAAATTTGGATATTTGACTTTATTATGGTAAAATAGAGTTTTGATTGGATTTTCTCATCTAGATTTATTGTTGGGTTAGAATAGAAAAATTTAGAAATTTTTGGGTAATCATAGGCCTATTAAAAATATCTGTCACTGAGTCTCTAGCAGATGAGATTTTTCTACCCAGTACAATTTTTATTTTTAAAAAATTCTCCGATTTAAACTATAAGCTCAAAATAATTCATATGATTCATATTTAACCCAACTTATATTTTTCTATTTGAATTTATTATTTATTTTAATTTCTTAAAATCTCAAATCTAAAGCAATTAAAATCTTAATAATAACCCAAAAAATCTTATTTCAGTCCAAAAAATTATTTTTATTTTTATTTAGTCAAAAAGTCCAACCTGAACATCAAAATTCTATCAATTTCATATTATTCCATCATTTCTTAATTAGGATTTTATATATATATATATATATACATTTTTCTATTTATTTACTTGTTTATATATTATTTATTTATTTATTTATTTATTTGTTTATATTTTTTACATTCCAACTCCAAATGATGACCATTCTAAGTCTTATTATATATTTGACTTGATTCCAAAAATACCCCTCGGGTATTACAATCTTCCCTCCTTAAGAATTCCGGTCCTCGAATTTCAATTAAGATACTAACCTTAGTCTTGGAACAAGAAGGGGTAAGTCTTGTGCATCTCGGCTTCTACTTCCCACGTACCTTCCTCCGCCGAATGATTCCTCCATAACACCTTCACCAATGGAATTTCCTTTGACCTCAACTTCCTCGATTGTCTGTCAAGGATTTCCATTGGGACTTCTTCATAGGTCAGCCCTTCTACAAATTGCATCTCTTGCGACTGTACCACATGAGAGAGATCCGGCAAGTAATTCCGCAGCATGGACACATGGAACACTGGATGTACACCTTCCAACTCCGGCGGCAAGGCTAGGCGGTAAGCGACATTTCCCACTCGTTCGAGTATCCCGAACGGTCCCACGTATCTCGGACTCAGCTTCCGTTTCTTGCCAAATCGTATCACTCCCTTCATTGGGGAAACCTTCATAAACACTTGGTCCCCCACGGCAAATTCAAGTTCTCTTCTGCGGTGGTCCGCATAAGACTTCTGTCTACTATGGGCTGTCATCAACCTTCCTCTAGTCAACTTCACATTCTCTAAAGTTTCTTGCAATAGTTTAGGACCAACCACCTTCGATTCACCGACCTCAAACCAACCGATCGGAGACTTGCACCTCCGACCATAGAGAGCTTCAAAAGGTGCTATTTGAATGCTGGCTCGGTAATTATTGTTGTAGGCAAAATCGGCCAATGGTAAGTATTGTTCCTAATTCCCACCGAAGTCCATCACACATGCTCTCAACATGTGCTCTAATATCTGAATGGTCCTCTCTGATTGCTCGTCTGTCTGGGGCTGAAAAGCCGTGCTAAGATCCACCCTCGTCCCCAACGCTTCCTGCAATGCCCTCCAAAATCGAGAAGTAAACTGCGGCCCTCTTTCAGAGATTATTGACACTGGAACACCGTGCAATCTCACAATCTCTGCCAAATATAACCGGGCGTACTGGGCCACTCCGTAAGTGGTCTTCACTGGTAGGAAATGTGCGGACTTGGTCATGTAATCCATAACTACCCACACTGAATCAAACCCCTTCTGTGACCGAGGCAACCGTGTTACAAAATCCATAGTGATCCTTTCCCATTTCCATTCAGGTATTTTAATCTGTTGAAGCATTCAAACAGGTTTCTAATGTTCAGCTTTCACTTGTTGACATACAAGAAACCTGGACACATAGTTTGCCACATCTTTCTTCATCCCGTTCCACCAATATAACTGTTTCAAGTCATGATACTTCTTATTAGCCCCGGGGTGGATAGAGTACGCCGACTTATGTGCCTCGTCTAATATCCTCTCCTTGAGATTTTCGACCAAAGGTACACACAGCCGTCCCTCCAACCTGAGCACCCCTGTCATCAATGGAGAATCGGGTATCACTCATCATCCCTTTTCTCACTGCGTCGATCACTATCTTGAGGTCGGGATCTTGCTCTTGTTTAGCATTGACTTCTTCAATCAGGTTGGACTCTGCTTGAATATGAGCTAGAAGCACATTAGAACCACCGATCTTAAATCGAGTCCCCCTTTGTTCCAGCCCATATATCTCCCGAACTAATGGTCTCCTCACTTCTTCAATGTGAGCTAGACTACGCATAGACTTTCAGCTCAAAGCGTCGGCCACCACATTGGCCTTTCCCGGATGGTATAGTATCGTACAATCATAGTCCCTCAACAATTCCATCCAACGACGTTGCCTCAAGTTTAGATCCTTCTGCTCAAAGATGTACTTAAGGCTCTTGTGGTCTATGTACACTTCACATGTTTCTCCGTAGAGTTAGTGCCTCCATATCTTCAGGGCAAACACTACCATCGCCATTTCGAGATCATGGGTTGGATAATTCTTCTCATGCTTCTTCAATTGCCTTGATGCATAGGCAATCACCCTACCATGCTGCATCAATACACATCCTAACCCAACTCGCGAAGCATCACAGTATACCACGTACCCTCCAGTGCCTTCAGGATGGGTTAGCACTGGAGCTGTGGTCAGGTTATCCTTTAGCTTCTGAAAACTCTCTTCACATTTGTCCGTCCACTCAAACCGTGTCATATGTGCAGCGATTTTTGAGAAATCCTGCACAAACCGCCTGTAATACCCGGCTAAGCCCAAGAAATTCCGTATTTCTGGCACTGAGGTAGGTTGGGACCAACTCTTCACTGCCTCCACCTTACTTGGGTCTATGTGGATTCCCTCTGATGATACCACATGCCCAAGAAAAGCTACCCTACCCAACCAGAATTCGCACTTCGGGAATTTGGCATATAATTTCTCTTCCCTTAACCTTTGCAAGGTCATTCTCAAGTGTTCTGCATGTTCCTTGGAGTTCTTGGAGTTCACCAGAATGTCATCTATAAACACTATGACAAACTGGTTGAAATAAGGTTTAAACACCCTATTCATCAGATCTATAAATGCTGCGGGGGCCTTTGTCAATCCAAAAGACATCACCAAAAATTCGTAGTGTCCGTATCTGGTACGAAATGCAATCTTGGGTACATCCTCTTGCCTAATCTTCAACTGATGATAGCCTGACCGCAGATCAATCTTTGAGAATCGCTTGGTTCCTTGTAGTTGATCAAATAGATCATCTATTCTGGGTAAAGGATATTGGTTGCGGATGGTAGCCTTGTTTAACTTCCGATAATCAATACACAACCGCAAGGTACCGTCCTTCTTCTTGACAAATAGGACCGGTGCACCCCAAGGGGAGACACTGGGTCGTATAAACCCATTGTCTAGCAATTCTTGCAATTGAGTTTGTAATTCCTTCAACTCCCGCGGAGCCATTCGCTAAGGTGGAATAGATATTGGTTGAGTACCCAGCAGTAGGTCTATCCCGAATTCAATCTCTCTATCAGGTGGCAAATCAGGCAACTCTTCAGGAAACACATCTGGGAATTCCCGAACGACGACCACTTAGTTCATGGACTTCTCTACATCCTTGACTCACGTTAAGTAGCCCGTACATCCCTTACTAAGAAGTTTGAGAGCACTCAATGTGGATATCAACCTCGGGTGGCACTTCGCCCCATCACCATGTACCATAAAAGGGTCCTCGCCAGACATGTTGAATTTCACAAATTTGGCCCTGCAGTCCACTACTGCATGTCACGAGGCCAACCAATCCATCCCCAAGATTACATCTAAGTCTACCATGTACAGCAGTCTTAAATCCATCACCGTTTCATGGCCCTCAACCACTATTGGACAAGATTCACATATGTATTCTACCCGTACAGATTCCCCCATAGGTGTAGAGACCAACATTGCGTCTTTAATCTTTGTTGGGCTCTTAGCGATCTTAATAGAAAATGCAGGTGATATGTATGAATGAGTTGAACCAGAATCAAATAGCACATGTGCATTTTTTAGTACAGACTGTGAGGGTACCTGTCACCACAACATTTAAAGCCTGCGCATCCTGTAGAGATAAGGCAAAAACTTTGGCCTATCCTCCTCTTATGGTTCCTGAACCTCTTCCTTCGGCTCCACGACCCCTGCCTCCGCCAGTTATAGGCGGTGGTACTGTTCTAACTAGTGGGGTTGGGATTAGTATTGACCCTAGTGTCTGGTTGCTCTTCACACTAGTTCCTTTCCTCTTCTGAGGACAATCCCTAGGAAGGTGTCCCACTTAGCCACAGTTGAAACAAGCTCCCTTAAGGGTCCAGTAGGTACCGAAATGATTCTTTCCACATTAACCGCATTGGGGCCTCTGACTCCCCGTATGCACACTGCTATGAGCCCTCAGACCACCCTGATATTTACTCCATGCCCCCGAATCTGTGGCAGTCATCGAAGGCTGTCCTGTAGGCCTGCTGGGTCCCATGAGAGTTGGGACTGTGGTGGTACCACCTGTCATCTTCTGCTTCTTCTTCCATACTTCTTGATTCTTATTTCCTACTTGATTTCTTCCCTTGGGATTGGCTGGCTTCCCAAATCTCCTCCTGTTCTCAATAACCCTAGCACAATCAGCCGCATGTGCAAGAGTCTCAAATTGCTTCATCTGTGGTAGTAAAGCTATAAATAGTGGCTCCACTAGTTGCTGTATGAACCTCTTGATCTTAGCTTGTTCATCTGGAACTAACTCTGGGGCAAACTGAGCTAGCTCCGTAAACAACAACTCAAACTCTGTAAACGTCATACTTGAAGTCATCCATAGATCTTCAAATTGTTTCCTCTTTGTATCCCGCGTTCCTTCTGGCAAAAACCGGTCTAAGAATTCTCTATCAAAGTCCTCCCACCGCATCGAGGCTGCTCGTGTGGCGTGACCAGCTTGTACTGACTCCACCCAAATTCTTGCAGCACCCCTCAGCTGGAAGGAAGCAAGCTCGGCTAATTCTTCTCCAAGACATCTCAGCACTCGCCCTATACGAACCATATCATGAAGGAAATGTTGATGATCCTCCTTCTCATCAGTGTTGCAGTAGGTTGGTGGGTTAAGCTTCAGGAACTTAACCACCAGTAATTCTCTGCGAGCTCCCCTTTGCCCTCCAGGTACATCTCTTGGTAACCATACTCTCCCTGGTTCTTCCACCACTTCAATTTCCTGATCTAGTGGAATCTCTTCATCATTAGCGGCTAACCGTTGCACTTCTTGTTGTATCTTACCTCATCTCTGCCCTCAACTCTTCAAACCCAGCAGTTAACATCTCAACAATAGATGGGGCAGCGGTTTCAAGTTGGGGCTCTGGCAATTGACGCCTAATCTCTCTTCCCTGATTGGCCTTCCCTCAGCCACGAGCACGACCTCGGGGTCGGCCCCGTGGAGCACCTCTCTCGACCTGTGCCGATGCTCCATTAGAAGTCTCGGGGTTTCTTCCACCCTGTGTAGCCGCTCTAGTTTTTGGTAACATCCCTGTACTGCACAATGATTTAACACTCCATGAGACCCCTATCACATATCATAATTAGGGAAAGAATTTTAGAAACAAAAATTGACACAATTTCCTGGGTACTCCCACAAGTACCCGCTTAACTCCGGCGTTATGCTCGGGATCATAACGACGGTTCAAGCTGACACCCAGTTATACCATAGCTTCACAAACTTAAGGAAATTAACCAGGCTCTGATACCAACTTTGTCACGAACCCCACCCAGAGGCACGTGACCGACACAGATAAAGGGCCTAACCCTGAGTATGTTAGCCTTAACACCTATTTCATTTAACTATCATTCCCATTCGCGTACACACATTATCAATATATATGGCTCACATCACCTGTGTGGCCTATCTTACACCTGCAATCCACAGCCAAGTGCTGCTTCAGTTTATATGTATACTCAAACACACATAATATATATCCGCCAAATACGTTGCCACACACTCTGGTGTGTGACATATCCTATTCACATGCAAATTCGTATACATAATAATAATAAGTCCTGCAAAATAATCCTGTCTTTAAGTATGTGGAGCTGACAAATCTAGAGTATAATAACCACAAGGTGTAATCAATTCATTACAATATCCAAAATAAAATCAAAGCCACCCACAGAGACAGAATGCGAGTGCTAGCAAAACATCGCCTTCACTGAGCCGACGTGGAAGCCTGACCAGTACCTGTATCTGAAAAGGTAAACCACTAGAGGGTGAGTCAACGACTCAATGAGTGACTCTCCCATCCTAGGCATTGTAGCGGGTACCACTACGACCGGGAAGGGGAGAAACCACATTCCACATACGCATACACTTCAATTCATCTTTGATAATTATATAATTGTTCTCAACCAATAGAACATGTACAAACTCTACTTTAACGGTACCACAACATACTTTAATCATGCATATTGACACGCGTGTATCGAGAAACACCGAACATATATTAACATCCAAGTGTGGTTCACCCGCCAAACTTACGTACCTTTGCTTACCATGTTGCCACCATGACGTGTCGGTCCTCCCTATCTATCTCGATGCTAAGACTTAAACCATCGTCATGGTCGGTTGGATATCGGCCATCGTCATGACAACAAATGATATCATGACTTTTTAAGAAAATAACTTTGTCTTGAGATCACGTGAGGATATCGGCCATCGTCATGGCATGTTCGAAGATAAGGAAATCTAGTCATAGTGCATACCAAGGACATTGAGGGTTTACACTAGTGTTGAGTACCTATATGCTCGGTATCTTACATCAATATGAATAGGAACACGACCCATTCTGGGACCGTCTCCACGTAATGTTATGTTCGGTGGCGCACCTCGGCACCAACCGCCCAGGTGTCCATCTAAATCGGCACTTTCTTGCCCATCATCTCGGGAAGCCCGCTTGGTTCAATCCAGACCAACTCAACATATTAACCAATTAGTAAAGGTGGCGTACTCCTGACCGACTCAACAGAGTATCCACAAGTGTATATATACATGAAGGCAATTTCAAACCTTACCCGACCAAATGCCAACATGAAGGCACTTTCCGAACTTGACCCGATGGAAAGTCGTTACCCTTGGTACCATACATGTTATTGCCATAATTCTTGGGTCAAGCACATATGTGTGCGGAATTCTTTATTGTCACCCATATGTACTTGATCCACCGTATTTGCACTTTAACAATCACAAACAATTCATTGTACAAAATTCCAACAATCGCCAATGTAATGACCGAGTATTACTAGTAAGATTAAAATTACGTATTTACAAATATTCACGTATAAGCAAGCCCACAAATCAAGGTTACCATACAACCCTTGGGGCTAGGATGGAAGGGTCCCTCACCTTGGCCGCTTTACTTAGTAACCCTTGAGCACTCTTGTCTCCAAGGAAGTACTTGAGTCCTAACAAATAGAACACACCAATTAAACTACTTATCTACACATGTGTGTAGCAATTTTCTATAAACTCCATATTAACCAATTTCCACTTATACACCATATCAATGCCTAAATTCCACTACCTAAGCTATGGTCATCATTTGGGAGTTGGTTTTAATTCAAAATAAATTTTACTTTAAGAATTTATATTCAAAAGTTTGCACACAATCTAACTCTATCAATGGAGAGATTTTGCCAAATATAGAAATTTTACTCATTTCTACAAAATTCATAAATCACCATCCCAATCATTGGGCATTCTTCCAAATCATCTAAAATGCATATACAATTTATTTGGCATCCATACAACCCAACAAATCTAAGAAAATTAATAAATTCCCTCAAAATTTATAAAATTCGTAACTTATGAACCCTAGAGTGAAATCATCCATATAAATCATGATTTGGGCGTTTTCTATGTTCTAAAAAAGTCCTAGGGCGATATACTACCAATGGGTAACTCATTTCAACCAAGAAAAATAAGATTGAAGTGGTGGAGACATGATTTTTGGAGGCTTACCTTGCCAAATCCGAGAATGAAAATTTGGGAGTGCTACCCAAGCTCTTTGATGCTCCAAGAGGGTAGATGAAGCTTGTGGGAGCCTTAGATTGTTGGGAGAAAGCAAGAAATTTGATGGAAATGGGTGGATCCTTCAATTTGTTCTTGTTTCCCTAGAGTGAATGAGGAATGGAGAAGAAGAGAGGAAGATGAAAGAAGATTGGAAGAGGCATCTGACTTGTGCAGCTCTTAAATTGCAAATTTGGATTTAAAGAAAATTGGGATATTTGACTTTATTTTGGGATATGGTAAAATAGAGTTTTTATTGGATTTTCTCATCTAGATTTATTGTTGGATAAGAATAGAAAAATTTAGAAATTTTTGGGTAATTATAGGCCTATTAAAAATATCTGTCACTGAGCCTCTAGCAGATGAGAAGTTTCTACCCAGTACAATTTTTATTTTTGCAAAATTCTCAAATTTAACTATAAGCTCGAATAAATCATATGATTCATATTTAACTCAATTTATTTTTTTTACTTGAATTTATTATTTATTTTAATTTCTTAAATTCTCAAATCTAAAGCAATTAAAATTTTAATAATAACCCAAAAAATCTTATTTCAGTCCAAAAAATTATTCATATCCAAATTCTATCATTTTCATATTATCCCATCATTTCTTAATTAGAATTATTTATCTATATATATATACATATATACATATTTCTATTTATTTACTTGTTTATATATTATTTATTTATTTGGTTTTTTTAGATTCCAACTCCAAATGATGACCATTCCACGTCTTACTATATATTTGACTTGATTCTAAAAATACCCCTCGGGTATTACATTAGAGGAGGCGTTAACAAGTGTCGTGCCTTATGGTAAATTCTAACTTTTCTAAATAAATTTATCTATAAATTGAAATAGAAAAAATAAGAATAAAATAAAATGAAAAATCTAATAAATTTTATTTTAAATCGATTCGTTATCAGTTAAATATCTTCTATATACTAAAATAAAATACTCTAGAGAAGATGCTGCCGTATGATAAATAATCTTAACTTTTCCAAATAAAATTATTTAAAAATAAATAGAAAAAAGAAAAATTAAAATTAAAAATGTCACGACCCCCTATCGGACGTTTGTGACCGGCACGGGAGGTAGGATTTCTCCTATCCCGTAAGCCTCTAATTCCTTATTGACATTCTTATATATGCATAACTACCCATTTCTATTACAAACAATTTATAGTATATATGGTCATCCCTATCCGGTGACCTAAGTAGCACGCAATCCACGGCTCGCTCAACGCTGTTTCAGTCTATACATATACACATAATCAATCACACGTACATATAATATACATATTGATCACGTGCTTAAGGACGGGTGATCTATCCTATTCACATGCAGAATCCCTATGTACAGTCAAGCATATATATTCAATCACACACCTGCATAAAATATACATATTGATCACACGCCTCAATGCGTGTGACCTATCCTATTCACATGCGGAAGCCGTATTTTCACACAATCAAGTATTCAGTCACACAATATATAAGTTTACATATTGACCACACGCTCAGTGCGTGTGATCTATCCTATTCACATGCGGAAGTCACATTCATATATATACACATGATATTCATTATATCATAACCTATGATCCCAACAACCAGACCAATCTTTAACCTGTATGAAGCCGACAGTTCTAGAGTGTGACATATACATATATGCATATAGCAACTGTACAAAACAATGCTATACCAAAAGAATATACATATACATCCTGACAAAATACATATATCAATACTACCCACGCGAACAATGAGTGCGGTCTCTAAGTCTGTCCGCCTCCCTGAGATGAAGTGGAAGCGCTCCCGATGCCTATACCACCTGTGTCTGTAACATGTAACATTGGGGTGAGTCAAACAGACTCAGTGAGAGGCTTTCCCATCCCTGGTGTAGTAGCGGGTACCACTACAACTGGGGAAGAGGAGCCAATCACAAACACATACGCATATAACGGGTTTAAATTTCCATATATTAAGTGGTCAGGCAATTAGCATATATTAGATTCACAATATAGAATTTAAAGCATGGTTCTACATACATTTAAATTCACACATACAACGTATCATAGTTTAACATACCACTTCATGTGGATATCCATATTCAACTAACCGTAATCAAACTGGCCCGAAGGCATATCTCCGTTAGGAGAGAATCTGGCCCGAAGGCAATATCTCACATGAGCAATATAGGAACCTAGTTGATCATTCTAGGAACCCCTGGTCCCAAGACTTTACTTGGAACATTAACCTGACCCCAAGACTTCACTTGGAGCATAGCCGGCGACTCATCTGACCTCGGTTTACCCAAGGTAATAGCCACAATGTGGTGTACTCATATACTTTGTATTTCTGAGGGTTTGACTCAAGATAACAGACTCGATTTACCCGGACCACCCGTGATAGACTTGGTTCCCGCGTTGTACCATAAATGACCCCTATGGACCACTACTTATTTATTTTAATTCTTCTTAGGAAATTCTAAGTGTCCAAGTGGTTTTCTAATCCTGAAATCCCTCGGTTTAAAACAAGGTCACCTATGTTCATTTTCTTTGAGAGTTTACATACACCACCACACTTTTTCAGATAATAATTAATAAGGTGAGTTTCTAGTACCACAAGACTCTCCCCATTAAAATTGACTCGATCCTACCCCCGATGTCATATAGGTCCCGAGGACCTTCCTTCCATATAAGGCTCCTTGAGCCACCATCGCATTTACAATTCACATAAACACATATAGCACGTTTTCACATATATTGAAATTTCGGAACAACAATAGCATATTATCTAATATGTAATTCCTACAAATAGGCAAGAAGGCAAACCATATATCCACATCCGCAGTCAACCCTATGAGTCAAGGATAGGAAAGCCCCTCACCTGTTTGGCCCCTCTGATTGGCTCTCAGTGTGCCCGAAGGTCCACTCACAGTATGGTGCCCTATACAATATACTTGAGAGATTCAGAAACTTGAAAATTAATTAGCCAATATCGTGTACATGTAACGCTAATGCTCAAGTTCTCTCTAATTAATTCCATAGACTAGTTGTTGGCTTGGAATGCCCGCAACTAGTTTTCGGAACACCTAACATGCTTCTATTCGTGTCCAACGCTTTCTTAATCACACTATTCGGAAGCTTTGACTTGGGAATGCAAGGTTACCCAATTCCACCTCTATGTGTCCATATAAACTTCCATTACCCAAGTCTTGAATTTAAGGCTCAAGAGAATCATAAATCCTACTTGTCCAAGCTTTCCATTTATCAAAATAACCTTGAACACTTCACCTACACATGAATACGTACCCGAACCCGAATACGCGTAAAATTAGAAAATTGCCTCTTTTTTTCCCGAACGGGGTTCCGGGTAAGACGGGAATTACTCGGGTTTTAATCCCTCGTACATTCCAATAACTTTTAATAATTATATAATTATAATTCAACCTTTCAATGCACCCCAAATAATTCCACAACACCCTTAAACCTTAACAACCACATTTTCCTACACTTTTTCCAACCCGGATAAATTCCATCAATTTGGTTCCGGTTCCTAAGCTTCCAACTCACTTCCTAACATGCAAATACTTCAATTTAGGACCCAGAATACTCAGATTGAATCAATTGGGGTCTTTCCAAAAATCCCTAAAATTGATAAAATTGGGGTTTGAGAGTTTCGGGACTTCTCACCTCGATTCAACCGGTTAGGAGGATGATACGGAGTAGAGGAGACTCCCAGCTACCTTCCCCGGTGAAGACACGGCGTTTTCCAGCGAGAAAGCTCTCTCCCTCTTGTTTCTCTCTCTAGCCCGAACTCTCTCTCTCTCTAGCACAACGAAGGCGACTACGGCTCCGGTGGACGCGACTCCGGCCACCACCGTGCTCAGCCCGTGCGTTTTCCGTTCGTCCGTGAGCTTCCTTCGTGCGATGGCCAGCCCTCTCTTTCTCTCCGTGCGTTTTCTTCTCTGCTTCTTTTCCTTATGCGTTTTCTTCTCTGCTTCTTTTCTTTTGCTTTCTTTCTTTCTATTATATATATATATATGTATGTATATTTATATAATTAAAATCTATGTGTATTCCTATCACAAAAGAAAATCTGATGTAATAATAAAATAAAATAAAGAAAAAAAATAATATTTTCCACTCTTACATTAATTAATTTAATTTAATCTCCGATGCTAGTTAAAATATCCCCGGGTATTACAAAAAATCAAATAAATCTCATTTTAAATTGATTAATTGTCTTTTAGATATGTAGATAAATTTTCAAAAATAAAATAGTATATGATGTTACCAAAATCTAATATGACGCAAATATTTCATAAATAAATCTAACATAAACATAAATAAATAATAAATAATCAACTAAATTTTAATTAAAAAATAATGTGATTTAATTTTAACAAAATATTCAAATAACATTTATAGTTATGATTTCAAATCAAATTTGAATATGTAATACATTTTTGTGGAACAAAAAATATTTACAAAAAAAAAAACATAACTACACATGTAATTTCTATATAAGAAAAAAATCTGTCATAGAAATGTTATTAAATTTCTTCTTTGCCAATAAATTTTTCAACTTTAATATAATTCAAAATTAATTTGAATTAAACGAAATGAAATTTCCCCAAATTAAAGTCCCAAATTAGTTAGCTTAGAGAGTGAGATATGATAAAGTCAACATAAATATTGAAAAAGTTTATAAATTAATCTTTCGCACACAACAATATGCCTGGCCAAAGAGTATATTGGCTCTCGATATTTGGGTGCCAATTAATAAAAATATTCCAATAGTTCACAAGAGGAGATGCTAACCATGGAGTATATTGACTTGTGTAGTTGCATGTTATTTAATAAAAGTGTTGCGTATAGGTGTATGTATCTCACTACAAAAAACTTGTAATTTACTGACAATTATTTAGTGACGGGTTTTTTAAACTGCCAGAAAATTACATAATTTTTTGCAGTTATAGACCCGTCAGTAAATAAATTCAATTTCTGATGCTTTTTCTAAATTTCTAGCGGTCAAACTGCCAAAAAAGAAATATTTTTTTTTAGCAAACCCTAAAAGGTTACAGGCGTAAGAAAATACGTAGCGACGCGCGGACCATTTTCAGTTCCCTCCATTTTTCTTCTTTCGATCGATCTGTTCCTTATCTCTCCATTTTTATTTCAATACGCATTCTTATCTCCAAGTCGCAAGCTCTTCTTCTCCATTTTCATTTTCAGTTCCCTCATTCGCGCGAGAAGCCATTAACGGCTTTGTTGACGACGACAGTGGTCCGTGCTTTCGTGCTCATATTCGATTAATCTTTCGCACACAACAATATGCCTGGCCAAAGAGTATATTGGCTCTCGATATTTGGGTGCCAATTAATAAAAATATTCCAATAGTTCACAAGAGGAGATGCTAACCATGGAGATATTGACTTGTGTAGTTGCATGTTATTTAATAAAAGTGTTGCGTATAGGTGTATGTATCTCACTACAAAAAACTTGTAATTTACTGACAATTATTTAGTGACGGGTTTTTTAAACTGCCAGAAAATTACATAATTTTTTGCAGTTATAGACCCGTCAGTAAATAAATTCAATTTCTGATGCTTTTTCTAAATTTCTGGCGGTCAAACTGCCAAAAAAGAAATATTTTTTTTGCAAACCCTAAAAGGTTACAGGCGTAAGAAAATACGTAGCGACGCGCGGACCATTTTCAGTTCCCTCCATTTTTCTTCTTTCGATCGATCTGTTCCTTATCTCTCCATTTTTATTTCAATACGCATTCTTATCTCCAAGTCGCAAGCCTCTTCTTCTCCATTTTCATTTTCAGTTCCCTCATTCGCGCGAGAAGCCATTAACGGCTTTGTTGACGACGACAGTGGTCCGTGCTTTCGTGCTCATATTCGATTAATCTTTCGCACACAACAATATGCCTGGCCAAAGAGTATATTGGCTCTCGATATTTGGGTGCCAATTAATAAAAATATTCCAATAGTTCACAAGAGGAGATGCTAACCATGGAGTATATTGACTTGTGTAGTTGCATGTTATTTAATAAAAGTGTTGCGTATAGGTGTATGTATCTCACTACAAAAAACTTGTAATTTACTGACAATTATTTAGTGACGGGTTTTTTAAACTGCCAGAAAATTACATAATTTTTTGCAGTTATAGACCCGTCAGTAAATAAATTCAATTTCTGATGCTTTTTCTAAATTTCTGGCGGTCAAACTGCCAAAAAAGAAATATTTTTTTTTTGCAAACCCTAAAAGGTTACAGGCGTAAGAAAATACGTAGCGACGCGCGGACCATTTTCAGTTCCCTCCATTTTTCTTCTTTCGATCGATCTGTTCCTTATCTCTCCATTTTTATTTCAATACGCATCCTTATCTCCAAGTCGCAAGCCTCTTCTTCTCCATTTTCATTTTCAGTTCCCTCATTCGCGCGAGAAGCCATTGACGGCTTTGTTGACGACGACAGTGGTCCGTGCTTTCGTGCTCATATTCGATTAATCTTTCGCACACAACAATATGCCTGGCCAAAGAGTATATTGGCTCTCGATATTTGGGTGCCAATTAATAAAAATATTCCAATAGTTCACAAGAGGAGATGCTAACCATGGAGTATATTGACTTGTGTAGTTGCATGTTATTTAATAAAAGTGTTGCGTATAGGTGTATGTATCTCACTACAAAAAACTTGTAATTTACTGACAATTATTTAGTGACGGGTTTTTTAAACTGCCAGAAAATTACATAATTTTTTGCAGTTATAGACCCGTCAGTAAATAAATTCAATTTCTGATGCTTTTTCTAAATTTCTAGCGGTCAAACTGCCAAAAAAGAAATATTTTTTTTTAGCAAACCCTAAAAGGTTACAGGCGTAAGAAAATACGTAGCGACGCGCGGACCATTTTCAGTTCCCTCCATTTTCTTCTTTCGATCGATCTGTTCCTTATCTCTCCATTTTTATTTCAATACGCATTCTTATCTCCAAGTCGCAAGCCTCTTCTTCTCCATTTTCATTTTCAGTTCCCTCATTCGCGCGAGAAGCCATTAACGGCTTTGTTGACGACGACAGTGGTCCGTGCTTTCGTGCTCATATTCGATTAATCTTTCGCACACAACAATATGCCTGGCCAAAGAGTATATTGGCTCTCGATATTTGGGTGCCAATTAATAAAAATATTCCAATAGTTCACAAGAGGAGATGCTAACCATGGAGTATATTGACTTGTGTAGTTGCATGTTATTTAATAAAAGTGTTGCGTATAGGTGTATGTATCTCACTACAAAAAACTTGTAATTTACTGACAATTATTTAGTGACGGGTTTTTTAAACTGCCAGAAAATTACATAATTTTTTGCAGTTATAGACCCGTCAGTAAATAAATTCAATTTCTGATGCTTTTTCTAAATTTCTGGCGGTCAAACTGCCAAAAAAGAAATATTTTTTTTTGCAAACCCTAAAAGGTTACAGGCGTAAGAAAATACGTAGCGACGCGCGGACCATTTTCAGTTCCCTCCATTTTTCTTCTTTCGATCGATCTGTTCCTTATCTCTCCATTTTTATTTCAATACGCATTCTTATCTCCAAGTCGCAAGCCTCTTCTTCTCCATTTTCATTTTCAGTTCCCTCATTCGCGCGAGAAGCCATTAACGGCTTTGTTGACGACGACAGTGGTCCGTGCTTTCGTGCTCATATTCGATTAATCTTTCGCACACAACAATATGCCTGGCCAAAGAGTATATTGGCTCTCGATATTTGGGTGCCAATTAATAAAAATATTCCAATAGTTCACAAGAGGAGATGCTAACCATGGAGTATATTGACTTGTGTAGTTGCATGTTATTTAATAAAAGTGTTGCGTATAGGTGTATGTATCTCACTACAAAAAACTTGTAATTTACTGACAATTATTTAGTGACGGGTTTTTTAAACTGCCAGAAAATTACATAATTTTTTGCAGTTATAGACCCGTCAGTAAATAAATTCAATTTCTGATGCTTTTTCTAAATTTCTGGCGGTCAAACTGCCAAAAAAGAAATATTTTTTTTTGCAAACCCTAAAAGGTTACAGGCGTAAGAAAATACGTAGCGACGCGCGGACCATTTTCAGTTCCCTCCATTTTTCTTCTTTCGATCGATCTGTTCCTTATCTCCTTTTTATTTCAATACGCATCCTTATCTCCAAGTCGCAAGCCTCTTCTTCTCCATTTTCATTTTCAGTTCCCTCATTCGCGCGAGAAGCCATTGACGGCTTTGTTGACGACGACAGTGGTCCGTGCTTTCGTGCTCATATTCGATTAATCTTTCGCACACAACAATATGCCTGGCCAAAGAGTATATTGGCTCTCGATATTTGGGTGCCAATTAATAAAAATATTCCAATAGTTCACAAGAGGAGATGCTAACCATGGAGTATATTGACTTGTGTAGTTGCATGTTATTTAATAAAAGTGTTGCGTATAGGTGTATGTATCTCACTACAAAAAACTTGTAATTTACTGACAATTATTTAGTGACGGGTTTTTTAAACTGCCAGAAAATTACATAATTTTTTGCAGTTATAGACCCGTCAGTAAATAAATTCAATTTCTGATGCTTTTTCTAAATTTCTGGCGGTCAAACTGCCAAAAAAGAAATATTTTTTTTTTGCAAACCCTAAAAGGTTACAGGCGTAAGAAAATACGTAGCGACGCGCGAACCATTTTCAGTTCCCTCCATTTTTCTTCTTTCGATCGATCTGTTCCTTATCTCTCCATTTTTATTTCAATACGCATCCTTATCTTCAAGTCGCAAGCCTCTTCTTCTCCATTTTCATTTTCAGTTCCCTCATTCGCGCGAGAAGCCATTGACGGGTTTGTTGACGACGACAGTGGTCCGTGCTTTCGTGCTCATATTCGATTCTTCGGTGTTGCTCTCACTCTGTATCACTCCGTTTCGCCGTCGTCATCAGCTCCGTAGGCGCATCGGTAGCTTCTCGCTCTGTCTTTTTCACTTTCGTTGAATGTTTTTGCAGATAAGTTTGATTGAATAACTGCTGGATAAAATTGAGTCTTATTTCTTTGCTTTTGCTCATATCTTAGAATCTAAAGACGCAATCTGATTTCAACTTTTTATATTATCAAACAATTTGGGGAAAATGCAAGAAAACGCCAAGATTGTGTCAACAGTTTGATATTGACTTGCATAATTGTTTCAATCTGAGAGGAAAGGAACTTTTTGCATTTATAATGAAGTATTTGTGTAATCGGCTTACTCCACTCTAATTCAGACGATACAGTTTCTTGTGGTATTGTATTGCATTATTATTCTGTATTTGTGGCTTGATTTAAGCAATTGTTGTCTTGGATATTGAACTGTGATCAAATAGAATCTGTAAATACACTTGTTAGGCTATGTTCACAATTACTTAGGGCTCAATGTTGAAATTTGTTTCAATTAGTTTGTTGGAGTCGATGGAGAAATTAAAAAGGATAAGGATGTGACCAGGTTAATGATGGTTTTATATTTAAATCTTTATATTATTGTGTGATAACAAACCAACAATGAAAATAATTCAATCATATATATTCTTTAATTCTTTCCTTCGTTCTTTAAGAATAAGAAAAAGGTAGCAGTAAAAGTTCATTGAAATATTACAAAATTTCAAATTTAATAGCCACTTGATTATTAGAGAGCTTAAAATATAGATAGAGAAGTGCCCATTCACATGGCTTGTATTTATCAGTCTATGACACAAAAATTAATATTCGTTGCTTGGTGGTATTTTCCTTTTTTGTTTGTATGTGACATACTGTAGCTTGTATATTTAAATTCCTGAGCTTTGTTTTAAGTATACCTGTGACTTCTTTAGCTTTTATAAATGTTGATGTTATACTAAGTTTTAGAGAATAAAAACTTAGGTAACTTCTAAGTGTATGTTAGGTCATTATCCTTTTAGAATTCATTTTCAATTGAGATTAGTTGTTAGTTTATTCCTTTTTAATTTCTTTTAGGATCCAATATAGAGCCATGTTTGCTAATGCTAGCATTTCAACTATTAGTATATGGCTTTCTGTATAGTGCTAGCCTCCTAAATGGATCCAAATGAATCAAGTCCAAAACTTGGTAAATACCATTAACATGCGCCCTGAAAAGATAGAAAGAGGCATATCTCACACGGTCACAGCACTCACTTGACCTTTTTAGCATCAGTATGATCTTTCACTCTGCAAACCTAAGAACCTTTCAGAAGAATGTGTTAAAACTTGGACTGGGGCAACCAGAATCAAATTGGGATCAGACACAGCCGCCTAATGCATGCTTGGCATTAATTTGAAGATTGTAGGCTCTGGTTTTTTGACAATGTTGTGGACAGTATAAATAGAAAGAAAGTAATTAAGGTCTATAGGTATAAAGAAGATAAATTAAAGGACCTCATAAATTGAACTTGGGATTTTGTCCTCCATAGAAAACTAGGAGAAGTAGATAACTCAATTTGAAGTGACCAGAGTAACACATATCACCTGTCACGACCCCAAATAGGGAGTACGTGACCGGCACGGGAATAGATTTTTACCTCTAAACCCGTAAGCCTTATCCTGTAAACATGATTATAACTACCCTGCTATACAATCAATATATATTTATCATACTAGTGGCCACACCTCACTGGTGGCCTAATTAACCTGCAATCCACGGTTCGCTCAATACCGCTTCAGCTCAATCCAGTGTATAGATATATTCATCAGCACTCATAATGTAAATATTAATATCATATTGACCGTACGTATCAATACGTACGATCCTATTCACATACAGCAAGCACACATAATATATATCCATATCATATTGACCGTACGCCTCAATGCGTACGATCTATCCTATTCACATGCAGAAGTTTATATACTCAAACATAAATCCTAGTTTATCCCCAACTGGACCTGTCTTTAAGTACATGTGAAGCCGACAATTCTAGAGTAAGTACATATCAAAAGCTGTAAATGTATATATAAAACTCTTACAACTTTAAAATATATACAACAAGTGAAATCAAAATAACCAAAAGGAGTCCACCCACGCGAACAAAAGCGTAAGGATGGTCTGATGTCCGTATCACTGTCCGGATGTCGATGCCTGCCCGATCCCTGTATCTGAAACATTGAAGCAGAGGGAGTGAGTCAAACAGACTCAGGGAGAAGCTTCCCATCCTCGGTGTAGCGGCGGGTACCACTACAGCTGGGGAAAGGGAAACATCCACAATCACATGCGCATGAAAGTCCAATTTATCAAATGTTATATTACGATCAGGCAATATTAATATAACATTAAAATCAAAGATAAACCTACGGATCATGCTTTTCTATCATGCTTCTCATAATCAAACAACCATAATTAACATATCATATGAAAACTGTAACTCAATCAACAACTTACCCCCTTGCTTGTACTGTTCGGCGTATCTCATGTCATCACATGGATACCCTTCAGTACCTCTTTACCTGTAGTCAAACACACATATACAAATACTTTCATATATAACAGTTTAGGAACAGCAATAGCATGTTAACCGCTAAATAATTCTTACAAATAGGCTAGTAGGCAAACCACATATCCACATCCTCAATCAACCCTGTAGGGCAAGGATGGGAAACCCCTCACCTGGACGGTTTCCTTGCGCTAGTCCTGGAATAACTCCCGCTCCGGACGAGTCGTGGTTTCCTAACGAATGCATTCATGTTGTTAACATCTCAAACTGTATGCAATTCATATGCATATGACATGTTCGTACCTAAAAATGCATCTAGACGTCGCCAAGAACCGAGTTCTTGGTCTTATCCGTCTTCCCTCTCTTCCATGAGAGTCTCAAGTGCTACATACTTGGTTTCGTATAATTATCGCTCACCTTGAATTAAATTTTAGAGCCTTGGATTTGAGTTACTAAACCTCAATATACTCTTAAATTATCCTACTTAAGGTTTCCTAATAATTACAAGGAAATAAAGTTGCTACTTTAAAATTTGGGCTTTATTGTTCCGCAAGTTTCCATCCTTGAGAAACAAGAAAGTACTTAAAATAATTCTTAATGCTTGATAGCATATTTAGAATTTTTCTAGGGTGTTTAAGATTGAAAATAAGATGTTTGGAGCCCTCAATATCACCCTTAAAGTGTAATTGGACAATCTGAGCAGGGACCCGGCACGTTAATGTCAAGGTTCCACATTAGTAACCTCGGGCCAGCTCTCCACGAGTCTTATACAGCTAATACTTCAACAATATAATTTCAGTAATTCCAATCCAAGCCTATTTACTCAAATCCAAGCTCAATCCTAATTATCACAATTTTCCCAATTTATGAATAATTAGAATTTCAACCCCAAATCCTTTCAAATTCGAATTCGGCTAAACCCGAGGGTATAGTCTTGATTCTTACCCCAACTAAGTGTTCAAGAACACTTCCTAGGTCTCAATCTACCCTTGAAACAATCCAATCGAAGGTGGATCGAAGAAATCCCTAAAAATAAAGAAATTGGGGGGTTTCGAATGAAATTGGGGTTACGACCTTTGATTCGATCGTGGAAGGTGTAGGAGACGTCGTACCCGAGCTCCGGTGACTTTTCTGGCGTCGGCTAGCTCTCCCCGGTCACTTTTCCGGCAAAACCCCCTCTTTTCCTCCTTCCTCCTTCACGCCACTTCTCTCTCTCTCTCTTCTTTCTCTCTCTCGATTTGTTCTTCTTTCTTTCTTTCTTTCCTTTTACTTTCTTTCTTTTCTTTTTTCTATCTTAAGTAACCCACGGCACATATTCTTTTTTTTAACAAAATTAATTAAATTATAAATAATATATATTATAATAAAAATAAAATAATTAACTAAATAATAATAAATTAGCTAAATAATAATTATTATATTAAAGAAGAGTTTGACAAAAAGATCCCCAATTTAATCTTCCTTTTCCAATTAATTTTTTTTATTTTCTCTTATATCCCAAATTAGATACCCAAAAAATATTCCTTACTCTCTTTTTCCCATTTAATTCAGGTTTCCAGTTCCTTAGGTCCTGAATTAAGTCCAAAAATTTATTTTCTACTTCTTTTCTTTCCTTTTATTTTATTTTAAACTTAAAAAATTTTCTCGGGTATTACAATCTTCCCCCCTTAAGAAATTCGGTCCCTGAATTTCAATTATCATACTAACCTTAGTCTTGAAATAGGTAAGGATATGTTCTGCGCATCTCAGCCTCAACTTCCCACGTTGCTTCCTCAACCGAATGGTTTCGTCATAGGACTTTCACCAATGGTATTTCTTTCGATCTTAGCTTCTTCAACTGGTGATCTAAGATTTCCACTGGCATTTCCTCATAAGTCAGACTTTCAGCTAGTTGTACTTCCTGGGGTTGGATTACATGAGAGGGATCTGGCAGGTACTTGCGAAGCATAGACACGTGAAACACCGGATGAACTTCTTCCAACTCCGCTGGCAATTCTAGACGGTAGGCAACGTTTCCCACCGCTCTAGAATCTCAAACGGTCCGATGTATCTTGGACTTAGCTTGCCTTTCTTGCCAAATCTCATCACGCCCTTCATCGGTGAAATTTTTAAGAACACCTGCACCCACAGCAAACTCTAACTCTCTTCTCCGGTTGTCAGCATACGACTTCTGCGTACTCTGAGCCGTGGCAAGCCTTTCTCTAATGGACTTTATCTTGTCCAAAGCATCCTGCACAAGTTCTGGACCAACCAACTTGGCCTCCCCGACCTCGAACCACCCAATCGGTGACCTGCACTTCCGACCGTACAAGGCCTCGAAGGGTGCCATCTGAATACTGGATTGGTAACTGTTGTTGTAGGCAAACTCCGCTAATGGCAGGTATTTCTCCCACCCTCCGCCGAAATCCATAACACATGCTCTTAGCATGTCCTCTAAAATCTGAATGGTCCTCTCAGATTGCCTATCTGTTTGGGGATGAAATGCTGTACTCAGATCAACCCTCGTCCCCAATGCCTCCTGCAATGCTCTCCAGAATCGAGAGGTAAACTGTGGCCCCCTGTCAGAGATAATCGACACTAGTACTCCGTGCAACCTCACTATCTCTGATAGGTACAACTGGGCATACTGACCCACTCCGTAAGTGGTCTTAACTGGCAGGAAATGGGCGGACTTGGTCATCCGATCAACGATTACCAAAACTGAATCGAATCCCCTCTGTGATCGCGACAATCCTGTTAAATAATCCATAGTAATTCTCTCCCACTTCCATTCAGGAATTTCTATCTGTTGAATTGTTCCGGCGGGCTTTTGGTGTTCAGCCTTAACCTGCTGACACACTAGACATCTAGATACGTAGTTTGCCACATCCTTCGTCATACCATTCCACCAGTACAATTCTCTCAGATCTTGATACATTTTATTACTACCCGGATGGATTGTGTACGCTGTCTTGTGTGCCTCATCAAGAATTCTTTCTTTCAACCCATCTACCATAGGTACACACAGTCGTCCTTCCAACCGAAGTATGCCATTGTCATCTATGGAGAATCGGACGTCGTCCTTCTCCCCCTTAACCACTGTATCTCTGATCTGTTTGAGGTCGGCGTCTGGATCTTGCTTGGATTTAACCTCTTCGGCTAGAGTTGACTTGGCTTGGACATGGGCTAGAAACAAGTCGGAGTCTTCAATTTCAAACTGAGTTCCAAACTGTTCTAGCTCATGTATTTCCCGAATTAACGGCCTTCGTACTTCATTGATATGGGCTAAGCTACCCATTGACTTTCGGCTCAAAGCGTCTGCCACCACATTCGCTTACCAGGATGGTACAAAATCATGCAGTCATAGTCTTTCAACAACTCCATCCACCTGCGTTGTCTCAGATTCAGATCTTTCTGCTCGAAAATATACTTAAGGCTCTTGTGGTCTTGTACACCTCACATGTTTCGCCATGAAGGTAGTGCCTCCAAATCTTCAAGGCAAATACCACCGCTACCATTTCAAGATCGTGAGTTGGGTAGTTCTTTTCGTGCTTCCGGATTTGCCTAGATGCATAAGCAATCACCTTTCCATGTTGCATAAGAACACACCCTAACCCAACTCGTGAAGCATCACAGTAAACCACATACCCTCCGGTGCCCTCAGGAAGAGCCAACACCGGTGTTGTGGTGAGACTTTCCTTCAGCTTCTGAAAACTCTCTTCACACTTGTCATCCCATATAAACTTTACCCCTTTCTGAGTTATCTTTGTAAGAGGTGCAGCAACTCTCGAAAAGTCCTGCACAAACCTTCTATAGTATCCAGCCAACCTAGAAAACTGCGGATCTCCGTGACTGAGGTAGGCTGGGACCAATTCTTCACGGCTTCCACCTTGCTCGAATCAACATGGATTCCCTCTGAAGATACCACGTGATCGAGAAATGCAACTTTATCAAGCCAAAACTCGCATTTTGAAAACTTAGCATACAATTTCTCTTCTCTCAGCTTCTGTAATGCCAGTCTCAAATGCTCTGCGTGCTCCTCAGCATTCTTGGAATAAACTAGAATGTCATCTATGAATACAATGACAAACCGGTCTAAAAATGGCTTGAAAACCCGATTCATCATGTCCATAAAAGCTGCTGGTGCATTAGTTAGCCCGAACGACATGACTAGAAACTCATAATGGCCGTATCGGGTTCGAAAAGCAGTCTTGGGCACATCTTCTTTTCTAATCTTCAACTGATGATACCCTGATCGTAGATCGATCTTTGAAAACCTCTTAGCACCTTGCAACTGGTCGAACATATCATCGATTCTTGGAAGTGGATATTGATTGCAAACCGTTACCTTATTCAACTTTCGGTAATCGATACACAATCTTAAAGTTCCATCCTTCTTCTTCACGAATAGAACCGGTGCACCCCAAGGTGAAAAACTGGGTCTGATGAAACCCTTATCTAGTAATTCCTGTAACTGCGTGTGTAGCTCCTTCAACTCCTTCGGAGCCATTCTATAGGGTGGTGCAGAAATCGGCTGAGTACCTGGTAAAAGCTCGATCTCAAATTCAATCTCTCGATCAGGCGGCAAACCAGGCAAATCGTCAGGAAATACATCAAGAAATTCCCGAACCACCGGTACCTGATTCGCAGGAAGTACTTCTTTCGTAGTATCCCTCAGAAAAACCAGATATCCTTTACACCCTTTCTCGAGTAGCTTGGAAGCTTTCATTGCTGAAATTAGACTCGGATATGGTGCAGCACCATCACCCCGCACCACAAATGGCTCTTCATCCGGCATATTGAATTTCAAACACTTCGCCCTGCAATCAACTACTCACTACTGCATGACAGATGCCAACCAATCCATACCCAGAATGACATCCAGGTCTACCATGTTAGTAGTCGTAGGTCCACAACTGTTTCATGACCCTCGACCACAACCACACATGACTCATAGACGTACTTGACTTGTACTGATTCACCCATCGGAGTAGAGACCATTTCTGTCTCCTTCAACCTAGTCGGGCTTTTCTCAACTTTCCGTGAAAATGCATGTGAGATGTAGGAATGTGTTGAACCAGAATCAAATAATACATGGCTGGAGAGAGCATACTGAAAGTGTACCTGTCACTACTGCATTTGAGGCATGTGCATCCTGTCGAGACAAAGCAAACACCCGTGCATGTCCTCCCCCTGGTGCACCTGGGCCTCTACCTCCTGCTCCTGCTCCTCTACCTCTGCCCACTCCTGAAGTGTTGACTTGGGGTGGTACAATTCTAACCGGTGGGGCTGCAATTGGAGTACTGCCCGGAGTAGGATTTCTCTTGACACTTGTATTACTCTTCCTCTGCGGACATTCCTTAGCCATGTGCCCGAACTGTCCACAGTTTAACAACCTCTCTTCATAACTTTGCACTCTCCAAAATGAAATCTTCCACATGTTCCACACTGCGGTCTCTGGCTACCGCCCTGACTACTGCCTTGGAACCTCTGCCCACCTTGGGTGTTACTCCTCCCAGAACTTGTGGTAATAACAGACTGCCCACCAACTTGTCCTGCATAATTTGGAACTATACCAGAATTACCAGCTATCTTTTGCTTCTTCTTCCATCCCTGTCCATCACTACCTGTCAGTAACTTGTTCTTGGGATTCGCCGATGTCCCAAACTTCTTTCTATTTTCAATTACCCTGGCACAATCAGTAGCCTGTGCTAGAGTTTCAAGCTGACCACATTGCGGCAGTAGAACTACAAACAATGGCTCTAACCAACCTGTGGATAAACCTCTTAATCAACTCCCTCTCATCGGGAACCAATTCTGGAGCATATTGAGCTAGCTCCGTGAACTGCAGCTCAAAATCAGTCACTGACATATTCGGCGTCATCAACAAATCTTCAAACTGTTGACGCTTGGCATACCTCATTCCTTCAGATAGAAACTGACCCAGGAATTCCCTCTGAAAATCTTCCCAGGTCATTGGAGCAACTCTCCTTGCATATCTCTTCTGTACTGATTCAAACCAAACCCGTGCAGCGCCTCTTAACTGAAACGAGGCAAGTTCCACCATCTCTCCTCCTGGACACCTCAGTAACTGCCCAATTCTGATTATATCACGGAGGAAATGTTGAGGGTCCTCCTTGGTTTCGGTTCCGCAAAAGGTAGGCGGATTTAGCTTCAGGAATTTAGTAATCGGTAATTCTCTCGAAACTCCCCTCGGTCTCCGGGGCACGTCCCTTTGTTGCCATCCCCTTCTTGGTTCTTCCTCCCTTTCCTCAACCATTTCAGTTTCCTGTTCAGCCGATATCACTTGCTCTTCTTCCTCGCCGACAACTAAAAGACGGACTTCTTGTTGAATTTGGCGGGTCATTTCAGCTCTCAATTCCTGAAATCCAACAGTCAGCATCTCAGCAACTGACGGAGCACCCGTCTAAACCTGTGGCTCTGGGTTTTGTTGCCTATGCACTTCTCTTTCTTGTGTCCTACCACGACCGCGAGCACGGCCTCTAGCATGGCCTCTAGCTCGGCCCCTGGGAGGCACTCTCTCCTCCCGAACGGACTCCTCATCTGTACGTGCAAGGACTCTACCGCCCCTCCTAGCCTGCCTAGTAGTCGGCTGCATCCCTGTACTGCACAAAAATGTCACCTGATAAGCATTTGCATAATCTATCATAGATTAAGAAGGAATGAAAGAAAGGCTGACTCAAATTATCCTGGGTACTCCCACAAGTGCCTGTTTAATGCAACGTTGTGCCCAGGTTTCACAACGAAGCTTAAACCGACACCCGGTCATACCAATGGCTTCACATGACTTAAAGAATAACCAGTCTCTGATACCAAGTTTGTCATGACCCTAAATAGGGAGTATGTGACCGGCACGGGAATAGATTTTTACCTCTAAACCCGTAAGCCTTATCCTGTAAACATGATTATAACTAACCCGCTATACAATCAATATATATTTTTTCATACTAGTGGCCACACCTCACTGGTGGCCTAATTAACCTGCAATCCACGGTTCGCTCAATACCGCTTCAACTCAATCCAGTGTATAGATATATTCATCAGCACTCATAATGTAAATATTAATATCATATTGACCGTACGATCTATCCTATTCACATGCAGCGCAAACAATATATATCCATATCATATTGACCGTACGCCTCAATGCGTACGATCTATCCTATTCACATGCAGAAGTTTATATACTCAAACATAAATCCTAGTTTATCCCCAACTGGACCTGTCTTTAAGTACATGTGAAGCCGACAATTCTAGAGTAAGTACATATCAAAAGCTGTAAATGTATATATAAAACTCTTACAACTTTAAAATATATACAACAAGTGAAATCAAAATAACCAAAAGGAGTCCACCCACGCGAACAAAAGCGTAAGGATGGTCTGATGTCCGTATCACTGTCCGGACGTCGATGCCTGCCCGATCCCTGTATCTGAAACATTGAAGCAGAGGGAGTGAGTCAAACAGACTCAGTGAGAAGCTTCCCATCCTCGGCGTAGCGGCGGGTACCACTACAGCTGGGGAAAGGGAAACATCCACAATCACATGCGCATGAAAGTCCAGTTTATCAAATGTTATATTACGATCAGGCAATATTATATAACATTAAAATCAAAGATAAACCTACAGATCATGCTTTTCTATCATGCTTCTCATAATCAAACAACCATAATTAACATATCATATGAAAACTGTAACTCAATCAACAACTTACCCCTTTGCTTGTACTGTTCGGCGTATCTCATGTCATCACATGGATACCCTTCAGTACCTCTTTACCTGTAGTCAAACACACATATACAAATACTTTCATATATAATAGTTTAGGAACAACAATAGCATGTTAACCGCTAAATAATTCTTACAAATAGGCAAGTAGGCAAACCACATATCCACATCCTCAATCAACCCTGTAGGGCAAGGATGGGAAACCCCTCACCTGGACGGTTTCCTTGCGCTAGTCTTGGAGTAACTCCCGCTCCGGACGAGTCGTGGTTTCCTAACGAATGCATTCATGTTGTTAACATCTCAAACTGTATGCCATTCATATGCATATGACATGCTCGTACTAAAAATGCATCTAGACGTCGCCAAGAACCGAGTTCATGGTCTTATCCGTCTTCCCTCTCTTCCATGAGAGTCTCAAGTGCTACATACTTGGTTTCGTATAATTATCGCTCACCTTGAATTAAATTTTAGAGCCTTGGATTTGAGTTACTAACCTCAATATACTCTTAAATTATCCTACTTAAGGTTTCCTAATAATTACAAGGAAATAAAGTTGCTACTTTAAAATTTGGGCTTTATTGTTCCGCAAGTTTCCATCCTTGAGAAACAAGAAAGTACTTAAAATAATTCTTAATGCTTGATAGCATATTTAGAATTTTTCTAGGGTGTTTAATATTGAAAATAAGAGGTTTGGAGCCCTCAATATCACCCTTAAAGTGTAATTGGACAATCCGAGCAGGGACCCGGCACGTTAATGTCAAGGTTCCACATTAGTAACCTCGGGCCAGCTCTCCACGGGTCTTATACAGCTAATACTTCAACAATATAATTTCAGTAATTCTAATCCAAGCCTATTTACTCAAATCCAAGCTCAATCCTAAGTATCACAATTTTCCCAATTTATGAATAATTAGAATTTCAACCCCAAATCCTTTCAAATTCGAATTCGGCTAAACCCAAGGGTATAGTCTTGATTCTTACCCCAACTAAGTGTTCAAGAACACTTCCTAGGTCTCAATCTACCCTTGAAACAACCCAATCGAAGGTGGATCGAAGAAATCCCTAAAAATAAAGAAATTGGGGGTTTCGAATGAAATTGGGGTTACCGACCTTTGACTCGATCGGTGGAAGGTGTAGGAGACGTCGTACCCAAGCTCCGGTGACTTTTCCAGCGTCGGCTAGCTCTCCACGGTCACTTTTCCGGCAAAACCCACCTCTTCTCCTCCTTCCTCCTTCACGCCACTTCTCTCTCTCTCTCTTCTTTCACTCTCTCGATTTGTTCTTCTTGCTTTCTTTCTTTCTTCTTTCTTTCTTTCCTTTTACTTTCTTTCTTTTCTTTTTTCTATCTTAAGTAACCCACGGCACCTATTCTTTTTTTTTTTAACAAAATTAATTAAATTATAAATAATATATATATAATAATAAAAATAAAAATAAAAATTAATTAAATAATAAATTAGCTAAATAATAATTATTATTATATTAAAGAAGAGTTTGACAAAAATATCCCCAATTTAATCTTCCTTTTTCCAATTATTTTTTTTTATTTTCTCTTATGTCCCAAATTAGATACCCAAAAAAATATTCCTTACTCTCTTTTTCCCATTTAATTCAGGTTTCCAGTTCCTTAGGTCCTGAATTAAGTCCAAAAAAATTTATTTTCTACTTCTTTTCTTTCCCTTTATTTTATTTTAAACTTCAAAAATTTTCTCGGGTATTACATCACCACACAAATATTTTTGAGTTCTTGAAAGGTTAATTATACTTTTTGGTTCCCAAATATTTTTGAGAATACAACATACAACAACAATCACTTAGAGTAAATATTTTTGAGAATATTTTGTGTTCTGTAATCTATAAACGTGATTAAAGCTTCACCAAGGAGGATGAAAAATTAGATGAATCACTTAGAGATGTGTCTTAGTTTTTGTTGATTAATTATAAACTCCCACCCAAGAGCCACTCTAGATCCGTCACACCTTGAGGAGGGAAGGGAAAAAGAGAAAATGACAAAAGAAGACAAGTTGGTGGTGGGGAAGTGAAAAATATTGGTGTGGGGGTTTGATTGTGGATGAGGAGGGGAGGGTGGGTCCAATTCATGTAACTGTATTTTTTTGGTTCTTTATTTTGAAAATGAATGTTATTAAATTTGAATGATTTTTATAGGTGAATTGATTGATGATGGATGGGTGAAATTAATGAGATTTGACTAAAACTTTGCATATAGTTGGCAAATGTATTTGTTTTGTTCCCTGCTTCTCCTCTGAGAATAAATGATGTTGTATTCATAGAATTGTGTCTTGTGTTGATGAAATTAGAAGGGTAAGAGTAGCCTCTCACTTAAAAGGTAATCTACTACTTTTCACTTCAATTTCTATTAATTAATTATAAACTCCCAAGTCCTAGCAGCTTTAATGTAGGAAAATAAATGAATAAGAAGTTCATTTTGGGGTTGTGTGTTAGTTTGTTTTATATACCATATCTCTATGCACTTTAGGTGTTTTCTTTTCTTGCTTTCCTAAAAGGGAAAAAAATTCTTGCTGTGCATAATGCTTAAATGTTTTTTTAAAATAGTATTAATAAAAATCTAAAACAATGCATCTAAATTTTATTGTATATGCAGGGCTGTTGAAAACATGAAGTACTAGGAAGAGCTTAGAAGTTAGAACTGGAAACTGTCACGACCCCCTATCGGACGTCCGTGACCGGCACGGGGGGTAGGATTTCTCCTATCCCGTAAGCCTCTAATCCCTGATTGACATTCCTATATATGCATAACTACCCATTTCTATTACAAACAATATAAAGTACATATGGTCATCCCCATCCGGTGACCTAAGTAGCAGGCAATCCACGGCTCGCTGAACGCCGCTTCAGTCTATACATATACACATAGTCAACCACACGTACATATATACATATTGATCACGCGCTTCAGGACGGGTGATCTATCCTATTCACATGCAAAATTCCTGTGTACAGTCAAGCATTATATTCAATCACACACCTGCATAAAATATACATATTGATCACACGCCTCAATGCGTGTGACCTATCCTATTCACATGCGGAAGCCGTATTTTCACACAATCAAGTATTCAGTCACACATATATATAAATTTACATATTGACCACACGCTCAGTGCGTGTGATCTATCCAATTCACATGCGGAAGTCACATCCACATATATATATATATATATATATATATATATACGCATGATATTCAGCATATCATAACCTATATTCCCATCAACAAGACCAATCTTTAATCTATATGAAGCCGACAGTCCTAGAGTGTGACATATACATACATGTATATAGCAACTGTGCAAAACAATGCTATACCAAAAGAATCATATACATATACATCCTGACAAAATACATATATCAATACTACCCACGCGAACAATGCGTGCGGTCTCTAAGTTTGTCCGCCTCCCTGAGATGAAGTGGAAGCGCTCCCGATGCCTAGACCACCTGTGTCTGTAACATTTAACATTGGGGTGAGTCAAACAGACTCAGTGAGAGGCTTTCCCATCCCTGGTGTAGTAGCGGGTACCACTACAACTGGGGAAGAGGAGCCAATCACAAACACATACGCATATAACGGATTAAATTTCCATATATTAAGTGGTCAGGCAATTAGCTTATATCATATTCACAATAAAGAATTTAAAGCATGGATTTACATACATTTAAATTCACACATACATCATATCATGATTTAACATATAATTCCATGTGGTCCCCTGTATTCAAGTAATCATGATCATAAACTGGCCCGAAGGCAATATCTCCGTTAGGTGAGAATCTGGCCCGAAGGCAATATCTCACGTGAGCAATATCGGAACCTAGTTGATCATTCTAGGAACCCCTGGGCCCAAGATTTTACTTGGAACAATAGTCTGACCCAAGACTTCACTTGGAGCAATAGCTGGGGACTCATCTGACCTCGGTTTACCCAAGGCAATAGCCACAATGTGGTGTACTCATATACTTTGTATTTCTGTGAGTTTGACTCAAAACAAGAGGGTCAATCTACCCGGACCACCCGCGATGGACTCGGTTCCTGCGTTGTACCATAAATGACCTCTATGGACCACTACTTGTTGATTTTACTTCTTCTTAGGCAAATCTAGATTTCCAAGTGGTTTCTAATTCGGACTCTTGGTTCAGAACAAAGTCACCTAGGTTTATTCTCTTTAAGGGTTTACAAACAAAACCACACCGTTCAGATATTAATCAATGAGGTTTGTTTCTAATACCACAAGACTCTCACAGATAAAATTTACTCAATCCTACCCCCGATATCATATAGGTCGCGAGGACCTTCTTTTCATATAAGGCTCCTTGAGCCACCATTGCTTCACAATTCATATACACACATATAGCACGTTTTCATATATACTATAATTTAGGAACAACAATAGCATGTTATCTAACATGTAATTCCTAGAAATAGGCAAGACGACAAACCATATATCCATATCCGCACTCAACCCTATAGGACAAGCATAGGAAAGCACCTCACCTGGTTGGCCCCTCGGATCGGCTCTCGGTGTGCCCGAAGGTCCGCTCACTGTATGGTGCCCTATACACATATATTTTGAGATATTTAGCAACTTGGAA
Organism: Senna tora; assembly: GCA_014851425.1. NCBI lineage: Eukaryota > Viridiplantae > Streptophyta > Magnoliopsida > Fabales > Fabaceae > Senna > Senna tora. The sequence continues at coordinate 14,216,439 of CM026269.1, forward strand.
TTCAACCACTATCGTGTACATGTAACGCTAATGCTCATGTTCTCTCTAATTAATTCCATAGACTAGTTGTTTGCTTGGAATGCCCTCAACTTGTTTTCGGGACACCTAGCATGCTTCTAATTCGTGTCCAACCCTTGCTTAATCACACCATTCGGAAGCTTTGACTTGGGAATGCAAGGTTACCCAATTCCACCTCTATGTGTCCATATAAACTTCCATTACCCAAGTCTTGAATTTATGACTCAAGAGAATCATAAATCCTACTTGTCCAAGTTTTCCATTTATCAAAATAACCTTGAACACTTCATTTACACATGAATACGTATACCCGAATACGCGTAAAATTAGAAAATTGTCTTTTTTTCCCCGAACGGGGTTCCGGGTAAGACGGGAATTACTCGGGTTTTAATCCCTCGTACATCCCAATAATTTTTAATAATTAATAATTATTATTCAACCTTTCAATGCACCCCAAATCATTCCACAACACCCTTAAACCTTAACAACCACATTTTCCTCCACTTTCTCCAACCCGGATAAATTCCATCAATTTGGTTCCGGTTCCTAAGCTTCCAACTCACTTACTAGCATGCAAATATTTCAATTTAGGACCCAAAATACTCAGATTGAATCAATTGGGGTCTTTCCAAAATTCCCTAAAATTGATAAAATTGGGGTTTGAGAGTTTCGGGACTTCTCACCTCGATTCAATCGGTTAGAAGGATGATATGGAGTAGAAGAGACTTCCAGCTACCTTCCCCGGTGAAGAGACGGCGCCGGCGAGAAAGCTCTCCCCCTTTGCTTTCTCTCTCTAACCCGAGCTCTCTCTCTCCTCCAGCCCAAAACGGCGACCAGCCTGGCTTCCTCCGTGCATCCGGCCACCACCACGAGCTTGCCGTCGTCCTCCTTGCTCCTCCGTGAACGCCTCAAGCTCTCTCTCGTTTCAGCCCGTGTGTCTTTCCCTCTCACTGCTTCTTCCCTTTTTCCTTCACGTGATGGTCCTCCTTTCTTTTCTCTCTATTCTTCTTTTATTACACGCACACACACACACACACACACACACACGTATATATATATATATATATATATATATATATATATATATATATATATATATATATATATCACTTAAAAAAAAGGCAATCTGGTTTCTTTTCTTTCATTCTTTCTTTTATCTATTACTTATATAATATATATATATATAATAAATTGATATATATATATATTACAAAAAAAAAGAAAAAGAAGTCTAATATAATAAAATAAATAAAATATTTGAAACATTAGGATTTAAAATACTTTGTATTCACAATCTAATAAGTAATAGGGTAGTGTGTATATTTATCCCACTTTCAACTTTAATTAAATTAATTTAATTTAATTTAATGATGCTAGTTAAAATATTCTCGGGTATTACAGAAACAGAAAATGAGAACGAGAACCGAAATTGCCTTCTAGAAACGGTACTGCCTTATTGTACAGTATTATGATGTTAATTGCTCCATCTAAATACCAAAGTTAAATAATAATAAGAATATGACAGTTATGTTTGAAGTTGTTGGTTAAAATAAAATCATATCTATCTTCGTTTGCCTTTCTTAATAAGCTTCTTGTATAAGGTTAATTAGTAAGGAGATGTTAATAAAATAGAACCGCCTGTTAATTTGGGGAATAGCAAGATATATGGAACCTGTTTCCTAATTCCTGGTTAGAAATTATATATTAAAAGTGATGGAATAATACTATTGTGTCTTCAATGCTACTGTTTGAATTGATTACAATAATTTGTACATAGAGACACTTGAACATCTTAGTGTTAACCCTTCACAGTCTTCCTTGTGGTTGGAATGGATCTACACTTAATTAGTGGTTTGTTATATGTGAAAGAATATGTGATTGTTATATCTAAACTTTATATATAATATACAGCTGCCATTCTGTTTGTAGGTTGCTGTTTAGTCCTATTTTTTTTCTGGTTTGTATCATTTGTTTGCTGGTTTTCTGGATTGCTGTTTTGTTCTGGTTTTCTGTTTGTTTTTTTAAATAAAAAGTTTCTGTTGATATTTAAAAAACCAATAAGTTGATACTTGGTATCCAAATTAGATAGTGAGAAGCAAGAGCCAAGGGGCTAACATTCTGCAGCTTGTTTCTTCTACGGTTAGCAACAAGGCACTAGTAGAGGAAAAGTATTTGGTAGGTACATATTAATTTATACCACAATTTAGGCGTGTATACTAAATCATTAATAAAAGAATTGAAATAAGTAGTTTGATTAATTTTTTTATAGATTTATCAAATAACTTTAATTTTCAAGTCTCTAGAGAATGAAAATGAAGACAAACATTTGAGAAGAATATGTAGCAACATTAGATAGTGGGATTTGAGGACATAAAGATATACATATACATCAATAGTGAAACAGGGAGATTGATGATTCATAACAAGAGAGAAATATTTTTCTTGCTGCCATATATATATATATCTGTTTAGTGTTTCTATGATATGTTAGTTAGTAATAAGTTCTATATATATTATATGTTTCTCTTTAATTTTCTATTTGCTATTGCTATGTGTGGTCAAGAATAAATCACTCATCTCACAGAATAAAGGATAATTCTGTAGATTTGGGGTATAGTATTTGGGAAAAAAAAGAGTTTATATGATTATGTGCACTCAATGAAGTTGACTAATTACTGTCATTTGTTGTGAAAAACTAGAAAGAAATAGAGTAAAATACTAACAAGTTAGAGATGTTAATTAGAAAGGATAAGAAGTGAGGATGTCCCATTCAAGGAGGTCTTTGATATTAGTGTGGGCCTGTGATTTTGGTTCTTGCGCAGCAGAAGTTGGCCTGACATTTCTTTATTTTTTTTATATTAACTTTTAACATTCACTAGTTCATAGCCTTTTTTGTTTTATATTGTAATTAACTTCTATTATATTATTTTTTAATAATTTTCTCATTGACTTCAATAGTCGTCTTCTTCCTTCTACTTTATCTTTTTCATATTTCATGTATTTATTATCTTATCTTTGTCTCTTTCTCTTAGTCTTTCATACCTTTTGGATTCTCTTTTTTCTTACTAAAGTTCTTGTAAGAAGCTCATTTTGGTCTTTTTTATTTCATGTATTTATTACTTAATTATTTGTGATATTTATTGTACATTACTATAATAATACTCATAAATTTTATTTTTTCAAAATTGCAGGAGCCTAGATAGAGCTTTTGGAGGTTGTTTTAGAAGCTTTTCTCATTTTGTAATGAACTAATTTTTTGGTTTTACAAACAAATATTTTTTTTAGGACTACAAACAAATACTTTAGTTTTATCTATTTTGAGTATTTTATACAAGTACTTCTATGAGTATTTCTATCTTTTTTGAGCATTAATATAATCAATATATATATTTTCTAAAAATATGTGACATTTTAAAAAAAAAAGTAAAATAGACAATTTGTGACGGTTTAAAGCTGTCAGAAATTTATAGGTCATTTTGTGGCGGGCACTAAGTGTCGCAAATTTACCGAACATTTTCTGGCAATTAATGACCGTCACAAATTTACCTTTCATTTTGTGACGGTTATAGACTGTCAGAAATTACTTGGAATTTTATGACAGTTATAAACCACCACAATTTTACTTTTCATTTTTTGGCGGACGCAAACCGTCAAAAAAGTATATTTTGTGGCGTTTATTCCAGCAGTTGGCTAAAACCGTCAGAAAATTACTTTGCGACATGTCACTTTGTGACAGTTTGACATTTTGTGGCAGTTGAACCGCCACAAAACAACAAAACTAACCGTCGCTAAAAATCACATTTCTTGTAGTGTCTTAAGAGCACATGCAGCAAACAATATGTTAACAAGTGTTACCTTTGAACCATAACTCCTCCAAATAAAAATATTTATGAAAAAATCTAAACAATTAAAATAATTAAATTGATCTCATTTTAAATTGTATAGATTATGTAATGTGAATATTAAGTAAATAATATAAATTTTACATAGATATTTATATAATACATATATTTGATAAAAATATAGACGAGACAATATAAATAATAATAAGAGTGCAATTATCAATTAAATAATTTAGCATACTTAATTTAAATTTAGCATAAAATAATAATTATTAAATTATTAAAAATTAAATTATGTCTGCATGCTTAGCACAGGTACAAATATAGTCTATTATCTATTTCTATTTAATATATAAAAATAAGAGGCATAGAACCTCTGCCCGTCAAATTATCTTTTACAACATTTACACTCCAGCCACATGTATCCTAATTGGCGTCAAATAGGATCCACATAGGATCCGCCTTAAAAGCAAACTAGTAACCCTTATGATGCACGAGATATGACTATAGATTGTTTTATATTATTTTAAATCATTTTGTACAATAGAAAAAAGAAGACACATAATTCGGAGTATATGAGTTTCTTGGTTTTTTCGCAAACAAATAAAACACATTGTTTATTTGTCAATAATATTATGCAGGTACTAATTTTGTTGTTAAATACTCTGATCTGCATCCTATAATGATTAAACACTTTAAACATCAAATCTAATAATAATAATAATAATAATAATAATGATTATGATACTTACCATTTTAATCATAGATCACATCAAAAGTTCGTAGACTAATCATAGATAAACTCTTATGAATAGCTATTAATCTCAAAATATTAACAATAATACACAATAAATAAGGATAATCTATGTGCAAAAATCATAAAACAAATGACATGATATTGAGTGTTTCGACTTGTGCGATGTGTAGGATATGAAAATAGATTCTATGATTAAACTAAAAAATTATGAGCATCTATTAATACCCTGGTTCAACTCATACTTGACATTGATTGTCACGACCCCCTACCGGGCGCCCGTGACCAGCACGGGAGGTAGGATTTCTCCTATCCTGTAAGGCTCTAATCCCTTATTGACATTCTTATATATGCGTAACTACCAATTTCTAATACAAACAATATAGTATTTATATGGTCATCCCTATCCGATGACCTAAGTAGCACACAATCCAAGGCTCGCTCAACACCGCTTCAGTCTATACATATACACATAATCAATCACACGTACATATAATATACATATCGATCACGCGCTTAAAGGCGGGTGATCTACCTATTCACATGCAGAATCCCTGTGTACAGTCAAGCATATATATTCAATCACACACCTGCATAAAATACATATTGATCACACGCCTCAATGCGTGTGACCTATCCTATTCACATGCGGAAGCCGTATTTTCACACAATCAAGTATTCAGTCACACTATATATAAGTTTACATATTGACCACACGCTCAGTGCGAGTGGTCTATCCTATTCACATGCGGAAGTCACATCCATATATATACACATGATATTCATCATATCATAACCTATAATCCCAACAACCAGACCAATCTTTAATCTGTATGAAGCCGACAATTCTAGAGTGTGACATATACATATATGCATATAGCAACTGTACAAAACAATGCTATACCAAAATGAATCATATACATATATATCTTGACAAAATACATATAACAGTACTACCCACACGAACAATGCGTGTGGTCTCTAAGTCTGTCCGCCTCCCTGAGATGAGGTGGAAGCGCTCCCGATGCCTATACCACCTGTATCTGTAACATGTAACATTGGGGTGAGTCAAACAGACTCAGTGAGAGGCTTTCCCATCCCTGGTGTAGTAGCGGGTACCACTACCATTGGGGAAGAGGAGCCAATCACAAACACATACGCATATAACAAATTAAATTTTCCATATATTCAGTGGTCAGACAATTAGCTTATATCATATTCACAATAAAGAATTTAAAGCATGAGTTTACATACATTTAAATTCACACATACATCATATCATGATTTAACATATAATTCCATGTGGTCCTCTGTATTCAAATAATCATAATCATAAACTGGCCCGAAGGCAATATCTCACGAGAGCAATATGGGAACCTAGTTGATCATTCTAGGAACCCCTGGTCCCAAGACTATACTTGGAACAATAGTCTGACCCCAAGACTTCACTTGGAGCAATAGCCGGCGACTCATCTAACCTCGGTTTACCCAAGGCAATAGCCACAATGTGGTGAATTCATATACTCTGTATTTCGGTGGTTTGACTCAAGACAAGAGACTCAATCTACCCGGACCACCCGTGATAGACTCGGTTTCCGCGTTGTGCCATCAATGACCCCTATGGACCACTACTTGTTCATTTTACTTTTTCTTAGGCAAATCTAGATTTCCAAGTGGTTTCTAATTTGGACTCTTGGTTCTGAACAAAGTCACCTAGGTCTATCCTCCTTAAGGACTTACATGCAAAACCGCACCCTTCAGATAGTATTTACTCGATCCTACCCCCGATATCGTATAGGTCCCGTATACCTTCTTTTCATATAAGGCTCCTTGAGCCACAATTGCTTTTACAATTCACAAACACACATATAGCACGTTTTCACAATTACTGTAATTTAGGAACAACAATAGCATGTTATCTAACATGTAATTCCTACAAATAGGCAAGAAGGCAAACCATATATCCATATCCACAGTCAACCCTATAGGGCAAGGATAGGAAAGCCCCTCACCTGGTTGGCCCCTCTAATCGGCTCTCGGTGCGCCCGAAAGTCCACTCACAGTATGGTGCCCTATACACATATACTTGAGAGATTCAGAGACTTGAAAATTCAACCACTATCGTGTACATGTAACGCTAATGCTCATGTTCTTTCTAATTAATTCCATAGACTAGTTGTTGGCTTGGAATGCCCTCAACTAGTTTTCGGAACACCTAGCATGCTTCTAATTCGTGTCCAACCCCCTCTTAATCGCGCTATTCGGAAACGTTGAATTTGGGAATTCAAGGTTACCCAATTTCACCTCTATGTGTCCATGTGAAGTTCCCATTACCCAAGTCTTGAATTTATGGCTCAAGAGTCATAAATTCTACTTGTCCAAAATTTCCATTTATCAAAATAACCTTGAACACTTCACCTACACATGAATACACATACCCGAATACGCGTCAAATTAGAAAATTGTCTCTTTTTCCCCGAACGGGGTTCCGGGTGAGACGGGAATTACTCGGGTTTTCATCCCTCGTACATTCCAATAATTTTTAACAATTTTTATAATTATTATTCAAGCTTTCAATGCACCCCAAGTCATTCCACAACACCCTTAAACCTTAACAACCACATTTTCCTACACTTTTTCCAACCCGGATAAATTTCATCAATTTGGTTCCGGTTCCTAAGCTTCCAACTCACTTCCTAACATGCATATACTTCAATTTAGGACCCAAAATACTCAGATTGAATCAATTGGGGTCTTTCCAAAAATCCCTAAAATTGATAAAATTGGGGTTTGAGAGTTTTGGGACTTCTCACCTCGATTCAACCGGTTAGAAGGACGATATGGAGTAGAGGAGACTCCCAGCTACCTTCCCCGGTGAAGAGACGGCGTTTTCCGGCGAGAAAGCTCTCTCCCTTTGCTTTCTCTCTCTAGCCCGAACTCTCTCTCTCTCTAGCACAACGAACGACCAGCTGGCTCCGGCGGACGGCACGACGTACTCCCGCCACCTCCCACGCGTGCTCCCTTCCCTACTGTCCTCCGTCCGAGCTCAGCCTTCTCTCTCGCGTTCTTCTTCCTCTCTTCCCTTTCTCACGCGTGTTTCATCTTTCTCTGCCTCTCTCACAGTTTGTCTTTCTTTTCCTAATTCTTTTCTTATCCTATTACTTATTCAATACATATTATAATATATATATATTACAAAAGAAAAAGGCATCTGATATATAAAAAAATATGAAAAAGAAAAAATTTGGATTTAAAATACTTGTATTCACAACATAGGAAGTAATAGGGTAGTGTGTATTTTTTTATCCCATTTTCCACTTTAATTAAATTAATTAATTTAATTTAATTGATGATGCTAGTTAAAATGTTCTCGGGTATTACATTGATATTGATTGTTAAGATGTATAATCTTATGGTTTAATGTTATGAAAAATTAAAAAGAAAAGATATATACGATGCAAAAACATGAAAAATATAACAAATACATAGAAATTTACATAAAATGCACATGATACAGACTACTTCAAATTTTTAAAAACTTCCTTATAGACAACATTAGATGTCTTGTTGTTAGAAGGATGACCATTATGCTTAGTTACACACTAGTACTTTCAGTCCAGATCTTGTACAAACACGTGAAATTGCTACATATAATTGACCATGGGTAAACACAAAATGTGGTAATAAAACTAACATTAGACAATAACTTTACCACCAAACAGTTTTTTTTAACATTTTGGATTGTGATACCCAACTATATCCGTGAGAGTTATGTCAAAAGCTTCAAAACAATACCTATGTGCCATAGGTGCTTATCCCATATGATTAATGTAATACCCGAAAAATTTTCGAAGCTAGAAAATAAAATAAAAGGGAAAGAAAATAAGTAAAAAATAAATTTAGGATTTAATTCAGGACCTAAGAAATTGGAAACCTGAATTAAATAGGAAAAGGGATTAAATTAAAAATACATATTATTTATTATTTATTTAATTATAAATTAATTTATTTTTAATTATATATATTTATTATTTATTTAATTATTATAATTATTTTAATTATTTAATTAATTGGGGGTGCCGTGGGTGTTTATTAAAAGAAAGAAGAAAAAGTAAGGAAAAGAAAAAGAAAAGAGAAAGAGAGGGGATCGTGAAAGAGAGACGCAAGAAGAGAGAGAGAGAGAAACGAGAGATAAAGAGAGAGAGACGGAGGAGTGGACGGAGAAAGGAGGAGGGCGGTTCGCCAGAAACCAGCCGGAGAAGAGCGGTCCGACGCCGGAAACGACCATCAGAGTTCGACTACTACGTTTCTCACACCTCCCACCGATCGAATCAAGGTTGGTAACCCCAATTTCATTCTGAACCCTCAATTTCTCCATTTTTAGGGATCTTTGATTCACCTTCGATTAAGCTGTTTCGAGGGTTGATTGAGACCTAGGAAGTGTTCTTGAACACTTAGTTGGGGTAGGAATCGAGACTATATCCTCGGGTTTGACCGAATTCAAATTTGGAAGGATTTGGGGTTGAAATTCTACATATTCATAAATTGGGGAAATTATTGATAATTAGGAATGAGCTTGGATTTGAGTAAATAGGCTTGGATTGGTATTATTGAAATTATATTGTTGAAATATTAGCTGAACAAGACCCGTGAAGAGCTGGCCCGAGGTTACTAAGGTTGAACCTTGACGTTAACGTGCCGGGTCCCTGCTCGGGTTGCCCAAATACACTTCAAGGGTGACGTTGAGAGTTTTAAACCTCCTCTCTTCAATCTTAAACACCCAAGAATAATTCTAAATATTCTATCAAGCCTCAAGAATTATTTTAGGTACTTTCTTGTTTCTCAAGGATGGAAACTTGCGGAACAATAAAGTCCAAATTCTGAAGTGGCAACTTCATTCCTTCGTAATTATTAGAAACCTTAAATAGGATAATTTAAAAGTATATTGAGGTTTAGTAACTCGAATCCAAGGCTCCAAAAAATCAATTCAAGGTGAGCGATAAGTGTAAAGCACTTGAGACTCTCATGGAAGAGAGGGAAGATGGATAAGACCAAGAACTCGGTTCTTGGCAACGTCTAGGTGCATTTTTGGGCACGAGCATGTCACATGCATAGGAGCTGCATATAGTGTAAGATGTTAACCACGTGAATGCAATTGTTAGGAAACCACGATTCGTCCGGAGTGGGAGTTACTCCAAGACAAGCACAAGGAAGCCGTCCAGGTGAGGGGTTTCCCATCCTTTCCCTATAGGGTTGATTGAGGATGTGGATATGTGGTTTACCTACTTGCCTATTTGTAAGAATTATTTAGTGGTTAACATGCTATTGTTTTCCTAAATTGTAATATATGAAAGTACTTGTATATACAGGCAAAGAGGTACTGGAGGGTATCCATGTGATGACATGAGATACACCGAACACTACAAGTAAGAAGGTAACTTCTTGATTGAGTCCAATGTTTGGTTTACCCTCTTAACTAGAAACTCATTAAAGAAATCATAAAGAATTTGTTTGTAGATGTTGACGTTTTATGGTAATCGAACTTAGGAAAGACCTTAGAGTTAGGTTATGATCTAATCAAGGGTTTGGGTATTAAATAAGGATTAAGAAGATCTCATAATTGATTAGTGAGTCATAGAGAGGTTCACACTACCTAGGTAAAGTCAATTTAGGATAGTAATGGGTAGATAGAGTCAGAACCCCAGCTGAAAGCTCAGGAGGAGAAACAAGTCAAATAAAGTCGCCCGTGGAGGCCATTGCTCTAGCTTGTTTTAGGGCCAATTGATTTAATTGCCCATGGAGGCCATTGCCCTAGCCTGGCACTAGGGTCAGTTAAAGATTAAAAGAAATTGCCCGTTGAGGCCATTGCCCTAGCCTAGCACTAGGGTCAATTAAAGATTAAAGATTTACCCGTTGTGGCCATTGCGCTAGCCTAGCACTAGGGTTAGTTAAAGATTAAAAGATTTGCCCGTTGAGGCCATTGTGCATTGTGAGATACATGGACCAGTTGAGTGATTTATAGCTTTCAGATAACATGTTAAAGTGATTGCTTATTTATAAGAAGCATGATAAAAGAGCATGATCCGTAGGTTTATCTCTGACTTTATGTTATATTAATATTGCCTAATAGTAATATAACATTTGATAAACTAGATTTCCATGCGCATGTGATTGTGGGTGTTTCCCTTTCCCCAGCTGTAGTGGTACCTGCCGCTACGCCGAGGATGGGAAGCTTCTCACTCGGTCTGTTTGACTCACTCCCTCTACTTCAATGTTTCAGATACAGGTTTCGGGCAAGCATCGACGTTCGGACAGTGATACGGACATCAGACCAACCCTAACGCACTTGTTTGCGTGGATGGATACTTTGTTATATTTTGATTATGTTGTACATATTCTAAGTTGTAGATATTGTGTATATATTTACAACTTTTGATGTACGTCCACTCTAGAACTGTCGGCTTCACTTGTACTTAAAGGCAGGGTCCAGTTTGGGGATAAACTAGGATATATGTATGAGTATATAAACTGCTGTATGTGAATAGGATAGATAGTATGTATTAAGACATACAATCAATATCAGGATATATATCTATATAATATATATATATATATATATATATATATTATATATATTACGTGTGATTGCTGCTTGTGAATAGGATAGATCGTACGTATTGAGACGTGCGGTCAATATGATATAGATATATACTATGTGTGTTGAGATATATCTATATACTGGGCTGAAGCGGTATTGAGCGAATCGTGGATTGCAGGTGATTTAGGCCACCAGTGAGGTGTGGCCACTATTATGTTGCATATATTGATTTTATAGCAGGGTAGTTATAGTTATGTTTATAGGGTAAGGCTTACGGGTTTAGAGGTAAAAATATATTCCCGTGCCGGTCACATACTCCCGATTTGGGGTCGTGACAAACTTGGTATCAAAGCTTGGTTATCTTTGAGTCATGTGATGCCATTGGTATAACCGGGTGTCGGTTTAAGCTTCGTTGTGAAACCCGGGCACAACGTTGAATTAAACAGGTACTTGTGGGAGTACCCAGGATAAAATGAGTCAGCTTTTCTTTCATTCCTTCTTAATCTATGATAGATTATATAAATGCTCATCAGGTGACGTTCTTGTGTAGTACAAGGATGCCGCCGACTACTAGGCAGGCTAGGAAGGGCGGTAGAATCCCTGCACGTACAGATGAGGAGTCCGTCCGGGAGGAGAAATGCCTCCCAGAGGCTGAGCTAGAGATTGTGCTCGCAGTCGTAGTATGGCACTTGTGAGGTTGCTCAGGATGTTGAGTCATGAATTCTTTCGAGTCATCGCTTTAAGCATAGAATTTGTATGTGAAATTCTATGCAAAGCATATAACCTGTACGGTACACAAGTGCCGATGAGCACTAAGGCGTAAGGTGGGGTGGCAGTGACCCCGAGAACCTTAGGACGCCATAATAGGGAAAGGAGACATCCATGGAGGATGCTACCTAGACACAGACACATTTAGTTGAATTGTAAGCAGGAATGCGCTACAATGTGCGATTGTTTTGCATGAGTTAAATGAGGCGATGCGTCTGCTCTGTTACCGGCGCATTGTGTGCTATGGAATAGGTGCAAGTTGTTTGATGATAGTATGGAATTAAAGTAGAATAGAAATATGCAGTGAATGGTAGTTCAGGCTAGGAATGGTTTGTAAAGTAAAAGAAAAGACACGCTTGGCGTGTAGAAAAGAAAGTAAACCCATGGGGTGAGTGAAATGAAAAGTTTACAGACAAGAATAAACAAAGCCTTGAGGCATGAGACCGACAGGGAGATGACCACGTGAATGGGTCACAACTGTGCGGTATGCTATGGCTGAAGGAAGTGAGTTGTCCTTCCTAGAAAGTAAACGAAAAAGAGGTGGTGTATGCCACAGTATAGAAGTGGAAGTCTATGGACTACAAAATCAGGATACGGTATATGGGAGGGCAAAGTGGCCGAACCATATGCTGTAGAGATAGATGTTAAGAACTAGATGCATATGTAAACGTGTAAAAGGTGACCATATGCCGAGCAGGAAACAGAGTAAATGGTACGGCACAGGGAAGGAGCCTAGTCCAACCCTATGCTCGATCCATGAACTGTTAGTTACTTAAGCAAACAAGGGGGAAAAGAAGGGATTAAGCCCAACCAAACTCTCTTGGGTTGCTTAAGGAAGAACATAAAAAATAGGATATTGATCACATGAGAAAGTTTTGTAAAAATATTTTTGGTCTTTCCGGATGAGAGATTTTGAAAGACCCTCAAACTTTTCTTAAGAATACTAGGGATAACCATTGGAAGAAAAATTTTCATGAAAACTCTTTCTTAATTTGTGTCATTCGAATCAGTTAAACCCTAACCATTTACGAAAAACCTTAGGCATCATTTTCTAAGAAATAAACTTGAAGTAATTTTTAAAACCCAAAGGGTGCCTAAGAAAACTAACTCATGTGACCAATACCCTACCAAACAATAGTCCTTTTACAGGTAAGCTGTATAAGGATGGTAGATGTAGTTGAGAAATCACTCACTTGGAGTGATTAAAGTTAAGTAGACATCGAAAAGCACTAGAAGAGTGTAAAAGTGCCAAGGGAGTATACGGGTAAACCTAAGGGTTACCAATTAAGGGGCCATAGGGTGATTATGGACCCGAAAGCATTAGACCGGAACAAGTCTAGAAGTGAAAATGGGTAATAGTCCTTCGGGTACCGTCCAGAGATAAGAAAGTGATTGCTATTGCGGTAGATAGCTCTCGAACGAGATAACGTGAGAGATATACCCTAAAGGGACTTGTGGGGGCTCGAGGGGAGAGAAAGTAGACAGGGATAAGTAGCCCCATAAGGGGGGAAGAGCGGAAGCCTATAGGACCCCATAGGATTAGAGTCAAGTAGGAGGCGGAGAACCAACTACTACCGTAAGTGCATGTATAGTACACAGATTGCAGTGGACATAGCTAGGTAAGCTTGTTCCAGAGGTTGGTGAACCGTAGATTTGTTAGTCTGAAGCTCGTGTATGGGTGGGGACTTAGTGGACAAACCAAACGTATAAATGGCCGTGTGGGTGCCATCAAGGGAAAATTAACCGTAAGGACAGTTAATCGAGAAGGAGAATTTAGTGAGTAATGAGTATTGAGAAATACTCAAAGAAAGAGTACGTACGAAATGGAAAGAAGAGAGTGAATATGGGAACGGAGTCGGGTAAGCATCTGGGGATGCGAGCTAAAATGATAAAACAGGTATGCTCCCGGTGGGGGCGATTGGAACCCAACGGGTAACAAACTTGCAAGAGGCGGTATATGTTCCTGAACATATGCCACACCGTAAGAAAGGAGAGAGTCAAACCGTGGGAGCGGATTCCGTTTGGTCTAGGGGAGTAGAGCATGTTCGTAAAGGTTCATGCTCGACTTAACGGATCAAGTATTCCATGTAGGAACACAGGATCTTAGTGAGTTGAGGAGTCTGAGTGGGCCAAGTTGGGGTAAAAGCCAACGGAAACCCAATGAGTAGAGTTAGCATAGGATTTACAACTCTAAGTGGACTAACCTGAGGATGGTATAGATCCACAGTCATAGTCATGTTAAGTGAGGTCTTTGGATGTGAAGACCGAACTGAGCCTGAGGCAGAGTAATGAGTATGATGGTAAGGAGGAGATTGATGAGTTTCCATCATAAACAGAAATGACTACAAGTATTAGTCAGAGAAGAGTCTAAGTCAGTCAAACATGGGATGTCGACAGGGAGTAACCTGAAGTGGTTATGGAAACCACTAAGGGTAAGTGTAGAAGTCCGGAAAAGAAAGGGAAACATGAGTCATAAATGTAAGATCCTTTACCGTTTGGTGGAGAAACGGTAAGTGTAATACATAGTTGTGCTAGTGTCATGGAATTTAGCTTCGTCAGGACACGAGTAGGGTATATCGAGTCGGTAGTGAGTGTAACAACCTCGGAAGGGTTGGGTACACTGATGGCACAAAGTATAAATACCTACGTAGGGTGCATGTCGTGTAAGCGGTAAATCTAGATGTAGAGTAGAGGGTGTAATAAGATGTAAACGGACTTTTTTGGAGGAGTCGTTTACAAAGAATATATCGGGGAATACTAGCAGAAGGGTTGCTGCTAGGTAGTAGAGGATACTTAGGTACGGGGACTCTAATGTAGGGGAGTACTTCATCAGTTAGAGTTTATAGAAATAGAACCTAGTGTGCTTTGCAAATAGCTAGTGTCTTGGCGTGTTCCAAGACGGATATAAGAACTCACTACGAAGGTAGCTAGTCAGACAGGCAGATTGAGTCAAGGTAAGCCTCACTAGAGAAGGCAATAGTGAACTCCTCGGAGAACAAATTTCATCATATCCACCGTTGTGGTCAGGAACAGTCTGGAACTCAATTTGAAATTGGAGATTCCAACTTGTTTCTAGCCCACATTCAAGCTAAGTGAGCTCTAATTGAAGAAGTTAAATCCAAGCAAGATCAAGACGCCGACCTCAAACAGATCAGAGATACAGTGGTTAATGGGGAGATGGACGACGTCCGATTCTCCATAGATGACAGTGGAATACTCCGGTTGGAGGGACAACTGTGTGTACCTATGGTGGATGGTTTGAAAGAAAGAATCCTTGATAAGGCACACAAGACAGTGTACATAATCCATCCAGGTAGTAATAAGATGTATCAGGATCTGAGAGAATTATACTAGTGGAATGGTATGAAGAAAGAAGTGGCAGAATACGTATCTAGATGTCTAGTGTGTTAGCAGGTTAAGGCTGAACACCAAAGGCCTACCAGAACACTTCAACAGATAGAAATTCCTGAATGGAAATGGGAGAGAATTACTATGGATTTTGTGTCAGGAATGCCGCGATCTCAGAGGGCTTTCGATTCAGTTTGGGTAATCGTTAAACGGATGACCAAGTCTGCACATTTCCTGCCAGTTAAGACCATTTACAGAGTGGGTCAGTATGCCCAGTTGTACCTATCAGAGATAGTGAGGTTGCACGGAGTACCGGTGTCGATTATCTCTGACAAGGGGCCGCAGTTTACCTCTCAATTCTGGACAGCATTGCAGGAGGCGTTGGGGACGAGGGTTGATCTGAGTACAGCGTTTCATCCCCAGACAGATGGGCAGTCTGAGAGAACCATTTAGATTTTAGAGGACATGCTTAGGGAATGTATTATGGATATCGGCAGAGGGTGGGAGAAATACCTGCCGTTAACGGAGTTTGCTTACAACAATTGTTACCAATCCAGTATTCAAATGGCACCCTTCGAGGTTTTGTACGATCGGAAGTGCAGGTCCCCGATTGGGTGGTTCAAGGTCGGAGAGGTCAAGTTAGTTGGTCCAGAACTTGTTCAGGATGCTTTGGACAAGATAAAGTCCATTAGAGAAAAGCTTGTGACGGCTCAGAGTAGGCAGAAGTCGTATGTTGACAACCGAAGAAGAGACTTAGAATTTGTTGTGGGTGAGCAGGTTTTCTTAAAAATTTCACCAATGAGGGGCATGATGAGATTTGGCAAGAAAGGCAAGCTAAGTCCAAGGTACTTCGGACTGTTTGAGATCCCAGAACGCGTGGGAAATGTTGCCTACCGTCTAGAATTGCCGGCGGAATTGGAAGGAATTCATCCGGTGTTTCACGTGTCTATGCTTCGCAAGTACCTGCCAGACCCCTCTCATGTAATCCAACCCCAGGAAGTGCGACTAGCTGAGGGTCTGACTTATGAGGAGATGCCAGTGGAAATCTTAGATCGCCAGTTGAAGAAGCTGAGGTCAAAGGAGATACCATTGGTGAAAGTCTTGTGGCGAAACCATTCGGTTGAGAAAGCAATGTGGGAAGTTGAAGCGGAGATGCGCAGGACATATCCTCACCTATTTCAAGACTGAGGTTAGTATGATAATTGAAATTCGGGGACCGAATTTCTTAAGGGGGGAAGATTGTAATACCCGAAAAATTTTCGAAGCTAGAAAATAAAATAAAAGGGAAAGAAAAGAAGTAGAGTATCATTTTTAGGATTTAATTCAAACTTAAGAAATTGGAAACCTGAATTAAATAGGGAAAGGGATTAAAAATACATATTATTTATTATTTGTTTAATTATAAATTTATTTATTTATTTAATTATTTTAATTATTTAATTAATTGGGGGTGCCGTGGGTGTTTATTAAAAGAACGAAGAAAAAGTAAGGAAAAGAAAAAGAAAAGAGAAAGAGAAGGGATCGTGAGAGAGAGACGCAAGAAGAGAGAGAGAGAGAGAAAACGAGAGATAGAGAGAGAGAGGGGGGGAGGAGTGGACGGAGAAGAAGAAGAGGAGTGTAACATCCTGAAAATTTGAACCCAACTTTGACCAAAAACCTTTTTATTGACTTTTCTGTAATGTGTTGACTTTTTGGATTTGTGAGTGCCTGAATGTATTTGCAATTTTTTTGCTTGTAAATAGGTATAGAAACCCTAGTTAGAGGTCAAGAGACCCAAAAATAGGGAAAAAGTGCTCGAAGAACCCTAACCCTAACCCTAGGGACTAAACTGAAAGAAAAAAACTGAGTTTTTAGCCTCTTTTCTTTATTGAATTAAAAAGAGTAGGAGAGACCTATTTGACCATAGAAAAGTACCATAGGACACTCTGGAGGAGATACCCTAAAACTTAACTAAGGGACCCCAACCTCAAGAAAAGTCCTAAATGGACACATTTTCTCCAGTAGAAATTCAGGACCAAAAAGAAAGAAAGGAAAAATTGCAATCTAGGCACCCTAGCTTACTTAAAGCCCAAGAAAGTCCAATTTAACCACCCAAAGACACCCTAAACTACCCTACCAAGTGCCAGCCACGAAACTTGATGAAGAATTAAGACAATTAGGCAAGTTACATATTTTTAAAGTGAGATAAATAGGAAATTTATGTCAATTTAATCCCTTTAATGCTACCCATGGACTTGTAACCGAATTTACCATTTATAGAGTGAATTAAATATCCAATTAACGTAATTACAGCAGCCAGCTACTTAAGGAAACTGAATACAAAGAGAAAATAACCAGAATTTAGAGTTAGACAACAAAATTCATCACTTAATGACTCAATTAATTAACCACTAAGGCCTTACTCACTCATACACCTAAGCAAGCCCTATCCGAAGCATAAGCAGCCACTAACCCACCCAAACAGTCCCTAAGAACTGCCAGCACACCTCAATTTGGTGTCTTAATGTCAATTAACAAGCTCCAACAGCTAGACACCTCACCTCCATCATCATTTCAACCTCACATGACTTAGAGACCTTATAAGAGAGTGAAACCGAGAGAGAGATGCATACCTGCAAGAAATTGAAAGAGAAACTGAGAGCAAGTGAGTTGAGGTTCAGGAAGAAGGCTGAGGCAGTGGAGGAGCTGGAGATTCGAAGTTGGCAGCTG
This sequence comes from Senna tora, assembly GCA_014851425.1. Taxonomy (NCBI): domain Eukaryota; kingdom Viridiplantae; phylum Streptophyta; class Magnoliopsida; order Fabales; family Fabaceae; genus Senna; species Senna tora. The sequence goes on from CM026269.1 coordinate 14,234,476, forward strand.
GAGGTGGCGAAAGAAGCAAAAAACTTACACACACATATACACACTCAAAGTTGCTATTTTTCACCAAGATTACTCAAGCAACTCAGGAGCTCAAACCCATTTTTTTCCTCTGAAAACTCAAGGTAACGTAGGGTTACCCTTCCTTCTTCATCTTTGAGTCAAGAGCATCCATCAATGGTGGTGGTATGAGCCTCTATGACCCTTCTTCTCGCTGCAGCCACAAAAAGCTCTGTTTTGGGCAGTGATGCTTTCAGAGGGCATAACTTCTTAATCGCTTAACCAAATTAAGTGTGTGAGTAGTCAAAAGAAAGCTAAGAAGATGAACTATAAAAGCCTCCAAATGCATGTACCATCAGAGGTTCCTGTACAGGTGTTAAAAGCCTCGAAAACTTACTAAAAATTTCTAATATCCTGTTCTGACTAGTTTCAAGCCACTAAGATCTCCCTTAAATACTGTCAAAATCATACAAGTAGAGTAATTAGGAAGAAAAGGAACTTGCAAGGTTCTGGGGAGTGTCTTCCTTACTGTCAAAACATGAGGGAATCCCATTTCTACCTTATTAATGTTACTAGAAATTTCAAAGCTTGAGGGTACACTGAAAATATCAGTTGAGTGCAACCAAATTGATAAGAAGAAGCACAAGAAGTAGAAATTAGGGATAATTGTCTTGTTTTAGGTGGAGGAGCTGTAAATTGAACCCTAGGTGAGGTCTTCTGGGTTTGTAATGTCTAAATTATGTGGAAGCAAGGGATTAAAAGAATGGACAAGGTTAGAACACCCCTAATACACAAGAGAAATAAGTTGAACTTGTAATAAGCCAAAAGAGGGATAAACCAACTATAAAACTTAGGTACTCAGGTTCTGAGAGGGTAGGCCAATTCTCCCACCCTCTAGACCTCCTAAGGATACCCACAGAAAAGAAAAAGAGTCAAGAACACCTAGTTTTGACCTTTAGAACATCAAAGCACTAAAAATGAGAAAAATTGTTAAAAGAAGTGAAATTGCTGCATAAGTGTCATTCCTATACTGATGTGGCTGCACCCACTTGCTGTGCAAGTCAAAATTGACCTTAGCTTGGTTGGGGAAAGCTACTTAGAGCTTAAATAAGGCCAGAACAGAAAAGGGATTGTGAAAGGGACTGAAATGAATTAAATTCACTGTTTTTGCCCTTTTGTTGAAAACTATGTAAAATGAGTAGTTTGAGGTTAGGTCTCTATCCATCCTGGTTTTGGGATAGTGAGGTACTATGGGCAAGCATGAGAGTGGACAGAGTGGCCTCTAACCCACTTAAGCACTAAACTTAGTTTTCTTAATAAATTTTCAAAGAAATGAATTTTACTGCAAAAGTGTGGTCTCTGTGTGGATTGTTAGTGTGGAATCTTAACCAGAAAGTCATAAATAGTCCTTAGGTACTTGCTGCACCTTGTTTCTAGCTTGAAACAATCCAGAACAGAATTTGGGTCTTGATAGGGACCATTTTGTAAGAAAAACTTGAGAAAAGCTGAAAATTCCTATTTTTACCCAATTTCTTGTTGGATTCTGTTAGAATCTTTCTGGATGTGTGTAGTAGGATCTAGTTGACTATTTTGGTGGCTGGATGTGGTTAAAAGGTTTGAAAAATGCCTTGATTTCCCTTAATTTAAAGAAAGGGATCTTTTTTATAAAATTTGTGAAATTAAGGGTTTGAATGCAATTTGCTTTCTTGGAAAACTAGCTGAGATTGTTAACCATATGTTGATGATGCTTCTGGTGTAATTTCATGACCTTTGGATGTTTGTATGAAAAGTTATGCCTGTTACTTGCTGTGTAAGTCATATTTGACGTTGTGGTTGACTTTGTTTGACTTTTAAGTTGACTGTTTTTATCAGACTATTTAAGTGTGTGGCATCCAAACCCTGAAATTGAGTTTAGCATGCGTCTGTGAACTAAATATGCCTTGAAGGGCAGGTATTTTAGCATGCATCTGTGTTTGATTTCATATACCCTTGGAGGGGTAAAACTGTAAATATGCCTTGGAGAGGCAATTGAATGACAACTGAGTAAACATTACCTGTGGAAGAAAACCTATGTTATATTATCTAATCTTTATGAAAAGGACACACTAGGTTTGCTTGGGATACGCCCGGGACGTAGGTGCCTAGAACTAGTGAGGAGATAATCCAGTCCGGGACTGGTGATCCTAAGGTTCTAACTTTGTGCGCACACCGGGGGACGCCCTGGAATGTTGGGTAATTCCTGTTAGCCTTATATGGGCGGACTTTACTATATTGGTAAATGGTAAGTCGATTTTGTCCTGTTTCTTTGGATTGTTTTAATTGATGGTAATGACTTAACCAGTGGTACAAGTCCTGGAGAGACTTGATGTTTGGCATGGCTGATAAGTGCATGTAGTGGTAAACCTGCATACTTTTGAAAGAAAATAACTATTTCATCTATTTACAGCTTTTCAGCATGATCATATATTCTGAATTTTGTAAGTGGAAATATCTTGTAATTGATGTTTATTGATTGTTAACTGCTTTAAGGTATGAAGGAAGTTTTCCCTGTATTCTTAGAAATGCAGCTGAACCACTAATTAGTTATTTATAAAACTAGTAATCTACGTTATTAGGATTTTATATCTCACTACGTTAGTATGTTTAGATGCCTAGGTACATACTACTACTGGAGATTGAGGTGGAGCTACTGGAAGTTCCCCTTCTGTGTTAGTTCCAAATCTTGAAGGCGGTCAACATCCTTTTCTTTTTCCCTTCGGTTGAGAATGCCCCGGGGACTTAGAAAGGATGTGATGGGCAGGTAGCAGGGAGCTGACTCTTATTTTGGCAGTGACCCAGATGTCACTCTATTTTGGGATTATAGTACTAACTATTTTAGGCCTGCGAGCCACTGACTACAATACTTATGTTTGTATATATGTATGAATTGTGTGCAGTAGACTTAGCCTATGAACTGCTTAGGATATGTATGGAGGTTTAGTACCTCGTTTTCACTTGACTATATTTGTATGTGAATTTTGGGAGCGCGTGAGAGTAACAAACATGTAACTTCTAGTTTCTTAGGTTAAATAACCAACCGAGAGTACACGATCCATGGGGTATCACTTGACTTTCAATACTCCACGTAAAAAGAAAAAGAACAAAAATTGGACTGGGATTTTAAAAGTTAAGTTAAATAACGTAATTCTGCAAATAAAATCAATAAAGAAACTAGGACGTTACAAGGAGGGCGGTTCGTCGAAAACCGGCCAGAGAAGAGCGGTCCGACGTCGGAAATGACCACCGGAGTTTGACTACTACGTTTCTCACACCTCCCACCGATCGAATCAAGGTTCGTAACCCCAATTTCATTCGAAACCCTTAATTTCTCCATTTTTAGTGATTTCTTCGATTCACCTTCGATTGAGCTATTTCGAGGGTTGATTGAGACCTAGGAAGTGTTCTTGAACACTTAGTTAGGGTAGGAATCGAGACTATATCCTCGGGTTGACCGAATTCAAATTTGGAAGGATTTGGGGTTGAAATTCTAAATATTCATAAATTGGGGAAATTATTGATAATTAGGAATGAGCTTGGATTTGAATAAATAGACTTGGATTGGTGTTATTGAAATTATACTCTTGAAAAATTAGTCGAACAAGACCCGTGAAGAGCTGGCCTGAGGTTACTAAGGTTGAACCTTGACGTTAACGTGCCGGGTCCCTGCTTGGGTTGCCCAAATACACTTTAAGGGTGACATTGAGAGTTTTAAACCTCCTCTCTTCGATCTTAAACACCCAAGAATAATTCTAAATATGCTATCAAGCATCAAGAATTACTTTAGGTACTTTCTTGTTTCTCAAGGATGGAAACTTGCGGAACAATAAAGTCCAAATTCTAAAGTGGCAACTTTATTCCTTCGTAATATTAAGAAACCTTAAGTAGGATAATTTAAAAGTATATTGAGGTTTAGTAACTTGAATCCAAGGCTCCAAAAAATCAATTCAAGGTGAGTGATAATTGTACGAAACCACGTGTGAAGGACTTAAGACTCTCATGGAAGAGAGGGAAGACAGATAAGACCAAGAACTCGATTCTCGGCAACGTCTCAGTGCATTCTTGGGCACGAGCATGTCACATGCATATGAGCTGCATATAGTGTAAGATGTTAACCACGTGAATGCAATTGTTATGAAACTACGATTCGTCCGGAGCGGGAGTTACTCTAGGACAAGCACAAGGAAGCCGTCCAAGTGAGGGGTTTCCCATCCTTGCCCTATAGGGTTGATTGAGGATGTGGATATGTGGTTTGCCTACTTGCCTATTTGTAAGAATTATTTATTGGTTAACAACTATTGTTGTTTCTAAGTTGTAATATATGAAAGTACTTGTATATGTGTGTTTGATTACAGGCAAAGAGGTATTGGAGGGTATCCATGTGATGACATAAGATACACCGAACAGTACAAGCGAGAGGGTAAGTTGTTGATTGAGTCCAAGGTTTGGTTTACCCTATTAATTAGAAACTCATTAAATAAATCGTAAAGAATTTGTTTGTAGACGTCAACGTTTTATGGTAATCGAACTTAGGAAAGACCTTAGAGCTAGGTTATGATCTAATCAAGGGTTTGGGTATTAAATAAGGAATAAGAAGATCTTATAATTGATTAGTGAGTCATAGGGAGGTTCACACTACCTAGGTAAAGTCAATTTAGGATAATAATGGGTAGATAGAGTCAGAATCCCAGCTGAAAGCTCGGGAGGAGAAATAAGTCACATAAAGTCGCCCGTGGAGGCCATTGCTCTAGCTTGTTCTAGGGCCAGTTGATTTAATTGCCCATGGAGGCCATTGCCTAGCCTGGCACTAGGGTCAGTTAAAGATTAAAAGAAATTGCCCGTTGTGGCCATTGCCCTAGCCTGGCACTAGGGTCAGTTAAAGATTAAAAGATTTGCCCGTTGAGGGCATTGCCCTAGCCTGGCACTAGGGTCAGTTAAAGATTAAAAGATTTGCTCGTTGAGGCCATTGTCCATTGTGAGATACATGGACCAGTTGAGTGATTTATAGCTTTCAGATGACATGTTAAAAGTGATTGCTTATTTATAAGATGATAGAAGAGCATGATCCGTAGGTGTATCTCTGACTTTATGTTATATTAATTGTAATACCCCGAAAAATTTCGAGGACTAAAGAATGATTTATTTAAAATTTTGACAATTTAAGAATGATTTATTCCGGTGCTAGGAATTAAAACCTAAGAAAGAATATAAAAAAAGGTATGAAATTAAAAGAAACCGGAAAAGAATTTTTTTTTTGTTTTCAAAGATTATAATACCGAGAAAATTTTTCGAGGGTTAAAATAAAATAAAAGATGAAAGGAAGAAGTAAAATATTTTTTTGAATTAATTCGGGACCTAAGAATTTAGAAATCTGAAATAAATAGGAGTGGGAACTAAATTAAAATTTATTAGTCATTATTTATTTAATATTAATTAATTTTATTTTTATTATGATTATTTTAATATCTAAAGGGAAAGGAAAGAAGTAGAAGATAATTTTTGGATCAATTTAGGACTTAAGAATTGGAAACTTAATTTAAATAGGAAAAGGGATTAAATTAAACAATACATGTTAGTTATTTATTAATTATTTTATATTATATTCATATTTTATTATTATTATTATTATATGTTAATGTTAATAAAGAAAATACGGCGAAAGAAAATAAAAGAGAAAAGAGAGAGGGAGAGGGTACGGGGAAGAAAAGAAGAAACCTAAAGACGAAGAAAAGAGAAGAAAGGAGAGAGAGAGGGAGAAGATAGAGAAAGGGAGCTAGGGCTTGGATGGGGGAGGAAATCCGGTGGGAATCTCGGCGGAATCCGGCGAGCCGGAGTGGAGAAGGATCCGGAGAACATCCTCGTCATCTTCCTCGTCTCAATCTCTCGAGTTAAGGTTGGTACAACGCCCCGATTCTCTCCAAGTTCCCATTTTCTTGATTTTTCTTCATTATTGGAATTGACGTTGAGAATCCCGAGTTTGGGCAGATTCGAGGGCAGAATAATGTTTCTAAAGGTTCTTGAACACTCATCAGGGTTAGGATTCGAGGCTAGATCGTTGGATTTGGCCGGATTCGAAGTTGGAAGAGTTTGGGGTTTTATAAAACCCATTTTTCCCAATTTCGAACAATCAACAATTTGGCGACGAATCGGAGTTGGATTTGAGTTGTAGGACTTCCTAAATATAGTATATATGTAGGAGAACAAGACCAGTGAATAGTGGAATCGAAGCCAAATTGGAAAATGGTCGAGAAGGGGCTGAAACCAGCCACAGCCACAGCAAAACGTTGCTATGCTGCAGCGCCCACTTGCTGGTTGGCCAAGGGCTACCAAGGCAGCACCTTGGCGCTCAGCAGCGCCCGAGGTCCCTGCCTGGCTTGCCCCAAGCCCATTTTTTTAGGGCGAATTGAGACCTCCGAACCCCCTCTCTTCAATCCTAAGCACCCTAGAACACTCCTAAACATTTTTTTTGAGGATTAAATCACTCGAAGTACCTTCTTGTTTCTCAAGGATGGAAACTTGCGGAACCAATTAGGCCTAACTTCGGGAATTTCAACCTTATTCCTTCACAAACTTTAGGGAACCTTAAGTGGGATAAATTGGAGGTATATTGAGGTTTAGAAACTAGATTTCTTAGAACTCAAGTAGGAACACAAGTTGAATTAAAGTGCTTAGACCTTTCTAGAATTTGGATCCCTTCCAACCAAGCTAGATAAGCTTCCTTAGATGCAAATACAAGTTAGATAGAGGTCTAATACTCAAATCAAAGTATGGAAACACTCAAGTAGAGTGTTATATTCGAGTAAGTCAAGTGTCCGAGGAAGGATACACATAAGTCGGGATAGAGAAGTCCGATGAGACCAAGAGCTTGGCTCTGTGGCAACCATGGACTACATGTGAGAGTAATGGAAAGATAAATAACGAGTTAAGTTAAGTAATAACTTTAATGAAGTAAATGTTGTTCTTATAGGAACAACGGTACACAATAGAGTGCAACAGGAACTCCGAGGAGACTAAAGTTACAGGAGAGGATTGCATGGATTACATGACTATGTACATTCTCTACTTGACTGGTATGAGTTAGCTAGAGGTATAGAATGCTAAAAGAATAAAGGAACTAGAAAATAGGTTGTGGAAAGTAGCTTAGATAGGAAGACATAGGAGTAGAGAGTAATTGTTTGCTATGATTGGTGTGTTATAAATCCAGCTCATACACTCCGGAGGCATGATGAGCATTTTATTCAATCTTTTTCCACGACGGTGGCAAGAGTCCTTGTACGGAAGGACTAAACTTTTATTTGAAAACTCGTCACGACGGTGACTTAAATTATAATCATGCAAAGGGAGTTATTGGTGGGTTTCGGATTTGGTTTATGCTAGCGATGTGAGACATCGACTAGAAAAACGCCAGATGGCACTTGAGACCTCAATTTTATAATCAGCATGACAATGGTCATAGCCCTATCTTGGCAATAGGGTCAGAAAGGTTTTATATTGCTATGACGATAGCTTGAGGCTCAGAGAGTGCATCTAGACGGGTATATGAGTTATATCCTGTTAAGGATACTAATCCATATTAATAAGGAGAAGACGGGTGCATCTAGACATGCCTCAATGCGTGTGATCTATCCTATTCACATGCAGAAGCCATATTTTCAAACAAACAGGTCTTCAACCACACATACATATAATTTACGTATTGATCACACGCCTCAATGCGTGTGATCTATCCTAGTCGCATGCAGAAGTCATATATGTATATACATGATATATACTATATCATAGGCTAAATTCTCAACACCAAGACCTAACTTTAACCTATATGAAGCCGACAATGCTAGAATTTGGCTATGATATATATATATACACAGCAGATGTATATGTACAAAAGCTACGCCCATAAAGGATTTATATATATATACATCACAACATATGTACATAACCAAAATAACTACCGACGCGGACAAAGCGTGCGGTCTTCAGAGTTGTCCGCCTCCTTGAGAAGAAGTGGAACGTTCCCGACTCTTGAACCACCTGTATCTGAAACATATAAACAAGGGGTGAGTCGAACAGTCTCAGTGAGAAGCTCCCCCATCCCTAGCGTAGCAGCTGGTACCATTACAGCTGGGGAAGGGAGCAACCACAACCACATAAGCATAAAACTGATTATATTGTGATCTTTAATGTGATCAGGCAGTCAATATATATCATATTCACAATAAATATCCTAGTTCATGCTTCTAATATAATTTTTACTCTGCACGTAAATCAATCGCAAACCTATATCATACGGTTCCAGAGTTAACACTTACCTATACACATAGGCATGCACTTTCTGTCTCCCGCATTACGGTAAGAGAAATACTGGCCCGGATGCAATTTCTTGTTCAAACCTAGTTGATCACACTAGGAACTTTCTGACTCGAAGGCACGCTTAGAGTAATAGCCGGCAACTTGTCTGACCTCTGTTAAACAAAGGTAATGGCCACTATGTGGCTTACTTACTGTTAACAAATTCCTGTCTGTTCGACCAGGATGACCGACTCGATCTACCCGGACTAACCTAAACAAGTCCAACTAATATGTTTAACCTTGAAAGACGCTCTATTATACGTGTTTATTAGTTAGGCCTAGTTTCCCCCTTTTCAATTATGCAACACTCCCACTCGCTCTTAACAACCTAGGTTCTTTTTCCTCAATGTACCATACAGTTACAACCTTTATAACGATGATCAATTTAAATAGGTTTCTCATAGTAATGAACCCTCACATATGAAATTCCGACTCAATCCTACCCACGGTAACATATAAGGCTCGGTGAGCCACAATATCGCATATTTACTTGAGAACAAACATATAAGAACATAAACAGTTTGCACGTCTACTGTTTACTTGCTAATCATAAATGCATAATGTAAATACATTCAGACAGACATAATTCATATAACAATTTGCACAAAATAGAGCAAACCACATTTCCACGTAGTCATCCAACCCTGTGGGGCAGGGATGGGAGAGCCCCTCACCTCGTTGGCCCCTCCTGATCAGTCCTCGGAGTGCCTGGAGCTCCAATTACCCTGTGGTGCCCTATACACATATATTTAAGAAATTTAGAAACGTGTAACTAAGCATCTAACATGCACGTGCCATGGTAATGCCCTTGCACCCTCTAGATATTTTCAAGAACTAACTATTTAGTTCGTTACGTCGTCTTATATCGGCTTTCACACATTCAAGCCACTTAAAACCTCTAAATGCTTAGGTTAGAGATTCCCATTTGTCTAAAATTCACTTCACGTGTTAATAAGGACTTCTAACTAATAAAAGAATTCCTTTATGGCTCAAAAGAGGCCTTAGCTTACTCATTCCACCGTTTCCCCGCGTTTGTCGAGTAAGAGTTCAACTATGACCTCTTCAATTATATATAAAAATATAATTGGGTATAAATAGAGCCTTGGAATCAATTTAGCAGGTCTTAGGTGTCCACCACGGACTAGACCGAGGTGTCCAACCCACAGCATAACTCCTTACTGTACGGCGGCTTAGTATTTTGCCTCTTTTCACCGGATTGGGTTCCGGTTGAGACGGTAAATACTCGGGTTTTATTCCCTTGTCTATTTCCAGCAACTATAACACCTATACTACTCCAATCCAAGCCTATTCATGCATCAAACCAGCAAAATTCAATTTTAGAGCAATTTTCTAACCCAATTTCCATGATTTCCATACCCGGTAAATTCCTACGGTTTAGCTTCGATTCTGAACCTCCCTAAGCATTCAATAACACTTACTAAGCTTGAATTTAACCCCGGAATGCCCGATTGGAAGAAATTGAAGAATTCCTAAAATACCCAAAATTGGAGAAATTGGGGTTTTGAGAGATTGGGTGTCACGACCCTATCGGACGTCCGTGACCGGCACGAGAAGTAGGATTTCTCCTATCCCATAAGCCTCTAACCCCTGATTGAGATTTCCACCTGTTTATAACTACCCTTTTCTAATACAAACAATATATAACATATATGGTCATCCCTTTCCGATGACCTAAGCAGTTTGCAATCCACGGCTCGTTCAACGCCGCTTCAGTCTATACATATACACATATTCATTCACAAGTATGCATAACATACATATTGATCACGCGCTTCAGTGCGGGTGATCTATCCTATTCACATGTATAAGTCCTGTATACAGTCATACTTGTGAATTTAGAACACATAACTAAGCTTCAACCATGCACGTGTCATGCTAATGCTTATGCACCCTCTAGCTATTTTTCCAAGAACTAATTATTTAGTTCGTTACGTCGTCTTATTTTCTCTTCCTGAAAGTCCATAATGCCCCATATTCGACTTTCACACTTTCGAGCCATTTAGAACCTCTAATTGCTTAGGTTAGAGATTTCCACTTGTTTAAATTTCCCTTCATGTGTTCATATGGGTATTTAACTAATAAAAGAATTAAATTCATGGTTCAAAAGAAGCTCTAGCTTACTCATTCTACCGTCTCCCTTATTCGCCGAGTAAAAGCTTAATTATTACCTCTTTAATTATATATAAAAATATAATTGGGTATACTTAGAGCCTTGGAACCAATTTAGCGGGTCTTAGGTGTCCACTACGGACTAGACCAAAGTGTCCAACCCACCGCACAGCTCTTTACGGTACTGTGGCTTAGTATTTCGCCTCTTTTTCACCGGATTGGGTTCCGGTTGAAATGGTAAATACTCGGGCTTTATTCCCTTGTTTATTTCCAGCGATTACAACACTTATACTACTCCAATCCAAGCCTAAACATGCATCAAACTATAAATTTGGAATTTAAAGTAATTTCCTAACCCAATTTTCCTAATGTCCATACTCGGTCAATTCCTACGATTTAACTTCGATTCTGAACCTCACTAAGCTTTCAATAACATCCATTAAGCTCAAATTTAACCTCGAAATGCCCTGATTGGAAGTATTTGAAGAATTCCTAAAATACCAAAATTGGAGAAATTGGGGTTTAAGAGATTTGGGGCTTTCTTACTTGATTTCAATGGATAGAAAGCTTGGTGGTGATGAAAAATGAGGTCCGGTCACCTTCATGCCATTCCACCAATACAACTGTTTCAGATCGTGATAAATTTTATTAGCTCCCGGATGGATTGTATAAGCAGTCTGGTGTGCTTCTTCAAGAATTCTTTCTTTCAAGTTATCAACCATGGGAACACACAACCGTCCCTCCAACCGAAGTACTCCGAAAACATCAATAGAGAATCGGATGTCGTCCCCACTTTCTTTAGTTACAGTATCCTTGATTTGCTTGAGGTTGGTATCTTCGTCCTGTCTAGCCTTCACCTCTTCTACCAGAGAGGATTTAGCTTGCAAATGGGCTAAAAGTGAGTTAGAACTCCCAATCTCAAACTGATTCCCCATTTGTTCTAGCTCGTGCAACTCTCTGATCAACGGTCTTCTTTCTTCACTTATATGAGCAAGACTGCCCATGGATTTCTGACTCAGAGCATCGGCTACCACATTAGCCTTTCCTGGATGATACAAGATCGTGCAGTCGTAGTCTTTCAACAACTCTAACCATCGGCGTTGTCTCAAGTTCAAGTCTTTCTGCTCGAAAATGTATTTAAGGCTTTTGTGGTCTGTATAGATTTCACAAGTCTCACCATATAAGTAATGTCTCCATATTTTCAAAGCGAATACTACAGCCGCCATTTCGAGGTCGTGAGTCGGGTAGTTCTTCTCATGTTTTCTCAGTTGTCGCGATGCATACGCAATCACCTTGCCATGCTGCATCAAGACACACCCTAAACCGATCCTCGACGCATCACAGTATACCACATAGCCTCCTGTGCCGTCAGGTAATGCCAACACCGGAGCGGTAGTGAGGATGTCTTTCAGCTTCTGAAAACTCTGCTCACACTTATCATCCCATATGAACTTCACTTCATTCTGAGTCAACTTAGTCATAGGTGCAGCAACCTTAGAGAAGTCCTGCAGAAATCTTCTATAATATCCAGCCAAGCCCAAGAAACTGCAAATTTCAGTAACTGAGGTAGGCTGAGACCAATTCTTCATTGCTTCTACCTACTTGGATCGACGTGGATTCCCTCTGATGATACCACGTGACCCAAAAAGGCAACTCTGTCTAGCCAAAATTCACACTTTGAGAACTTGGCATACAATTTCTCCTCTCTCAACTTCTGCAATGCTAATCTCAAGTGTTCTGCATGTTATTCAGAGTTCTTAGAATAAACCAAGATGTCATCAATGAAGATAATGACAAATCGATACAGAAATGGTTTTAAAGACCCTGTTCATCATGTCCATGAACGCTGCAGGAGCATTAGTTAATCCGAAAGACATCACCAATAACACGTAATGTCCGTATCGGGTATATTTGATTCTCGAATCTTTAATTGATGATATCCAGATCGCAAATCAATCTTGGAAAACCGCTTTGTGCCCTGCAACTGATCAAATAGGTCATCTATCCTTGGCAGTGGGTATTGATTGCGGATCGTCACCTTATTTAACTTCCAGTAATCGATACACAACCGCAAAGATCCGTCCTTCTTCTTCACAAAAAGGACCGATGCACCCCAAGGAGAGAAGCTGGGTCTTATAAAACCCTTGTCAAGCAATTCTTGCAATTGTGTATGTAGCTCCTTTTAATTCTTCCAGAGCCATCCGATAAGGTGGTGTGGAGATAGGCTGCGTGCCAGGTTGCAGCTCAATTTCAAATTCAAACTCACGATAGGGTGGCAACCCCGGCAATTCTTCTGGAAATATCTCGGATTCTACATTGGGGCTTTCCTACCTTGATTCATTTGGATAGAAGGCTTGATGGGTGGTGAAGATGAGGTCCGGTCACCTCCTCCAGCACCGGCGCACGCTTTCCGGCGAGAATCCGGCCAGAAAACGTCGAGGTCTTCCTCCCTCTCCTTCGTGCATCTCGGTTCCATGCGTGCTGCTTCTGCCTTGCGTTTTTTTTCTTTCGTTGTGTGTGTGTTAGCTGGAAGGGGGGGTCACAATTTGGCCCCCCCTTTTAATTAATAATTAGAAAAAATAAATTAAAAATAACATTAGTTGTAAATTCCTAATTCCTCCCATCCTTCTAATTCCCTTCTCTTTTAGGTCCTCTTCAAAATAATAAAATCTCCTATTTTTCTCTTCTTTATTTTATTTTAATTCTTTAATTATTTAATTTAATTTATTTTTCTTTCAAAAGAAAAATAAATTAAATAATAATGATAACAATTAAATTTAAATATCTCGGATATTACAAGAATGGAGAAATATCACCCTCCCAAATTAAAAATATATATATATAACTTATTCATTATCATGTCATTAATATTTACTCACATTCCAAACATTACATCCATCCCTCCATCATTTTTCAAGGCAAATATATCCTTGCCTTTAAATGCTTTATAAACTCAAGGTATGAACATATATATATACATATATACATTAAATTCATTTTCTTAATTTTTCAATATTATTAGTTTCTTATTTAATTAACATTATGAGAGACTGATGTTTGAGAAAATTTTTGACAGTGAGGGAGACTTGATGCTATGGAAAGTGAGTAGGAAAACATGAGTCTTCCAGATAGAAGTATGTCACTACAAAAAACTATTCAATACGTGGCGACCTTTAGGTGGCGACTAAAAACGTTGTCATTGAAAGTTACTTTTCAGTGGCGACTAAATAAAGTTGCCACTATATATGTTTCTTATATCTTTTTGGTGGCGACAAGAGGAAGTCGCCACCTAATATACAATATTTGGTGGCGACCTTGAAAAGTCGCCACTGAAACCTCTAACCCTTCATTACATTCGGTGGCAACCTTGGAAAGTCGCCACCGAAACATTTAACCCTTCAACATATTCGGCGGCGACCTTGAAAAGTCGCCACCGAAACGTCTAACCCATCATTACATTTGGTGGCGACCTTAGAAAGTCGTCACCGAAACGTTTAACCCTTCAACACATTCGGTGGTGACCTTGAAAAGTCGCCACCGAAACGTCTAACCTTCAGTACATTCGGTGGCGACCTCAGAAAGTCGTCATTGAAACGTTTAACCCTTCAACACATTCAGTGGCGACCTTGGAATGTCGCCACCAAAATGTTGAAACCCTTGAACACATTCGGTGGCGACTTTGAAACCTCTAACCCTTCATTACATTCGATGGCAACCTCAAGAAGGTCGCCACGGAAACGTCTAGTCCTTCATCACATTCGGTGGCGACAAAAGTCGCCACTGAAAAGTATATATTTGGTGGCGACCACACTTAGTCGCCACCGACGGACTTATAGGTGGCTGCCTTGTGGCAACTTAAAAGTCGCCACCGAAGATTTTTAGTGGCGACTATTTAGCATTGGGTGGCGACTTTAGTCGCCACCGAATGTCAGATTTTTTGTAGTGTGTGTACCATTTCCTCTACCACATATTAATGAAAAGCAAAACATCTTATATACAAAATAAACATTGTCAAAATGCACAAATTACATGTTATATATACATTTTATATATTTGATATATTTTAATTTATAAATTATATATGGTCAAAATATACGTTTAATATTTTTTTGGTGATTCAAATAATTATTTAATAGTGATTAATATGTATTAATATTATTGTAAATTATTTTTCTATGAATTTTATTAATTACATAACGAAATGATAGAGAATTGAAGAACTAAATTAAAATATTTCATTTTTTAAAATAATATTATTAGAATATATATTTTTGAATGACTAAATTATGAATTTATTTGTAATACCCGAGGGGTATTTTTAGAATAAGGTCAATTGTGTATAGTAAGACTTAGCATAGTCATCATTTGGAGTTGGAATGTAAGGACAAATAAATAAATAAATGAACAATAGAAATAAATAATAATTTTGTGTATACATATAGATAAATAAAATTAAATAGGAATTGATGGGATAATATGAAATTGATAAAATTGTGAAATTGAAGTTAAACATTTTGGCTAAAGAAATAAAAAAAAATTTTAGAGTGAAATAAAATTTTTTGGTATATAATTAAGATTTTAATAGTTTTAGTCATTGACTCACCCTCTAGTGATTTACTTTTTCAGATACAGGTATCAGTTAGGCTTCCACGTCGGCTCAGTGAAGGCAACGTTTTGCTAGTACTCACATTCTGTCTCCGTAGATGGCTTTGTTTTTTTTTTTGGATATTGTAATGAATTGATTACACTTTGTGGTTATTATACTCTAGACTTGTCAGTTCCACATACTTAAAGAAAGGATTATTTTGGGGGACTTATTATTATTATGTATACAAATTTGCATGTGGATAGGATATGTCACACACCAGAGTGTGTGGCAACGTATATGATGGATATATATTATGTGTGTTTGAGTATACATATAAACTAAATCAGCACTTGGCTGTGGATTGCGGGTGTAAGATAGGCCACACAGGAGATGTGAGCCATATATATTGATAATGTGTGTACCCGAATGGGAATGATATTTAAATTAAATAGGTGTTAAGGCTAACAGACTCAGGGTTAGACCCTCTGTCTATGCCGGTCGCGTGCCTCTGAGTGGGGGTCGTGACATTATTACTCTTAAATTATTGTTAGTGTGCTTTAGTCTTCCTCAAGATTTTGATGTTTCAATTGTTAAAGATACAGCTATGAACCAAGTACAAGAAAGACTTGGCAAATGGAAGATCCAACGAAGGAAATTACGAAACTCAAAGATGACTGACTCGGTAATTAATTACATAATCATATATATATACACATCGTAATTTTTTTCAATTAATATGATAAATTTAATCGAATCAAGACCGAATAAGTTGACATATGATTGTTTTGTTGTATCATTTCTCAGTACTGATGTCATCTTAGCTCGAGGAATACCTTTCGATCAATTCCGAAGGTTGTGGACTTTGTGATGGGTATTGAGTCTCGTCCCAAGACTAGCACGAAGAAAATAATGCAATATTGATTCATACAACATTTTTCAAGAAGATAATGATCCGTTGCTATATAACATGAATAAGTAAAGGAGAGAGATAGATGTGGGATGGGCCCCACATCAAGTGAAACTCACTTTGGTGTCTATCTCTCTCTTAACCTTACAATGTTATGATGTTATGTAATGGAGGAGAATGAGTGGTGAAGCGAAGGAGAAATGGATGGACTAGAATTTGAGCAGCAAGAGACTGAAATGAAAATTATATTGTTTAAGAATGTGTGAAAGTATAATTTATGAAAAGTTTCCATCATGCAAAAGTCAATATGGGGTAGATTTTATCTCCCAACAGAAATTTTTTCAATCACAAGATTGAAAACAAAAGTACCTATGTATGTGTTGGTTGAAGATCTATACCACAAACAATAGTACTATTAGAAGATTGTATACAGTTTCTTGTTTCTCGCAGTATTATTTGCAATGATGAAATTATATTGAAGAAAATTAAATTGAATTATTTCTTATTATCAGAGCTTATCAATTTTGTGTAAGCTATGCAATTTTATGGTAAAAGTATTGCATATTGAGAATATATGTATATATATATATATATAATGTAATTTTAATGAATAATTTTCATGTGGGATTAATACATTATTTAAATTTATACAAGGTCGCGAGCATATTTTTATTTTTGCAATTATTATATAATAAGAGAGCTTATGATTTTGAGGATTAACTAAAATTATTTTAAAATTTTAGAATTTGGATGGAAATTAACAAAATCTTTTTTAGTCATTTGAGTTCTTTTGTCATCTCAATCAATTGAAAATTTTGCATCATATTAATAAAGACAAAAAAAGATATAAAAAATAAGAAACAAAATTAGAACTCTATATAAAATTAATTAATATGAAGAAAAAGTGTGTTTGTGACATCATCTTAATTTTGGTTAAGAGTTAACATTTGATTTAAAACTAGCATCTCTTCGAAAAGATTTTGGATATCCAACAAATAATCACAAATTTGATTTCTTGGTTTATCCCTCGAAGAATATTCAATTCCAATCTCTAACGAGTGATGTACTTGTAATATTTTGGTAGAGTTAAAGTATATCAAGAGGAAGATGAGAATGATGAAGATAAAAGTGAAAATGAGTAGGATATTAATTGTTGGAGTATTATTATAAATTAAGAATAAGTTACAAATTTCATTAGAATAAAAACGGGTTTAAGCTAAATCAATTTTTATTTAATTGTTCATCAATATATGGACAGTTTCATACACCTAAATTAAACATGCATATTGGACGTTGAAAAGCTATATATTCTGTTGGGGTCTTGTTTAAATGCACTTAATATATGTCTAATATATGTATAACGTACCATCAGTTGGAAGCTTAGATTTTACCTATAAAAAGGATTGCCTGAAGACATTTGAATTATGATCAATATGAAGTTAAAAAGAGAAAGCTTCAGATTATAAAATATAAACATATATTTATGTTATTTGTGTAACATCCCGTTTTCGAATTATTTTAGTAAAATTTTATTAAATTAATTTTTCTTAGAAATGAGATTTCTAAAAAAATTAAGAAAAAATAATAATAGATGCAAATTAAAAAAGAAACTTATAAGATAAACTGGAATATATATATATATATATATATATATATATATATATATATATATATTTAGGTTTATCTTCGATTATATGTTATATTAATATTGCCTGATCGTAATATAACATTTGATAAACTGGATTTTCATGCGCATGTGATTGTGGGTGTTTCCCTTTCCCCAACCGTAGTGGTACCCGCCGCTACGCCGAGGATGGGAAGCTCTTCTCTGAGTCCGTATGACTCACTCCCCCTATTGAAATGTTTCAGATACAAGTATTAGGCAGGCATCAACGTGCGGACAGTGATATGGACATCATACCAACCTTAATGCACTTGTTCGTGTGGGTGAATACTTTTTTGTGATATTTTGATTTCGTTGTACGTATTCTAAAGTTGTAGGTATTGTGTAAATATTTACAGCTTTTGATCTACGCTCACTCTAGAAATGTTGGCCTGACATGTATTTAAAGACAGGGTCCGGTTTTGGGGAAAATTAGGATATACGTATGATTATATTAAATTGCTGCATGTCAATAGGATAGATCGTAAGTATTGAGATGTACGATCAATATGATATGTATATATATATATATATATGATGTGTGTTTGCTGCATGTGAATAGGATAGATCGTACGTATTGAGACGTGCGGTCAATATGATATGGATAATTATATTGTGTGTTGACATATATCTGTATACTGGGCTGAAGGGGTATTGAGTGAACCGTGGATTGCAGGTTATGTAGGCCACTGTGAATTGTGGCCACTATTATATTATATATATTGATGTATAGCAGGGTAGTTATATTTAAGTTTTACAGGATAAGGCTTATGGGCTTGGGGGTAAAGTCCATTCTCGTGCCGGTCACATACTCCGAAACTGGGGTCGTGACATGATATGTGACATTAGGGATTGAAACTTTGACAAAGTAGAAATAACAATTTTTTTTAAAAAAATGTTGGGCTATATTAGGAATTTAAAAGTAAGAATTTTAAGAATTTAAAATAATATGAAAGTTAGGTAGAGAAATTTATAATTTAGTTAAAAAGTGGTCATTAGAATCATTGTGAGCTTATAATTGAAATTTGAGAATTTTCCGTGATTAAAATTTTACCCACTAGAAACTTCTATCTGCTAGAAGCTTCATTATCAGATACTTTTAACAAGTATATGACTATAAAAAAATTCAAAATTTCCCATTTTTCCCACAATTAAATCTATCTAAGAAAAATTCCATCAAAATTCATTTTTACCATATCCCAAAGGTTGCCAAATGTCCAAAATACCCTTAATTTTTAACCCAAATTATGAACACTTTTTCCTTCTTCTTCAAACCAAGTCACGCCACCCACCCACTCCCCACTCCTTTATTCATTCCTATCTTCTTCTCTTCCCCTCCTCACATTTCTCTCCTAGGGCTTGAGAGTGGCCAGAGAACCACCACTTGCACCAAAATCCTTGCTTCCCACCAACCATTGGAGACTCCCACATGCTTCTTCTTCCCTCTTGAGGCATCAAGGAATTGGGCAACCTCCTAAAACCTCAATTTTCGAGCTCCATCAAGGGTGTATAAAAATCATGAACCAAACTCTCTTTCTTGTATCTCATGCTAGAAAATGATGTTTCCTACACATTGTATAACATGTTAGGACTCTCTTTAAGTATAGGAATAAACGAACAGTAGTATGTGGCTTAAAAGTGCGTTTTCTATTCTGAATAAAGTATTTATAAAGATTTGTACAGAAGATTTTACAGATGTAACGAAATCAGAAAAATACATACAATTAAATTTAAACTATGATCCCTAAATCACGGGCGTAACTAACTAGAATAAAATAGAATATAAAATCAAACCAAAGAGGTAGCTAGGATCTTGAAATAATTATTTAACTAACTAAATAATATATCAAGATTTAAATTCAAATAGAGAAAGAGAAAGGGAGAGATCAGCCAAAGAATATTCTCCTAAGATGTAGGAGATATTTCTGCGATGTTACGCCCTCGCAAGCTTGGCAGCAAGTCTGTGACACCAAGCTTGTCAGAATGATGTCTGAATGCAGCTCGGTGTAGTGGTTTTGTGAGAATGTTAGCTACTTGATCAACTGAGTTTAGATGTAGGACTTGTAATTGATTTCTTTCAACTTGATCTCGGACAAAATAGAAGTCTATGGAAACATGTTTCATTCTACTGTGTAATACAGGATTAGCATAAATGTAGGTTGTACTAATATTGTCAAAGTAGATTTGAGGAACTTGTCGTTGTGGCAATTGAAGTTCTTGAAGTAGATTTGACCGCCGATTAAGTTTTGAAACACTGGCTACAACGGCTCTGTATTCAGCTTCAGTGCAGGAGCGTGATACAGACCGTTGCTTCTTGGATGACCATGAGCCAGGGGTGTCTCCAAGATAAATGATATAGCCTGTTGTAGATGTTCTTTCATTGGGATCTCCAACCCAATCGGAGTCCGAATAGCCTCATAAATTTAAGTCCTTTTTGCAGGAAATTGAGAGACCAAAGGATGATGTCTCCTGTAGATACCTGAGGACCCTTTTTAGAGCTATCCAGTGATGATGATAAGGATTGTGCATGACTTGACACAGTTTGCTGACTGCATAAGCAATGTTTGGTCTAGTAAAAGATAGATAATGTAGTTTGCCTATGGTCTTTCGATATAGGGACCCATCAGTAGGTTATGTATCCCTAGACTCTGTGTATGTGGAAGTCATAGGGGTTGTAACTCCTTTACAGGTTTCCATCTGTAGTCCATGCAAAATATCTTGAACATACTTCTGTTGAGATATATGAAGTCCTGTACTTGTTTTGATTACTTCAACACCCAGGAAGTATTGAAGACTTCCTAAATCCTTCAAAGAGAACTTAGTGGACAGTTTTGTAATAATAAGCCTAATAGCAGCAGCATTGTTACCAGTAATTATGATGTCATCCACATACACAATTATGTATACTAGCACGCCGTGTGATTGGAAAATAAATAGTGAGGAATCAGACTTGGATTTTTGAAATTCTATGAAATAAGAAAGCCAAGCATAGCATTACCAAGCCCTAGGTGCTTGCTTAAGTCCATAGATAGCCTTTTTCAACTTACAAACATGAGTTAGGATGATGCTTGTCTTCAAATCCAGGTGGTTGCTTCATGTAGACTTCTTCTAAATTGCCTTGGAGAAAGGCGTTATTTATGTCCAATTGGTTAATTAACCATCCTTGTTGAGTGGCTATAGTGAATACTAGCCTGATTGTTGCCGGTTTCACCACTGGACTAAATGTGTGGCCATAATCGATACATGGACATTGACTGAACCTCGTGCAACTAGACGTGCTTTTTACCTGTCAATAGAACCATTAGCCTTGTTTTTAGTTCTAAACAGCCATTTACAGTCTACCACGTTCTTATGTATAGGAGATGGAACCAATTCCCATGTTTTGTTATGTATCAAAGCATCATATTCAGCTTTCATGGCTTGGTTCCAGTGGGGAACCTTTTGGGCTTGTTTGTAAGTGTTTGGGGTATAGTGGAGATTTACCGTTGTTGTGTTGTTTTGCTTTGGAATCATGCTTGCTGTTTTTGATCTAGTGGTCATGGGATGAGTTGAAATTTGTTTGTTTTGATTTTTTGTACTTGTGGAAGTGTTGGATAGTTGTGGTTGGGTTTTGTTGTGTCTTCTTTGGTAAGTAATAATGGGTTTTGTTGGGGCTATTTATGTGATGGAATTTTGTTTTGGGGCTGTGACAGTTTCATGTACAGTGGCGGGTGGTGGGAGGCATGATATGGGTGGTGGGTTTGGGTCTTGAGGTTGTTTAGAAATGTCAATGCTTTTGTTGTCCCAATTGTATATTGTTTTTGATGAGAGATGGGAAAAGATATTTTGAAATGGGAAATTGTCTTCAAAGAAAACAACATCATGCGAGAGAAAGATTTTGGAGGATAATGGTTCAAAGCATTGGTGGTTGTGATATTGTGAGCTGAAACCAAGGTAGATGCATGGGTTTGATTTTGGTTTAAGTTTGTGTTTGGCATAAGGTTGTAGCCATGGGTAGCAAAGACAACCAAACACTTTGGTGTTATTGTGATTGGGAGGTTGTTTGAATAGTATTTAATGAGGTGACTTGTTGCTAAGATTTGAGGTGGGCATTTTGTTTTTGAGGTATGCAGCTTGTCTACAAGCATAAGACCAAAAGATGGGCGGAAGAGAGGCTTGGTGAAGAAGTGTTTTTGCTTTTTCAATTATGTGTCTATGTCTTCGTTCAACTGTTGCAACTCGTTGAGGGGTATAGGGAGGGGATATAAGATGTTGTATACCATTTTCTTGTAAGTAGGAGGTGAGTTTGGTGTATTCACCTCCTCCATCAGTATAGAGGGAGACAACCTTGGTTTGGAATTGATTTTCAAGAATTTTGTGTAGAGCTTTAAAGATGTCCGAGGTTTCGGTTTTTGCTTGAAGGGTGTATAGCCAAGTATATTTTGAAAATTCATCCACAAATATTGCTTAGTACCTTTTTTTGTCAATTGAAGTAATTGGGGAAGGGCCCCATAAATCACTATATAGAATTTGTAGAGAAGCAGTACTATGTAGAGTATTTAAAAGAAAGGTTGTCTATGACTTTTATTTGATTGACACGAATTACAAAGAAAATGAGATAAAGACGAAACTAGAATTAAAAGTTGGCTTAAAGCCTTATTTTGGACTCTAGGACTGGGATGGCCGAATCGTCTATGCTAGAGTTTAAAGGTAGTTGTTGAGTTGCACTGGGGGATTATTTTTTTTTTGGATGGCCATTCATATAGACCGGCATTTGTCCGTCCTTGAAGCAGGAGCGCCCCCGTAGTCAAATCCTTTATATGAAAGCAAGAAGGGAAGAATTCAATAGAGGTCTTATTATCATTACCAAATCGAGAAACTGAGATCAGTTTATTTGAAATTTGTGGTGAGTGTAGTGTGTTGGTAAGTTGAAAGCTGTTTTTGGATGTATTAAGAGATACATTACCAGTTGTGGAAATTGGAATGGTTGTTCCATTACCCATCACTATACCGTCAGAACCATGATATGGCTGTATGTTGTCAAAGTCATGACTATCTGAGGACATGTGGTGTGTTGCTCCAGTATCCACTATCCATGGCTGTTGATTGCTTTGAAAGCGTGTGCTGCAAAATTGGCCCGACCTTGCATATGATTATGAGAGGTAGACCGACATACTTTTGCTATGTGACCAGGTTTGTCACATAGTTGACAATGGATTGGATTTCCATGGTTGTGGGTCTGCATTTCGTGCCACTGCTGTTCTGGTTTGGGTTAGGGTAACTTTGGGGTTGGGCGATTTTGTGGTTTACTGGCTTGGCTTGTTTGTTGGGTTTTGAGATGATTGGGCATATTGGCAGTGATGGGTGTAGAGAGAGGTTTCTTGGTTGCCTCATAGTTGAGGAAATTCATGCTCAAGCAATTTGTCATATAGCTCTTCATAGGTTATAGATAAGTCTCGGGCTCTAATGGCCGCTAAGATTCTTTGTACTCAGGGCCGAGACCTCTCAACGTGGTGACAACAAGTTCAGCGTTGCTTAACGGTGCTGCGGAAGTAAGAGCTCATTTGATAGTGGGCGAATTTTGGTTGAAGGTATTCGGGTATGGAGAAGGGATCTTGGTAGAGGAGGCTAGTTGATCTCGAAGGCTTAGTATTCGGGTATGTGATTTGTTGGCATAGGATGTGTGAAGGGTTGTCCAGGCTAGGTGTGATGTTTCAGAGAGAGCAACAGTGTAAGCTATGTATTGGTCCCACAGAGGTGAGTAGAGCTGTTTGTATTAATTGGTCTTGTCGAAACCAAAGGGCAAAATTTGTGGCTTGAGGATCTGGTTGTGGTGTTGTGCCATCCTAGATGGCCGAAAGAGATTGTGTCCTCTCATGAGCATGGTCACTTGGGCTTTCCAAAGGGCAAAATTTTGAGGGCTAGAAAGTTTGATGGGAAGCTGAGTGGCAGGGGTGAATTGAGTGACAGTATTAGTGGCAACGGCACGGTCAGCGTTTACAATGCTGGGTCTGGGAGTTTCGCTGCCATGGAGGGTGGGGTGTTTGACATGAAATATGCTGTTTGCCGAAAAGAAAAAAACAGAGGTGCAGTAACTGGAAGCAAAAAGAAAAGAAATTTTGTTTCAGCTTGAGGTGCAGTGACTATCTAAATGAAGAGAAAGGAAGGGTTTCTGGCCGGAAAAAAAAAGTTGTGAAACCTGTGTGGGACTGGATACCATAAACAAACAGTAGTATTGTAAGATCCGAAGTATTTACTTTTATTTAATTTAATTATTATCATCATTATTTAATTTATTTTTCTTTTTGAAAGAAAAATAAATTAAATTATAGAGTTAAAATAAAATGCAGAAGAAAGAAATAGGGAATATATATAATTTTTCTAGGACTTAAATGAAAGGGGGATTAAAAAACATGGGGGAAAAAGAGGATATAATAACTAAATAACTAATATATATTTTTATTATTATTACTAATTAAAGGGGGCCCAAACCGTGACCCCCTTCCAGCCAAGCAAACAAAACATAAAAAAAAAAAGAAGAAGAGAGAAGCAGAACGGGAAGCGGACCACGAACCAAACGAAACCCAGATGGAGAAAGAGCAAGGCACGGCGATGTTGTGCCGGCAATCACGCCGGAGGAAGGGTTTTGCCGCCAGAGAGGGCTACCGGAGCTCATCTTCACCAACCCAATAAGCTTTTATCCGATTGGAATAAGGTAAGGAAGCCCCAATCTCTCAAAACCCCAATTTCTCCAATTTAGGATTTAGGAATTCTCTAATTTCTTTCCAATCGAGACATCCGAGGATAAATTAGAGCTTAGTAGGTGTAGTTGAAAGCTTAGTGAGGTTCAGAATCGAAGTTAAACCATAGGGATTGACCGGGTGTGGAAATCATGGAAATTGGGTAGAAAATTGCTCTAAAATCGAATTTTGCTGGTGTTAATGCATGAATAGGCTTGGATTGGAGTAGTATAGGTGTAATAAATGCTGGAAATATACAAGGAAATAAGCCCGAGTATTTACCGTCTCAACCGGAACCCAATCCGATGAAAAAGAGGCGATATACCAAAGCCACCGTACAGGAAGTAGCTGTGCTATGGGTTGGACACCTCGGCCTAGTCCGTGGTGGACACCGAAGACCAACTAAATTGGTCCCAAGGCTCTACTTATACCCGATTATAATTCTATATATAATTAAAGAGGTGGTAGTTAAGCTTTTATCGGCGAATAAGGGAGACGGTGGAATGAGTAAGCTAAGGCCTCTTTTGAGCCGTGAATTTATACCTTTATTAGTTAAAAGTCCTTATGAACACATGAATTGGAATTTAGATAAATGGGAATCTCTAACCTAAGCTCTTAGAGGTTCTAAGTGGCCCAAATGTGTGAAAGTCAAGTATGGGACAATATAGACTTTCAAAAGAGCAAATAAGACGACGTAACGAACTAAATATCTAGTTCTTGGAAATAGTTAGAGGGGTGCATGAGCATTAACATGACACGTGCATGGTAGATGCTTAGTATACGTTTCTAAATTACTTAAGTACATGTGTTTAGGGCACCACAGAGTAATTGGAACTTCAGGTACTACGAGGACTGATCAGGAGGGCCAGGGAGGTGAGGGGCTCTCCCATCCCTGCCCCACAGGGTTGGATGACTACTTGAAATGTGGTTTGCTCTATTTGTGCAAATTGTTATATGAAATATGTCTATCTGAATGTATTTGCGTTACGCGTATATGATTAGCAAGTAAAGAGTGGACATGCAAACTGTTTATGTGTTATATGTTTATTCTCAAGTGAATATTTGATATTGTGGCTCACCCAGCCTTATATGTTACCGTGGGTAAGACTGAGTCGAAATTTCATATGTGAGGGTTCATTAATATTAGAAACCAATTAAAACGATCATCGTTGCAAAGATCTTGACCGTATGCTACATTGAGGAAACTGAACCTAGGATGTATAGTGTGAGTGAGAGTGATGTATAATTGAACGGGGAAACTAGGCCTAACAAATAAACATGTATAATATTCGATTAGTTTTCATAGGGCGTCTTTCAAGGTTAAACATGTTAGTTGAACTTGTTTAGGTTAGTCCGGGTAGATCGAGTCGGTCATCCTGGTCAGACAGACAGGATTTTATCATCAGTAAGTATGCCACATAGTGGCCATTACCTTGGTTTAACCGAGGTCAGACAAGTTGCCGGCTATTACTCTAAGCGTGTCTTCGAGTCAGAAAGTTCCTAGTGTGATCAACTAGGTTCGAACAAGAGATTGCCTTCGGGCCAGTACTTCTCTCAGCATAATGCGTGAGACAACAGTGAAAGCCTACGTGTAGAAGTATATGTTACTATGGAACCATATGATATATGTTTATGGTTGGTTTACATGCAGAGTAATAATTACGTTAAAAGCATGAACTAGGGGTAATAATTGTGAAAATGATATATTGACTGCCTGATTATGTTAAAAGGTTGCAATATAGTCCGTTCATGCGCATGTGGTTTGTCACGACCCCCTATCGGACGTCCGTGACCAGCACTGGAGGTAGGATTTCTCCTATCCCGCAAGCCTCTAATCCCTGATTGACATTTTTATATGTTCATAACTACTCATTGCTATACAAACAATATATTATACATATGGTCATCCATTTTCGGTGACCTAAGCAGTTTGCAATCCCACGGCTCGCTCAGCGCCGCTTCAGTCTATATATATACACATACTCATTCACACGTACATATAGTATACATATTGATCACGCGCTTCAGGGCGGGTGATCTATCCTATTCACATGCAGATGTCCTATATACAGTCATACATATATTCAATCACAACGCTTGCATATAGTTTACATATTGATCACACGCCTCAATGTGTGTGATCTATCCTATTCACATGCAGAAACCATATTTTCATACAATGAGGTATTCAGCCACACACACATATAATTTACATATTGATCACAAGCCTCAATGCGTGTGATCTATCCTATTCACATGCGGAAGTCATATATATGTATACACATGATATATATTATTTTATAGCCCATATTCCCAACACCAAGACCTAACTTTAATCAGTATTTAGCCGACAATACTAGAGTTCGACATATATATACAACAGTTGTATATGTACAAAAGCTACATCCAAAAAGGAGTCATATATACTTATACATCCTGATTTATTTACATAAACCATAATACGCTACCCACGCGGACTATGCGTGTGGTCTTCAGAGTTGTCCACCACATTGATAAGAAGTGGACGCGTTCCTAATGCCTGAACCACCTGTATCTGAAACATGTAAACAGGGGGGTGAGTCGAACAGAATCAGTGAGAAGATCCCCCATTCCTGGCGTAGCAGCGGTACCACTACAGCTGGGGAAAGGGAGCAACCACAACCACATGCGCATGAAACGGATTCATATTGTGACCTTTAACATGATCAGGCAATCAATACATCATATTCACAATTAAAATCCTAATTCATGCTCCTAACATAATTATTACTCTGCACGTATATAAATCACAATATTTATATCATATGTTTTCATGGTTAACATCTACTTATACGCGTAGGCATTCACTTGCTGTCTCTCGCATTATGCGAAGAGAAATACTGGCCCGAAGGCAATCTTTTGTTCGAGCCTAGTTCATCGCACTAGGAACTTTCTGACTCCAAGGCACGCTTAGAGTAATAGCCGGCAACTTGTCTAACCCCGGTTAAACCAAGGTAATGGCCACTATGTGGCATACTTACTGATGACAAAATCCTGTCTGTCCGACCAGGATGACCGACTCGATCTACCCGGACTAACCTAAACAAGTTCAACTAATATGTGTAACCTTGAAAGACGCCCTACCAGAAACTAGTTGAATATTATACGTGTTTATTAGTTATGCCTAGTTTCCCCCTTTTCAATTATGCGACACTCTCGCTCACACTTAACAACCTATGTTCATTTTCCTCAACGTACTATACGAATGAGATCTTTAAGTGACGATCAATATGATTGGTTTCTAATGTTACTGAACTCTCACATATGAAATCACGACTCAATCCTACCCACGGTAACATATAAGGCTCAATGAGCCACATTGTCACATATACACATATTTGGTTTGCATTTTCACTATTTACTTACTAACCATACACACGTAGCGCAAACTCATTCAGATAAGTACATTTCATATAATAACTGCATAAAATAGGGAAAACCAGATTTGCAAGTTGTCATCCAACCCTGTCGGGCAGGGATGGGAGAGCCCCTCACCTCGTTGGCCCTCTTGATCAGTCCTCGAAGTGTCTGGAGCTCCAATTACCCTGTGGTGCCCTATACACATATATTCAAGAAATTTAGAAACGCGTAACAAAGCATCTAACATGCACGTGTCGTGCTAATGCTCATGCACCCTCTAGATTTTCCAAGAACTAACTATTTAGTTCGTTACGTCGTCTTATTTGCTCTTTTTGAGAGTCCATACTATTTTATATCGACCTCCACACATTCGAGCCACTTAGAACCTCTAAATGCTTAGGTTAGAGATTCCCACTTAACTAAATTTCACTTCATGTGTTCATAAGGGTATTTAACTAATAAAAGAATTTCTTTATGGCTCAAAAGAGGC
Source organism: Senna tora (assembly GCA_014851425.1). Lineage (NCBI taxonomy): Eukaryota > Viridiplantae > Streptophyta > Magnoliopsida > Fabales > Fabaceae > Senna > Senna tora. The sequence goes on from CM026269.1 coordinate 14,262,754, forward strand.
CTTAGCTTACTCATTCCACTGTCTCCCTTATTCGTCGGGTAAAAGCTTAACTACTACCTATTTAATTACATATATACTTATAATCGGGTATAAGTAGAGCCTTGGGACCAATTTAGTTGGTCTTAGGTGTCAACCACGGACTAGGCCGAGGTGTCCAACCTACCACACAGCTCCTTACTGTACGGTGGCTTAGTATTTCGCCTCTTTTTCACCAGATTGGGTTCCGGTTGAGACGGTAAATACTCAGGCTTTATTCCCTTGTCTATTTCCAGCACTTATAACACCTATACTACTCCAATCCAACCCTATTCATGCATCAAACCAGCAAAATTCAATTTTAGAGCAATTTCCTAACCCAATTTCCATGTTTTCCATACCCGGTCAATTCCTACGGTTTAGCTTCGATTTTGAACCTCCTTAAGCATTCAATAACACCTACTAAGCTTGAATTTATCCCCGGAATGCCCCGATTGGAAGAGATTGAAGAATTCCTAAAATACTCGAAATTGAAGAAATTGGGGTTTGAGAGATTTGGGGCTTTCTTACTTGATTTCAATCGGGTAAAAGCTTGCTGGGTGTTGAAGGAGGCTTCCGGTCAGCTCTCCGGTCACCGGCGCCACCTCTCCAGCGTGAAACCGGCCGGTTCCCTTCTTCCCGTGGCTTCTCTCCCTTGTCGGGTTCCTCCTCAGTTTCTCGCGTGGTCCGCCTCGTTCTCCGCTCATTTCTGCCTCTGTTTGCTTCTCTCCTTTTTTTATTATGTGTGTTACTTTTGGCTGGAAGGGCACGACATTTAGCCCCAATTTTTAATAATAAGTAAAAAAATATAAAATTTGTAGTGAATCCCCTTTTCCTCCGACTTCTTAAATCCCCATTTCATTTAAGTCCTAAAATAAATTTTAAAAAATCCCATTTCTTTCCCTTCTTCATTTTATTTTTAATTCTTTAATTTAATTTATTTTTCTTTCAAAAAGAAAATTAAATTAATTAATAATGATAATAATTAAATTAAATATTTCGGATATTACATGGTTGTGGTTGCTCCCTTCCCCCAGCTGTAGTGGTACCCGCTGCTACGCCAGGGATGGGGGAGCTCCTCACTGAGTCTGTTCGACTCACCCCCTGTTTATATGTTTCAGATACAGGTGGTTCAGGCATCGAAAACGCGTCTACTTCTTCTCAAGGAGGCGGACAGATCTGAAGACCGCATGCTTAGTCCGAGTCGGTAGTTATTTTGGTTTTGTACATATGTCTTGATGTATATATATGTATAAATCCTTTTTGGGCGTAAATTTTTTACGTATACAACTGCTGTGTATATATATATATTATACTCAAATTCTAGCATTGTCGGCTTCATACAGGTTAAAGTTAGGTCTTGGTGTTGGGAACATAGGCTATGATATAATATATATCATGTGTACATATGTATATGACTTCCACATGTGAATAGGATAGATCACACGCATTGAGGCGTGTGATCAATATGTACATTAGATATATGTGTGGTTGAATACATGTTGTATGTAAATGTAACTTCCGCATGTGACTAGGATAGATCGCACGCATTGAGGCGTGTGATCAATATGTAAACTATCTGTATGTGTGTGATAGAATATATGTATGACTGTATACAGGGCTTCTGCATGTGAATAGGATAGATCACCCGCACTGAAGCACGTGATCAATATGTAAACTATATGTACGTGTGTGTGAATATGAGTATATATATAGACTGAAGCGGCGTTGAGCGAGCCGTAGATTGCATGCTACTTAGGTCACCGAAATTGGATGGCCATATATATTATATATTGTTTGTATTAGAATTGGGTAGTTATGAACATGTGAAAATGTTAATAAGGAATTAGAGGCTTACGGGATAGGAGAAATCGTACCTCCCGTGCCGGTCACGGACGTCCGATAGGGGGTTGGGACAAGTATGTGGCTGAAAAGTGCGTTTTGTATTTTTGAATAAAGTATTTATACAGATTTGTACAGAAGATTTTACAGATGTAACAGAATCAGAAAAATACATACAATTAATTTAAACTAGGATCCCTAAAATCACTGTGTAACTAACTAGAATAAATTAGAATATAAAATCAAACCAGAGAGATAGCTAGGATCTTGAAAATAATTATTTAAGTAACTAAATAATATATCAAGATTTAAATTCAAATAGAGAGAGAAAAAGGGAGAGATCAGCCAATGAATATTCTCCTAAGATGTAGGAGATATTTTTGCGCTGTTAGGGAACACCTCTACAATGACTTTCATGGAGGATTTCCACCTAGGGTTTGCAAAGGACGATTTTATTTTCAAATTTGGGGAAATGATGACTTCTCTAGAAATTGTTGATATGTAGTGATTCCTAATGCTTTGTGAAGATGTTTATGATTATTAGAATGAATATTTTGTGGTAAATTGTGAGTGTTGTGAAAATGGCTTGATCTAAGGTTGGTGGTGAACCTCCATAGAAATTATTGTAGGCTTGCTCCCAATCTTGTCTATGAATCATATTAGGTCCACACTTCATATGATGACCATTAGCTAGATGAAGGGAACTTGGATAGCTTAAGACGTGGTTGTATTGTAGCTATGGATTATGACCTTTGAATTGATTTTGAAGTTTCTCATGTTAAGAAACAAAGGATTTCTTGAAGGAAAGAACACCCAAGAGTATAATCAAGGGAATTGACAAGGTGAGGGATACTCTCATCTTAGCCCCTTAAAGGGTTGTATGAATTATGTGAGCCTTGACATGAGTTGTGAAATTTACTTATTTGTTGATGTGTTAGTGGATGATTGTAAATAAATGGTTGTTGATGGATGATTGTTGATGAATTTGACCTTGTGTGTATGCTTTATCTTATGAGTTATGATTGAATTGGTTGACTGCTGGTGTAGGTTATGATTTTTGTTGTGTATGAAAAAAATAAGTTGTTTTCTTAACCGTGAATTGCAAATTGTATTGAGTTATGATGTTTGTTAGACTTATTAGGATGATTTTTGCATGAATTTAAGGATTTTGATTAAGTGTGAATGTTGTATTGTTGGGTGTATGGGAAGGACCATGGGTGAACCACACACCTTGTGTGAATTTTGCATGGTTGAGAACATGGGAAGGAGCAAAGGCAGAACCAATTTGACCAATCATGAGTTATGATCTAAGGTGGTGTATGGGAAGGAACAAGGTTGAACCATACACCATATTTGTGAATGTGGCAAGGGGTAGTCCATGGGTAGGAACAAGTGAACCATGGGACTAGCCTTGTGTTTAATGTTTCAAGGGAGGCAGTGAAGGAACGAAGTTGAACCGTGTGCCGTTAGAATTGTAAGATTGGGAAGGTGGTGGGAAGGAACCTACTTGAACCACTTACCAACCCATTTGCTATGAACTCATAGGTAAGCAAGGGAAGAGGAAAGGAACCTAATTGAACCTCACCACTTGTTTGCTTGTGGGAAAGAAAATTTGTGTAAATAGGTAATGTTGGTCACATAGCCATTTCTTTTTATATAGATTGTACGGACCCTTTTTTTTACACAACGCATTTCGTATCTTTTTGAAACACCAAATGGGGGGTTCGTACTCTTATATTACTTGAAAAAAACTTGGACATCAGATTTGTGAACTATTCCCTTTAAAACTACATCATTTCCAAAACTTTCCTTCACTTAATGGTGCCCAAGTGACCTTAACCCTATGTGGCCAACATCACCCCAAACATTGTTTTCCTTGGATTATTCTCAAATGAACCTAGATCTATTATTTTCATTGGAATGTATATGGATGTCACTGGTGTGGCTTATGCCTTGAATGTGTGTATATGACTCGTGTGAATGGTGTTTATTTTAAATATGGTTGATACACTATCTTGGTTAATTGTTGGGGAATGATGTGTTGTTTACCTAATAAATGATGATGTGAATGCTTATCTGTGACATTCCTTTCCCTTTCTTGGTGTTACCCTTCTACCACGTCCAGGATGGGTTTGTCCCTCACTGAGACATTTGACTCACCCCTCGTGATTTATATTTTTAGAGACAGGTATTGGTCAGCTTCTACCTCAGCTCCATAAGGTGCAACCAAGGACTCTGCAATTTGTTCGTGTGGGTGTTATATTTATGTTTTATTTATATTTTGTTAACTTTATTGAACCTCTAGAAGTCAGCTCCATTAGTCTAGAGCAGGTTCTGTCTTTGTGGATTATGAATTGTAGACTTATGATTTTTAGATACTTTATTATGAATATACATGTTTATGCGAACACAGATTTAAGAGTTTGGTATTTTGCATCATATGAACTACATAGAGTACAGGTTGGGATTTATAATGAGGCTTACGACTTGGGGGCCCTCCCTAGTCCGTGCCGGTCACGTGCCCTCGGGTGGACGTTTGTGACAATTTGGGGTAAAGAAAGGTGTGGGAGAGAGTCATGTCTACCTCCTAGGTGCAAAGGTTGTAGACAAACAGGCAAGTTACTGGGTTGTTGTATCTTGGAGGTGATGCGTCTGAGTATCCCTGCACCAGGTGATATAGCAAAAATCAAACCCCTGGGAGGCGTGAATTACTTAAAGATAACGAGATACCCGTGCCTCAGTCCGATACCACGCATTTGATGATTTTTGTAACAAATTTACATTTCCATATTTTTTTTTGTTTATTTCTTATTTTCAAGTTGCTGCTCTAGCAAGTTTAAGGTAATTCATGTTAATCCCCATAATGTAGCAAATGAAAAATAAGAATAATTGGGGAATAAGGTATTTGAGTTCTAGTTGGCGAACTACTCAAATATATATATTATTGGTATTATGATTTAGTTTTGTGAGCTTAAAATCTTTAAATTATATTTAATTGCTTACTAATTCTAAGATATATTTGTGAAAACATTTCACTATATATTATTATGAGATACCAAAGTATATAATATACATAGCATATTGTTTTGAAGTATTGGTATACTCTTAGTTTTGCTATGTTCTTTTTAGAGAGATGCAACAGATTAAATAATTTATTTTTATGAGATTATTTCATATATTTATTTATGGATATTTCTCATATATATTTTTTGTGAGATTTTAATGCATAGTGAATTTGCATAAATCGAAATTATGCAAAGGTGCATGGTTGATTCTCTCCCAAGGTATGAGGTTATTTGTGAGGAGCAAGGAAATATTTTCTTGAAATGGCACATTTTAATTAGTGCTAAGAGGTTTATTATTAAAACAAATGTGGTACTATGAAAAATTTTATTGAGTAAATTAATTTTCATAAAATCACATATATGTTTGCCACCATGTGTTTGTTATAAAAAATAATTTTGGGTTAATCATTAAATTAATGTTAAATCCAAAACTTATATTAATTTCGAAGGCCAAATAATGATCATAAATATTATAATTTTATGACAAGGTTTTTGGCATGTATTTTGGTGGTCATATATTTTGACATTATTTAAATATGTCATATTGTCTTGGAAAATAAAGCATATTATTTTTATAATAATAAGGGGAAGAAATTTATGTATACTATTATTATAAAAATAAATATGGAAATATTTTGGGTTCATGAAATTGTTTTAAAACCATTTTATTATAATTATTTCTGAGCCAAATTATATTCGATATAATTGTGAGTTAATGAATATTTTATGGGTTTAATATTTAGAAGAGTAATAGAATTATCCCGTAAAATTTCATTAAGTGGTAATAGCTTTTTAAAGCTTTTACAAGATGAAATGTGGTAAATTTCATGGAATGTGAAAAGCTATTTTAAGCTTATATGTGATGAAGCATGGAAAATGCTAGATTATATTCTATATTTTGGTGAGATTTTCAATATCTCTTGTGGACTTTTAAAGTCATATGTGACAAATGAATTTGTCATGATTTTTGGAAAATTTCCAAATAGATTTGATGAAATATTTTGAGAAAATATTTTCAAACAATGAGAATTCACTTTATAGTGAATAAGTGTGCACACATATATACTTGTGAAAAATAATTTTTATAATTGTGAATTTTGTGATATTCTCACAAAAATGAATTTAAAAATTCATATGTGATATTTATAAGTGCAACAAGAATATTATATTTGGGTGAATATAAAAGTTTGTGAAATTCTTGTGAGAGACACAATACCCATCAATAGTAGGGGTCTATTATTCGTGGATATCCAAAATAAGTTCACCAAAGTTTTTTGACGGTTATTATGTTTATTAAAAATTGCTATGTGATTTATAATGAGAGTTACATAATTCATTTTTGGAACTAAGTTTATTGTGAATATGTGTAATATCCGAGATATTAAATTTTTTTATCATCATTATTATTAATTTATTTTTCTTAGGGAAAGAAAAATAAATTAAATTAAAAAGTTAAAGAGTTAAAAAAATAAAATGGAGAAGGGAAAGAAATGAGATTTTTGAAACTTATTTTAGGACTTAAAAGAAAGTGGGATTAAAAAGAAAGGAAGGAATTAGGATTTAAATGATATATTAGTTTTATTTTTTTTATTTATTTATTTTTAGGGGGAAAACCGTGTATTCCGTTTAACTAATAACCAAAAGAAAAAAAATATATATAATAAAATATATGGGGGGGCCAACTGTGACCCCCTACCATTTACACACACACCACACACACAAAAGGAATAATAATATATATTAAAATAATGGGGGGGGGGGCAAATCGTGACCCCCCTCCATTTCACTGACACACATATACAAAAAAAAATAAGCAGAAGCAAAACCGAGCAGAAGCAGACACGAGAAAGTAGAGAAAGACGCATGCACGAGAGCAACCAATCGAGAAGAGAGAAGAGGCCACGGATGGAGGAAACGGCCAGAATCACGCCGGAAATTGCATTTCGTCGCTGGTGAGGGCCACCGGAGTCCATCCTTTCATCACTACCAAAGCTCCCCATCCGATTGAATCAAGGTATGGAAGCCCCAATCCTTCAAACCCCGATTTCTCCAATTTTGGGTATTTTAGAAATTTTTCAAATACTTCCAATCGGGGCATTCCGGGGTTAAATTTGAGCTTAGTGGGTGTTATTGAAAGCTTAGTAAGATTCAGAATCGAAGTTAAACCGTAGATTTGACCGTGTATGGAAATTAGGAAAATTTAGTTAGAAAATTCCTATAAATTGAATTATTGCTAGTTGGATGCATGTATAGGCTTGGATTGGAGTAGTATATGTGTTCTAATTGCTAGAAACATACAAGAGAATAAAGCCCGAGTATTACCGTTTCAACCGGAACCCAATCCGTTGAAAAAGAGGCGATATACTAAGCTACCGTACAATAAGGAGTTGTGCGGTGGGTTGAACAACCTCTGTCTAGTCCGTGGTGGACACCTAAGACCCGCTAAATTGGTCCCAAGACTCTAATTATACCCAATTATATTTGTATATATAATTAAAGAGGCAGTAACTAAGCTTTTACTCGGCGAATAAGGGAGACAGTGGAATGGGTAAGCTAGAGCCTCTTTTGAGCCATGAATTTAATTCTTTTATTAGTTAAATACCCATAGGAACACATGAAGTGAATTTAGACAAGTGGGAATCTCTAACCTAAGCAATTAGAGTTCGAAATGGCTCGAAAGTGTGAAAGTCAAATATGAGACATTCTGGACTTTCAGAAAGAGCAAATAATACTGACGTAACGAACTAAATAATTAGTTCTTGGAAATTCTAGAGGGTGCATAAGCATTAGCATGACACGTGCATGGTGAGATTCTTAGTTACGCATTCTAATTGCTTAAGTACATGTGTATAGGGACACCACAGAGTGATTGGAGCTTCAAGCACTCCGAGGACTGATCAGAGGGCCAACAGAGGTGAGGGGCTCTCTCCATCCGTGCCCCACAGGGTTGGATGACTACGTAGAAAATGTGGTTTCTCCATTTTGTGTAATTGTTATATGAAATTTATCTATATGAATACATTGTGTTACTCGTGTATGATTTGCAAGTAAGCAGTCAACGTGCATAGTATATGTGCTTATATGATTAGTCTCAAGTGTTTTCTGTGCTATTGTGGCTCACTGAGCCTTAGATGTTACCGTGGGTAGGATTGAGTCGTGATTTCATATGTGAGAGTTCAATAACATTAGAAACCAATCATATTGATCGTCGCTTAAAGATCTCGTTTGTATGGTTTTGTTGAGGAAAACTGAACTTAGGATTGTCGAATGTGAGTGAGAGTGTTACATAATTGGAAACAGGGGAATCTAGGCCTAACTAGTGAACATGTCTAATATTCAGTTAGTTAATAAGAGGCGTTTTTTCAAGGTTAAATTTGTTAGTTAAACCTGTTTAGGTTAGTTCGGGGTAGATCGAGTTGGTTATCCTGGTCCGGACAGACAGGATTCAGTTAACAGTAAAGCATGCCACATAGTGGCCATTACCGTTGGTTTAACCAAGGTCAGACAGGTTGCCGGGTATTACTCTAAGAGTGCCTTGGTGTCAGAAACTTCCTAGTGTGGATCAACTAGGTTCGAACATAAGATGCCTTCGGCCAGTATTTCTCTTAGCGTAATGCGGGAGACAGAAAGTGAGTGCCTACGTGCACACGTATGTGTTAATTATGACACCAAATTAGTAGTTGAGATTGATTTACATGCGGATTAATAATATGTTAGGAGCATGAATTAGGATTTTCTTGTGATATGATACATTGATTGCCTGATCATGTTAAGGTCACAATATAAATCCGTTCATGCGTATGTGGTTGTGGTTGCTCCCTTCCCCCAGCTGTAGTGGTACCCGCTGTTACGCCAGGTATGGGGGAGCTTTTCACTGAGTCTGTTCGACTCACTCCTCTTATTTAAACGTTTCAGATACAGGAGTTTCAGGAGTCGGGCGCACGTCCACTTCTTCTCAAGGAGGCGGACAGACCTGAAGACCGCACGCTTAGTCCGCGTCGGTAGTATTTTGGTTATGTACATATGTCGTGATGTATTATATATATAAATCTTTTTTTGGGCGTAGCATTTGTACGGTTACATCTGCTGTGTATATATATATCATACTTGAAATCTAGCATTGTCAGCTTCATACAGATTAAAGTTAGGTCTTGGTGTTGGGAATATAGACTATGATATGATATATATCATGTGTATATATATGATTTCCGCATGTGGATAGGATAGATCACACGCCTCAATATGTAATTTATACGTATCTGTGGCTGAACACCTGATTGTATGAAAATATGGCTTCCGCTTGTGAATAGGATAGATCACACGCATTGAAGCGTGTGATCAATATGTAAACGATATGCAAGTGTGTGATTGAATATATGTATGACTGTATACAGGATTTCTGCATGTGAATAGGATAGATCACCCGCCTTGAAGCGCGTGATCAATATGTATACTATATGTACGTGTGAGTGATTATGTGTATATGTATAGACTGAAGCGGCGTTGAGTGAGCCGTGGATTGCACGCTACTTAGGTCACCGGATATGGATGGTCATAAATATTATATATTTTTTGTATTAGAAATGGGTAGTTATGCACATATAAAAATGTCAATCAGGGATTAGAGGCTTACGGGATAGGAGAAATCCTACTTCCCGTGCCGGTCACGGACGTCCGATAAGGGGTCGTGACAAACTTCGCATCAGAGGCAGGTTTACTTTAAACTGTATTAAGCCATAGGTATGACCGGGTGTCGGTTTACGTCTCGTTGTGAATCCGGGCGCAACGTGGGAGTAAAAAGACACTTGTGGAAGTACCCAAGAAATTGAGTCAGCCCTTTCTTTCTATTCTCTTTGATATGAAATATCATTAATATACGTGTACTTATTAGGTGTCCTTGTGCAGTATAGGGATGCCACCGATCATGAGACAGGCTTGGGGTGGAGGGAGAACTCCTGCTGAATTTGATCAAAGATCAGTTCGGGAGGAGGGAATGCCCACCCGAGGCCGAGGGAGAGGCCGTACCCGAGGCCGAGTTAGAGGTCGTGCTCGTGGTCAAGGTAGAGCACAAGTCAGAGGAGAAGAGAGGAGATAGTCACCTGAACCTCATGTTGAGACAGGTGCACCATCTGTGGCAGAAATGCTCACGGTAGGATTTCAGGAACTAAAAGAAGAGATGACGAGACAAATACAGAGGGAAGTATGCCTGTTGGTAGTCGGCGAGGAAGAAGAAGAGAGAGTTCCTAGTAATCTGGAAATGGAGGTTGTTGAGGAAGAGGACAGAGAATGGCAACAACCGCAGGTAGCGCCTCGTGAGCCGCGGATAGCACCCAGAGAGCTGCCAATTTCAAAATGTCTAAAGCTTCATCCGCCCACTTTCTGCGGAACTAGTGAGAAAGATGATCCGCAGTACTTTGTGAGAGATGTGGTCAGAATTGGGCACATGCTGATGTGCTTAGGGCATGAGTTAGTGGAATTAGCTTCATTCCAGCTGAGGGGAGCTGCCAGAGTATGGATAGAGTCCGTACAGACCAGGTATTCAAGGAGGGTGGCATCGATGACCTGGGAAGATTTTTAGAGGGAATTCCTGGGTCGGTTTCTATTTGAAGGCACCAAAGATGCAAAGAGTCAGCAATTCGAGGAGTTGTGGATGACGCCTAACATGACCGTGACGGAGTATGAGTTACTTTTTACGAAACTGGCTCAATTCTCACCTGAGTTGGTTCCTGATGAAGAGGCGAGGATCAAGAGATTCATACACTAACTCATGGAGCCGTTGTTTACTGCTTTGTTACCCCAGAGAAGACAATTTGAGACTTTAGCTCAAGTAGCAGACTGTGCTAGAATGATTTAAACCAGGAAGAGGTACGGGACTTCTATTGATCCCAAGGTCAAGTTAATTATAGGTAGTGATAACCAAGGAGGTGGAAGTAAGAAGAGGAAGACAACAGGTGAAGGTGCAGGATATTCAGGGTCCGCAAGAGGACAATCCTCAACTACCACCCATGAAACAGGTACAAGAGGTAATTTTCAAGGGGGACAGAGAGTGCAAGTGAGTGGAAATACCGGTAAAACAAGACCCCAATGTACGACGTGCGGCAGGTATCATTTTGGAATATGTCGGAGACTGACAGGTGGATGCTACAATTGCGGCCAGATGGGCAATATGGCTAGAGAGTTTCCAAAGAGAAAAGAGGGTACAAGTGTGAGAAGTAATTCGACGCCGAGGGGTACACCTATTTCAGCCCCATCAGTAAGAACCGTACCACCACAGACAGCAAGTACAGGTGCAGCTAAAGGTCGTGGTGCAGGATCTAGTGACAGAGGGCCAGGGGCAGTAGGTGGAGGACATGCACGGGTATTTGCACTTTCTCAGCAGGACGCTCATGCATCGAATGCAGTTGTGATAGGTACCCTTATAGATGATCTCTTGAAGCACGAGTCTTATTTCATTCCGGCTCTACTCATTCCTATGTGTCGCATGCATTTGCCTCTAATTTCAACAAAAGTCCGTCTAGAATGAAGGAGACTGTACTGGTCTCTACTTCAATGGGAGAATCGGTACAAGTAGAGTATGTGCACAAGTCTTGCATTGTTGAGGTCGATGGTCATGAGACTGTGGTAGACCTTTGGTTGTTGTGTATGGTCGATCTTGATGTAATCCTCGGAATGGATTGGTTGTCGTCTTGCCATGCGGTTGGGGACTGCAAGGCTAAGTGTTTGAAATTTAACATGCCAAATGAGGAGCCTTTTGTGATATGGGGTGACGGAGCTGCACCGTATCCAAGCTTGATCTCGGCTTTGAAGGCATCCAAGTTACTTGCAAAGGGATAAAAGGGGTATTTGGCTTTTGTCAAGGATACAACGAAAGCAGTACTTTCACCGACTCAAGTACCTGTAGTGCGAGAGTTCTTAGATGTATTTCCAGAAGAATTGTCGGGGTTGTCGCCCGATCGTGCGATTGAATTTGAAATTGAGCTGCAACTTGGCACCCAGCCTATCTCCACACCACCTTAGAGGATGGCTCCGAAAGAGTTGAAGGAGTTACATACACAATTGCAAGAATTGCTTGACAAGGGTTTTATTAGACCCAGCTTCTCTCCTTGGGGTGCACCGGTCCTTTTTGTAAAGAAGAAGGACGGATCTTTGCGGTTGTGTATCGATTACCGAAAGTTAAATAAGGTGACGATCTAAAATCAATACCCACTGCCGAGGATAGATGACCTATTTGATTAGTTGCAGGGCGCAAAGCAGTTTTCCAAGATTGATTTGCGATCTGGGTATCATCAACTAAAGATTCGAGAATCAGACGTACCTAAGACTGCATTCCAGACCTGATATGGACATTATGAGTTCTTGGTGATGTGTTTCGGATTAACTAATGCTCCTGCAGTGTTCATGGACATGATTAACAGGGTCTTCAAACCATTTCTGGACTGATCTGTCCATTGTCTTCATTGATGACATCTTGGTTTATTCTAAGAATTCTGAAGAACATGCGGAACACTTAAGATTAGCCTTGCAGAAGTTGAGAGAGAGAAACTGTATGCCAAGTTCTCCAAGTGTGAATTCTGGCTTGACAAGTTGCCTTTTTGGGTCACGTGGTATCATCAGAGGGAATCCACGTTGGTCCAAGTAAGCTAGAAGTGGTGAAGAATTGGTCCCAACCTACCTCTGTTACTGAAATTCGCAGTTTCTTGCTGCGCCCATGACTAAGTTGACTCAGAAGGGAGTGAAGTTCATATGGGATGACAAATGTGAGCAGAGTTTTCAAAAGCTGAAAGACAGCCTCACTACCGCTCGGTGTTAGCATTACCTGAAGGCACAGGAGGGTATGTAGTGTACTGTGACGCCTCAAGGATCGAGTTAGGGGTGTGTTGATGCAGCACGGCAAGGTGATTGCGTATGCATCGCGACAATTGAGGAAACATGAGAAGAATTACCCGACTCACGACCTCGAGATGGCAGCTATAGTATTTGCTTTGAAAATATGGAGACATTACCTTTATGGTGAGACTTGTGAAATTTATACAAACCAAAAGAGCCTCAAATACTTTTTTGAGCAGAAAGACTCGAACTTGAGACAACGCCGATGGTTAGTGTTGTTGAAGGACTACGACTGCACGATCTTGTATCACTCAAGAAAGGCTAATGTGGTAGCCGATGCTCTGAGCCGAAAATCCATGGGCATTCTTGCTCATATTAATGAGGAAAGAAGACCGTTGATCAGAGAGTTGCATGAGCTAGAACAAACGGAAAACCAGTTTGAGATTGGGAGTTTCAACTCACTTTTAGCTCATTTGCAAGCTAAATACTCTCTGGTAGAAGTGAAGGCTACACAGGATGAAGATACCAACCTCAAGCAAATTAAGGATGCTGTAACTAAAGAGAAGAGGGAAGACATCCGATTTTCTATTGATGATTCCGGAGTACTTCGGTTGGATGGACGGTTGTGTGTCCCTATGATTGATAACTTGAAAGAATGAATCCTTGAAGAAGCACACCGGACAGCTTATACAATCCATCCGGAAGCTAATAAAATGTATCATGACCTGAAACAGTTGTATTGGTGGAATGGCATGAAGAAGGATGTTGCAAACTATGTAGCCAGGTGTTTAGTGTGTCAGCAAGTCAAGGCTGAACACCAGAAGCCCGCCGGAACATTACAACAGATAGAAATACCTGAGTGGAAATGGGAGAGGATAACGATGGATTTTGTAATAGGGTTGCCAAGATCACAACGGGGATTCGATTCGGTTTGGGTGATAGTGGATCGCATGACTAAGTCCGCACACTTCCTACCAGTAAAGAACACTTATGGAGTGAGTCAGTATGCATAGATTTATCTGTCAGAAACCGTCAGATTGCACGTTGTGCTAGTGTCCATAATATCTGATAGAGGGCCACAGTTCACTACCAGGTTTTGGAAGTCATTGCAGGAAGTGTTGGGAACGAGAGTTGATTTGAGTACTGCGTTCCACCCACAGACCGACGGGCAATCAGAAAGAACCATTCAGATTCTTGAAGACATGCTTCGGGCGTGTATTATGGATTTCGGCGGAAGTTGGGAAAGGTATTTACCTTTGGCTAAGTTTGCATACAATAACAGTTATCAAGTGAGTATCCAAATGGCACCTTTCGAGGCTCTATACGGTCGTAGGTGCAGATCCCCAATTGGGTGGTTCGAGGTCGGAGAGGCTAGCCTAATCGGCCCAGAATTGTTACAAGATGCCTTGCAGAAGGTGAAGTGCATCAGGGAAAGATTGTTAACGGCTCATAGTAGGCAAAAGTCTTATGCAGACAATCGAAGGAGAGAACTTGAGTTTGCCATTGGTGAACAGGTGTTCTTGAGAATATCACCGATGAGAGGCGTAATGCGGTTCGGTCAGAAGGGGGAAGCTGAGTCCTCGGTATATCAGACCGTTTGAAATCCTAGAACGAGTTGGAAATGTAGCGTATCGGTTGAAATTGCCTATGGAATTGGAGGGAGTACATCATGTCTTTCATGTATCGATGCTTCGGAAATATTTTCCCGATCCCTCACACATAATCCAATCGCAAGACGTGCAACTAACCGAAAATTTGATATATAAAGAGGAGCCAGTGGAAATCTTAGATCGACAGTTGAAGAAACTCAGAACGAAGGAGATTCCATTCGTTAAAGTCTTGTGGAGATGTAGTAATAGCTGAAATATTTAAATTTATTATTATCATCATTAGTTAATTTATTTTTCTTTTTGGAAGAAAAATAAATTAAATTAAAGGGGTTAGAATTAAAAATAAAATGAAGAAGGGAAAGAAATGGGATTTTAAAAATTTAGTTTTGGACTTAAATGAAAAGGAAAACTAAAAGGGGGGAAGAAAAAGGGGATTTAACCATTTATTATTTTAATTATTTATTTCAGTAATTGGGGGCTTATACCCGTGGACCCCTCTCTCCACTAATACACAAAACACAAAAAAAAAATGGAGAAGCTGCAGCCAACACACACACACCAAAACACAAGACACAAAAAACAATTTATATAATAAATTATATATGGGGGCCAACCGTGACCCCCTTTCACTAACACACACACATAAAAAAAAGGAAGCAGCAGCAAGCACGCACGAACAGAAGCAGAGAGAGACGCTCGGACCTGTGAAGAAGAGGAGAGCACAAAACGGTGGTTTAGTGCCGGTAACTCGCCGAAAAATGTGGTCAGGTGCCGGAGACGGTGACCGGAAGCTTCTCTCATCACCACCAGCTTTCCCATTCGATTGAATCAAGGTGAGAAAGCCCCAAACTCCCAAAACCACAAATTTCTCCAATTTTGGGTATTTTAGAAATTCTTCAATTTCTTCCAATCGGGGCATTCCGGGGTTAAAGTTGAGCTTAGTGGATGTTATTGAAAGCTTAATGAGGTTCGGAATCGAAGTTAAACTGTAGGATTTGACTGGGTATGGAAATTAGGAAAATTTCTATAAATTCGAAATTGATAGTTTGATGCATGTTTTAGGCTTGGATTGGAGTAGTATAAGTGTTATAAATGCTGGAAATATACAAGGGAATAAGGCCCGAGTATTTACCGTCTCAACCAAAACCCAAATCGGGTGAAAAAGAGGTGAAATACTAAGCCACCTTATAGTAAGGAGCTGTGCGGTGGGTTGGACACCTTGGTCTAGTTCGTGGGGGACACCTAAGACCCGCTAAATTGGTTCAAGGGCTCTAATTATACCCAATTATATTTTTATATATAATAAAAGAGGTAGTAATTAAGCTTTTACTCGGCGAATAAGGGAGACAGTGGAATGAGTAAGCTAGAGCCTCTTTTGAACCGTGAATTTCATTCTTTTATTAGTTAAATACCCATATGAACACATGAAGGGAAATTTAGACAAGTGGAAGTCTCTAACCATATTGACTGCCTGATCATATTAAAGATCACAATATAAATCCATTTCATGCGCATGTCGGTGTGGTTTGCTCCCTTCCCCCAGTTGTAGTGGTACCCGCATGAAATGGATTTATATTGGGATCTTTAATATGATCGGCAGTCAATATAGCATATTCACATTAAAATCCTAATTCATGCTCCTAACATATTTATTACTCCGCACGTACAGAAATCACAACATATATATCATATATGTTCATCAGTCACACATAGTTATGCTCGTAGGCATTCACTTTCTGTCTCCTGCATTACCTAAGAGAAATACTGGCCCGAAGGCAATTTCATGTATGAACCTAGTTGATCACACCAGGAAATTTCTGACTCCAAGGCACACTTAGAGTAATAGCCGCAACTTGTCTGACCACGATTAAACCAAGGTAATGGTCATTATGTGGCCATGCTTACTATTAACTGAATCCTATCTGTCCGACCAGGATAACCGACTCGATCTACCCGAAGTAACCTAACATGTTCAACTAACAAAGTTAACCTGAAAAACGCCCTATTAGTAACTAACTGAATACTATACGTGTTCACTAGTTAGGCCTAGATTACCCCGTTCCAATTATGTAACACTCTCACTCACATTCGACAATTCTAAGTTCAGTTTTCCCTCAACAAACCATACAAATGAGATCTTTAAGTGACGATCAATATGATTGGTTTCTAATGTTACTGAAACTCTCACATATGAAATCAGGACACAATCCTACCCACGTAACACATAAGGCTCATTGAGCCACATTATCACATATACACATATTTGGTTTGCATTTTGCACTATTTACTTACTACCTACACACGCAGCGTAAACTCTTCAGATAAGTAAATTTCATATATAACTGTATAAAATAAGGCAAACCACATTTGCACGTTGTCATCCAACCCTGTGGGGCAGGGATGGAGAGCCCCTCACCTCGGTGGTCCTCCTGATCAGTCCTCGAGTGCCTAGAGGTCTAATTACCCTGTGGTGCCCTATACACAGATATATTAAAAAAATTAGAACGGGTAACTAAGCTCTAACATGCACGTGTCATGCAAATGCTTATGCATCCTCTAGATTTTCCAAGACTAACTATTTAGTTTCGGTTACGTCGTCTAAATTTCTCTTTTTGAAGGTCCCTACTGTCTTATATCGCCGTTCATACTTTCGAGCCACTTAGAACCTCTAATGCTTAGGTTAGAGATTCCACTTGTCTAATTTCACTTCATCTGTTCAAGAGGGTATTTAACTAGTAAAAGAAAAATTTCAACGGCTCAAAAGAGGATTTAGCTTACTCATTCCACCGTCTCCCTTAGTTCGTCGGGTAAAAGCTTAACTACTACCTCTTTAAATTATATGCATAATTATAATCAGGTATAAGTTGAGCCTTGGAACGAATTTAGGCGGGTCTTAGGTGTCCACCACGGACTAGACCGAGTTGTCCAACCCACAGCACAGCTCCTTACTGTACGTTAGCTTAATATTTTGCCTCTTTTTCACCAGATTGGGTTCCGGTTGAGACGGTAAATACTCGGGCTTTATTCCCTTGTATATTTCCAGCATCTATGACAAGTATACTTCTCCATTCCAAGCCTATTCATGCTTTAAACTAGAAAAATTCAATTTATAGCAATTTCTAACTAAATTTTTCCTAATTTCAATAACCGGTCAAATCCTACGGTTTAACTTCGATTCTTAACTTCTCTAAGCTTTCAATAACACCTACTAAGCTCGAATTCAACCCCGGAATGCCCCGATTGGAAGGAATTGAAGAATTCCTAAAATACCCAAAATTGGAGAAATTGGGGTTTTGAAGGATTGGGGCTTCCATACCTTGATTCAATCGCATGGGAAGCTTAGTGGTTATAAAAGAAGACTTCAGTTATCTTCTCCGGTCTTCGGCGCACGTTTTCCGGCGTGGAACCGGCCAAACCCACCGTCTCGTGCTCCTCGGGTGTGCGTTTGCTTCAGCTCGTTTCTTGCCCCTGTTTCACGCGTCTGCTTTGCTCTTCTTTTTTTTATGTTTGGTGTGTTAGTGAAAAGGGGGGTCACGGTTGGCCCCCCATATATATTTTATCATTATATTATTATTTTTCTTTTATTTGTTTTGCTTGCTGAAAAAGGCTGGGATACTTAAAATATTAATTAGATAAAATAATTTAGTTGTAGTAAAATTCCTAATTCCTTCCCAACTTTTGATCCCATTTTCTTTTAAGTCCTAAAAATAAATTTTAAAATCCCATTTCTTTCCCTTCTTCATTTATTTTAACCCAATAATTTAATTTATTTTTCTTTCAAAAGAAAAATAAATTAAATAATAATGTAAATGATTAAATCAAAGATCTCGGATATTACACAGTGGCGCCCACCGCGGTCCGTCCTCAGACCATAATGCCTTGTGCACTCTGCCGCTAAACGACATTTCTTTTTCGGGGAGTAGGAGTATACACTTAAAACTCAGAAACCCATATTTTCTACCTTCAATACAAGATATACTACAGGATGACCGACTCAAATGCCCCCACAACCACGACCGACGCAAGCGCTCTAAGGCGCAGCGCAAGGAACAGGCAGGGAACAGCTGAGGTGGTCACAAGTGAAGCAAGCGGTTCTAATACAACTCAACCCCAGAACACCGCGATGACGCAGGTAGTTGTTGCAGAAACTGTGGTCTAGAACCTGGCACCCTGAGAGGAAGCATGCCCCCAACATCCTTATGGCATGCCGCATATTCCTTGCCCTACAGTCAGCAATGAATAAACAACGGAGCCAATGAGGACCCCGCGGGAGGTAGAGCTCGCCCGCCTTGAGGCATAAATAGCGTCCCTGTGCCAACAGTAATGGGAGGAGAACAAGAACCTCGCCCAAGCAAACGCAGGCGCCCAATCACCACTGGTAGCACACGGGGCAGTAGCAGGGGCCTCCACTGACCCTACCAACCTACCCGCAATACAGTACGGGACCCAGCCAATGGAGTTCGCACGACTTTCACTAACAGCACCAGCACCCCCAAAGGTAATCCCTCCTGGACCAGCAATGGTCGCAGGACAAGCAACGCATCCCGCTACGAGCTACCCGCGAACCGCCAGTCCCGAATTACCCACTGAGATCCTACCTCCACATGCCCTGGGCAGGAGCCTACAACTCGTACGCCCCCTGCGGCACAACTGCTCACCAATGGCCCGGTTTTGACTTCCAGGGAAAGGAAGGAATTGCTTGAAGCCATTTTAATTATGATCAATATGAAATTTAAAAGAGAAAGCTTCAGATTATAAAATATAAACATATATTTATGTTATTTGGGTAGAGAAGGTGTGGGAGAGAGAGTCCTGTCTGCCTCCTACGTGCAGAGGTTGTAGACAAACAGGCGAGTACTGGACTGTTGTATCCTGGAGGTGACGTGTCTGAGTACCCCTGCACCGAGTGATATAGCAAAATCAACCCGTGGAGGCCTGAATTACATTAAACATAACGAGATACCCGTGCCTCAGTCTGGTACCACGCATTTGATGATTTCTCTAACAAATTTACATTTCCCTATTTTTGGTGTTATTCTTATTTTCAGGTTGCTACTCCAACATTAACACTACAACGAAAAATGAGTATTTTTAATAACTTATATTTCGACAGTTACTATTAACTATTGAAAAAATATATTATTTTTTCAACAATTAAATTTTGATCATCAAAACAAGTTGTTGAAATAAGTTAACAATAATCCTGTAACTATGGAGATATTTTGCCTAGGGAAACGTGGCACTAAACTTTCCAGAAGCCTAGCGGCAGCACATGCTAGCAACACGTGGCACCACTCACCTATGTGGCCATTTCCCACATCTTTCCACAAGGGCTCCCATCCAAGAGATGTGGAGACCCCCTAAGCATCGTGGACGACCCACGTCCCACGAGAACGTGGGTCGAGCACGTTCTCCCAAACTTAGTATAAAAGGACCCTCACCCCGGGGACTTAAGGATTAGATCCAAGATTTAGAACCACTGTGCCTACGGTCACTTAAGCAAACACTCTGCGTACCTTCAGACACTCTTTTGCCAGACCCATATCACGCATCCCGAGCTCTGCCATTCAGCATCGCAGGTCTCACTACCGGCAGACGCATCTCCGTCTCGGAGTACCCCTACTTACCTAGTAGCTCCCAACAGCTCTCAGAGACCTCAAGCTCTCTCACACTAAGGCAACCTCCCACGAGTAGCTCGCCTGCCCGGAGTACCTTATGCACGTCTTAGCCGTACACGGCCTAATACGGGTAAACCACCTAGCCTAACGGCCCCTATAGACGTCATCATGACGAACTACGTGGACTTTGATCCCTGCCCAAGGGTACGTAGGCACCTAGGTTCCTCTCCTAAGGACAGTCCCCGAAGGTTGCGACCCCTTGCGGTACTTAAATGCAAATAACAATTGTCTGAACCAAAAACAAGAATTACAATTCCGACAGTCCAGTAATTATCGATAATATTTTTTGGACAACATTTTTTTTCAACGATAATTTTTCGACGGCCTTCATCAAACAAGTTGTAATCCTTCCTTTGTGATAAAACAATTCGTGTGCCCAAATATATATTTTTATTATCCGGATTTGAATTTTGATATAATAAGTAAGTTTTATAGATAACCATAGAATACTAACATGAGCCTAACCAAACAAGTTGTAAGCCTTCATTTAAGTAATAAAATAATTCTTGTATCCAAACATGTTTTATATTATCCGAATCTGATTTCACGTCTAATGAGTAAATTTTATAGATAGTAGAATATGATATATGCCTACAAGTTGTAAGTCTTCCGTTAAGTCGTAAAACAATTATCCTACCCAAACATATTTTTTCTAATATATATGGATTTGGATTACAGGCAATGTATTTGGTTGCACTTGTTTCAATGGTATTCATGTGACTTAAGCGTTTCTATATTGAGGTTAATTTGACAGCTATGAACCGTGTTGGACGTGCTTGCCTCAGCATGATAAATGCAAATCTTCCTTCTCTGCTTCATATATAAATACCTTCTCATTCCTTTCACTCTCCACACATATCCGATATGTAATACACCAAAATAACAAGAAAAAAAGTAATTTGATTACACAGATAAAATATCTATACTCTCAAGAATAACATATTGAAAATTTATGGTAGAATGAGTAAAATAAACCACCATTGCAGATAAAGGTGTGCAAAAATTTCTCTATTCTGGTCACTATGCAACAGCAACCATGCAACTCCAACTTCTTCTCTCCATGTTTGAAAAGTCATGCACTCACATCAAACACACATAAAACTTAAAATGGTTAAAATCTCATTTTGGGTCATCTATGTATGTCAATTTTTCCTTATTGCTCCTTGACGTTTCAAAAATTTTAAACAACTCACTATGTTTTACAACTTGTTTCATTTTTGGTCCTTAAGTTTAATATCGTCTAATTTTTTCGTTAAGTGCCGACGTGATCTAACTTTTCCCTCTCTCCTCTATGTGAAATTTTGCTAACGTGGCAAGTGATGTGAATTCCCCCTTCCTCCTCGATAAAAAAACTAGAGATAATTATCAATTTGGTCCCTGAAAGACATAGATTATTTTAATTTAGTCATTGAAAGATAAAAGTGTCTAATTTATCCTTAAAAGGATACTTTTTTTATCCTAATTGATTCTTTTAAATCCTGAAGAAACCACATAAGTATATTGATGAAAAACTAAAATGATAAAATTGGGACAAAAAGCATCTTTCCGAGACTAAATTAGTTATTCTCATCTTTCGATAATTAAATTAAAACAATCTGTATTGTTTCAGGACCAAATTCAGAATTATTTCAAAAAATTATAAGTTATATCAATTACATTATATGATTTCTAAATATATATATATATATATATATATATATATATAGTCAATGTAATTTTAACTACTTTATTATATAGTTTTTCAAACATACAATTTATATATAAACTAGTATTGAACCCGTGCGATGCACGGGATATATATACAAATTATTTTAATTTAATTTGAATCATTTCGTATCTAAAAAAACATAGACACATTATAATTTGGAATATAAAAGTTTATTGGTATTTTCGTAAATAAATAGAGGTCATTGTCTATTTATTTGTCAATAATCTTATACAGATACTAATGTTAAATACTATACATCCTATAATGACATATTCTTAAATACATATTTATTTTAATTTGATTATGTAATTTATTTAAATTTCTTAAAAAAATTTGTTACTACCAAATACATATTAAATTGTTGTAACTAATTAAAATAAGGATATTTTGGTCAAACTGGGTTAAATTTTATGTTGTCTTATCTCTCAAGGGAGGAGAGTGTAAGTTCTAAAAATAGAGGTGACGGGAGTGTACTTTAAGGACTTTTAGGGAATGAGAGTGTAATATAGTATTTTTTAAAAGTTTATGATCTCAAACTTTCTCGCTAATGCGAAGATGTTCAGTAGTACGGTATATTAAACTTCAATATATCCTCCAATAAGTTGCCTCTAATCAATTCATTGTGGGTCATTATTAATATGTGTTTCTATTAATATTAACAAATGACATTACACTGTTAGATGGGTGTACCGAAGTTATGTAATAACATAATATCGACTTTCATCCCTTGTTATAAAAAAACATAATTACTATTAATGATGTACAATTTTTTAAAAAAATTGGGAGTGTGACGCATCATTTTCAAAACCTAAAAGATTATTGATCCGGTGGATGTATTTGTTTAGTATTTGCTGATAGTTAAACCTGTCTTACTATATATATATATAGTAATTGTTTAATATAAATAAAGGAATACATATAATATAAATATGTGTTCAATATCTTTTATTCTTTTTAATAAATTAAATAATTCATGTATAATTTCTTGAAAAAATTTAAAATATTTGAAATATAATATTTAAAAATTAATACATATTATTATCTCTTCATAATTTTATATATATATTTTATTACTTATCTACTTTTTATTCTTTCCACACCTACCTTTATTTACCTACTTTCATTTTCCCCATACATATTTATTTACCTATTTTTTATAATTTTCATACCTACATCTATTTATTAACTTTTTTATTTTCTCATTTCTTTTTTCAATTACTTTATTGATTCTATGTGTTATCTTCCTCACACCATTTCTTTTTCTTTCTTACTTACATTTCTTCTTCTTCTTCTCCTTCCTTCTTGCCATTATCTTTTTCTCACCCTGTTATGTATTTTTTCTTCCCCATACATATATATTTAGTTCAAACATACATATATTATTAACTTTTTTTATTCTCTCTATTTCTTTTTTCATTTACTTTATTGTTCTATGTTTATCTTCTTCACACCTTTTCTTTTTCTTTTCTTATTCACATTTTTCTTCTTCTTCTTCTTGCCCACTATCTCTTTCTCACACCTATTATGTATTTTTTCTTCTATTTTCTCATATTTCTCTCACACATCATGTTCTCCTTATGTCATATTCTTTTTCTTCTTCTCACTCCTTCTTTCTCCCTCTCATTCTTATTCCTCTTTTCAGCTTACTTTGTTTGGACAAAAAGTCCCCCACTTTTGGCAGAAAAAAGACGTGTACTATGCTCTAATGTGCGTTGATTTTTAAAATTTATTGTATAAAGATTTAAATTTTGAATGATTCTTTGTTTAATTCGTTGAACGATCCTTTGTTTAATGCGTTATCATTAGTCTATTTTGTTAGAATTCTTGAAATAATGCTTTTGCTACTATGCCTAACTAGTTACATAATTACTTTTAATTTATAGTCAAAATCTTTTTTTGTGTACTCTTTATTAGTTTCCTTTTTAACGTTAAAACCAATTTTGTAATACACAGGCGAGCTTATATAATTTTTTGAATATATTAAAATTTTGATGAGTTGCTTAGAGCAGAAAAAAAAAGACCATGATCAGATTCATATATATCGAACACTCTTTTTAAAGTCCATCAAATATCTTTATATCTTCCGTAAAAATTTTGTGTCATTTATAATTTTCTAAAATATCTTGTTTTTTATACCCCATAGAACAAAAAATTGGGGTGAATATTAGCATAAATTACATCAAATATATTATTAATTGTATGTATAATTATGTTGCAGAGGTCATGTTAACGTTTCAAAAATTAAAACGCACAATACACTCTTTTTCTGCCAAAAAGATGGCTAGTTTAGTCCCAACAAAAGTTTGAATTGTGAAATTACATAAAAGCTCATTATTTTGACAGTCGTTTAAATGAATTAAAATGTATTGGATTTTTAAATGTAAGGGGAGGGGATTATATTTTCATGAGAATGTATTTTACTCTTAAAAATAAGGAGACATGCTCAAAATATGTATACAATATCTTTATATTCATTTACTAAAATAAATTATTTCTTATAATTCTTTAAAAAAATTTAAAATATCTGAAATATAATATTTAAAAAATTAATACATACGATTATCTTAATTATATTCTTTTATATTTTTTATTATTTTTCCTCTTCTTTCCACCACTATTTACTACTTATCTACTTTTTATTCTTCTACACCTATATCTATTTACATACTTTTTATTTCCCCATACATATTTATGTACCTTTTTATATTTTTAAACATACACCTA
Organism: Senna tora; assembly: GCA_014851425.1. Classification (NCBI taxonomy): domain Eukaryota; kingdom Viridiplantae; phylum Streptophyta; class Magnoliopsida; order Fabales; family Fabaceae; genus Senna; species Senna tora. Next base: position 14,287,223 of record CM026269.1, read on the forward strand.
GTTATTAATTATTTTATTTTCCCATGTTTTCTCCATTTACGTTATGGTTTCCATATGTTTATCTTCTTCCCTTCCTTTCTTTTTCTTCTCTCTTAGATTTCTTCATCTGTCTTCCTATTATTCGTTCTTCTTGCCACCATCTCTTTCTTACACCGTTATGTATTTTTTTTTCTTCCTCTTTGGCTTCTTCTCTTCTTCTCACTCCTTCTCCTTCTCCCTCTCATTCTTACTCTTCTTTTCCATTTACTATTTTTTTTTGTGAATTTACGTAAGAATGGGAAACTCAACATTGTTATTTGATGGATAGTATTAATTTATGGAAAAAACTTATATATGTTGTTGCTTACATATTTTTTCTATGGTTAACCAATTAAAAAAAAGACATGTGTCAACTTTTCTCTCAAATTGACACATGTCTTTTTTTAATTGGTTAACCTTAAGAAAAAACACTTAAGCAACACCATATAAGTTTTGTCTTTAATTATTATTTATTACAAAAATAATAAAGTCATCATTTTATATGTATAATTGATCATGCTAACGTTTTTTAAACAAAATTTAAAAATTAGCATCTTTTTTTATTTTTCTTGATCAATCACTGGATTAAAAAGATATGAAGACATACTTAAAAAAACACAAAGATGTCATTTACCTAATTATAGCCCACATATATTGAGCTTTCAGCTTTTGTGCTTCATATTTATAGTTTTTTTTCATGAAACATATTTAATAGTTTCACTTCAAGTTAAATAATATTTTTTTATTCTGTAATACCCGGAAATATTTTAACTAGCATCGGAAATTAAATTAAATTAATTAATTTAAAAGAGGAAAATGAGATGAAAAAAAATACACTAGCTTATCATTTATTATGTTATAAATATAAAATTTTTAAATCCTAATTTTTTATATATACCAGATTTGTTTTTTTTATTTTAAGTGATATGTATATATATTAATGTATTACATATATATATATATATATTAAATAAGAAAGGATAAAAGAAGAAATAAGAAAAGAAAGAGGAAGAAGCAGATAGGTGATGCGTGAGAAAGACCCGCACGAGCGGGGAAACAAAACCGGGAGGGAAAGAACGCACGGAGAGAGACGGAGGAGACTGGGCGTCGCGCACGGAGGAGACAGTGGTGGCCGGACGTATTCGAGACAGAGGCCGTAGTCGTGTCCGCCGGAGCTCGTGCCGTCTTGGTGCTAGAGGAGAGAGAGAGTGACGGTTTAGAGAGAGAAAGAAAGAAGAGATAGCTTTCTCGCCGGAAAATGCCGCCTCTTTACCGGGAAGGTAGCTGGGAGTCTCCTCTACTCCATATCGTCCTTCTAACCGGTTGAATCGAGGTGAGAAGTCCCGAAACTCTCAAACCCCAATTTTATCAATTTTAGGGATTTTTGGAAAGACCCCAATTGATTCAATATGAGTGTTCTGGATCCTAAATTGAAGTATATGCATGTTAGGAAGTGAGTTGGAAGCTTAGGAACCGGAACCAAATTGCGATGGGAGTTATCCGGGTTGGAAAAGTGTAGGAAAATGTGGTTGTTAAGGTTTAGGGTGTTGTGGAATGATTTGGGTGCATTAAAAGGTTGAATGATAATTATATAATTATTAAAATTATTGGAATGTACGAGGGATTAAAACCCGAGTAACTTCCCGTCTCAACCCGGAACCCCGTTCGGGGAAAAAGAGACAATTTTCTAATTTTACGCGTATCCGGATATGTGTATTCATGTGCAGGTAAAGGGTTGAAAGTTAATTCGGTAAATGGAAATTTTAGGCAACTAGAATTTACGACTCTCTTGAACCATAAATTCAAGACTTGGGTAATGGGGATTCTATATGGACACATAGAGGTGAAATTGGGTAACCTTGCATTCCCAAGTCAAAGATTCCGAATAGTGTGATTAAGAAAGGGCTGAACACGAATAAAGCATGCTAGGTGTTCCAAAAACTAGTTGAGGGCATTCCAAGCCAACAACTAGTCTATGGAGTTAATTAGAAAGAACATGAGCATTAGCGTTACATGTACACTATAGTGGTTGAAATTGCAAGTTTCTGAATCTCTCAAGTATATGTGTATAGGGCACCATACTGTGAGTGGACTTTCGGGCGCACCGAGAGCCGATCAGAGGGGCCAACCATGTGAGGGGCTTTCCTATCCTTGTCCTACAGGGTTGGCTGCGGATATGGATATATGGTTTGCCTTCTTGCCTATTTGTAGGAATTACATGTTAGATAACATGCTATTGTTGTTCCTAAATTACAGTATATGTGAAAACGTGCTATATGTGTGTATGTTAATTGTAAAAGCAATGGTGGCTCAAGGAGGCTTATATGGAAAGAAGGTCCTCGGGACCTAGATGATATCGGGGGTAGGATCGAGTCAACTTTATTTGTGAGAGTCTTGTGATACTATAAACCAACCTCATTGTTGATCACCTGAAAAGGGTGGTTGTGTATGTAACTTCTTAAAGGAGATGAACATAGGTGACTTGTTTTAAACCGAGAGCTCCCGAATTAGAAAACCACTTGGGAATTTAGAGTTGCCTAAGAAGAAGAGAAATGATTAAGCAGTGGTCCATAGGGGTCATTTATGGTACAACCTGGAAACCGGAGTCGATCATGGATAGTCCGGGTAGATTGAGTCTGTTTGTCTTGAGTCAACCCACAGAAATACAAAGTATATGAGTACACCACATTGTGGATATTGCCTTGGGTAAACCGAGGTCAGATGAGTCGCCGGCTATGCTCCAAGTGAAGTCTTGGGGTCAGACTATTGTACCAAGTAAAGTCTTGGGACCAGGGGTTCCTAGAATGATCAACTAGGTTCCCATATTGCTCACGTGAGATATTGCCTTCGGGCCAGATTCCCTCCTAACGGAGATATTGCCTTCGGGCCAGATTATGATTACGGTTAATTGAATACGGGTGACCACATGGAATTATATGTTAATCATGATATGATGTATGTGTAAATTTAAATGTATGTAAAATCCATGCTTTAAATTCTTTATTTTGAATATAATGTATGTTAATTTCCTGACCACCTAATATATGAAAATTTAAACCCGTTATATGCGTATGTGTTTGTGATTGGCTCCTCTTCCCCAGTTGTAGTGGTACCCGCTACTACACCAGGGATGGGAAAGCCTCTCACTGAGTCTGCTTGACTCACCCCAATATTACATGTTACAGACACAGGTGGTATAGGCATCGGGAGCGCTTCCACTTCATCTCAGGGAGGCGGACAGACTTAGAGACCGCACGCATTGTTCGCGTGGGTAGTATTGATATATGTATTTTGTCAGGATGTATATGTATATGATTCTTTTGGGTATAGCATTGTTTTGTACAGTTGCTATATACATATATGTATATGTCACACTCTAGAACTATCGGCTTCATACAGATTAAAGATTGGTCTTGTGGTTGGGAATATAGGTTATGATATGCTGAATATCATGTGTATATATATATATATATATATTAATGTGACTTCCGCATGTGAATAGGATAGATCACACGCACTGAGCGTGTGATCAATATGTAAATTTATATGTATATGTGACTGAATACTTGATTGTGTGAAAATACGACTTCCGCATGTGAATAGGATAGGCCACACGTATTGAGGCGTGTGATCAATATGTAAATTATATGCAGGTGTGTGATTGAATATATATACTTGATTGCATACATGGACTCCGCATGTGAATAGGATAGATCACCCGCCTTGAGGCGCGTGATCATATGTATACTATATGTATGTGTGATTGATTATGTGTATATGTATAGACTGAAGCGGCGTTGAGCGAGCCGTGGATTGCGTGCTACTTAGGTCACCGGATAGGGGTGGCCATATATAACATATATTGTTTGTATAAGAAATGGGTAGTTATGCATATATAAAAATCTCAATCAGGGATTAGAGGCTTACGGGATATGAGAAATCCTACCTCCCGTGCCGGTCACGGACGCCCGGTAGGGGGTCGTGACATATTCATTACCTAAAAAACTGTCCCTACTTAGAATACACATTCAACTATTTGTAATTCTTGTCCCGCTTTATAATACATTAGCGAGGTGACTTTCGCGTGGTCCTGGCTGCAAGTTACATAAATATAACAAAACAATTGTTTTACTCCAAGCCTCATTAATTTAATATCTGATTTCAATAAAAAATGAAAAGTAGTAACCAACCAAACAAATTGCTAAACAAAATGATAGTGAAATGCATATATAAAAATTCTAAGCAAAGGAAAACAAATATAAAGACTATTACAATCCTTAGTTGAATGAATCATTAGTAGCCAATAGCATAGACATTTAAAATAGAATTAAGAAAAATGGCGAGAGAGGTAACATATATCAATAAAGTGAGTAAGAATTCTATATCTCTCCCTAACATAATAACAAAAAAAACTCAATAAGTAACATCAAGAAGCTTATCCATTAGAGAAATATGCCAATCAAGTTTAAACACTGCCAAATCCCCTTTCTCCAAGTTTGTTGTCATAGTTGAAATTATTTGTAGTTGATGTAGTTCCTTCAAGGAAAAGACCCGCCATGTAAGCCATTCTTCCCACGTGCTTTTCTTTATTAATGGAGACTCTACTGTCACTTACCAATTGGAATGACACAAAATCCTCTTCAACATTAAATTAATATGTAAAAAGAATCCACAACATAAAAGAATTTACACTCCTCAGAAATCCAGCATCTTCTACAAACAGCTTTGGGATTTTTCTAGAATTAAGAGGAGCATAATAAAGAAACGAATGATTCATCCCTTTATGGCCATTGGGTTGAAGTGAATACATACCATCATGTTTCTTCATCAAATTCCTAGCAAACATATATGGACAACTAACGTGAGATCAGGGTATATCAGATAAGCATTTGAATCTTTTGAAAAAAATACAGCAAATAAAAAAGGGGAAAGTACATTTTAACCCCCTCAACTATGCCTATATACACATTACCCCCTCAACTTTAGTTTGTAACAACCCACCCCCCTAAACTTTAAAAAGTTTGAAACAGTTATGTTAGGGTTAAAATTAACTGAACATATGCTAATCACATGATCTATATTTAATTTTTCCCTAATCTAACTTCAAAAGTATAACCTAACCGACTACAGAAATCGCCCATCAACATCAAGTCAAAGCTTAAGAGAAGTTTAATAGAAATTCATCAAGTATATTCTAAATTCTGTACTATGAAAGTTTTATTTTCAAAAAATCGAGTATATCACAATACAAATTTTATCAAAAAATCGATCGAATATATTACTCTAGTAAAAGCATTACCCACTCTAGTTGTATTTGACTCCTTCCTAGACTTTATCATGTGTGAATTGATTTAATAAAATGGTTTTTGAAACTTCTATTAGTTCTATGCCTGAATTTAAGTAACAATATATTCTTTTGTCACATACACTTAATCAATTTTATTCCTTTTTTGCTTTCTTCTTGGGGTTGTAGAGTGCTTATTCGTGTCGTATAAGGGGCAGAAAAAAATTATTATAATAAATATGTGCAATGCACATAATCTTAATCTGTTAAATTTAACTTCAAATTTAACAGTTTCAACTTTTTCTTAAGTTTAGGGGGGTCATTTGTTACAAATTAAAGTTGAGGGGTGTAATGTGTTATATAGGCATAGTTGAGGGGGGTAAAATGTACTTTCCCCAAATAAAAATAATTCATTAGAAACAACAATTCTAAAAATTCTGAAACCAAAAGATAAAATACAAGAAATCTAAAATTAGATTAAACTAAAATGGCGAAAAAAACTAACCAATTTGTGAAGCTCCAATAAGAAGTAGGTAGACAATGGCCTTCAAAACTTGTTTGAAGCTCTAGTTTTATACTTTCTCGGAAATCAATCTGAGTAAAACAAATTGACCATGATTCATGCAACCAATTAATTGTGCAAAGGGTAACTAATTTAACTGGCAAATTATAGATAATTAATCACCACTAAATCATCACATACCAAAAAAACATCAATTATGCAATCAGTTTCAAAATACCATAAAATTATTAAATTAACATCAATGACCATTGACTAAGGGCCAAATGTTAGATGATTACATTATTATTTTTTAAATATGACGTTAATCTATCCTTAACCATATCACAAAAATGACAATGAAATATGCTGTGTTAACGATATAGAAAATCATAATATATATACTTGCTTTTATTTGATGTGCAATTAATGGGTGAATCAATTTAAGAAATGATTGATATAGACTTGATTGAATTGTAACCAACATATGTTGTAAATGGAATTAAATGTATGTTTAATTGTTAATTATTCATTGATATTACAATTTATGAGATTTGAAAATTTTGCTGGCAATAGGAATCGATCTGGACCGTAAAAAAGTCGGCATGCTAGATGGTCTCAAAATCCTAGGTGGCAATGTTGTGTTAGATGACAATATGAGGATGCATTCAGAAAGTGAGCTTGTAGGTGGTTTAATATATTATATAGATATATAGATATAGATATATAGATATATAGATTATATAGATATATAGATAGATTTATTTATTTTTTGGTGAGCTGTAGGGGGTATTAATTAGGTATGAATATATATATATATATATATATATATATAATATATATATATAAAATGTTGATATTTCTAATTAATGACAGTAATGGTGTAATTTCTATTTCAAACCTCACAATCAAATAGTATTAAATGGTATTCAATTAGAATCATTTAAGAGCATATGAAAAAGCTTTGGAGAATGTTAGAGGATGTGTAGGTGGAGAATGAACATGATATATAGAGAAGACACGTGTCAAAAGAAGAGCCTATGTACATTCCTTTAGTAAGATATATAGATATATAGATATTATCATTAAATGATTTTAGTGAGGGAATTAATGTAAATAATATAAATTTTATAGAAATTTGTTTTAATTTAATATAGCAATAGTAAACAAGTAGGTTTGCATACTTTGCTCTCACCTGAACTCTTGGCAAAGGAATGCCAATTTTTTTCACAAGACATAATCTAATTAAGAGATGAGTATAAACAGAACACATTCACCCCCATCAAAAAAAAAAAAAAGAACACATTCTATATAACTTATTCTATTTAATGGGAAAAGAACATTTTTTGTTCAATTTGTATATAATAAATGATACATACATACATACATACACACACACACACACATATATATATATGTATATATATATATATATATATAAAATTTATGTAAAGCGGCGTTTAATTTGAATATGTTTAATTATTTTAATATATTTCGTATACCAAAAATTGTTTTTTATTCAGATTTGAATTGAGATTTAACAAAAAAAAATTGATAATTGTAGAATATCGACATTGTAAAAATCTTTTACAGAATATTGGCCAAATAAAACACTAAAAGAAAGAAAAAAGTAGCGGCGAATTTTATCGGTTGTTTTTGGAAACCGCCAAAAACTGCTTTTATATTTTATGGTTTTAAGACCGTCCAAAAAAGGCCTTTTTGTGCAAACTCTGTCAAGTTTTAAACAAGTTTTAATCCTTCCTAGAAGAAGTGACAAAGAATTCTTGTACCCAAATTTATTTTTTTTCTATTATCCAGATTTAAATTTAGATCTCATGGATACATTTTATAGATAACCGTATACAATATACACCTTATCAAACAAATTCGCCAGAAAGTGAAAAGAAATTTGAACATTTTGTCTCTTAGTAACTAAAAACCGTCAAAAATAACTTATCTGCGGTTATTCCATCGGTTAGATTTTAACCATCAGAAAAGGTCTTGCGATGATGGTATATGCGACGAATTTTAAACTGTCGCTAAGTCATTTAGCGGCGGTTAAACTCGCTGCTAAAGGCAAAAAAATCGTCGAAAATTGCCTTTTTTGTTGTGATATTATGAGAACATTTCAAATATAGAATACATATATGCCTAGTCAAATAAGTTTTATATTATTGGTAATTGAATTTAATGAATAAATTTTATAGGTATTCGTAGAATACGATATATGCCTAACTAAAGAAGTTGTAAGGCTTCCTTAGTTCCTTTATTTGATAAAATAATAATTCTTGTATCCAAACATGTTTTTTATTATCTTATTTGAATTTAAAGAATAAATTTTTATATATAATTGTAGAATACTGTAATACCGAGAATATTTAATTAGTATCATTAATCTAATTTAATTAATTTATTTAAAGTTGAAAATAGGATAGAAGAAAACACTCTCCTACTACTTATTATTTTATAGATACAAATCATTTTAAGTCTTAAGTATTCTAATTTTATATTATTATTATATCAGATTTTTTTTGTGATATGTATATATATTAATTAATTATATATATATATATATATATATATATATATATATATTATATAAGAAAAGAATAAAGAAAAGAAAGAAGCAGATCGTGAGGGGGAAGGAAGGAAGAAACACGAGAGAGAGGGCAGAGGCATCGTGAACGAAGAGAGAGGGCACGGGAGCGTCTTCGTGCGGGCTGAGCAACGTGAGGAGGAGCCAGACGGGGACGTGCGAGGAGAAGCTGGAGTCGCCGTCCGCCGGAGCACGCCGCCGTCGTGCTGGAGGAGAGAGAGAGAGAGACGGACTTGAGAGAGAAACAAGAGGGAGAGAGTTTCTCGCCGGAAAACGCCGTCTCTTCATCGGGGAAGGTGGCTGGGAGTCTCCCCTACTCCATATCATCCTTCTAACCGATTGAATCGAGGTGAGAAGTCCCGAAACTCTCAAACCCCAATTTTATCAATTTAGGGATTTTTGGAAAACACCCATTTGGTTCAATCTGAGTATTCTGGGACTTGAATTGAAGTATTTAAATGTTAGGAAGTGAGTTGGAAGCTTAGGAATCGGAACCAATTTGATGGAAGTTGTCCGGATTGGGAAACTTGTAGGAAAATGTGATTGGTAATGTTTAATGGTGTTGTGGACTGATTTGGGATGCATTAAGAGGTTGAATGGTAATTATATAATTGTTAAAATTATTGGAATGTACGAGGGATTAAAACCCGGGTACTCACCGTCTCACCCGGAACCCAACTCGGGGAAAAAGAGACAATTTTCCAATTTTACGCGTGTCCAGATATGTGTATGCATATGTAGGTAAAGTGTTGAAAGTTATTTCGGTAAATGGAAATTTTTGACAAGTAGAATTTATGGCTCTCTTGAGCCATAAATTCAAGACTTGGGTAATGGGAATTACATATGGACACATAGAGGTGGAATTGGGTAACCTTGAATTCCCAAATCAAGGCTTCCAAATAGTGTGATTAAGTAAGGATTGGATACGAATAGAAGCATGCTAAGTGTTCCGTAAACTAGTTGAGGGCATTCCAAGCCAACAACTAGTCTATGGAATTAATTAGAGAGAACACGAGCATTAGCGTTACATGTACATGATAGTGGTTGAATTTTCAAGTTTCTGAATCTCTCAAGTATATGTGTATAGGGCACCATACAGTGAGTGGACCTTTGGGCACACCGAGAGCAGATCAGAGGGGCCCACCAGGTGAGGGGCTTTCCCATCCTTGTCCTATAGGGTTAACTGCGGATAAGGATATATGGTTTGCCTTCTTGCCTACTTGTAGGAATCATATAATAGATAACATGCTATTGTTGTTCCTAAATTATAATATATGTGATAACGTGCTATAGTGTATATGTGAACTGTAAAAGCAATGGTGTCTCAATGAGCCTTATATGGAAAGAAGGTCCTCGGGACCTATATGATATCGGGGGTAGGATCGAGTCAATTTTATTTGGGAGGGTCTTGTGGTACTAGAAACAAACCTCATTGATTATTATCTGAAAATTGTGGTTGTGTATGTAAATCCTTAAAGAAAATGAACATAGGTGACTTTGTTTTAAACCAAGAGATTCCGAATTAGAAAAACACTTGGAAATCTAGATTTGCCTAAGAAGAAGTAAAATGAACAAGTAGTGGTCCATAGGGGTCAATTATGGTACAACACGGGAACCGAGTCTATCACGGATGGTCCGGGTAGATTGAGTCTGTTATCTTGAGTCAAACTCACAGAAATACAAAATATATGAGTACACCACATTGTGGCTATTGCCTTGGGTAAACCGAGTTCAGATGAGTCGCCGGCTATGCTCCGAGCGAAGTCTTGGGGTCAGATTAGTGTTCCAAGTAAAGTCTTGGGACCAGGGGTTCCTAGAATGATCAACTAGGTTCCTATACCGCTCACGTGAGATATGCATTCGGGCCAGATTCTCTCCTAACGGAGATATGCCTTCGGGCCAGTTTATGATTACGGTTATTTGAACATGGATATCCACATGAAGTTATATGTTGAACTATGATATGATGAATGTATGAATTTGAACGTATGTAAAACCATGCTTTAAATTCTATATTGTGAATATGATATATGCTATTTGCATGGCCACTGAAGCAGGGACCTTATTTTCATTAAGATAATGACTAAACTTTCAACTTCATTGTTATGAACAGATACTAGTAAGCAAATAAAACCACAAAAAGCAGGGACCTTATGCAGGTTACATATAAGCAAGACTAAATTTCTCACAGTAATTTCAACAAACACTAAATGTGCAGGTTACATATAGTGATTGTTCTTGGATTCATAATAAAGAAGAAGGACTTGAATTGAACCTCTTCCATGGTGGTTAAAGGTACAGAAAGAGAAAATGGTAAAATGTGAGTACAAAAACCACTTGCTGCAAATTTCTATAATGCAACGAATCTCAATGAATCTATATATAATAGTGCTTTTGTTGGATTAAACAAGATATATATAGGGGAAATCAATTTAGTTAATATCAGGGTCTACAACATAAATAAAGAAATAAGAAAACACATATATAGCAAAACAGAGCAATCCATAATGCTCTTAGGGATATTAGCAAATCAATTAAGAACCAACAATACACATCAAATTCAAACATGAAATTTCGAATAGAAAAGAAAGAAAGATGAAAAATACCACAGAAGAAGAAATCGGTGACGCAAAAACGGTGGCGAAGCGAAAAATTGACAACGAGCAACAATATCGAAGTGAATTTGGGACGGATAGCAGCTTTTATCCATAGCCTACCTTATCATTCGACCAGCGTTCATCAATGGAAGCCCCTAACCTTTAGGAGGCGCGAATTCGAAGGAGGCGCGATAGGGAACTTCTGTCTATTAGGGCAAAAGCGCTAAACCAAAAGAATGAAGGTGAGCAAATTTGCTGAAGTTTCCTTTATTTTTTTTAAAAAAAGAGTTATATCTAACTACGGTTATGACTGTGGTTAGGCAACCATAGTTAGACATGAAAAATTTCAGACCCTAACCACGGTTTTGGCAACTGATGTTATTTGACCAACGTTAAAATTTCTATTTTTTGTAGTGATATATATATATGTCACTTGTATAGGCCTAAAAATTTATATACATATGGTGCAGGATGGATTAGAAGATGAATTCTATTTTGAATTTACATTGAAGAATATTCGGAAATCACGATTGGTAATATCATATTGGAAGAGAATGAAGAAATATCACCCTCCCAAAATTAAAAAAAAATATATAACTTATTTATTATCATGTCATTAATATTTACTCACATTCCAAACATTATGTGCACCGTTTACTCACATTCCAAACATTACGTCCATCCCTCCATCATTTTTCAAGGCAAATATATCGTTGCCTTCAAATGCTTTACAAACTCAAGGTATGAACATATATATACATATATACATTAAATTCATTTCCTTAATTTTTCGATATTATTAGTGTCTTATTTAATTAACATTCTGAGAGACTGTTGTTTGAGAAAATTTTTTGACAGTGAGGGAGGCTTGATGTTATGGAAAGTGAGTAGGAAAACATGGGTCTTCCACATAGAAGTATGTGTACCAATTCTCTACCACATATTAATGAAAAGAAAAACAACATCATATATACAAAATAAACATTGTCAAAATGCACAAATTACATTTTATATCTACAGTTTATATATTTGATATATTTTAATTTATAAATTATATATCGTCAAAATATATGTTTAATATTCTTTTTTGCTGATTCAACTAATTATTTAACAATGATTAATATGTATTAATATTATTGTAATTTAGTTATTATTGCATCATATTAATAAAGACAAAAAAATGATATAAAAAATAAGAAACAAAATTGGAACTCTATATAAAATTAATTAATATGCAGAGAAAGAGTGTTTGTGACATCATCCTAATTTTGATTAAGAGTTCCTGTTTGATTTCAAACTAGCATCTCTTCAAAAGGATTTTGGATATCTAGAAAATAATCACAAAGTTGGTTTATTGGTTTATCCCTCAAGGAAATTCAATTCCAATCTCTAAAGAGAGATGTACTTGTCACATGCTGGTTGAGTTAAAGTATATCAAGAGGAAGATGAGAATGATGAAGATAAAAGTGAATATGAGTAGGATATTAACACTATAAGAAAAATGAGTATTTTTAATAACTTATATTTCGACAGTTACTATTGATTGTTGAAAAATATTGTAATACCCGAGGGGTATTTTTAGAATCAGGTCTATTGTGTATAGTAAGATTTAGCATGATCATTATTTGGAGTTGGAATGTAAGGACAAAATAAATAAATAAATAAATGAACAATAGAAATAAATAATAATTTTGTGTATACATATAGATAAATAAAATTAAATAGGAATTGATGGGACAATATGAAATTGATAAACTTTTAAAGTTGAAGTTAAGCATTTTGGCTAAAGAAAATAAAAATAAATTTTTTTAGAGTGAAATAAAATTTTTGGGATATAATTAAGGTTTTAATAGTTTTAGAGTTGAGAATTTAAGAAATTAAAATAAATATGAAAATTAGGTAGAAAAATTATAATTTTGTTTAAAAGTGATCATATGAATTATTCAAAACTTATAGTTTAAATTTGAGAATTTTTCGAAAATAAAAATTATACTGGGTAGAAAATTTTCATCTGCAAGACACTCTATGACAGATATTTTTAATAGGCTTATAATTAGCCAAAAATTTCAACATTTTCCTATTCTTATCTACAAATAAATATAGTTAATAGAATCCAATCAAAACTCTATTTCACTCTACCCCAAAAGTTGTCAATACCCCAACACTTCCACGAGCACGCACCAAGCCATTTCCTCTCTTCTCTTCATCTTCTTCTCTTTACTTCTCCTTTCTTATGTGCTAGGGCAAGGAAGAAAGTGATGAATCCTCCACTTCTCCCACATTTTCTTGCTTCCTCCCACCAAGTCAAGACTCCTACAAGCCTCCACCACCATTATTGAGCCTGAAGGAGCTTTGGCAACTTCCCCAAACTTCCATTTTCGAATTTCCTTAAGGTAAGCTCCAAAAATCATGTCTCCACCTCTTAAATCATGATTTTCTTGTTGGAATGAGTTGCTAATGGATAATATATCAACCTAGGACTCTTTTGGAACATAGAAAACACCCCAATAAGGATTTCTTTGGAGGATTTCAACCTAGGGTTCATGTTGGACGAATTTTTGTGAAAATTTTTGGAATTTTTTTATTTCTTTTGAAATTGTTGATATGTATGAACTCTAAATTATATGTTTAGGCATTTTAGATGATTTGGAAGAATGCCCAATGAGTAAAATTTCTATATTTGGCAAAAACTCTCCATTGATGGAGCTAGATGGTGTGCAAACTTTTGAATATGATTTCTTAAAGTAAAATTTATTTTGAACTAAAACCAACTCCCAAATGATGACCATAGCTTAGGTAGTGGAATTTAGGCATTGATATGCGTAGAAGTGGAAAATTGGTTAATATGGAGTAATGGAAAATTAGCTACACACATGTGTAGATAAGTAGTTTAATTGGTGTGGTTCTATTTGTTAGGACTCAAGTACTTCCTTGGAGATAAGAGTGTTCAAGGGTTACTAAGTAAAGCGGCCAAGGTGAGGGACCCATTACAACAAATAAGGGTTTCGGTGGCGACTTTTTTCATCACTGAAAGTCCAAAAGTCGTCACTGAAGGGTTTCAGTGGCGACATAAAAGTTGTCACTGAAAAGTCCGTAACTGAAGACCTATAGTGACGACTTTCGAAGTCGCCACCAAAGAAGGTTAATTTTCGCCACTAAAACAACAATAAAAGTTGTTTTTGGTGGCGACTTTTTGTCGCCACTGAAAAGACCGTTAGTGGCAACTTTTTATTGTCGCCACTGAAACCACTTGCCGGAACTCCAACGGTCGGTGAAGACCTCTGCCGCCGCACCTCCATTGCTGGTCGGCGGACCTCCGCCGGCCGCCGGTCACCGGCCACCCTATATTTTTCAAAATTGGCGCATGGACGGATTCGAAGGTGGGACATGATGCATATTGTTTTCTATAGCAACCACTGAGCCCACTACAAAAAATTGTTCAATAGGTGGCGACTAAAAATATTGTCACTGAAAGTTACTTTTCAGTGGCGACTAAATAAAGTCGCCACCATTTATAATTCTTATATCTTTTTGGTGGCGACAAGAGGAAGTCGCCACCCAATGTACAATATTCGGTGGCGACCTTGAAAAGTCGCCACTGAAACCTCTAACCCTTCATTACATTCGGTGGCGACCTTGCAAAGTCGCCACCGAAACGTTTAACCCTTCAACACATTCGGTGGCGACCTTGAAAAGTCGCCACCCAAACGTCTAACCATTCATTACATTCGGTGGCGACCTTGAAAAGTCGCCACCAAAACGTCTAGCCCTTCAACACATTCGGTGGCGACCTCAGAAAGTCGCCACTGAAACATCTAGCCCTTCAGCCCATCGGTGGCGACCTTGGAAAGTCGCCACCAAAACGTTTAACCCTTCAACACATTCGGTGGCGACTCTGGAAAGTCTCCAATGAAACCTCTAACCCTTCATTAGAGGTCGCCACCGAAACGTCTAGCCCTTCATCACATTCGGTGGCGACATTGAAACATCGCCACCAAAATGTTTAAACCTTCAACACATTCGGTGGAGACCCTGAAAAGTCGCCACCGAAATGTCTAACCCTTCATTACATTCGGTGGCGACCTCAGAAAGTCGCCACTGAAACGTCTAGCCCTTCAACACCTCTAGTGGCAACCTAGAAAAGTCGCCACCGAAATGTTTAACCCTTCAACACATTCAGTGGCGACCTTAGAAAGTCGCTACCGAAGGTAGAAAATATAATAAATATATTAGAATGAAATTATATAACAAAAATTAATATATGGCTCAGTGGTTGCTGTGGACACTACTATGCATCATGTCCCGCCTTCGAATCCGTCCATGTGCCATTTTAAAAAAAATATAAGGTGGTCATGAAAGTGGAGATCCGGCGGCCGGAGGCGGAGGTCCGACAACCGGGGGCAGAGGTTCGGTGGCCAGCGACGGGTGGTTCGACGGCTGGTGGCGGTGGTCCGGCCGGCCGCCGATGGTGGTCCGGCGACCGATGGCAGAGGTCTTCACCGGCCATTGAAACATGTCGTATCTTTCGGTGGCGACCAAAGTCGCGACTGAAACATGTTTTTTAGTGGCCACATAAGTCGCCACTGAAAACTATACATTTAGTGGCGACTTTGGTCGCCACTGAAAGATATGCCATGGCATTATTTAGTCGCCACCGAAACTTTCATCGACGGCGTTATAGGTGGCGGCCTTGTGGTGACCTAAAAGTCACCACCGAATGTCAGATTTTTTTTAGTGGCCATATGACAATTTTTGTTATATAATTTCATTCTAACATATTTATTATGTTTCCTACCTTTGTTGGCGACATGGAATTGTCGTCACTGAAAGTCAACTTTCATTGGCGACTTTTTTGAGTCGTCACTGAAGGTGGACATTCAGTGGCGACTTTTTTCGCCACCGAAGCATGACCTTCGGTGGCGACATGGAATTGTCGTCACTGAAGGTGGACCTTGAGTGGCGAATTTTTTGAATCGCCACTGAAGGTCGACGTTCAGTGGCGACTTTTTTGAATCGCCACTGAAGGTCGACGTTCAGTGGCGACTTTTTTGAGTCGCCACTGAAGGTCGAATTTCAGTGATGATTTTTTTGAGTCGCCACTGAAGGTAGACTTTCAGTGAAAGTAGATTTTCTTGTAGTGGACCTTCTGTGGCGACATGGAATTGTCGTCATTGAAGGTGGACTTTCAGTGGAGACTTTTTTGAGTCGTCACTGAAGGTGGACTTTCAGTGGCGACTTTTTTCGCCACTGAAGGAGAACCTTCGGTGGCGACTTGGAATTGTCGGCATTGAAGGTCGACTTTCTTTTTGAGTCGCCACTGAAGGTAGACTTTCAGTGAAAGTAGATTTTCTTGTAGTGGACCTTCGGTGGCGACATGGAATTGTCGTCACTGAAGGTGGACATTCAGTGGCGAGTTTTTTGAGTCGTCACTGAAGGTGGACTTTCAGTGGCGACTTGTTTCGCCACCGAAGGAGGACCTTCAGTGGCGACTTGGAATTGTCGTCACTGAAGGTGGACCTTCAGTGGCGCTTTTTTGAGTCGCCACTGAAGGTAGATTTTTAGTGAAAGTAGATTTTCTTGTAGTGGACCTTCGGTGGCAACATGGAATTGTCGTCACTGAAAGTGGACATTCAATGGCGACATTTTTGAGTCGTCACTGAAGGTGGACTTTCAGTGGCGACTTTTTTTGCCACTGAAGGAGGACCTTCGGTGGCGACATGAAATTGTCGTCGCTGAAGGTGGACCTTCAGTGGCGACTTTTTTGAGTCGCCACTGATAGTCGACTTTCAGTAAAAGTAGATTTTCTTGTAGTGGACCTTCGGTGTCGACATGGAATTGTCGTCACTGAAAGTGGACTTTCAGTGGGGACTTTGTTCGCCACTGAAGGTGGACTTTCAGTGGTGACTTTTTTCGCCACGGAAGGTGGACCTTCGGTGGCGACATGGAATTGTCGTCACTGAAGGTGGGCTTTCCGTGGCAACTTTTTTCGCCACTGAAGGGGGACTTTCAGTGGCGACGTTTTTCGGCACTGACGGTGGACCTTCGGTGGCGACTTTTTTGTGTCGCCACGGAAGGTGGACTTTCAGTGGCGACCTTTTTGAGTCGTTACTGAAGGTGGACTTTTAGTGACGAATTTTTTGAGTCGCCACTGAAGGTCGACTTTCAGTGACGACTTTTTTGAGTCGCCACTGAAGGTCGACCTTCAGTGACGACTTTTTTGAGTCGCCACTGAAGGTCGTCACTGAAAGTCCATTTTCTTGTATTGACCCTTCCATCCTAGCCCCAAGGGTTGTATGATAACCTTGATTTGTGGGCTTGTTTATACGTGAATGTTTGTAAATATTTAATTTTATGGTTGCTAGTAATACTCTGTCATTATATTGGCGGTTGCTAGAATTTTGTACAAAGAATTGTTTGTGATTGTTAAAGTGGAAATATGGTGGATCAAGTACATATGGGTGACGATGAAGAATTCCGCACACATATGTGCTTGACCCAAGAATTATGGCAATAACATGTATGGTACCAAGGGTAAGGGCTATCCATCGGGTCAGGTTCGGAAAGTGCCTTCATGTTACCATTTCGTCGGGTAAGGTTCGAAATTGCCTTCATGTATATATAAACACTTGTGGATACTCTGTTGAGCCGGTCCGGAGTATGCCACCATTACTTGTTTGTTAATCCGTTGTGTTGGTCCAGATTGAACTAAGCGGGCTTCCCGAGACGATGGTCCGAAAAGTGCCGATGTAGATGGACACCTCGGTGGGTTGGTGCCTGGGTGCGCCACCGAACACAACATTCCGTGGAGACAGTTCCGGAATGGGTCGTGTGCCTCTGTGTATCGATGTAAGATATTTAGCATATAGGTACTCAACATTAGTGTAAACCATCAATGTCCTTAGTATGCACTATGACTAGATTTCCTTTTCTTCGAACATGCCATGATGATTGTAATATCCGAGATATTTAGATTTAATTATTTTCATTATTATTAAATTTATTTTTCTTTCAGAAAGATAAATAAATTAAATTAAAAAGTTAAAGAGTTTAAAAAAATAAAATAAAATGGAGGGAAAGAAATGAGATATTTATAATTTTTCTAGGACCTAAAAAAAAGAGGATATAACAAGTAAATAAATTTTTTTTTTAAAAAAAAAAAAAAATATATATATATATATAATATGTACATAAGTGACCCCACCCAATTCACTAATACACATTTACAAAGAAGAAAATAAGAGAAAGCAAAGTAAGCAGAAGCAACTCAAGCAGAGAAAAAAAAGGCGCAGGAGCTCACGCACGAAGCAAACCGAGAAGGAGAAGGTTCAGAATCGCACGGACAGCGGTTTCTGGCCGGAGAAGACTCGCCGGTGCCCGAGAAGGTGACCGGACCTCGTCTTTCAACACCCACAAGCTCCCCATCCGATTGAATCAAGTTATGAAAGCCTCAATCTTTCAAAACCCCAATTTCTCCAATTTTGGGTATTTTAGGAATTCTTCAAATACTCCCACTCGGGGCATTCTGGGGTTAAATTTGAGCTTAGTGGATGTTATTGAAAGCTTAGTGAGGTTCAGAATCGAAGTTAAACCGTAGGATTTGACCGGGTATGGAAATTAGGAAAATTGGGTTAGGAAATTGCTATAAATTCGAAATTGATAATTCGATGCATGTTTAGGCTTGGATTGAAGTAGTATAAGTGTTATAAGTGCTGGAAATAATCAAGGGAATAAAGCCCGAGTATTTACCGTCTCAATCAGAACCCAATACGGTGAAAAAGAGGCGAAATACTAAGCCGCAGTGCCGTAAGGAGCTGTACGGTGGGTTGGACACCTCGGTCTAGTCCGTGGTGGACACCTAAGACCCGCTAAATTGGTTCCAAGGCTCTAATTATACCCAATTATATTTTTATATATAATTAAAAAGGTAATAATTAAGCTTTTACTCGGCGAATAAGGGAGACGGTGGAAAGAGTAAGCTAAAGCCCCTTTTAAACCGTGAATTTAATTCTTTTATTAGTTAAATACCCATATGAACACATGAAGGGAAATTTAGACAAGTGGAAATCTCTAACCTAAGAAATTAGAGGTTTTAAATGGCTCGAAAGCGTCAAAGTCGAATATGGGGCATTCTGGACTTTCAGAAAGAGAAAATAAGACGACGTAACAAACTAAATAATTAATTCTTGGAAAATAGCTAAAGGGTGCATAAGCATTAGCATGACACGTGCATGGTAGATGCTTAGTTACGCGTTCTAAATTTCATAAATATAATGTGTATAGGGCACCACAGAGTGATTGGAGCTTCAGGCACTCTGAGTACTGATCAGGAGGGCCAACGAGGTGAGGGGCTCTCCCATCCCTGCCCCACAGGGTTGGATGACTACGTGAAAAATGTAGTTTGCTCTATTTTGTGCAAATTGATATATGGAATATATTTATATGCATAAATTTGTGTTACGCGTGTATGATTTGCAAGTAAGTAGTCTATGTGCAATAGTATATGTGCTTATATAATTAATCACAAGGTGTATATGTGCTATTGTGGCTCACCGAGCCTTATATGATACCGTGGGTAGGATTGAGTCGCAATTTCATATGTGAGGGTTCATTAATACTAGAAACCCATTTAAATTGATCATCGTGCAAAGGTTTTGACCGTATGGTACATTGAGGAAAATGAACCTAGGTTGTTAAGTGTGAGTGAGAGTGATGCATAATTGAAAAGTGGGAAACTAGGCCTAACTAGTAATCACGTATAATATTCAACTAGTTCTCATGGGGCGTCTTTCAAGGTTAAATATGTTAGTTGAGTTTGTTTAGGTTGTCCGGGTAGATCGAGTCAGTCATCCTGATCGGACAGACAGGATTATGACGTCAGCAAGTATGCCACATAGTGGCCATTACCTTGGTTAAAACTGAGGTCAGACGAGTTGCCGGCTATTACTCTAAGCATGCCTTGGAGTCAGAAAGTTCCTGGTGTGATCAACCAGGTTCATACATGAAATTGCCTTCGGGCTAGTATTTCTCTTAGCGTAATGCGGGAGACAGAAAGTGAGTGCCTACGTGCACAAGTATATGTTAACTATGGAACCATATGTTATATTGTTTATAATTGATTTACATGCGGATTAATAAATATGTTAGAAGTATGAAATATGTTTTAAATTGTGAACATGATTTACTGATTGCTTGATCTTGTTAAAGATCATAATACGAATCTGTTTCATGCGCATGTGGTTGTGGTTGCTCCCTTCCCCCAGCTGTAGTGGTACCCGCTGCTACGCCAGGGATGAGGGAGCTTCTCATTGAGTCTGTTCGACTCACCCCATGTTTACATGTTTCAGATACAGGTGGTTCAGGAGTCGGGAACGCATCCACTTCTTCTCAAGGAGGCGGACAACTCTGAAGACCGCACGCTTTGTTCGCGTCAGTAGTTATTTTGATTCTATATATATGTTGTGATGTATATGTATATATGAATCCTTTTTTGGGCGTAGCCTTGTACGTTTACATCTCCTGTGTATATATACATATCACACTAGAATTCTAGCATTGTCGGCTTCATACAGATTAAAGTTAGGTCTTGGTGATGGGAATATAGGCTATGATATAATATATATCATGTATATACGTATATGACTTCTGCATGCGACTAGGATAGGTCACACGCATTGAGGCG
The DNA here is from genome assembly GCA_014851425.1 of Senna tora. Classification (NCBI taxonomy): domain Eukaryota; kingdom Viridiplantae; phylum Streptophyta; class Magnoliopsida; order Fabales; family Fabaceae; genus Senna; species Senna tora. The sequence goes on from CM026269.1 coordinate 14,307,896, forward strand.
TGTGATCAATACGTAAATTATATGTATGTGTGATTGAATACCTGTTTGTGTGAAAATATGGCTTCCGCATGTGAATAGGATAGATTACACGCATTGAGGCGTGTGATCAATATGTAAACTGTATGTAAGTGTGTGATTGAATATATGTATGACTGTATACAGGACTTCTGCATGTGAATAGGATAGATCACCCGCCCTGAAGCGCGTGATCAATATGTATATTATACGTACTTGTGAATGAATATGTGTATATGTATAGACTGAAGTGGCGTTGAGCGAGCCGTGGATTGCAAACTACTTAGGTCACCGGAAAGGGATGACCATATATGTTATATATTGTTTGTATTAGAAAACGGTAGTTATAAACAGGTGGAAATATCTATCAGGGGTTAGAGGCTTACGGGATAGGAGAAATCCTACTTCCCGTGCCGGTCACGGACGTCCGATAGGGGGTCGTGACAAACTGGTATCAGAGCCTGGTTATCTTTAAACTGTATGAAGCCATAGGTATGACCGGGAGTCGTTTTACGCCTCGTTGTGAACCCGGGCACAACGTGGGAGTAAAAAGGCACTTGTGGAAGTGCACAGGAAATTCTGCAGCCTTTCTTTCTACTCTCTTTGATATGAAATATCATTAATATACTTGTACTTATTAGGTGTGGTCCTTGTGCAGTATAGGGATGCCACCTATCACGAGACAGACTAGGGGTGGAGGGAGAACTCCTGCTGAAATTGATCGAGAATTAGTTCGGGAGGAGGGAAAGCCCACCCGAGGTCGAGGTAGAGGACGTACCCGAGGCCGAGGTAGAGGTCGTGCTCGTGGTCGAGGTAGAGCACAAGTGAGAGAAGAAGAGAGGAGACAGTCACCGGAACCTCAACCTCAGGTTGAGACAGGTGCACCTTCCGTGGCGAAAATGCTCACGGCAAGATTTCAGGAACTAAGAGAGGAGATGACGAGACAAATACAGAGGGAGGTACGCCGGTTAGTAGTCGGCGAGGAAGAACAAGAGAGAGTTCCTAGCTATCAAGAGATCGAGGTTGTTTTGGAAGAGGATAGGGAATGGCAACAACCGCAGATAGCGCCTCGTGAGCCGCGGGTAGAACCCAGAGAGCTGCCAATTTCAAAATTTCTGAAGCTTCATCCACCCACTTTCTGCGGAACTAGTGAGAAAGAGGATCCGTAGTACTTTGCGAGAGACATAGTCAGAATTGGGCACATGCTGAGGTGCTCAGGACATGAGTTAGTGGAATTAGCGTCATTCCAGCTGAGGGGAGCTGCTAGAGTATGGGTAGAGTCCGTACAGACCAGGTATTCAAGAAGGGTGGCACCGATTACCTGGGAAGATTTTCAGAGGGAATTCCTGGGTCAGTTTCTATCTGAAGGCACTAAAGATGCAAAACATCAGCAATTCGAGGAGTTGTGGATGACGCCTAACATGACCGTGACGGAGTATGAGTTACTTTTTACGGAACTGGCTCAAGAGAGAGTTCCTAGCTTTCTAGAGATCGAGGTTGTTGAGGAAGACAAGGCCCCAGTGTGCGACTTGCGGCAAATTTCGTTTTGGAATATGTCGAAGACTGACAGGTGGGTGTTACAACTGTGGCCAGGTGGGCCATATGGCTAGAGAGTGTCCAAAGAGAAAAGAGGGTACAAGTGTGAGAAGCAATCCGACGCCGAGGGTTACACCTATTCCAGCCCCACCAGTGAGAACCGTACCACCACAGACAACAAGTACAGGTACAGCTAGAGGCCGTGGTGCAGGATCTAGTGGTAGAGGGCCAGGGGCAGTAGGTGGAGGACAAGCGCTGGTATTTGCACTTTCTCAGCAAGATGCTCCTGCATCAAATGCAGTTGTGACAGGTACCCTTATTGTTTGCTCTCTTGAAGCACGAGTCTTATTTGATTCCGGCTCCACTCATTCTTATGTGTCGCATGCATTTGCTTCTAAATTCAACAAGAGTCCGTCTAGAATGAAAGAGACAGTGCTGGTCTCTACTCCAATGGGAGAATCGGTACAAGTAGAGTATGTGCACAAGTCTTGCATTGTGGATACAAGGTGACGGAGCTGCACCGTATCCAAGCTTGATCTCGGCTTTGAAGGCATCCAAGTTACTTACAAAGGGATGCAAAGAGTATTTGGCTCTGGTCAAGGATACCACAAAAGCAGTTCTTTCACCAACTCAAGTACCGGTAGTGCGAGAATTCTTGGATGTGTTTCCAGAAGAATTGTCGGGGTTACCGCCCGATTATGAGATTGAATTTGAAATTGAGCTGCAACCTAGCACCCAGCCTATCTCCACACCACTTTACCGAATGGCTCCGAAAGAGTTGAAGGAGTTACATACACAATTGCAAGAATTGCTTGACAAGGGTTTTATAAGACCCAGCTTCTCTCCTTATGGTGCACCAGTCCTTTTGTGAAGAAGAAGGAGGGATCCTTGAAGTTGTGTATGGATTATCGGAAGTTAAACAAGGTGACGATCCGCAATTAATACCCACTGCCGAGGATAGATGACTTATTTGATTAGTTGCAGGGCGCAAAGCGGTTTTCCAAGATTGATTTGCGATCTGGGTACCATCAGTTATAGATTCGAGAATCAGACATACCTAAGACTGCATTCCAGACCCGATATGGACATTACGAGTTCTTGGGGATGTCTTTCGAATTAACTAATGCTCCTGCAGCGTTCATGGACATGATGAACAGGGTCTTCAAACCATTTCTGGACCGATTTGTCATTGTCTTCATTGATGACATCTTGGTTTATTCTAAGAATTCTGAAGAACATGTAGAACACTTGAGATTAGCATTGCAGAAGTTGAGAGAGGAGAAATTGTATGCCAAGTTCTCAAAATGTGAATTCTGGCTAGACAGAGTTGCCTTTTTGGGTCACGTGGTATCATCAGAGGGAATCCACGTCGATCCAAGTAAGGTAGAAGCGGTGAAGAATTGGTCTCAGCCTACCTCAGTTACTGAAATTCGCAGTTTCATGGGCTTGGCTGGATATTATAAAAGATTTGTGCAGGACTTCTCTAAGGTTGCTGCACCTATGACTAAGTTGACTCAGAAGGGAGTGAAGTTCATATGGGATGACAAGTGTGAGCAGAGTTTTCAGAAGTTGAAAGACAGCCTCACTACCGCTCCGGTGCTGGCATTACCTGAAGGCACAAGAGGGTATGTGGTATACTGTTAAGGTAGAGTTTGTACATGATCTATTGGTTGAGAACAATTATATAATTATCAAAGATGAATTGAAGTGTATGCATATGTGAATGTGGTTTATCCCCTTCTCCGTCGTAGTGGTACCCGCTACTACGCTTAGAATGGGAGAGTCACTCACTGAGTCGTTGACTCACCCTCTAGTGCATTACTTTTTAAGATACAGGTACCGGTCAGACTTCCACCTCGGCTCAGTGAAGACGACGTTTTGCTAGCACTCACATTCCATCTCCGTGGGTGGCTTTGATTTTATTTTGGATATTGTAATGAATTGATTACACTTTGTGGTTATTATACTCTAGACTTGTCAGCTCCACAAACTTAAAGACATGATTATTTTGGGGGACTTATTATTATTATGTATACAAATTTGCATGTGAATAGGATATGTCACACACCGGAGTGTGTGGCAACGTATATGACAGATATATATTATGTGTGTTTGAGTATACATATAAACGGAAGCAGCACTTGGCTGTGGATTGCAGGTGTAAGATATGCCACACAGGAGATGTGAGCCATATATATTGATAATGTGTGTACGCGAATGAGAATGATAGTTAAATGAAATAGGTGTTAAGGCTAGCAGACTCAGGGTTAGGCCCTCTGTCTGTGCCGGTCACGTGCCTCCGGGTAGGGGTCGTGACAAATATATTATTTTTTCAACAATTAAATTTTGATTATCAAAATAAGTTGTTGGAATAAGTTAAAAATTTCAATAGTCAGTAATTATTGATAATATTTTTTTGGACAATATTTTTTTTCAACGATATTTTTTCAACGGCCATCATCAAACAACTTGTAAAACTTCCTTTGTGATAAAACAATTCTTGTACCCAAATATATATTTTTGTTATCCGGATTTGAATTTGGATCTAACAAGTAAGTTTTATAGATAACCGTAAAATACTAACATAAGCCTAACCAAACAAGTTGTAAGCCTTCATTTAAGTGATAAAACAATTCTTGTATCCAAACATGTTTTATATTATTTGAATTTGAATTCATGTCTAATGAGTGAATATTTTAGATAGTAGAATGTGATATATGCATAACCAAACAAGTTGTAAGTCTTCCATTAAGTGGTAAAACAATTATCCTATCCAAACATATTTTTTCTAATATGGATTTGGATTACAGGCAATGTATTTGTTGCACTTGTTTTAAAAGTGATTCATGTGACTCAAGCGTTTCTAAACTAATGTTAATTTGACAGCTATGAACCGTGTTGGACATGCTTTTACTCTACATGATAAATGCAAATCTTCCTTCTCTGCTTCATATATAAATACCTGCTCCTTCCATTCACTTTTCGTACATATCACATATGTAAATCCACCAAAATAGCAAGAAAGAAAATAATTTGATTACACATAATGAAATTTTATGACAGAATGAGTAAAAATGATCCTCCTTTGCAGATCAAGGTTGTCACGACCCCTGTTTAGAGGACCGTGACCGGCACAGGCACAGGGATACCCCTATGCCTGTAAGCCTTATCACCTAATTGACAGAATATTTATTATTGAAAATACATTCACATGCATTATAATACCATGGCTACACCGAAATGGTGGCCTATCCTAGGTAATCAAATTCACGGCCAGTGCCGCTTCAGGATATAGATATAGGAAAACACACATAATATATAACCTGTGTATTGGCTACACATCCGAAGATGCTGCCTATCCTATTCACATGCAACATAAATATGTATATATATATATATATATTTTGAAAACAAGTTTTCCCTGTATCACGATATTACGAATCCTGATCTTTGAGGTGTGTGAAGCTGACAGTTCTAGATTTAGTGATACAATCTAATTGGGTACGTCTACCATTTACTTTATGATACAATAATAAAGTAAATTAAATTACAATTACAATTTATTCACCCACGTGAACAAGTTGTGGGTCTTGGAAAGTTTTGCTCGTTCCTCGCTCCACTGAGACTTCTTCCTCCTGTACTTAACCTATCTCTGTGTAGTAAAAATGAGGTGTGAGTCTTAACCACACGACTCGGTGAAGACTCTCCCATCCCCAGCGCAAGGTTGATACCATGGCGTTGGGATTGGGAGTCATGAACAACCACATGCAAAAAAAACTGGTTATTGTTAATTAGCATACATTCTTGGCGACCACACAACAACAGATATCTCACCCAACCACTCACATGCATTTACCTGATACAAGCATGCAACAGCTTATTCCACGTCATCAATCAGCAAAATAAACACGTAACATATAGTGCCGGCTTTTACTTACCGGTCTTCTCACGTTCAGCATGTTTGAATTAACCAAGACGTTGTGGTGATGTAATCTTGGACGTCACTACGACGCTGCACAATCAGCAATCATATGCAAACACAGACAATTTGTATATACACACAGATACTATAACATACATCTACTTAATCTCCCCCACTCTGGGGTATCTACTAGCCACTACGTGGCTTTTCTAATTCGAACCCGTGCACTCGGGTTACTGGCCACCACGTGGTAAAACATACTTAACCCATTCACTTGGGTACTGGTCACCTCGTGACAATTCTGTTAATCAAACACAATCAACCTCTATCTATCAAGCAACTGATCCATAGACACCAAGTGGCAGATTTTGACCCCTCACTGTGGGGCAATACCTTGAGCCCACTCGTCCATTACCCAACCAGGCCACAATGGCGGGCACGGCGCGACGTCTCGAAGCATGACAACTGACACACCCTGGACCAACTCCACAAGATGATTTCTCTTTTATAGGTTAGGCTGACGGTTCACCCGTAGGTTCCTCCCATGTCTCCTTACCTAAGTCTCACATATTAATATGATTCTTTGTATCTTTCCCGAAGGATCAACAATTCCTCTCCGTGTTAATATGGACAAGTATCCGCAACAGGATATAACTCATATACCCGTCTAGATGCACTCTCTGAACCTCAAGCTATCATCATAGCAATATAAATCCTTTCTGACCCTATTGCCAGGATAGGGCAATGACCATCGTCATGGTGATTATAAAACTGAGGTCTCAAGTGCCATCTGACGTTGTTCTAATCGATGTATCACATCGCTAGCATAATCAAATCCGAAACCCACCAATAACTCCTTTTGCATGATTATAATCTAAGTCACCGTCGTGACGAGTTTTCAAAATAAAAGCTTAGTCCTTCCGTACAAGGACTCTTGCTACCATCGTGGGAAAGATTTAATAAAATACTCATCATGCTTCCGGAGTGTATGAGTTGGATTTGTAACACACCAATCATAGCAAACAATTACACTCTACTCCTATGTCTTCCTATCCAAGCTACTTTCCACAACCTATCTTCTAGTTCTTTTATTCTTTTAGCATTCTATACCTCTAGCTAACACATATCACACAAGAAGAGAATATACATACTCATGTAATCCACATAAGCATACAACCCTAGGAGCAGAGATGAAAGAGCCCTCACCTTGGCCAACCTACCATGCAATCCTCTCCTGTAACTTTAGTCTCCTCGGAGTTCCTGTTGCACTCTACTGCGTGTCGTTGTTCCTATAAGAACAACATTTACTTCATTAAGGTTATTACTTAGCTTAACTTGTTATTTATCTTTCCATTACTCTCACACGTAGTCCATGGTTGCCACAGAGTCAAGCTCTTGGTCTTATTGAACTTTTCTATCCCAACTTATGTGTATCCTTCCTCGGACACTTGACTTATTCGGATATAACACTCTACTTGAGTGTTTCACATAATTGGATTTGAGTATTAGACCGCTATCTAACTTGTACTCATATCTAAGGAAGCTTATCTAACTTGATTGGAAGGAATCCTAATTTTTAGGAAGGTCTAAGCATTTTGTTTCAACTTGTGTTCTTACTCGGGTTCTAAGAAATCTAATTTCTAAACCTCAATACACTACTAATTCACCCTACTTAAGGCTTCCTAATAATTATGAAGGAATAAAATTACCATTTTAGAATTTGGATTTCATTGTTCAGCAAGTTTCCATTCTTGAGAAACAAGAAAGTACCTAAAATAATTCTTAATAAATATTCATAATTATCCTCGGGTGTTTAAGATTGAAGAGAGGAGGTTTAAAATTCTCAACGTCACCATTAAGTGTATTTGGGAAAATCGAGCAGGGACCTGGCACGTTAACGTCAAAATTCAACCTTAATAACCTTGGGCCATCTCTTCACGGGTCTTGTTCAGCTAATATTTCCACAATATAATTTAAATAGGACCAATCCAAGCCTATTTACTCAAATCCAAGGTCAATTCCTAAGCTATCAACAATTTCCCCAATTTGGAAATAATTATAATTTCAACCCCAAATCCTTCCAAATTCGAATTTCGCTAAATTCGAAGATATAATCTCGATTCCTACCCCAACTAAGTGTTCAAGAACACTTTCTAGGTCTCAATCTACCCTCGAAACAACTCAATCGAAGGTGAATCGAAGAAATCCCTAAAAATGGCGAAATTGAGGGTTTCGAATGAAATTAGGGTTACCAACCTTGATTCGATTGGTGGGAGGTGTGGAAGATGTTGTAGTCGAGCTCCGGTGCTCATGGCCGGCGTCAGACGGTTCTCTCCGACGAGTTTTCTGGCGAGTTCTTCTTCCCCCTTCTTCTTCTTCGTCCACTCCTCCCTCTCTCTCTCTCTCTAACCTTCTTGTTGCTTTCTCTCTCTCTCGTGCCACTCTCCTCTCTTTTTTTCTCTTTTTTATTCCTTTCCTTTCTCTTTCTTTTATACTCATCTTCTTCCCTTTTTATTTCTAAAAAAAAGCCACGACACCTTTTCTTTTTTTTTTAAAAAAAAAATAATTAAAATAATTATAATAACAAATAAATAGATATAATTAAAAATAAATTAATTAATAATTAAATTAAAACACAAATAATTTTTATTTTATGTTCTTTTCTTTTTTTAAAAAAAATAGATAATAAGATAAATAATAACCACTTAAAAATAATAAAGATATATTTTTAATTTAATTTCCTTTCCCAACTTAATTCAGGTTTCCAATATCTTAAGTCCTAAATTGAATCCCAGAAATTATTTTCTACTTCTTTTGTTTCCCTTTTATTTTATTTTAAACTTCAAAAAAAAATTTGTAATACCCCGGAAAAATTTCGAGGATTAAAGAATTATTTATTTAAAATTTCGAGGATTTAAGAATGATTTATTCCAGAACTAGGAATTAAAACCTAAAAAAGAATATAGGAAAACTATGAAGGTTAAGGGAAACCGGATAGGAACCATGAAATTCTTCGAAATTTCAAGTCAAAAAAAAGATGAAAGAAAGGAGTAAAATATTTTTTTCTTGAAAATTATTCAAGACCTAAGAAATTAGAAACCCAAAATAAATAAGAGTGGGAACTAAATCAAAATATTATTAGTTATCATTTGTTTAATTGTTAATTAGTTTATTTTTATTATGATTATTTTAAATATTTAAAAGAGGGGTTTTTAAGAAAGTAGAAAGTGAAAGAAAAGAAGTAGAAAATAATTTTTGGATTTAATTCGGGACCTAAGAACTTGGAAACCCGAATTAAATAGGAAAAGGGATTAAGTTAAAAATACAAATTTGTTCTTATTTATTTAATTATTAATTAATTAATTTTAATAATATATATTTATTTATTATTTAATTATCTAATTATTAATTATTTTATTTTAATTAAATTTATTTAGTTATTATAATTATTTTATTATTATTATTATTATTATTATTATTATTATTATTTAAATTGGGGTGGGGGGATTACCGTGTGTCTTATTAAAGGAAAGGGAGGAAGAATTAAAGAAGAGTGAAAGAAAGAGAGAAAGACGAGAGAGAGAGAAGGAGTCCATGAGAGAGAAAGAGGGTCACACAAGAAGAGAAAGGAGAAGGAGAAAGAGGAGATGCACCGAAAATTCCGTCGGAAGCTCGTTGGAGAAGAGCTAGCCGACACCGGGAAAAGTCACCGGAGCTCGGTTACAACATCTTCCACACCGCCCACCAATCGAATCAAGGTTGGTAACCCCAATTTCATTCGAAACCCTCAATTTCTCCATTTTAGGTATTTCTTTGATTCACCTTCGATTGAGTTGTTTCGAGGGTAGATTGAGACCTAGAAAGTGTTCTTGAACACTTAGTTGGGGTAGGAATCGAGACTATATTTCCGAATTTGCCCAAATTCGAATTTGGAAGGGTTTGGGGTCAAAATTCTAATTATTCATAAATTGGAGAAAATTGTTGATAATTTGGATTAAGCTTGGATTTGAGTAAATAGGCTTGGATTGATATTATTAAAATTATATACTTGAAATATTATCTGAACAAGACCCTTGAAGAGCTAGCCCGAGGTTACTAAGGTTGAACCTTGACGTTAAGGTACCGGGTCCCTACTCGGGTTGTCTAAATACACTTTAAGGGTGATGCTGAAGGCTCCAAACCTCTTCTCTTCAATCTTAAAAACACTAGAACACTCCTAAACATGTTTTTGAGGATTTAAATCACTCCAAGTACCTTCTTTTTCTCAAGGATTGAAACTTGCGGAACAAATTAAGTCTAACTTCGTGAATTTCAATCTTATCCCTTCACAACCTTTAGGAAACCTTAAGTAGGATAAATCAGAGGTATATTGGGGTTTAGAAACTAGATTTCTTAGAACCCAAGTAGGAACACATGTTGGATCAAAATGCTTAGACCTTCCTAAAATTAGGATTCCTTCCAACAACCTAGATAAGCTTCCTTAGATATGAATACAAGTTAGATATAGGTCTAATACTCAATCCAAGTATGTAAAACACTCAAGTAGAGTGTTATATGCGAGTAAGTCAAGTGTCCGAGGAAGGATACGCATAAGACGGGATAGAGAAGTCCAATAAGACCAAGAGCTTGACTATGTGGCAACAATGGACTACATGTTAGAGTAATGGAGAGATAAATAACAAGTTAAGCTAAGTAATAACCTTAATGAAGTAAATGTTGTTCTTATGGGAATAACGACGTGCAATAGAGTGCAACAGGAACTCCGAGGAGAATAAAGTTACAGGAGAGGATTGCATGGAAGGTTGGCCAATGTGAGGGTTCTTCCATCTCTGCTCCTAGGGTCGTATGCTTATGTGGATTACATGAGTATGTACATTCTCTGGTTGTCTGGTATGTGTTAGCTAGAGGTATAGAATGTTAAAAGAATAAAGGAACTAGAAAATATGTTGTGGAAAGTAGCTTAGATAGGAAGACATAAGAGTAGAGAGTAATTGTTTGCTATGATTGGTGTGTTACAAATCCAACTCATACACTCTGGAGACATAAGAGTCCTTGTACGGAAGGACTAAACTTTTATTTTGAAAACTCGTCATGACGGTGACTTAAATTATAATCATGCAAAGGAAGTTATTGGTGGGTTTCGGATTTGGTTATGCTAGCGATTTAAGACATCGACTAGAACAACGTCATATGGCACTTGAGACCTCAAATTTATAATCACCATGACGATGGTCATTGCCCTATCTTGGCAATAGGGTCAAAGAGGTTTTATATTGCTATGACGATAGCTTGAGGCTCAGAGAGTGCATCTGTACATATTAATAAGTAGGGGAATTGTTGATCCTTCGGGAAAGATACAAAGAATCCTATTAATATGTGAGACCAAGATAAGGAGACACGGGAGGAACCTACGGGTGAACCGTGAGCCTGATCTTGCAGAAGAGAAATCATATTGTTGAGATGGTCCAGGGTGTATTAGTGGCCAGGCTTTAAGACGTCGTGTCGTGCCCCCCATTGTGGCCTGGTTGGGTAATGGACGAGTGGGCTCAAGCTATTGCCCCGCAGTAAAGGGATCAGGACGTGTCACGTGGTGGCTATGCGTCAATTATTTGATAGATAGAAGTTGATTGTGTTTGGTTAAAAGAATTGTCACGAGGAGACCAGTACCCAAGTGAATGGGTTAAGTATGTTTTGCCACTTGGTGGCCAGCAACCCGAGTGCACGGGTTCGAAGTGAGAAAGCCACGTAGTGGCTAGTAGTTACCCCAGAGTTGGGGAGAATAAGTAGATGTATGTTTAGCATCTGTGTGTATGTACAAATTATCTGTGTTTGCATATATTTGCTGATTGTGTAGCGTAGTGGTAACGTACAGGATTACGTCACCACACGTCTTGTTTGATTCAGACATGCTGAAACTTGAGAAGACCGGTAGGTAAAAGCCGACACTATATGTTACATGTTTACTTGCTGGTTGATGACGTGGAATAAACTGATGCATGTTTACAGTCATTAAATGCATGTGAGTGTTTGGGTAAAATTTCTGTTGTTGTGTGATCACTAAGAATGTATGCTAACAACAGTAACTAGTTGTTTTTGCATGTGGTTTTGTATGACTCCCAAACCCAAGGCTATGTACCCACCTTGCGTTGGGGATGGAAGAGTCCTCACTGAGTCGCGTGGTTGAGACTCACACCTCATTTTTAGTACACAGAGACAGGTTAAGTACAGGTGGAAGAAGTCTCGGTGGAACGAGGGTTGAGCAACACTTTCCAAGACCCACAACTTGGTTAACAGAATTGTCATGCGGTGACCAGTATCCAAGTGAATGGGCTAAGTATGCTTTGCCACGTGGTGGCCAGTAACCTGAGTGCACGTGTTCGAAGTAGAAAAGCCACGTAGTGGCTAGTAGATACCCCAGAGTGGGGGAAATCAAGTAGATGTATGTTATAGTATCTGTGTGTAAGTACAAATTGTCTGTGTTGCATGTGATTGCTGATGGTGCAGCGTAGTGGTGACGTATAGGATTACGTCATCACAACGTCTTGTTTGATTTAAACATGCTGAACGTGAGAAGATCGGTAAGTAAGAGCCGACACTATATGTTACATGTTTACTTGCTGATTGATGACGTGGAATAAACTGCTGCATGCTTGTATCTGTTAAATGCATGTGAGTGATTGGGTGAAATATCTGTTGTTGTGTGATCACCAATAATGTATGCTAACTAACAGTAACTAGTTGTTTTTGCATGTTGTTGTGTATGACTCCCAAACCCAGCACTATGGTACCCACCTTGCGCCGGGGATGGGAGAGTCCTCACTGAGTCGCATGGTTAAGACTGACACCTCATTTTTACTACATAGACATAGGTTAAGTACAGGTGGAAGAAGTCTCGGTGGAACGACGGTTGAGCAACACTTTTCCAAGACCCACAAGTTGTTCATGTGGGTGAATAATGTCTAATTGTAATTTAATTTACTTTATTATTGTATCATAAAGTAAAGGGTTGACGTACCCAATTAGATTGTATTACAAAATCTAGAACTGTCAGCTTCAGAAACCTTAAAGATCAGGATTTATTTTACAGCGTTACAGGGAAAATTTGTTTTCAAAAAATATATATATACATACATCTGTTGCATGTGCATAGGATAGGCAGCATCTTCGGATGTGTAGCCAGTATACATGTTATATATTATGTGTGTTTTCCTATATCTATATCCTGAAGCAGCACTGGCCGTGGATTTGCTTGCCTAGGATAGGCCACCATTTCGGTGTAGCCATGGTATTATAATGCATGTGAATGTATTTTCAATAATAGATATTCTATCAATTAGGTGATAAGGCTTACAGGCATAGGGGTATTCCTCGTGTCTGTGCCGATCATGGTCTTTTAAACGGGGGTCGTGAAAAAATTCCTTTCCGGTTGCTTTTAACTTTCATAATATTTCTATATTCTTTTTAAAGTTTTAATTCATAGCCCCGAAATAAATCATTCTTTAATCCTTGAAATTTTAAATAAATCATTCTTTAGTCCTCGAAATTTTCCAAGGTATTACAAAAGTTTCTCTGTTCTGGTCACTGTGTAGCAGCAACCATGCAACTCCAACTTCTTCTCCTCTATATTTGAAAAGTCATGTCCTCACATCAAACACACATAACACTTTAAACGATTAAAATCTCATTTTGGTCATCTATGTATGTCAATTATTCCTTATTGTTCCTCGACATTTCAAAAAATTAAAACAACTCATTATATTTACAACTTGTTTCATTTTTGGTCCTCAAGTCTAACATCGTCCAATTTCTCCGTTAAGTGCTGTCGTGATCTGAGTTTTCCCTCTCTCCTCCATGTCAATTCCCCCTTCCTCCTCCTCCATAAAAAAACTAGAGATAATTTTCAATTTGGCCCCTAAAAGATATAGATTGTTTTAATTATTTAGTCAATGAAAGATAAAAATGTCTAATTTCGTCCCTAAAAGATATTTTTTGTACAAAACCCTATCAAGTTTTAAACAAGTTTTAATCCTTTCTAGAAGTGACAAAGAAATTCTTGTACCCAAATTTGTTTTTTTTATTATCCAGATTTAAATTTAGATCTCATTGATACATTTTATAGATAACTGTAGAATACAATATACACCTTATCAAACAAATTGTAAGCCCTCCTTTAAGTTATAAAACAATTACGGTATCAGAACTTGTTTTCTATTAGTTATATTTTAATTTATTGCACAAATTTTATAGGTATTTATAGAATACGATATATGTTGATAAAACAAGTTATAAGCTTTCCTTAGTTACTTAAGCGTTTCAAAGTGAATGCTAATTTGACAGCGGTGAAACCACGTGACATAATGTTCATTTTCCTTCTCGTCTTCATGTGACTCAAGCGTTTTCAAAACGGATGTTAATTTGACAGCTTTGAAACCACGTGGCATAAGATAAATGTTCATATTTTTTTTCATCTTCATATGACTTAAGCGTTTCAAAATGGATGCGAATTTGACAGCTGTGAAACCCCATGGCAAAGATAAATGTTCATCTTCCTTTTCTTCTTCATGTGACTCAAGCATTTCAAAACGAATGCTAATTATTTGATAGCTGTGAAACCGCGTGGCATAAGTTCATCTTCCTTTTCTTCTTCATGTAACTCAAGCTTTCATAATTGATGCTAATTTGACAACTATGAAACCGTGTGGCATAAGATAAATGTTTGTCTTCCAATTTGACAGCTGCGAAATTGCGTGGCATAAGATAAATGTTCGTCTTCCTTTATTTCTTCATGTGACTCAAGCATTTCAAAATGAATGATAATTTCACAGTCGTTAAACCGCGTGGCATAAGATAAATGTTCATCTTCCTTCTTTTCTTCATGTGACTTGAGCGTTTCAAAACGGATGCTTATTTGACAGTTGTGAAACCGCGTGGCATTAGATAAATATTCATCTTGCTTTTCTTCTTCATGTGACTCAAGCGTTTCAAAATGGATGCTAATTTGACAGCTAAGAAACCGCGTGGCATAAGATAATTGTTTATCTTCCTTCTATTCTACAAGTGACTCGAGCATTACCAAACAGATGCTTATTTGACAGCTGTGAAACCACGTGCCATAAGATAAAGATTCATCTTCTTTCTCTTCTTTATGTGACTCAAGCGTTTCAAAATAAATGCTAATTTGACAGTTGTGAAATTGCTTGGCACAAGATAAATGTCACGACCCCAAATTGGGAGTACGTGACCAGCACGGGAATAGACTTTTACCTCTAAACCCGTAAGCCTAACCCTGTAAACATAACTATAACTACCCTGCAATACAACCAATATGTATATACCATAATAGTGGCCACACCTTACTGGTGGCCTAATTAACGTGCAATCCGCGGTTCGCTCAATACCATTTCAGCCCAACTCAGTGTATATATATATATATATATCAACACTTATATTATAAATATTCATATCATATTGATCGTACGTCTCATTACGTATGATCTATCCTATTCACACGCAGCAAGCACACATAATATATATATCCATTTCATATTGAGCGTACGCTTCAATGCGCACGATCTACCCTATTCACATGCAGCAGTTTATATACTCATACATATATCCTAGTTTTCCCCCAAACTGGACCTTGTCTTTAACTACATGTGAAGCACACAAGTCTAGAGTATGTACATATCGAAAGCTGTAAATATATATACACAACCCTACAACTTATAATATGTACAACCAAAAGAGTTAAAATAACAAAAAGGTGTCCACCCAAGCAAACTAGTGCGTAAAGGATGGTCTGATGTCTGTATCACTGTCCGGACGTCGATGTCTGCCCGATACCTGTATCTGAAACATTGAAGCAGAGGGAGTGAGTCAAACAGACTCAGTGAGAAGCTCCACAACCTCAGCGTAGCGGCGGGTACCCCTACAACTGGGGAAAGGGAAACACCCACAATCACATGGGCATGAAAGTCCAATTTATCAAATGTTATATTACGATTAGGCAATATTAATATAACATAAAATCATGGATAAACCTATGGATCATGCTCCTCTATCATGCTTTTCATAAACAAGCAAACACTTTAAACATATCATTTGAAAACTGAAAATCACTCAACTGACCCTAGTGCCAGGCTAGGGCAATGGCCTCAACGGGCAAATTATTTTAATTCTTTAATTGACCCTAGTGCCAGGCTAGGGCAATGGCCTCATCGGGCAAATGTTTTAATCTTTAACTGCCCCTAGTGCCAGGCTAGGCAATGGCCTCAACGGGCAAATGTTTTAATCTTTAACTGACCCTAGTGCCAGGCTAGGGCAATGGCCTCAACAGGCAAATGTTTTAACCTTTAACTGACCCTAGTGCCAGGCTAGGCAATAGCCTCAACGGGCAAATGTTTTAATCTTTAACTGACCCTAGTGCCAGGCCAGGGCAATGGCCTCAACGGGCAAATATTTTAATCTTTAACTGACCCTAGTGCCAGGCTAGGGCAATGGCCTCAACGGGCAATCTTTTCTAACTTGTTTCTCTTCTCGAGACCTCAGCTGGGATTCTGACTCTATCTACCCATTACTGTCCAAGACTGACTTTACCTAGGTAATGTGAACCTCCCTATGACTCCCTAATCAATTTATCAGATCGTTTTAATCCTTATGTAATACCCAAACCCTTGATTAGATCATAACCTAGCTCTAAGGCCTTTCCTAAGTTCAATTACCATAAAACTTCGATGTTTACTAACAACTTCTATACGATTTCTTTAATGAGTTTCTAATTAATATGGTAAACCAAACCTTAGACTAAATCAACAATTTACTCCCTTGCTTGTATTGTTCGGCGTACCTCATGTCATCACATGGATACCCTCCAGTACCTCTTTACCTGTAGTCAAACACACGTATACAAATACTTTCATGGATAACAATTTAGGAACAATAACAACAAGTTAACCACTAAACAATTCTTACAAATAGGCAAGTAGGCAAACCACATATCCACATCCTCAATCAACCCTGTAGGGCAAGGACGGGAAACCTGTCACCTGGACGGCTTCCTTGGGCTTGTCCTGGAGTAACTCTCGCTCCGGACGATTCGTGGTTTCATATATGCAACTCATATGCATATGGAATGCTCGTGCCTAAATTGCACTTAAACGTCGCCACGAACCAAGTTCTTGGTCTTATCCGGATTCCCTCTCTTCCATGAGAGTCTCAAGTGCTACACACTTGGTTTCGTATAATTATCGCTCACCTTGAATTGATTTTGGAGCCTTGGATTTGAGTTACTAAACCTCTATATGCTTCTAAATTATCCTACTTAAGGTTTCCTAATAATTACGAAGGAATTAAATTGCCATTTTAAAAATTGGACTTTATTGTTCTGCAAGTTTCCATCCTTGAGAAACAAGAAAGTACGTAAAATAATTCTTGATGCTTGATAGCATATTTAGAATTATTCTAGGGTGTTTAAGATTGAAAAGAACAGGTTTGGAGCCCTCAACATCACCCTTAAAGTGTATTTAGGCAATCCGAGCAGGGATCCGGCATGTTAACGTCAAGGTTCAACCTTAGTAACCTCGGGCCAGCTCTTCACGGGTCTTGTTCAGCTAATATCTCAACATTATAATTTCAATAGTACCAATCCAAGCCTATTTTCTCAAATCCAACTCAATCACTAAGCTATCCAAAATTTCTCCAATTTAGGAATAATTAGAATTTCAACCCCAAATCCTTCCAAATTTGAATTCGGTCAAACCCGAGGATATAGTCAATGTTCCTACCCCAACTAAGTGTTCGAGAACACTTCCTAGGTCTCAATCAACCCTCGAAATAACTCAATCGAAGGTGAATCGAAGAAATCCCTAAAAATGGAGAAATTGAGGGTTTCGAATGAAATTGGGTTTACCAACCTTTGATTCGATTGGTGGGAGGTGTAGGAGACGTCGTACCCGAGCTCCGGTAACCTTTTCCGGCGTCGGCTAGCTCTCCCCGGTCACTTTTTCGACAAACCCACCTCTTCTTCCTCTTTCTTCTTCCCTCAAGCGTCCTCTCTCTCTCTCTACCCTTCCACTTCTTCTCTCTCTTGTCCCCTTCTTCTTTCCTTTCTCTTTCTTTGTAAATTCTCTCCCGTAACTCCCTCTCTCTCATCTCTTTCTCTCTTTCTTTTAATTCTTTTCCTTACCTTCTCTTTTTTTTTTTCATTTTCTTATACCCACGCACCCCACTCCCCTTTTTAAAATAATTAATTAAAATATATCTATGTATATATATACACAATAATAAAAATAAATAAATATTTAAATAATACATCAACTAAATAATTATAATAATTATTATATTAAAGAAGAGTTTCAAAAAATATCCCCAATTTAATCCCTCCTCTTTCCAATTTAATTTTTTTATTTTTTTTATGTCCTAAATTAAATACCCAAAAATATTTCCTACTCTCTTTTCTTCCTCTATTTATTTTATTCTTTTATTTTCCAATATATAATAATAATAATAATATTAAATAAGTAAGGCTGAAAAATATTTCCAATTTTATCCCTTTTCCCTATTTAATTCAAGTTTCCAATTTCTTAGGTCCTCAATTTAATCCTAAAAATTATTTTCTACTTCCTTTCTTTCCCATTTATTTTATTTTAAACTTTTAGAAAAATTTCCCG
Source organism: Senna tora (assembly GCA_014851425.1). Lineage (NCBI taxonomy): Eukaryota > Viridiplantae > Streptophyta > Magnoliopsida > Fabales > Fabaceae > Senna > Senna tora. The sequence continues at coordinate 14,326,037 of CM026269.1, forward strand.
GGTATTACAATCTTCCCCCCTTAAGAAATTCGGTCCCCGAATTTCAACTAACATACTGACCTCAGTCTTGAAATAGGTGATTATATGTCCTGCGCATCTCCGCCTCAACTTTCCACGTTGCTTCCTCGACCGAATGGATTCGCCACAGGACTTTCACCAATGGTATCTCCTTTGACCTCAGCTTCTTCAACTGGCCATCTAGGATTTCCACTGGCACCTCCTCATCAGTTAGACTTTTAGCTTGTGGTACTTCCTGGGGTTGGACTACGTGAGAGGGATCTAGCAGGTACTTTCGAAGCATAGACACATGAAACACCGGATGGACTCCTTCCAACTCCGCTGGCAATTCTAGACGGTAGGCAACATTCCCCACGCGTTCTAGAATCTCAAACGGTCCGATGTATCTTGGACATAGCTTGCCTTCCTTGCCAAATCTCATCACGCCCCTCATCGGTGAAATTTTTAAGAAAACTTGCTCACCCACAGCAAACTCTAACTCTCTTCTCTAGTTGTCAGCATAAGACTTCTGCCTACTCTCAACCATGGCAAGCCTTTCTCTAATGAACTTTATCTTGTCCAAAGCATTTTGAACAAGTTCTGGACCAACTAACTTGGCCTCTCCGACCTCGAACCACCCAATCCGGGACCAGCACTTCCGACCGTACAAAGCCTCGAAGGGTGCCATCTGAATAGTGGATTGGTAATTGTTGTTATAGGCAAACTCCGCTAACGGCAGGTATTTCTCCCACCCTCCGCCGAAATCCATAACACATGCCCTAAGCTTGTCCTCTAAAATCTGAATGGTCCTCTCAGATTGCCCGTCTGTCTGGGGATGAAATGTTGTGCTCAGATCAACCCTTGTCCCCAATGCCTCCTGCAATGCTCTCCAGAACCGAAAGGTAACTGTGGCCTCCTATCAGTGATAATCGATACTGGTACTCCGTGTAACCTAACTATCTCTGATAGGTACAACTGGGCATACTGACCCACTCTGTAAGTGGTCTTAACTGACAGGAAATGGGTAGAATTGGTCATTCGATCAACGGTTACCCAAACTGAATCGAAACCCCTCTGTGATCGCGGCAATCCTGACACAAAATCCATAGTAATTCTCTCCCACTTCCATTCAGGAATCTCTATCTGTTGAAGTGTTCCGGCGGGCTTTTGGTGTTCAGCCTTAACCTGCTGACACACTAGACACGTAGTCTGCCACGTCCTTCTTCATACCATTCCACCAGTATAATTCTTTCAGATCCTGATACATCTTATTACTACCCGGATGGATTGTGTACGCTGTCTTGTGTGCCTCATCAAGAATTCTTTCTTTCAAACCATTTACCATAGGTACACACAGTCGTCCTTCCAACCGGAGTATGCCACTGCCATCTATGGAGAATCGGACGTCGTTCTTCTCCCCTTAACCACTGTATCTCTGATCTGTTTGAGGTTGGCGTCTTGATCTTGTTTGGATTTAACTTCTTCAATTAGAGCTGACTTAGCTTGGATGTAGGCTAGAAACAAGTTGGAATTCCCAATTTCCAACTGAGTTCCAAACTGTTCCTGGCCACAACGGTGGATATGATGAAATTAGTTCTCCGAGGAGTTAACTATTGCCTTCTCTAGTAAGGCTTACTTTGACTCGACATGCTTGTCCGACTAGCTACCTTCGTAGTGACTTCTTATGTCCGTCTTGGAACACGCCAAGACACTAGCTATTTGCATAGCACGCTAGGTTCTCTTTCTATAAACTCCCCTACATCGGTGTCCCCGTACCTAAGTATCCCCTACTACCAAGCAGCTACCCTTCTGCTAGTATTCCCCCGATATATTCTTTGTAAACGACTCCTCCAGAAAAGTCTGTTTACATCTTACAACACCCTCTACTCTACATCTAGACTTACTGCTTACACGGCATGCACCCTACATAGGTGTTTATAGTTTGTGCCATCAGTGTACTCAACCCTTCCGAGGTTGTTACACTCACTACCGACTCGGTTTACCCTACTCGTGTCCTGATTAAACTAAATGCCATGACACTAGTACAAGTATGTATTACACTTACCGTTTCTCCACCAAACAGTAAAGGATCTTACATTTATGACTCATGTTTCCCTTTCTCTTCCAGACTTCTACACTTACCCTTAGTGGTTTCCATAACCACTTCAGGTTACTCCTTGTCGACATCCCTTGTCTGACTGACTTAGACTCTTCTCTGACTACTACTTGTAGTCATTTATGTTTATAATGGAAACTCATCAGTCTCCTCCTTACCATAATACTCATTACTCTACCTCAGGCTCAGTTCGGTCTTCACATCCGAAGACCTCGCTCAACACAACAATGACTGTGGATCTATACCATCCTCAGGTTAGTCCACTTAGAGTTGCACATCCTATGCTAACTCTACTCATTGGGTTTCCGTTGGTTTTTTTTAACCCAACATGGCCCACTCGAACTCCTCAACTCGCTTAGATCCTGTATTCCTACTTGGAATACTTGATCCGTTAGCTCCAGCATGAACCTTTTCATACATGCTCTACTCCCCTTGACCAAACAGGATCCGCTCCCACAGCTTGACTCTTTCCTTTCTTACGGTGTGGCATATGTTCACGAACATATACCGCTTCTTGCAAGTGTGTTATCCGTTGGGTTCCAATCGCTCCCAACGGTAGCATACCTATTTTATCATTTTGGCTCACATCCCCATATGCTTAACCGACTCCGTTCCCGTATTCACTCTCCTCTTTTCCACTTCGTACCTACGTGGTACTCTTTCTTCGAGTATTTCTCAATACTCGTAACTCACTAAATTCTCCTTCTCGATTAACCGTCCTTACGGTTAATTTTCCCTTTATGGCACCCACATGACCACTTATACTTTTGGTTTGTCCACTCAGTGTCCACCCATACACAAGCTTCTGACTAACAGATTTACGGTTCACCAACCTGTGGAACTAGCTTACCTAGCTATGTCCACTACAATCTGTGTACTATACATTCACTTACGGTAGTAGTTGGTTCTCCACCTCCTACTTGAGTCTTATCCTATGGGGTCCTATAGGCTTCCTCTCTTCCCCCTTTATGGGACTACTTATCCCTGTCTACTTTCTCTCCCCTCGGGCCTCCACGAGTCCCTTTAGGGTTTTTCTCTCACGTTATCTCGTTTGGGAGCTATTTACCGCAATAGCACTCATTTTCCTATCTTTGGACGGTACCCGAAGGTCTACGCCCATTTCCACTTCTAGTCCTGCTCCGGTCTAATACTTTCGGGTCCAATATCACCCTATGACCCCTTAATTGGTAACCCTTAGGTTTACCAGTATACTCCCTTGGCACTTTAGCACTCTCTAGTGCTTTTCGATGTCTACTTAACTTTAATCACTCCAAGCGAGTGATTTCTCGACTACATCTACCATCCTTATACAGCTTACCTGTACAAGAACTATTGTTTGGTAGGGTATTTGTCACATGAGTTAGTTTTCTTAGGTACCCTATGTGTTTTAAAAATTAATTCAAGTTTATTTATTAGAAAATGAAGCCTAAGGTTTTCGTAAATGGTTAGGGTTTAACCAATTGGAATGACACAAGTTGAGAAAGAGTTTTCACGAAAATTTGTCTTCCAATGGTTATCCCTAGTATTTTCAAGACAAGTTTGATGGTCTTTCAGAATCTCTCATCCGGAAAGACCAAAAAGATTTTTAGAAAAATTTCTCATGTGATCAATATCCTATTCTTTATGCTCTTCCTTAAGCAACCCAAGAGAGTTTGGTTGGGCTTAATCCCTTCTTTTCCCCCTTGTTCGCTTAAGGAACTAGTAGTTCATGGGTCGAGCGCAGGGTTGGATTAGGCTCCATCCCTGTGCCTTAACAGTTACTCTGTTTCCTGTTCGGCATATGGTTCGGCCACTTTGCCCTTCCATATACCGTATCCTGATTTTCCAGTCCGTAGATTTCTACATCTATACTGTGGCATACACCACCTCGTTTCTGTTTACCTTCTAAGAAGGACAACTCACTTCCTTCAGCCATAGCATACCGCACAGTCGTGACCCGTTCACGTGGTCATCTTCCTGTCAGTCTTATGCTTCATGGCCCTATTTATTCTTGTCTGTATACTTTCCATTTCAATCGCCCCGTGGGCTTACTTTCTTTTCTACACGCTAAGCGTGCCTTCTCTTTCACTTTACAAACCATTCCTAGCCTAACTACCATTCACTACATATTTCTATTCTACTTGCATTCCACATTATAATCAAATGACTTATGCCTATACCATAGCACACAATGTGCCGCTAACAGAGCAGACAGATCGTCACATTTAACACTTGCAAAACAATCACATATTGTAGTGCATTCCTGCCTACAATTAAACCAAATGTGTCTGTGTCTAGGTAGCATCCTCCTTGGATGTCTCCTTTCCTTGATATGGCATCCTAAGGTTCCTGGGGTCACTGCCACCCCACCTTACGCCTTAGTGCTCATCGGCACTTGTGTACTGTAAAGGTTATATGCTTTGCATAGAATTTCACATACAAATTCTAGGCTTAAAGCGATGACTCGAAAGAATTCATAATCTATCACAGATTAAGAAGGAATGAAAGAAAAGGTGACTCAATTTAACCTGGGTACTCCTACAAGTGCCTATTTAATGCAACTTTGTGCCCGGGTTTCACAACGAAGCTTAAACTGACACCCGATTATACCAATGGCTTCACATGACTTAAAGAAAAACCTGGCTCTGATACCAAGTTTGTCACAACCCCAAATCGAGAGTACGTGACCGGCACAGGAATAGACTTTTACCTCTAAACTTGTAAGCCTTACCCTGTAAACATAACTATAACTACCCTGCTATACAACCAATATGTATATATCATAATAGTGGACACACCTCACTGGTGGCCTAATTAACCTGCAATCCGCGATTCGCTCAATACCGCTTCAGCTCAACTCAGTGTATAGATATATATATCAACACTCATATTATAATTATTCATATCATATTGACCGTACGTCTAAATAGTCAATACGTACGATCTAACCTATTCACACGGAGCAAGCACACATAATATATATATCCATTCATATTGACCGTACGCCTCAATGCATACGATCTATCGTATTCACATGCAGCAGTTTATATACTCATACATATATCCTAGTTTTCCCCCAACCTAGACCCTGCCTTTAAGTACATGTGAAGCCCACAAGTCTAGAGTAGGTACATATCGAAAGCTGTAAATATATATACACAACCCTTACAACTTATAATATGTACAACCAAAAGAGTGAAAATAACAAAAAGGTGTCCACCCACGCGAACTAGTACGTAAAGGATGGTCTGATGTTCGTATCACTGTCCGGACGTCGATGTCTGCCCGATACTTGTATCTGAAACATTGAAGCAGAGGGAGTGAGTCAAACAGACTCAGTGAGAAGCTTCCCATCCTCGGCGTAGCGGAGGGTACCACTACAACTGGGGAAAGGGAAACACCCACAACCACATGCGCATGAAAGTCCAGTTTAACAAATGTTATATTACGATCAGGCAATATTAATATAACATAAAATCATGGATAAACCTACGGATCATGCTCCTCTATCATGCTTTTCATAAACAAGCAAACACTTTAAACATATGATTTGAAAACTGTAAATCACTCAACTGACCCTAGTGCCAGGCTAGGGCAGTGGCCTCAACGGGCAAATTATTTTAAATCTTTAACTGACCCTAGTGCCAGGCTAGGGCAATGGCCTCATCGGGCAAATGTTTTAATCTTTAACTAAACCTAGTGCCAGGCTAGGGCAATGGCCTCAAAGGGCAAATGTTTTAATCTTTAACTGACCCTAGTGCCGGGCTAGGGCAATGGCCGCAACAGGCAAATGTTTTAATCTTTAACTGGCCCTAGTGTCAGGCTAGGGCAACGGCCTCAACGGGCAAATATTTTAATCTCTAACTGACCCTACTGCTAGGCAAGGGCAATGGCCTCAACGGGCAATCTTTTCTGACTTTTTTCTCTTCTCGAGCCCTCAGCTGGGATTCTGACTCTATCAACCCATTACTATCCTAGACTGACTTTACCTAGGTAGTGTGAACCTCCCTATGACTCACTAATCAATTTATGAGATCATTTTAATCCTTATGTAATACCCAAACCCTTGATTAGATCATAACCTAGCTCTAAGGCCATTCCTAAGTTCAATTACCATAAAACGTCGACGTTTACTAGCAACTTCTATACAATTTCTTTAATGAGTTTCTAATTAATAGGGTAAACCAAACCTTGGACTCAATCAACACCTTACCCCCTTGCTTGTACTATTCGGCGTACCTCATGTCATCACATGGATACCGTCCAGTACCTCTTTACCTGTAATCAAACACACATATACAAATACTTTCATGGATAACAATTTAGGAACAATATTAGCATGTTAACCACTAAACAATTCTTACAAATAGGCAAGTAGGCAAACCACATATCCACATCCTCAATCAACCCTGTAGGGCAAGGATGGGAAACCCCTCACCTGGACGACTTCCTTGTGCTTGTCCTGGAGTAACTCCCGCTCCGGACGATTCGTGGTTTCCTAACAATTTCATTCACGTGGTTAACAATCTTAACTATATGCAACTCATATGCATATGGAATGCTCGTGCCTAAAATGCACCTAAACATCGCTAAGAACCGAGTTCTTAGTCTTATCCGTCTTCCCTCTCTTCCATGAGAGTCTCAAGTGCTACACACTTGGTTTCGTATAATTATCGCTCACCTTGAATTGATTTTGGAGCCTTGGATTTGAGTTACTAAACCTCGATATGCTTCTAAATTATCCTATTTAAGGTTTCCTAACAATTACAAAGGAATTAAATTGCCATTTTAAAATTTGGACTTTATTGTTCTGCAAGTTTCCATCCTTGAGAAACATGAAAGTACCTAAAATAATTGTTGATGCTTGATAGCATATTTAGAATTAGTCTAGGGTGTTTAAGATTGAAAAGAAGAGGTTTGGAGCCCTCAACATCACCCTTAAAGTGTATTTGGGCAATCCGAGCAGGGACCCGGCATGTTAACGTCAAGGTTCAACCTTAGTAACCTCGGGCCAGCTCTTCACGGGTCTTGTTCAGCTAATATCACAACAATATAATTTCAATAATACCAATCCAAGCCTATTTACTCAAATCCAAGCTCAATCCCTAAGCTATCCATAATTTCCCCAATTTAGGAATAATTAGAATTTCCACCCCAAATCCTTCCAAATTCGAATTTGGTCAAACCCGAGGATATAGTCACAGTTCCTACCCCAACTAAGTGTTCAAGAACACTTCCTAGGTCTCAATCAACCCTCGAAACAACTCAATCGAAGGTGAATCGAAGAAATCCCTAAGAATGGAGAAATTGAGGGTTTGGAATGAAATTGGGGTTACCAACCTTTGATTCAATTGGTGGGAGGTGTAGGAGACGTGGTACTCGAGCTTCGGTGACCTTTTCTGGCGTCGGCTAGCTCTCCTCGGTCACTTTTTCGGCGAACCCACCTCTTCTTCCCTCATGCGCCCTCTCTCTCTCTCTCTACCCTTCTACTTCTTCTCTCTCTCGTCCCCTTTGTAATACTCGAGAGATTTTTCAAAGAGTAAAATAAAATAAAAGGGAAAGAAAAGAAGTAGAAAATAATTTTTAGCATTCAATTCAGGACCTAAGAAATTGGAAACCTGAATTTAATAGGGAAAGAAATTTAATTAAAAATACATATTAGTTATTATTTATTTAATTATTAATTAATTTATTTTTAATTATACTTATTTATCTATTTATTATTGATTTATTTAATTATTATAATTATATTAATTATTTTATTAACTAATTATATTAGTTATTTATTTACTTATTTATTATATATATATATTGTTATTTTTAAGTGGGTGCGTGAGGTTTATAAGAAGAAAAAGAAAGAGAAAAGTGAGAAGGAGAGAAAGGGAGAAGACGAGATCATAGAGAGAGAAAGGGAGGAGTGGACGGAGGAAGAAGGAGAAGAGGGAGGATCTTGCCGGAAAAGTCGTCGGAGAGAGCGGTCCGACGTCGGAAAACCTCACCGGAGCTCGACTACAACAACTTCCACACCTCCTACTAATAGAATCAAAGGTTGGTAACCCCAATTTCATTCGAAACCCCCAATTTTCTCACCTTTAGGGATTTCATCAATCCACCTTCGATTGGATTGTTTCGAGGGTAGATTGAGACCTAGGAAGTGTTCTTGAACACTTAGTTGGGGTAAGAATCGAGGCTATACGCTCGGGTTTAGCCGAATTCGAATTTTGAAGGATTTGGGGTTGAAATTATAATTATTCCTAATTTGGGGAAATTGTTGAAAATTAGGATTGAGCTTGGATTTAAGGAAATAGGCTTGGATTGGAATTACTGAAATTATATTGTTGAAATATTAGCTTAACAAGACCCGTGAAGAGCTGGCCCGAGGTTAATAAGGTTGAACCTTAATGTTAACGTGCCGGGTCCCTACTCGGATTGCCCAAATACACTTTAAGGGTGATGTTGAGGGTTCCAAATTTGTTTTTTTCAATCTTAAACACCCTAGAATAATTCTAAATATGCTACCAAGCATCAAGAATTATTTTAGGTACTTTTTTGTTTCTCAAGGATGGAAACTTGCGGAACAATAAAGTCCAAAATTTAAAATGGCAATTTAATTACTTCGTAATTATTAGGAAACCCAAAGTAGGATAATTTAGAACCATATCGAGGTTTAGTAACTGAAATCCAAGGCTCCAAAATCAATTCAAGGTGAGCGATAATTATACGAAACCAAGTGTGTAGCACTTGAGACTCTCATGGAAGAGAGGGAAGACGGATAAGACCAAGAACTCAGTTCTTGGCAACGTCTAGGTGCATTTTTAGGCGCGAGCATACCATACGCATATGAGTTGCATATAGTTAAGATTGTTAACCACGTAAATGCGTTTGTTAGGAAATCACGACTCGTCCGGAGCGGGAGTTACTCCAGGACAAGCGCAAGGAAGCTGTCCAGGTGAGGGTTTCCCATCCTTGCTCTACAGGGTTGATTGAGGATGTGGATATGTGGTTTGCCTACTTGCCTATTTGTAAGAACTATTTAGTGGTTAACATGTTATTGTTGTTCCTAAACTGTTATATATGAAAGTATTTGTATATGTGTGTTTGACTACAGTTAAAGAGGTACTGGAGGGTATCCATGTGATGACATCAGATACGCCGAACAGTACAAGCAAAGGGGTAAGTTGTTGATTGAGTCCAAGGCTCGGTTTACCCTATTAATTAGAAACTCATTAATGAAATCATATAGAAGTTGTTATTGAACGTCGACGTTTTATGGTAATTGAACTTAGGAAAGACCTTAGAGCTAGGTTATGATCTAATCGAGGGTTTAGGTATTACATAAGGATTAAAACGATCTCATAAATTGATTAGTGAGTCATAGGGAGGTTCACACTACCTAGGTAAAGTCAGTCTAGGATAGTAATGGGTAGATAGAGTCAGAATCCCAGCTGAAGGCTTGGGAAGAGAAACAAGTCAGAAAAGATTAGCCGTTGAGGCCATTGCCCTAGCCTGGCACTAGGGTCAGTTAAAGATTAAAACATTTTTCCCGTTGAGGCCATTTCCCTAGCCTGGCACTAGGGTCAATAAAAGACTAAAAGATTTGCCCGTTGAGGCCATTGCCCTAGCATGGTACTAGGGTCAATAAAAGACTAAAAGATTTGCTCGTTGAGGCCATTGCCCTAGCCTGGCACTAGGGTCAGTTAAAGATTTAAAAGAAATTGCCCATTGAGGCCATTGCCCTAGCCTGGTACTAGGGTCAGTTAAGTGATTTACAGTTTTCATATTATATGTTAAAATGTGATTTCTTGTTTACGAGAAGCATGATAGAAAAGCATGATCCGTAGATTTATCTGTGATTTTAATGTTATATTAATATTGCCTGATCGTAATATAACATTTGATAAACTGGACTTTCATGCGCATGTGATTGTGGGTGTTTCCCTTTCCCCAACTGTAGTGGTACCCGCCGCTACGTCGAGGATGGGAAGCTCCTCACTGAGTTTGTTTGACTCACTCCTTTTGCTTCAATGTTTCAGATAAAGGGATCGGGCAAGCATCGACGTCCGGACAGTGATACGGACATCAGACCATCCTTACGCTCTTGTTCGCGTGGGTGGACTCCTTTGGTTATTTTGATTTTTCTTGTTGTACATATTTTAAAGTTGTAACAGTTGTATATATATATATATATATATATATATATATATATATATATATATATATATATATATATATATATATATATATTTACAGCTTTTGATATGTACCTACTCTAGAATTTTCGGCTTCACATGTACTTAAAGACAGGGTCCAATTGGGGGTAAACTAGGATATATGTTTGAGTATATAAACTTCTGCATGTGAATAGGATAGATCGTACGCATTGAGGCGTACGGTCAATATGATATGGATATATATTATGTGTGCTTGCTGCATGTGAATAGGATAGATCGTACGTATTGAGACGTACAGTCAATATGATATTAATATTTACTTTAGGAATGCTGATAAATATAACTATACACTAGATTGAGCTGAAGCGGTAGTGAGCGAACCGCAGATTGCAGGTTAATTAGGCTACCAGTGAGGCGTGGCCACTAGTATGATATATATATATATATATATATATATATATATATATATATATATATATTGATTGTATAGCAGGGTAGTTATAGTCATGTTTAGAGGATAAGGCTTACGGGTTTAGAGGTAAAAATCTATTCACGTGCCGGTCATGTACTCCCGATTTGGGGTCGTGACACCCTTCTTCTTTCCTTTCTCTTTCTTTTTAAATTCTCTCCCGTAGCTCCCTCTCTCTCATCTCTTTCTCTCTTTCTTTTAATTCTTTTCCTTACCTTCTCTTTTTTTTTTTTTCATTTTCTTGTACCCACGCACCCCACTCCCCTTTTTAAAATAATTAATTAAAATATAATATAATATGTATATATGTATATATATAGATACATATGTATATGTATATATATATAGATATACATACATATATATACATACATATATATACATACATATATATATATATATATATATATATTATATATCTACATATATACATATATATATATACACAATAATAAAAATAAATAATTAATTAAATAATACATTAACTAAATAATAATAATAATTATTATATTAAAGAAGAGTTTGAAAAAATATCCCCAATTTAATCTCTCCTCTTTCCAATTTATTTTTTTTTATTTTTTTTATGTCCTAAATTAAATACCCAAACATATTTCCTACTCTTTTTTCTTCCTGTTTTTATTTTATTCTTTTATTTTCCAATATATAATAATAATACTAATATTAAATAAGTAAGGCTGAAAAATATTTCCAATTTTATCCCTTTTCCCTATTTAATTCAAGTTTCCAATTTCTTAGGTCCTGAATTAAATCCTAAAAATTATTTTCTACTTCCTTTCTTTCCCTTTTATTTTATTTTAAACTTTTAGAAAAATTTTCCCGGGTATTACAATAAATGTTCATCTTCCTTCTCTTCTTCATGAGACGGCCGTTTCAAAATGGATGCTAATTTGATAGCTGCGAAACCGCGTGTTATAAACCCGTAAGCCTTATCCTTTGTAAACCCAAGAAACTGCGAATCTCTGTAACAGAAGTAGGCTGGGACCAATTCTTCACTGCCTCTACCTTACTTGGATCAACGTGGATTCCCTCTAATGATACCACGTGACCCAAAAAGGCAACTCTGTCAAGTCAGAATTCACACTTAGAGAACTTGGCATACAGTTTTTCCTCTCTCAACCTCTGCAATGCTAATCTCAAGTGTTCAGCATGTTCCTCGAAATTCTTTGAATAAACCAATATGTCGTCAATGAAGACAATGACAAATCAGTCCAGAAATGGTTTAAAGACCCTGTTCATCATGTCCATGAACGCTGCAGGGGCATTAGTTAATTCGAAAGACATCACCAAGAACTCGTAATGTCCATATCGGGTCCGGAATGCGGTCTTAGGTATGTCTGATTCCCGAATCTTTAATTGATGGTACCCAGATCGCAAATCAATCTTGGAAAACCGCTTCGCACCCTGCAACTGATCAAATAGGTCATCTATCCTCGGCAGTGGATATTGATTAAGAATCGTCACCTTGTTTAACTTTCGGTAATCAATACACAACCGCAAAGATCCGTCCTTCTTCTTTACAAAAAGGACCGGTGTACCCCAAGGAGATAAACTGGGTCTTATAAAACCCTTGTCAAGCAACTCTTGCAATTGTGTATGTAGCTCCTTCAGCTCTTTCGGAGCCATACGGTAGGGTGGTGTGGAGATAGGCTGAGTACCAGGTTGCAGCTCAATTCCAAATTCAATCTCACGATCGGGCGGCAACCCCGACAATTCTTCTGGAAATACATCCAAGAACTCTCGCACTATAGGTACTTGAGTCGGTGAAAGTACTTCTTTCGTGGTATCTTGGACGAATGCCAAGTACCCTTTGCATCCCTTTGCAAGTAACTTGGACGCCTTCAAAGACGAGATCAAGCTTGGATACGGTGCAGCCCCATCACCCCGTATCACAAAAGGCTCCTCATTTGGCATATTGAATTTCAACCATTTAGCCCTGCAGTCCACAACCGCATGGCAAGACGACAACCAATCCATCCCGAGGATCACATCAAGATCAACCATACACAACAACCGAAGGTCTACCACAGTCTCATGACCATCGACCTCTACAATGCAAGACTTGTGCACATACTCTACTTGTACCGATTCTCTCATTGGTGTAGAGACCAGTACTGTTTCTTCCATTCTAGATGAACTTTTGTTGAATTTAGAGGCAAATGCATGCCACACATAGGAATGAGTGGAGCCGGAATCAAATAAGACTCGTGCTTCAAGAGAGCAGACAATAAGAGTACCTGTCAGAACTCCATTTGATGCATGAGCATCCTGCTGAGAGAGTGCAAATACCCGCGCCTGTCCTCCACCTACCGCCCCTGGCCCTCGGCCACTAGACCCTGCACCACGGCCTCTAGCTGCACTTGTACTTGCTACTTGTGGCGGCACGGTTCTCACTGGTGGAGTTGGAATAGGTGTACTCCTCGGCGTCGGATTGCTTCTCACACTTGTACCCTCTTTCTTCTTTGGACACTCTCTAGCCATATGGCCCATCTGGCCGCAATGGTAGCATCCACCTGTCAGTCTCCGACATATACCAGAATGAAATCTGCCGCAAGTCAAACACTGGGGCTTTGTCTTACCGGCATTTCTACCCCCTTGTTCCCTCTGTCCCCCTTGAAAATTACCTCTTGTACCTGTGTCATGGGTGGTAGTTGAGGATTGTCCTCCTGCGGACCCTGAATATCCGGCACCTCCACCTGTTGTCTTCCTTTTCTTACTTCCACCCCCTTGGTTGTCACTGCCTGTAATTAACTTGACTTTGGGATCAACAGATGTCCCATACCTATTCCTGGTTTCAATCATTCTAGCACAGTCTGATGCTTGAGCTAAAGTCTCAAATTGTCTCCTCTGAGGTAGCAAAGCAGTAAACAACGGCTCTGTGATTCGGTGTATGAATCTCTTGATCCTCGCCTCTTCATCAGGAACTAACTCAGGTGAGAATTGAGCCAGTTTAGTAAAAAGTAATTCATACTCCGTCACGGTCATGTTAGGCGTCATCCACAACTCCTCGAATTGCTGACGCTTTGCATCTTTGGTGCCTTCAGGTAGAAACCGACCCAGGAATTCCCTCTGAAAATCTTCCCAGGTCATCGGTGCCACTCTACGTGAATACCTCGTCTGTACGGACTCTATCCATACTCTAGCCGCTCCCCTCAGCTGGAATGAAGCTAATTCCACCAATTCATGGCCTGAGCACCTCAGCATGCGCCCAATTCTGACCACATCTCTGATAAAGTATTGCAGATCCTCTTTCTCACTTGTTCCGCAAAAAGTGGGTGGATGAAGCTTCAGAAATTTTGAAATTGGCAGCTCTCTGGGTGCTAGCCGTGACTCACGAGGCATTCCCTGTGGTTGTTGCCATTCCCTATCCTCTTCCTCAACAACCTCCATCTCTTGATTGCTAGGAACCCTCTCTTGTTCTTCCTCGCCGACTACTAACCGGCGTACTTCACTTTGTATTTGTCTTGTCATTTCTTCCCTTAGTTTCTGAAATCCTGCCGTGAGAATTTCAGCCACGGAAGGTGCACTTGTCTCTGCTTGAGGTTGAGGTTCCGGTGACTATCCCCTCTCTTCCCCTCTCACTTGTGCTCTACCTCGACCTCGAGCACGACCTCTACCTCGGCCTCGGGTACGGCCTCTACCTCGGCCTCGGGTACGGCCTCTACCTCGGCCTCGGGTGGACATTCCCTCCTCCCGAACTGACTCTTGATCAATTTCAGCAGGAGTTCTCCCTCCACCCCTAGTCTGTCTCGAAATAGGTGGCATCCCTATACTGCACAAGGACCACACCTAATAAGTACACATATACTAATGACATTTCATATCAAAGAGAGTAGAAAGAAAGGCTGACACAATTTCCTGGGTACTTCCACAAGTGCCTTTTTACTCCCACGTTGTGCCCGGGTACACAAAGAGGAGTAAACCGAAACCCGGTCATACCAATGGCTTCATACAATTAATGATAACATGCCTCTGATACCAAGTTTGTCACGACCCCCTATCGGACGTCCGTGACCGGCACGGGAGGTAGGATTTCTCATATCCCGTAAGCCTCTAATTCCTTATTGACATTCTTATATATGCATAACTACCCATTTCTATTACAAACAATATATAGTATATATGGTCATCCCTATCCGGTGACCTAAGTAGCAGGCAATCCACAGCTCGCTCAACGCCACTTCAGTCTATACATATACACATAATCAATCACACGTACATATAATATACATATTGACCACGCGCTTCAGGGCGAGTGATCTATCCTATTCACATGCAGAGTTCTTGTGTATAGTCAAGTATATATATTCAATCACACACCTGCATAAAATATACATATTGATCACACGCCTCAATGCGTGTGACCTATCCTATTCACTTTTTTGTGACATGTTTGACTTTTTGGATTTGTGAGTGCCTGAATGTGTTTGTATTTGTTTTGCTTGTAAATAGGTTTAGAAACCCTAGTTAGAGGTCAAGAGACCCAAAAATCAGAGGAAAAGTGCCAGAGGAACCCTAACCCTAACCCTAGGGACTAAACTGAAAGAAAAACTGGGTTTTTAGCCTCTTTTCTTTTATTAAGTTCAAAAGTGTAGGAAAGACATATTTGACCCTAGAAAACTACCCTATAACACTCTAGAGATACCCTAAGACTTGGCTAAGGGACCATAACCTCAAGAAAAGTCCTGAAAGGACACATTTTCTCTAGTAGAAGTTCAGGACTAAAAAGATAGGAATGAAAAATTGCAATTTAGGCACCCTAGCTTACTTAAAGCCCAAGAAAGTCAAATTTAACCACCCAGAGACACCCTAAACTACCCTACCAAGTGCCAGCCACGAAACTTGATGAAGAATTAAGACAATTAGGCAAGTTACATATTTTAAAAAGGGAGAAAAATAGGAAATTAATGTCAATTTAATCCCTTTAATGCTACCCATGAACTTGTAACCGAAATTATCACTTTTAGAGTGAATTAAATATCCAATTATGGCATTAGCAGCAGCAAACAACTTTAGGAAACCACATACAAGGCCAAATAATTAGAATTAAAGCTAGGAAATCGAAATTAGTTATGTTACAACTTAATTAAATGACCACTTAAACCATTTCACCTAAGCTAGTTGTACCCGAGGCCTAAGTAGCCAATTAGCCACCCAAACAGCCCCTAAGCACGCCAGCACACACCAATTAGGTGTCCTAACACAAATTAATTTACACCAGCAGCTGGACACCTCGCCTCCATCATCATTTCAGCCTCACATGCCTTAGGTGCCTTATAATAGAGTGAAACCGAGAAGAGTGACGGATACCAACAAGGAACTGAAATATAAAAGCTGAGAGCAAGAGAGACTGAGGTTCAGAAAGAAGGATGAGGGAGTAGAGAAGCTGGAAATTCAAAGTTGGTAGCTGGAGGTGGAGAAAGAAGAAGAAAACTTTGCGCACACACACACTCAAACGTTAATGTTTTCCCCAAGCTTACCCAAGCAGCTCAGGAGCTCAAAACCGTGTTCTTCCTATGAAAAATCAAGGTAATGTAGAGTTACCCTACCTTCTTTATCACTGAGTCAAGATAATCCATCAAAGGTTATGGTATGAGCCTTAATGACACTCATTCTCGTTGCTGCCACAGAAAGCTCTATTTTGGGCAGTAATGCTTTCAGAGGGCATAACTTTCTCATTTCTTAACCAATTTAAGTTTGTGAGTAGTCAAAAGAAAGCTAAGAAGATGAAATATAAAAGCCCCCAAATGCATGTACCATCAGAGGTTTCCGTACAGGTGTTCAAAGTCTCGAAAACTTGCTGAAAATTTTGAAATTATGTTTTCTGGTGTGAAGTGTGTACTTGTTGTATTCTGTGTTTTCTGGTGGTCTGGGTTTCGAGTTGAGTCTGGATGATTTAGTGAATAATATTAGGATTATGTGGAGTTAGAAACTTGCTATAGTTACTTATGAAAACTTCTAGTTCAGTAGTGAGGATTCCTTATTGAAAAGCTAAAAGTTTCTTTTACTAAAACGATTCTTTGATTTTCTTTTCTTCTTACTGTTAGTTGCTGCCCAATTTCTGTGTCACTACTGTCAAAGTTGCTAGAGGTAGCTGATAGCCTAGAATGGCCTTAGAAATGCTAAATTCCATAATGAAATGAGTTGAATAGATTGTTGTTTTAAAATAAGAAAAGGCATGGAATTGTGTTGTTAACATAACTTGAAATTCTACCAATGGATCTTGTAAGCCTGTTGTTACTATTATTTGTGCATTTCCACATGCTTTTGATGAGTCTCACAGTAGCCAAAACCCTGAAAGTGCTTGCTAGGATTCTAGTTTAATTAAGGGAGCTAATACATGCAAAAAATGAAACTTTTTCAGGATTTTCTGTTGTGTATGCTTGCTGAGTTGTGACCATGTGTCCTGTGTTAATGCTGGCATTATGGGATTGAACTTATTTATATCTCTAATGACTGAAATCTACTAGGATTGTCCTTTTGGGCTTGTCTAAAGACCCTATGTAGTGAAATTAGTAAAAAGAATGAACCTGTAATGTTCTGTGAGATCTTTCCTTGTTGTCAAACATGGTGAGACTTTATTTTCTGTCTCATTACTGTCTTTAGAGGTTTTAACCCATTGGGACACAAGAGGGAACTAGAAGAGTGCCACCTAATTTCAAGTAAGGAGGCTAAAGAATGAGATAAGGGTAGTTACCTTGTGTTCTGTGAAGAGGCTGCCATGTGAACTCAAACATGATTTCTGCGTTGGGAAGGCCCAAGACACTTGGCAGTGAGGATACCAAGGTTGAAATAAGGGATGGTAGGGTTAAAATACCCTTAGGATTAAAGATAGGGAAGATAAGCTTAGAAAGGGGAAAATGGTGAGCTATCCAACTCTAAAACTTGGATGCTCAGGTTCTGAGAGGGTAGACTAACTCTCCCACCCTCCAGGCCTCTTAAGGGCACCCACAGAAAAGAAAAGAGGTCAAGGACACCTAGTTTTGGCCTTTAGAACATCAAAGCACTAGAAATGAGAAAAAAATTGC
The DNA here is from genome assembly GCA_014851425.1 of Senna tora. Lineage (NCBI taxonomy): Eukaryota > Viridiplantae > Streptophyta > Magnoliopsida > Fabales > Fabaceae > Senna > Senna tora. The sequence continues at coordinate 14,343,815 of CM026269.1, forward strand.
TCAAAGGGAGTGAAATTGCTGCATAAGTGTCATTCATGTACTAATGTGGCTACACCCACTTGCTGTGCAAGTCACAAATGACCTTATCTTGGTTAGGAAATGCTACTTAGAGCTTGATAGAGACCAAAACAGAAAAGAGTTAGTGAATGAGGCTACAATGAACTAAAAACACTATTTTTGCCTTTCGTTGAAAGTTGTGTAAACTGAGTAGTTTGAGGTTAGGTATCTGTCTATTCTGGTTCTATGAGATAGTGAGGTACTATAGGCAAGCATAGGAGTGGACAGAGTGACTACTAACCCTACTTAAACATCAAATTTATTTTTCTGAAGAAATTTTGAAAGAAATGCATTTTGTTGCAAAAGTATGGTCTCTGTGTGGATGCTTACGGTGGAAACTTTACTAGCAAGTCACAAATAGTCCTTAGGTAGTTTATGCACCTTGCTTCTAGCTTGGAACAATCGAGAACAGAATTTGGGTCTTGACAGGGACCATTTTGTAAGAAAAAATTGAGAAATGTTGAAAATTCCTATTTTCACCCGATTTCTGGTTGGATTCTGTTAGAATCTTTCTGGATGTGTGTAGTAGGTTCTAATTGACTATTTTGGTGGTTGGATGTTGTTAAAAGGTTTTAAATATGCCTTGATTTCCTTTACTTTAAAGAAAATAACCTTTTTGATAAAATTTGTGAAATTAAGGGTCTAAATGCAATTTTCTTTCTTGAAAAACTAGCTGAGAGTGTTAAACAAATATTGATGATGCTTTTGGTGTAATTTCATGACTTTTGGATGACTGTATGCAAAGTTATACATGTTACTTGCTGTGTAAGTCATATTTGATGTTTTGGTTGATTTTGTTTGACTTTTAAGTTGACCAATTGCTAAGTTGACTATTTTTATCAGACTATTTAAGTGTGTGGCATCCAAACCCTGTAATTTAGTTTTAGCATGTATTTGTGAACTAAATATGCCTTGGAGGGCTAGTATTTATCATGCATTTGTGTTTGAATGCATATACCAATGGAGTGGTAAACTTGTAATTATGCCCAGTGAGGCAAGTGAATGACAACTAAGTAAACATTACCTGTGGAAGAAAACCTATGTTACATTATCTGATCTGTATGAAAAAGGACACACTAGGTTTGCTAGGGATACGTCCGAGACTTAGGTGCCTAGAACTAGTGAGGAGATAATCCAGTCCGGGACTAGTGATCCTAAGGTTCTAACTTTGTGCGCACACCGGGGGACGCCCTGGAATGTTGGGTAATTCCTATAGCCTTATATGGACGGACTTTACTATAATAGTAAATGGTAAGTCAGATTTGTCCTGTTTCAATGGATTACTTTAATTGATGGTAATGGCTTAGCCAGTTGTACAGGTCCTGGAGAGACTTAATGTTTTGGCATGGCTGATAAGTGCACGTAGTGGTAAACCTGCATACTTTTGAAAGAAAATGACTATTTCATCTGTTTACAGCTTTTCAGCATGATCATATATTCTGAATTGTGTAAGTGGAAATATCTTGTAATTGATGTTTATTGATTGATAACTGCTTTAAAGTATGAAGGAAGTTTTCCCTGTATTCTTAGTAATGCAGCTGAACCACTAATTAGTTATGTATAAAACTGGTAATCTACATTACTAGGATTTTATATCTCACTACGTTAGTGTGTTCAGATGCCCAGGTACATCCTACTGTTAGAGATTGAGGTGGAACTACTGGAAGTCCCCTTTCTGGGTTACTTCCAAATCTTGAAGGCCGTCAACATCCTTTTCATTTTCCCTTCGGTAGAGAATGCCCCGGGGACCTAGAAAGGGTGTGATGGGCAGGTAGCAGGGAGCTAACTCTTCTTTTTGGCAATGACTTAGAAGTCACTCTACTTTGGATTATATTACTAACTATTTAGGCCTGCGTGTCACTGACTATGCTACTTATGTATATATATGTATGGATTGTATGCAATAGACTTAGCCTATGAACTGATTAGGATATGTATGGAGGTTTAGTACCTCGTTTCATTTGACTATCCTTGTATGTACCAAAACAAAATTTTGGGAGAGCGCGAGAGAAACAAACACGTAAGGTTAAATAACCAAATGAGAGTAAGCGATCCTTGGGGTAACACTAGACTTTTATTACACCCACATAAAAAGTAAAAGAAAAAAAGTTGGACTGGGATTTTAAAAGTAAAGTTAAATAACCTAATTCCGCAAATAAAATCAATAAAGAAACTAGGACGTTACAGGAATGCGCTACCATGTGTGATTGTTTTGCAGGTGTTAAATGAAACGATGCGTCTGCTCTGTTAGCGGCGCGTTGTGTGCTATGGTATAGGCACAAGTTGCTTGATTATAGTATGGAATGCAAGTAGAATAGAAATATGCGGTGAATGGTAGTTCAAGCTAGGGATAATGTGTAAAGTGAAAGAAAAGACACGCTTGGCGTGTAGAAAAGAAAGTAAGCCCATGGGGCGATTGAAGTGGAAAGTTTACAGACAAGAATAAACAGGGCCATGAGGCATGAGACTGACAGGAAAATCACCAAGTGAATGGGTCACGACTGTGCGGTATGCTATGGCTGAAGGAAGTGAGTTGTCCTTCCTAGAAAGTAAACAGAAAAGAGGTGGTGTATGCCACAGTATAGAAGTAGAAGTCTACGAACTAGAAAAAAATCCTGGTACGTTATATGGAAGGGCAAAGTGGCCGAACCATATGCCATAGAGATAGATGTTAAGACGTAGAGGCATATGTAAACGTGTAGAACGTGACCATATGCCGAGCAGGAAGCAAAGTAAATGGTAAGGCATAGGGAAGGAGCCTAGTCCAACCATGCGCTCGATTCATGAACTGCTAGTTCCTTAAGCAAACAAGGGGGGAAAAGAAGGGATTAAGCCCAACCAAACTCTCTTGGGTTGCTTAAGGAAGAGCATAAAGAATAGGATATTGATCACATGAGAAATTTTTTGTAAAATCTTTTTGGTCTTTCCGAATGAGAGATTCTGAAAGACCCTCAAACTTTTCTTGAAAATACTAGGGATAATCATTGGAATGCAAATTTTCATGAAAACCTTTTTTCAATTTGTGTCATTCCAATTGGTTAAACCCTAACCATTTACGAAAACCTTAGGCGTCATTTTCTAAGAAATCAACTTGAATTAATTTTTAAAACCCACAGGGTGCCTAAGAAAACTAACTAATGTGACCAATACCCTACCAAAAAAAATCCTTTTACAGGTAAGTTGTATAAGGTTGATAGATGTAGTTAAAAAATCACTCGCTTGGAGTGATTAAAGTTAAGTAGTCATCGAAAAGCACTAGAGAGTGCTAAAGGGCCAAGGGAGTATACAGGTAAACCTAACGGTTACCAATTAATGGGCCATAGGGTGATAATGGACCCGAAAGTATTAGACCAAAGTAGGTCTAGAAGTGGAAATGGGCGTAGACCTTCGGGTACTGTCCAGAGATAAGAAAAATGAGTGCTATTGCGGTAGATAGCTCTCGAACGAGATAACGTGAGAGATAAACCCCAAAGGGACTCGTGGAGGCCCGAAGGGAGAGAAAGTAGACAGGGATAATTAGTCCCATAAGGGGGGAAGAGCGGAAGCCTATAGGACCCCATAAAATAAGAATCAAGTAGGAGGTGGAGAACCAACTACTACCGTAAGTGCATGTATAGTACACAGATTGTAGTGGACATAGCTAGGTAAGCTAGTTCCGCAGGTTGGTGAACCGTAAATTCGTTAGTCTGAAGCCTATGTATGGGTGGAGACTAAGTGGATAAACCAAACATATAAATGGCCATGTGGGTTCCATAACGAGAAAACTAACTGTAAGGACGATTAATCGAGAAGGAGAATTTAGTGAGTAACGAGTATTGAGAAATACTCGAAGAAAGAGTGCCACGTAGGTACGAAATGGAAAAGAAGAGAGTGAATACGGGAACGGAGTCGGGTAAGCATCAGGGGATGCGAGCCAAAATGATAAAACAAGTATGCTACCGTTAGGGACAATTGGAACCCAACGGGTAGCACACTTGCAAGAGGCGGTAAATGTTCGTGAACATATGCCATACCGTAAGAAAGGACAGAGTCAAACCGTGGGAGCGGATCCCGTTTGGTCATGGGGAGTAGAGCATGTCCGGAAAGGTTCATGCCAGAGTTAACAGATCAAGTACTCCAAGTAGGAATACAAGATCTAAGTGAGTTAAGGAGTCCGAGCGGGCTAAGTTGGAGTAAAAGCCAACAGAAACCCAACGAGTAGAGATAGCATAAGATGTGCAACTCTAAGTGGACTAACCTGAGGAGGGTATAGATCCACAGTCATAGTCATGTTAAGCGAGGTCTTTAGATGTGAGGACCGAACAGAGCCTGAGGTAGAATATTGAGTATGATGGTAAGGAGGAGACTAGTGAGTCTCCACTATAAACAGAAATGACTACAAGTAGTAGTCAGAGAAGAGTCTAAGTCAGTCAGACATAGGATGTCGATAGGGAGTAACCTGAAGTGGTTATGGAAACCACTAAGGGTAAGTGTAGAAGTCCGGAAAAGAAAGGGAAACATGAGTCATAACGGAAAGATCCTTTACCGTTTGGTGGAGAAATGGTAAGTGTAATGCATAGTGGTGCTAGTGACACGGCATTTAGTTCATTAGGACACGAGTAGGATAAACCGAGTCGGTAGTGAGTGTAACAACCTCGGAAGGGTTGGGTACACTGATGGCAGAAAGTATAACACCTATGTAGGGTGTATGCCATGTAAGCGGTAAGTCTAGATGTAGAGTAGAGGGTGTAGAAAGATGTAAACGGACTTTTTCTGGTGAAGTCCTTTACAAGGAATATATCGAGGGAATACCGGCAGAAGGGTAGCTGCTTGGTAGTAGAGGAAACTTAGAAAGGGGACTCCGATGTAGCGGAGTACTTCGTCAGTTAGAGTTTATAGAAATAGAACCTAGTGTGCTATGCAAATAACTAGTGTCTTGGCGTCTTCCAAGACAGATATAAGAAGTCACTACGAAGGTAGCTAGTTGGACAAGTAGATTGAGTCAAGGTAAGCCTCGCTAGAGAGGGCAATAGTTAACTCCTCGGATGACTAAATTGGAGCATGGCATGTGGTACGTGCCAGACACTCCATTGCAAAATTAGTAGCACAAAGTGAATTGAAAGTAGGAAAATAAAGCATCCTCAGGGAAGGATACGACAACAGATGGAGTCTATCAGTTAACACCTCGCGAAGTGGTGGTTAACTACGAAACTAGAAAAGCAAACGATCACAGGAAGAATATGTAGAAACCAAATAAAGACCTTGAGCCTCTAGGAAAGAAGGATGAACCGTAGGGTAAAACGGTAAAACTTCCACATTGAGGGAAACCATAGATGAAATTGTGCCAAGGGTGGGCAACAAGCCAACAACCCCACGAAGGAGATAAAATTCGGGGACCGAATTTCTTTAGTGGGAAGAATGTAATACCCCGGAAAATTTCGAGGATTAAAGAATGATTTATTTAAAATTTTGAGAATTTAAGAATGATTTATTCCGGGGCTAGGAATCAAAACCTTAAAAAGAATATAGGAGAAGTATGAAGGTTAAGGGAAACCGGAAAGGAACCGAGGAATTCTTCGAAATTTCAAGTAAAATAAAAGATGAAAGAAAGGAGTAAAATATTTTTTTGGAAATTATTCAGGACCTACGAAATTAGAAACCCGAAATAAATAGGAGTGGGAACTAAATCAAAATATTATTAATTATTATTTGTTTAATTATTAATTAGTTTATTTTTATTATGATTATTTTAAATACTTAAAAAGGGGTTTTTAGGAAAGTGGAAACTGAAAGAAACGTAAGTAAGAACTATTTTTGGTATTCAATTTGGGACTTAAAAGAAAATAAAATCTAATTGGAAGGAGGAGGAATTAAGTTGGAGATATTTTTTTCTACATTCTCTTTGGTATTATTATTAAGATTAAATTTATTTAGTTAATTAATTTTACTTTCATATTTTTTTATTTATTAGTACTTAAATATATTAATTAGTAAGTAAAAGAGAGGAAAAGAAAATAAAAAGGAAACGGGGAGAGGGAGAGAGCTACGGGGACACAAGCAAGAAGAAAGAAAGAGAACAAAAGGAGAGAGAGGGAGAAGAGAGAGAGAGAGAGAGAGCCAGAGTTTGGAGGTGGGAGGAGATCCGGCGGGAATCTCCTCGGAATCCGGTGAGCCAGACTTGGAGGAGGAGCCGGAGATCATCCTCGTCATCTTCCTCGTCTCAATCTCTCGAGTTAAGGTTGGTACAACGCCCGATTCTCTCCAAGTTCCCATTTTCTTCATTTTTCTTCATTTTTGAAATTGAGTTGAGAATCCGAGTTTGGGTAGATTCGAGGGTAGAATAATTTTTCTAAAGTGTTCTTGAACACTCATCGGGGTTAGGATTCGAGGCTAGATCGTTGGATTTGGTCGGATTCAAAGTTGGAAGAGTTTGGGGATTATAAAACCCATTTTTCCCAATTTCGAACAATCAACAATTCGGCGACGAATCGGTGTTGGATTTGAGTTGTAGGACTTCCTAAATATAGTATATATGTAGGAGAACAAGACCCATGAAAAGTGGAATCGAAGCCGGATCGAAAAATGGCCAAAAAGGGGGCCGAAACCAGCTACATCACAGCAAAAACGTTGTTGTGCTGCGAGCTGGCGCTGCAGCGCCCACTTGCTGGTTGGCCAAGGCTACCAAGGCAGCACCTTGGCGCGGCAGCGCTAGAATGGGCGCTGCAGCGCCCGGTCCCTGCCTGGCTTGCCCCACGCCCATTTTTAGGGCGAATTGAGTCCTCTGAACCCCCTCTCTTCAATCCTAAACACCCTAGAACACTCTTAAACATGTTTTTGAGGATTACATCACTCTAAGTACCTTCTTGTTTCACAAGGATGGAAACTTGCGGAACCAATTAGGCCTAACTTCGGGAATTTCAATCTTATTTCTTCACAAACCTTAGGGGACCTCAAGTGGGATAAATAGGAGGTAAATTGAGGTTTAGAAACTAGATTTCTTAGAACCCAAGTTGGAACACAAGTTGAATTAAAATGCTTAGACCTTCCTAGAATTTGGATCCCTTCCAACCAAGCTAGATAAGCTTCCTTAGATGCGAATACAAGTTAGATAGAGGTCTAGTACTCAAATCCAAGTATGTGAAACACTCAAGTAGAGTGTTATATGCGAGTAAGTCAAGTGTCCGAGGAAGGATACACATAAGTCGGGACGGACAAGTCCAATAAGACCAAGAGCTTGACTCTGTGGCAACCATGGACTACACGTGAGAGTAATGGAGAGATAAATAACAAGTTAAGCTAAGTAATAACCTTAATGAAGTAAATGATGTTCTTATAGGAACAACGGCACACGATTGAGTGCAACAGGAACTCCGAGGAGACTTAAGTTACAGGAGAGGATTGCATGGAAGATTGGCCAAGGTGAGGGCTCTTTCATCTCTACTCTTAGGGTTGTATGCTTATGTGGATTACATGAGTATGTATATTCTCTGCTTGTGTTAGCTAGAGATATAGAATGCTAAAAGAATGAAAGAATTAGAAAATTCGTTGTGGAAAGTAGCTTGGATAGGAAGACATAGGAGTAGAGTATAATTGTTTGCTACGATTGGTGTGTTACAAATCCAACTCACACACTCCGGAGGCATGATGAGGATTTTATTAAATTTTTCCCACGACGGTGGCAAGAGTCCTTGTACGAAAGGACTAAGCTTTTATTTTGAAAACTCGTCACGACGGTGACTTAAATTATAATCATGCAAAGGGAGTTATTGGTGGGTTTCGGATTTGGTTATGCTAGCAATGTTAAACATCGGATAGAACAACGTATGATGGCACTTGAGACCTCAGTTTTATAATCACCATGACGATGGTCATTGCCCTATCCTGGAAATAGGGTCAAAAAGGTTTTTTCTTGCTATGACGATAGCCTGAGGCTCAGAGAGTGCATCTGGACGGGTATATGAGTTATATCCTGTTAAGGATACTCATCCATATTAACAAGGAGAAGAATTGTTGATCCTTCGGGAAAGATACAAAGAATCCTATTAATATGTGAGACTAAGGTAAGGAGACACGGGAGGAACCTAGTAAAAGAGAAATCATCCTGTGGAGTTGGTCCAGGGTGTGTCAATGGCCATGCTTCGAGACATCGTGTCGTGCCCGCCATGTCGCCTAGTTGGGTAATGGATGAGTGGGCTCAAGCTATTGCCTCGCAGCAAGGGGTCAGGATGTGCCACGTGGTGGCTATGCATCAGTTGTTTGATAGATAGAAGTTGAATGTATTTGGTTAACAGAATTGGCACGAGGTAACCAATACCCAAGTGAATGGGTTAAGTATGTTTTGCCACTTGGTGGCCAGCAACCCGAGTGCACGGGTTCGAAGTGGTAAAGCCACGTAGTGGCTAATAGATAGCCCAGAGTTGGGGAGATTAAGTAGATGTATGTTTAGCATCTGTATGTATGTACAAATTATCTGTGTTTGCATATAATTGTTGATTGTGCAGCGTGGTGGTGCGTACAGGATTACGCAACCACACGTCTTGTTTGATTCAGACATGCTGAAACGTGAGAAGACCGGTAGGTAAAAGCCGACACTATATGTTACATGTTTACTTGCTGATTGATGACGTGGAATAAACTGCTGCATGTTTACAGTTATTAAATGCATGTGAGTGTTTGGGTGAAATTTCTGTTATTGTGTGATCAACAAGAAAGCATGCTAACAACAGTAACTAGTTGTTTTTGCATGTGGTTGTGTATGATTCCCAAACCCAGTGCTATGGTACCCACCTTGCGCCAGGGATGGGAGAGTCCTCACTGATTCGCGTGGTTAAGACTCACACCTCTTTTTTACTACACAGAAACAGGTTAAGTACAGGTGGAAGAAGTCTCGGCGGAACGAGGGACAAGCAAAACTTTCCAAGACCCATAACTTGTTCATGTGGGTGAATAAAGTGAAATTTGTAATTTAATTTACTTTATTAATGTATCATAAAGTAAAGGGTAAACGTACCCAATTAGACTGTATTACTAAATCTAGAACTGTCAGCTTCATACTTCTTAAAGATCAGGATTTATTTTACTGCGATAAATGGAAAATTTGTTTTCAAAATATATATATACACATATATATGTTGCATGTGAATAGGATAGGCAGCATCTTTGGATGTGTAGCCAGTACACAGGTTAGATATATATTATGTGTGTTTTCCTATATCTATATCCTGAAGCGGCACTGGCCGTGGATTTGCTTGCCTAGGATAGGCCACCATTTCGGTGTAGCCATGATATTATAAGGCATGTAAATGTATTTTCAATAATAGATATTCTGTCAATTAGGTGATAAGGCTTACAGGCATAGAGGCATTCCCTGTGTCTGTGCCAGTCACGGTCCTCTAAACGGGCTTCGTGACAATATAATAAGGAGTTGGAGATACTTTTAAATTAGTTTGGATTTAAATTTTAAATCCTAAACTAATTAATAGTTATCTCCATCCTATTCCTAATTGAATTGGACGCCTTGGAGCAATATAAATAGGGATCTCATAAGGTTGGAGAAAGAATCAAGATTGAGAGGAAAGTAATTTCAGATTTCAGAGATAATCTATTCAGAAATCAGAGCTATTTTTCACATTATAGGGTTAAGAGAGTGCTAGGGTTTGAGAGAAAACACATTTTTGGTGGCCGTTTGGTGGATCGGAGCAAAATAAGAGTGGACTCAAGCTCCAGATTTGGATTCTTGTTCTTCTTCTTCTTCTCTTTTCTCTGATTTTTCTTATGTCTTCTCATGAATTTGTGTTTGTATCAATGATTACCCTATGCTAGACTGTTTCTATCCTATGGTTATTGTTCCTTAGTACCAATTCTATGTTTGTTGGATAATTTTTACTGTTTAATTAATGCAATCGATATTTATTTAGTTTTGTGCTTAAACCCTAATTCCTTTATCACCTCTTAGGGTAATTTAGAGGATTTAGGTGACCTTGAAAGAGGCGCTTAGGTTTAGTCCAGGAACTAAATACCGTCAGATCTAGGTTAATTACTCGTATAGTTACTAGATTTGCTCAGAGGATAGACATATACCCGAGAGCCTAACGGAGTTATATTAGCTTGCTTGAATGAATGTTGCTCTTTATTTTGATTTTTCGCATAGATATACGAGAAGACAGATATTGATTTAAAGCTTGTATAGGATCGACAGACCATACAACGAATATAGGACTGAGACTATTATCGACGTATTGAATTAATTGTTAAAAGGAACCCAATAACATAAATGAAGTACTATGATAGATCATAACCTTAGGAGCCCTCTAATGTTGAATACACTCGTAGTCACTTGTTTTTATTTCATTTATTTACTTGCATAAATCATTCAAAACCTCCCTTCTGATTGTTTTACATTCTTTTCCATTAAAGTCTTGATTATTTAAAAGTGTTAGAAATTTCCCAATCCCAGTGGGTTCGACCCTGCTTACTCTATTAATTTGATTGCGCTCGGCACGCATCACTTATAAAAATAATTAAGTTAAAAAATTAGAAAAAATAAAAAATTATACAAATTTTATTTGGATTTGTGGAAAAAATAAATTTAAAAATTTTTAAACTAATGTTGTAGCAGTGAAATATTTTGTTGTTTTAAAACACATTACAGTAGCGAATATATCCGCTGCTAAAAAGTTTCTTTGGAAAATTAAAAAAAAGCTGGAGCGGGTCAAATTTTGTAGGGCCTTCGCCATAACCCTAACACATGGCTTCAAAAAGTTGTAAAAAAAATTTTTGTAAGCGTAGTATGTTGGAAATTTAAATTTATGATATAGTAATTTAATAATTAATATTTTTAAATAATATTTACATAAAATAGCCTAATTATGATGAAGAGTTACTATATTACTTAGTCATGGAAAGGAAAAAAAAATATGTTTGGCCTAAATCTAGTTTGCCCCCATGTGGTTTAAAATGCGACACTTAACTACCCTGTGGTTTAGCTTAAAATTAATGTACCCCCCTGTGGTTTTGAGTGTGACACTTGACCCCCCCTATGGTTTGTTATGCTTTTAGGGTGATGTTGAGGGCACCAAACATCTTCTTTTCATTCTTAAACACCCTAGAATAATTCTAAATATGCTATCAAGAATCAGGAATTTATTTTAGGTACCTTGTTTCTCAAGGATGGAAGCTTGCGGAACAATGAAGTCCAAATTCTAAAATGGCAATTTTATTCCTGCGTAATTATTAGGAAACCTTAAGTAGGATAATTTAAAAGTATATTGAGGTTTAGTAACTCGAATTCAAGGCTCCAAAATCAATTCAAGGTGAGCGATAAGTGTACGAAACCATGTATGAAGCACTTGAGACTCTCATGGAAGAGAGGGAAGATGGATAAGACCAAGAACTCGGTTCTTGGCGATGTCTAGGTGCATTTTTAGGCACGAGCATACCATACGCATATGAGTTACATATAGTTAAGATTGTTAACCACGTGAATGCAATTGTTAGGAAACCACGTTTCGTCCGGAGAGGGAGTTACCCCAGGACAAGCACATGGAAGCCGTTCAGGTGAGGGGTTTCTCATCCTTGCCCTACAGGGTTGATTGAGGATGTGGATATGTGGTTTGCCTACTTGCCTATTTGTAAGAATTATGTAGTGGTTAACATGCTATTGTTGTTCCTAAATTACATTATATGAAAGTACTTGTATATGTGTGTTTGATTACAGGCAAAGATGTACTGGAGGGTATCCATGAGATACACTGAACAGTACGAGCAAATGGGTAAGCTATTGATTGAGACTAAGGTTTGGTTTATACTATGTATTAGAAACTCACTATTGATCGCAAAGACCTATTTATAAACAGACGTCATACAGTAATTGAACTTAGGAAAGAAATGATAGAGTTAGGTTATGATCTAAAGTCGCCCGTGGAGGCCATTGCTCTAGCTTGTTCTAGGGCCAGTTGCTCAGTTTAAAAGAGTTGGCCGTTGAGGCCACTGTCCACTGTGAAATACATGGAGCAGTTGTTTAAAAGAGTTCCCCGTTGAGGCCATTGTCCATTGTGAAAGGCATGGACCAGTTGAATGAATGAAGCCGAGGAGGCCAAGGTCCAGTGTGAGATACTTGGACCAGATTTATAGTTTTTAGATATGTTGTTACAGTGATTGATTGCTTTACAATTAGCATTATAGAAATGCATGATTCCTTAGGTTTATCTTTGTTCATATGTTATATTAATATTGCTTGATCGTAAAATAACATTAGATAAACTAAATTTTCATGCGTATGTGTTTGTGAGTGTTTCCCTTTCCCCAGCCGTAGTGGTACCCGCTACTACGCCGAGGATGGGAAGCTCTTCACTGAGTCCGTTTGACTTACCCTTACTTAAATGTTTCAAATACAGGTATTGGGTAGGCATCGACGTCCGAACAATGATACGGACATCAGACCAACCTCTACGCACTCGTTCGCGTGGGTGGACACATTTTTGGTTATTTTGAATTTCTTTTTTGTTGTACATTTTCTAAAGTTGTAAGTGTTGTAAATATCTACAACTTTCGATGTGTACCTACTCTAGACTTGTCGGCTTCACTTGTACTTAAAGACAGGGTCCGGTTTTGGGGAAAGTTAGGATATATATATATGTATGATTACATGAACTATTGCATGTGAATAGGATAGATCATACGCATTGAGGCGTACGGTCAATATGATACGGATATATATATTATGTGTGTTTGCTGCATGTGAATAGGATAGATCGTACGTATTGAGACGTGTGGTAAATATGATATGGATATATTATGTGTGTTGAAAAGTATCTATAAACTGGGCTGAAGCGGTAGTGAGCGAACTGTGGATAGCAGGGTAGTTATATCTATGTTTTACAGGGTAAGGCTTATGGGTTTAGAGGTAAAAGTCTATTCCCGTGCCGGTCTCGTACTCCCGAATTGGGGTCGTCACAATATTAAATTATTTTATTGATTTTTCAAAATTATAATTTTATTTTTATATTAATTGTAATTTTTTTTTGAATCATTTTATAATTCTAAAGTGTTGAATGACACATTTTAAACATTAAAAGTATTAAGTAATGATTAATTTGAGTAAAATTTGGATAAAAGGTAGGTCAAGGTAGTTAAGTGATAACATAACAAACCACAGGGGGGTCAAGTGTGACACTCTAAACCACTGGGAGGTACATTAAATTTAAGCCAAACTACAGGGTAGTCAAGTGTCAAATTTTAAACCATAGAGGGGCAAACTGAATTTAGGCCAAACGACAGGGGGTAAACTGTAGTTTACCCAAAAAATATATTATCTTTGTTATATTTGGTTAGCAATAAAATAATGTAGGAAAGAATAGAAACTGGGTAAAATAACCATTTTATCCTTAAATTAAAAATTTCAAAAAATTTAATAACTTTACCATTTAACCCTTGTGTATGCAGCATTTGTACGAGTATATATACTTTGTAATCATTACCTGTTACAAACGTCAATCACTATTAATATAATGAATGTATATGTTGTACTTCTCAAGTCATACACTGCGATTGCACCTATAACATGGCGACAGATTTTGCACTTTTGAGGGCAAAATTATAATTTGCATTTATAACACCATGTTTGAGCTCCCAAATCCTTGGTCATCATAGGGTTTAGATATAGCTCTTAAACTAGCTAGGGAATGCTCAAACCCAGGGTTCTTGAATCATTAAACCAAACAAGGGTTTGTTAAACCCAATCCCATTCCGACACCTCTAAACTAAGAATCAAACGGGATATAAAGGGTTTGTTCTTTAAAACTTGTTTAACAAAAGTCAAACTATTTTGAAAACTTTTTTTATAAACACAAAACAAAAATAGTTGTCAAATAAGCCCTATATTATTGGCCAAAAAAAAAGGCCTATATTTTAATGTTCGGTTGTTTTGTCTATGACCAGAGTGGGTCTAATGACAGATTCTTCACATACTACGAGGCCATAACTAGTGAATAAATATTTGGTTTGTTCACTCATACTTGTTTTCTACTCATCTTCTCCAGTAGTAGCACCGAGAGTTCACTTTCCTTTTTTTGTTTGGGGTTCAGGTTATGAGCTTTGTGATTCAACAATTGTGTTTTGTGAGGATTAGATTTGAAAATATTGACGGACAGGTTGCATGTGTTAAAATGAGGGTAAAAATGAATTTTCACAAATTTCTTATTCTATTTCTCTATCTTTATCTTACCATATCAAACATAATCACTATTACAATTTAATTCTATTTCTCAGCATATTAAACAAACTTTTTCTAATTCTTATTTTATTTCTCTCTCAATTAATTTCGCTTCCACTGTCACTTTCATTTCTTATCAAAGCATTCTCCCTGCAAACAATCTTGCTTTATTTTCTTTATTTTATTTTATTTTTATAGTTTTTTTCAATAAATTATTGTGTTAATCTTTAATAGCGTGTTTGGATTGAGAAAAATAGAATCAAAGAGAAGTTAAATTTCAAATTTCAAATTTGACATTTTCTTATTCAAATTTAAATTTAACGTTTTTAACCATAAGATGTATTTTTATTTGTGAGAATAAATATGAGAATCCAAAAAATATATTATATTTAAGAAAAATCAAAATAAAATGTTCACTTCCCATCTCTCTTTTTTTTTTTTAATTTCTTCAATATCCATGTACACCCTAAACGATACCCCTTGTTATAATTTAGTTTGATGAAATGAATAAATTCCTCAATTTCATTATCCAAAAAATGTTTTTCAAATAATTTAGTCAATATATATAATAATTATATATGGGTGACTAAAAAAAGGTTACAATAAGGCAAAACAATGAACACTACACCAAATTATATTACAAAGATCCAAAACAACAACTGATATACCTAAATAGGATATATATATATATATATATATATATATATATATATATATATATAACTAACATGAGGATTAAATTGTTTTATATATGCTTTCTAAAGGATTAAGTTCATAATTTTTAAAGACTAATTTGAGATAAATCCACTACAAAAAATCATAGCACTTTGCCAATTATTTTTCCAACAGTTTTAGTAAACCGGTAATAAATTCCAAATTAGTAACAATCTAAAGGATTAACTTCATAATTTTTAAAGACTAATTTGGGATAAATTCACTACAAAAAATCATAGCATTTTGCACCAATTTTTTTACCAACAGTTTTAGTAAACCGCTTACAAATTCCAAAATTGGTCAACCTTGCGACGAGTGCGATCAATCACTCTTACTTGTTTTATGCTATCTTCTCTAGTGGCGGCACCAAGAGTTCACTTTTATTTTTTTGATTGGGGTTAGAGTTACGAGATGGGTGATTTAACAATTGTGTTTTGTATTAAATTGAAAAAATTGGGGGACATAAAAAAAATAGTTGTTAAACAAGCCCTATATTAAATAGTCGTCAAAATATAGGTCGTTGAAAATATTCGTTTTTATTGTAGTGTATGTTTTTTTTATTATATCCGGATTTGAATTTAAATCTAATGACTAAATTTTTTAGATAACCGTAGAATACTAAGATATGCCTAACCAAACAAACAACTAGTAAGCCTTCATTTAAGTAATAAAATAATTATTGTATCCAAACATGTTTTATGTTATCCTGATCTGGATTAAGATATAATGAGTAAATTTTAAAGATAACAGTAGAAGAATAGGATGTATGCATAACCAAACAAGTTTCAAGTCATCTGATAAGTGGTATAACAATTCCTGTATCCAAACATGTTTTTTCTAAAATGGTTTTGGATAACAACAAGACGGTTTAAATAACGTTTCATGTGACTCAAGCGTTTCCATGCTAATTTGACAACTATGAACCTCGTGAGACATGCTTTGCATCAAGATAAATGTTCATCTTCCCTTCTCTGCTTCATATATAAATACTTCCTCCTTCCCTTCACTCTTCACACCAAAACCTCTAGCTGCAACTTTCATATATTCTTCTTTTCCTTATCCTTATCATCATCATCATCATTATTATTATTATTATTATTATTATTATTATTATTATTATTATTGCTACTACTACTACTTCAATCCCTCGTTAAGTTTCATTTCCTCTCAAGAAGTTCTAGCATCTTCTACTCATTACAAATTCCAATTTTTCATGGTATGAGATTTCATTTATCAGTTAATTTGCCTTTTATCCTTTTGTTTTAAATTCATGCATATATGTATGTCACTTACACTTAACAATGATTTTATACATATGGTGCAGGATGGGTTATATCTTGAATTTACATTCAAGAATATGAGAAGAACACGTTCGGTAATATTGCACTGGAAGATAATGGACAAATACCACCCTCCTAAAATTAGAAATAAAATATGCAACTTATTCAATGTCACATGACATCGGTATTTACTCACATTCCAAACATTACGTCAATCCCTCACAATTCTTCAATCAACTTATTGGAATTCATGGTATGAACAATTGTGTAATTTTAATTAATTTCCTTTATTTTTAAATATTATTAATTTCTTGTTTAACTAACGGCACGAGAGACTGATGTTTGAGAAATTTTTGACAGTGAGGGAGACCTAATGCTTTGGAAATGAGTAGAGAAAGAAGGACCTCCGAAATAGGAGTATTTGTACTTTTATTTAATGAAAAAAATAATTGCAATATTATATTTATTATTATTAGTTTAGACATGTGTCACGACCCCCTGTTTAGTAGACCGTGACCGGCACAGACATAGGGAATGCCCCTATGCCTGTAAGCCTTATCACCTGATTGACAGAATATCTATTATTCAAAATACATTCACATGCAGTATAATACCATGGCTACACCAAAATGGTGGCCTATCCTAGGCAAGCAAATCCACGGCCAGTGCCGCTTCAGGATATAGATATAGGAAAACACACATAATATATATATAACCTGTGTACTGGCTACACATCCGAAGATGCTGCCTATCCTATTCATATGCAACAGATATATGTATATATATATTTTGAAAACAAGTTTTCCCTGTATCGCAAGATAACTAATCTTGATCCTAAAGGTGTGTGAAGCTGGCAATTCTAGATTTAGTGATACAATCTAATTGGGTACTTCTACCCTTTACTTTATGATACAACGATAAAGTAAATTAAATTACAATTACAATTTATTCACCCACATGAACAAGTTGTGGGTCTTGGAAAGTTTTGCTTGTCCCTTGTTCCACCGAGACTTCTTCCACCTGTACTTAACTTGTCTCTGTGTAGTAAAAATGAGGTGTGAGTCTTAACCACGTGACTCAGTGAGGACTCTCCCATCCTCGGCGCAAGGCGGGTGCCATAGCACTAGGAATGGGAGTCATACACAACCACATGCAAAAAAACTGGTTTATGTTAATTAGCATAAATTCTTGGTGATCACGCAACAACAGAAATTTCACCCAACCTCTCACATGCATTTAACAAATATAAGCATGCAACAGATTATTCCACATCATCAATCAACAAGTAAACATGTAACATATAGTGCTGGCTTCTACTTACCGGTCTTCTCACTTTTAGCATGTTTGAATCAACCAAGACGTTAGGGTGACTTAATCCTATATGTCACTACTACGCTGCACAATCAGCAATCATATGCAAACATAGACAATTTGTATATACACACAGATACTATAACATACATCTACTTAATCTCCCCCACTCTAGGGTATCTACTAGCCACTACGTGGCCTTTCTACTTCGAACACGTGCACTCAGGTTACTGGCCACCACGTGGCAAAACATACTTAACCCATTCACTTGGGTACTGGTCACCTAGTGACAATTCTATTAATCAAACAATACTTAACCCATTCGCTTGGGTACTGGTCACCTCGTGACAATTCTGTTAATAAAACACAATCAACCTCTATCTATCAAGCAACTGATCCATAGCCACCAAGTGGCACATTCTGACACCTCACTGCGGGGCAATAGCTTGAGCCCACTCGTCCATTACCCAACCAGGCCATAATGGCAGGCACGACACGACGTCTCGAAGCATGGCCGTTGACACACCCTGGACCAACTCCACAGGATGATTTCTCTTTTCTAGGTTAGGCTCACGGTTCACCCGTAGGTTCCTCCCGTGTCTCCTTACCTAAGTCTGACATATTAATAGGATCCTTTGTATGTTTCCCGAAGGATCAACAATTCCTCTCCTTGTTAATATGGATAAGTATCTTCAACATGATATAACTCATATACCCGTCCAGATGCACTCTCTGAACCTCAAGCTATCGTCATAGCAATATAAATCCTTTCTGACCCTATTGCCATGATAGGGTAATGATCGTCATCATGGTGATTATAAATCTGAGGTCTCAAGTGCCATCTGACGTTGTTCTAGTCGATGTCTCACATCGCTAGCATAACCAAATCCGAAACCCACCAATAACTCCTTTTGCATGATTATAATTTAAGTCACCGTCGTGACGAGTTTTCAAAATAAAAGTTTAGTCCTTCTGTACAAGGACCCTTGCCACCGTTGTGGAAAAGAGTTAATAAAATACTCATCGTGCCTCCGGAGTGTATGAGTTGGATTTGTAACACACCAATCATAGCAAACAATTACACTCTAATTCTATGTCTTCTTGTCCAAGCTACTTTCCACTACCTATTTTCTAGTTCTTTTATTCTTTTAGCATTCTATACCTCTAGCTAACACATATTAGACAAGAAAAGAATATACATACTCATGTAATCCACATAAGCATACAACCCTAGAAGCAGAGATGGTAGAGCCCTCACCTTGGCCAACCTTCCACGCAATCCTCTCTTGTAACTTTAGTCTCCTCGGAGTTCCTGTTGCACTCTATTGCGTTCCGTTGTTCCTATAAGAACAACATTTACTTCAGCAAGGTTATTACTTAGCTTAACTTGTTATTTATCTCTCCATTACTCTCTCATGTAGTCCATGGTTGTCACAGAGTCGAGCTCTTGGTCTTATTGGACTTCTCTATCCCAACGTATGCGTATCCTTCCTCGGACACTTGACCTCGAATATAATACTCTACTTGAGTGTTTCACATACTTGGATTTGAGTATTAGATCTCTATGTAACTTGTATTCGCATCTAAGGAAGCTTATCTAGCTTGGTTGGAAGGAATCCTTATGAAGGTCTTAGCATTTTGATCCAACTTGTGTTCCTACTTGGGTTCTAAGAAATCTAGTTTCTAAACCCCAATATACCTCTGATTTATCCTACTTAAGGTTTCCTAAATATTTATGAGGGGAGAAGGTTGAAATTTTAGAAATTGGATTTCATTGTTCCGCAAGCTTCCACTCTTGGGAAACAAGAAAGTACCTAAATTAATTCTTGATGCTTGATAGCAGTTTTAGAATTATTCTAGGGTGTTTAAGATTGAAAAGAAGAGGTTTGGAGCCCTCAACATCACCCTTAAAATGTATTTGGGCAAATCGAGCAGGGACCGGCACGTTAACGTCAAGGTTCAACCTTAGTAACCTCGGGCCAGCTCTTCACGAGTCTTGTTCAGCTAATATTTCAACTATATAATTTTAATAATATCAATCCAAGCCTACTTACTCAAATCCAAGCTCAATCCTATTTATCAACAATTTTCCCCAATTTGGAAATAATTATAATTTCAACCCCAAATCCTTCCAAATTCGAATTTGGCTAAATCCGAAGATATAATCTCGATTCCTACCCCAAGTAAGTGTTCAAGAAGACTTTCTAGGTCTCAATCTACCCTCGAAACACTCAATCGAAGGTGAATCGAAGAAATCCCTAAAAATGAAGAAATTGAGGGTTTCAAATGAAATTGGGGTTACCAACCTTGATTCGATTGGTGGGAGGTGTGGAAGATGTTGTAGTCGAGCTCCGATGAGCTTTTCCGGCGTCAGACCGCTCTCTCCGGTGAATTTTCCGGTGGTTTTCTCCCTCCTTCTTCCTTCACGCACGACACTCTCTCTCTCTACCGTTTTTCTTTCACTTTCTTCTCTCTCTCACTCGTGCTCTTTCTCACTTTCTCTTTGCAATAACTAAAATATTTAAATTTTTTATTATCATCATTATTTAATTTATTTTTCTTTTTGGAAGAAAAATAAATTAAATTAAAGGGGTTAGAATTAAAAATAAAATGAAGAAGGGAAATAAATGGGATTTTAAAAATTTAGTTTTGGACTTAAATGAAAAGGAAAACTAAAAGGGGGGGGGGAGAAAAAGGGGATTTAACCATTTATTTATTTTTATTTATATATTTTAGTAATTGGTGGGCTTATACCCATGGACCCCCCTCTCCACTAATACACAAAACACTAAAATGGAGAAGCTGCAGTCAACACACATACACCAAAACGCAAGACACAAACAAATATATATATATATATATATATATAATAATAATAATAATAATAATAATAATAATAATAAGAATAATAATAATAAATTATATATGGGGGCCAACCGTGACCCCATTATCCTTTCACTAATACACATTTATAAAAAAAATAGAAAGAAGAAGCAAGAGGCAAAAGCAACAACACGCATAAAGAAAAAAAAAGAAGCAGAGAGAGACGCACGCGTGAAGCTCACGGGAGGAAGAAGAAAGCTACGGGAAGCACGGTTTTGGCCGGAAATACGTCGGAGGGGCGACGCCGGTGACTAGAAAAGTTGACTGGACCTTATCCTCTACACCACCAAGCCCTCTACCCGATTGGAATCAAGTAACAAAGCCCCAAACTCTCAAAACCCCAATTTCTCCAATTTTGGGTATTTTAGGAATTCATCAAATACTTCCAATCGGGGCATTCCGGGGTTAAATTTGAGCTTAGTGGGTGTTATTGAAAGCTTAGTGAGGTTCAGAATCGAAGCTAAATCGTAGGAATTGACCGGGTATGGAAATTAGGAAAATTTAGCTAGAAAACTATAAATTCGAAATTGATAGTTTGATGCATGTTTAGGCTTTGATTGGCGTAGTATAGGTGTTATAAATGCTGGAAATAGTCAAGGGAATAAAGCCCGAGTATTTACCATCTCAACCGGAACCCAATCCGGTGAAAAAGAGGCGAAATACTAAGCCACATTACCATAAAGAGCTGTGTGGTGGGTTGAACAGCTCGGTCTAGTTCGTGGTGGACACCTAAGACCCGCTAAATTGGTTCCAAGGCTCTAATTATACCCAATTATATTTTTATATAGGTCAAAACCCCAAATTGGTCCTTTATGTTTGCACGAAGTTTTATATTGGTCCTTTATGTTTCAAAAAGTCCAAATTGGTCCTTTATGCTTGCAAGAAGTTCCAAATTGGTCCTTCCGTCTACTTCCGTCAATTTTTTAAGTTAAGTGTTGACATGGCGTGCTGACGTGTCCATCTAAGCTGATGTATCATGTCACGTCAGCACCACGGCACTGCCACATCAGCGCCACGTCACTACCACGTCATCACATATGATCTTGGATGATGACGTGGCGCTGACGTGGCATGCCACGTCAGCTTCAATTGACACGTAGGAGAGATGGTGTGTCCACGTCAACAATTAACTTAAAAAATTAACGGACTTGGACGGAAGGACCAATTTGGAACTTCTTGCAAACATAAAGGACCAATTTGAGGTTTTGACCTTTTATATATAATAAAAGAGGTAGTAATTAAGCTTTTACTCGGCGAATAAGGGAGACAGTGGGATGAGTAAGCTAGAGCCTCCTTTGAACCGTGAATTTAATTCTTTTATTAGTTAAATACCCATATGAGCACATGAAGGGAAATTTAGAGAAGTGGAAATCCCTAACCTAAGCAATTAGAGGTTCTAAATGACTCGAAAGTGTGAGAGTCGAATATGGGGCATTCTGGACTTTCAGAAAGAGCAAATAAGACGACGTAACGAACTAAATAATTAGTTCTTGGAAAATAGCTAGAGGGTGCATAAGCATTAGCATGACACGTGCATGGTTGATGCTTACTTACGTGTTCCAAATTTCTTAAATATATTTGTATAGGACACCACAGGGTAATTGGAGTTTCAGGCACTTTGAGGACTGATCAGGGGGGCCAACGAGGTGAGGGACTCTCCCATCCCTGCCCCACAGGGTTGGATGACTATGTGGAAATGTGGTTTGCTCTACTTTGTGCAAGTTGATATATAAAATATGTCTATCTGAATGTATTTATGTTACGCGTATAGGATTAGTGAGTAAATAGTGGACGTGCAAACTGTTTATATGTTCATTTTCAAGTGAATATCCGATATTGTGGCTCACCGAGCCTTATATGAGACCGTGGGTAGGATTGAGTCGGAATTTCATATGTGAGGGTTCATTAGTATTAGAAACCCATTTAAATTGATCATCGTGCAAAGGTTTTAACCATATGGTACATTGAGGAAAATGAACCTAGGTTGTTAAATGTGAGTGAGAGTGTTGCATAATTGAAACGGGGGAAATCTAGGCCTAACTAAAAAACATGTATGATATTCAGTTAGTTACAAATAGGGTGTCTTTCAAGGTTAAATATGTTAGTTTAGTTCGTTTAGTTTGTCCGGGTAGATCGAGTCGGTCATCCTGATCGGACAGACAGGATTATGACGTCAGTAAGTATGCCACATAGTGGCCATTACCTTGGTTTAAACTAAGGTCAGACAAGTTGCCGGCTATTACTCTAAGCATGCCTTGGAGTCAGAAAGTTCCTGGTGTGATCAACCAGGTTCGTACATGAAATTGCCTTCGGGCCAGTATTTCTCTTAGCGTAGTGCGGGAGACAGAAAGTGAATGCTTACGAGCACAACTATGTGTGACTTATGAACATAGATGATGTATATATATTGTGTGATTTATGTATGTGCGGAGAAATAAATATGTTAGGAGCATGAACTAGGATTTTAATTGTGAATATGATATATTGATTGGCTGATCATTTTTAAGGTCACAATATAAATCCGTTTCATGCGCATATGGTTGTGGTTGCTCCCATTCCCCAGCTGTAGTGGTACCCGCTGCTACGCCAGGGATGGGGGTGCTCCTTACTGAGTCTGTTCGACTCACCCCCCTGTTGATATGTTTTAGATACAGGTGGTTCAGGAGTCGGGAACGCGTCCACTTCTTCTCAAGGAGGCGGACAACTCTGAAGACCGCACGCATAGTCCGCGTGGGTAGTGTATTTTGGTGTATGTAATTAAATCAGGATGTATATGTATATATGATTCCTTTTTGGATGTAGCTCTTGTACATATACAACTGCCGTATATATGTATCGAACTCTAGTATTGTCGGCTTCATACAGATTAAAGTTAGGTCTTGGTGATGGGAATATAGGCTATGATATAGTATATATCATGTGTATATATATATGACTTCCGCATGTGAATAGGATAGATCACACGCACTGAGACGTGTGATCAATATGTAAATTATATGTATGTGTGACTGAATACCTGACTGTAAGAAAGTATGGCTTCCGCATGTGAATAGGATAGATCACACGCATTGAGGTGTGTGATCAATATGTAAACTATATGCAAGCGTGTGATTGAATATATGTATGACTGTATACAAGACATCTGCATGTGAATAGGATAGATCACCTGCCCTGAAGCGCGTGATCAATATGTATACTATATGTACGTGTAAATGAATATGTGTATATATATAGACTGAAGCGGCGCTGAGCGAGCCGTGGATTGTAAACTGCTTAGGTCACCGGAAATGGATGACCATATGTATTATATATTGTTTGTACTAGAAATGGGTAGTTACAAACATATAAAGATGTCAATCAGGGGTTAGAGGCTTACGGAATAGGAGAAGTCCTACCTCCCGTGCCAGTCACGGACTTCCGATAGGGGGTCGTGACACTCTTCTTCTTTCTTTCTTTCTTTTTATTCTTTTCTTTTAACTTCCTTTCTTATTTCTTTCCTACGGCACCCCCTCCACTTTAATAAAAAAATAAAATAAAATAAATAAGTAAATAAGTAATAAAATGTAATATAATAAATTAATAAATACATAATTAAATAATAAATAAATAAATCTTATTATAAATTAATTAATAATTAAATAAATAATAACAATTTTGTATTTTTTAATTTAATCCCCTTCCCTATTTAATTCAGGTTTCCAATTTCTTAGGTCTTGAATTAAATCCTAAAAAATTATTTTTTACTTCATTTCTTTCCCTTTTTTTTATTTTAAACTTCGAAAAATTTCTTGGGTATTACAATCATTGAAAAAATTCCTTTCCGGTTTCTTTTAACTTTCATATTTTTTTTCTATATTCATTTTTAAAGTTTTAATTCCTACCCCCGAAATAAATCATTCTTTAATCCTCGAAATTTTCCGGGGTATTACAACATGTATTGAAGCCTTATATTATTATTTTCTTTCTTTAATTTAATGCAGCATAAAGAGTATTTTGAAGGAGAAAGAGAGAAAGTGAAAGATAGGCATTGGAGGTCAGTTATTAATTATCCAAATGCTGGAGGCATTACATATAGTCTCCTGCTGAAGTTATACCCAACCTAAATCAACTTGCAGAATTTGGGATTTTTGTGAGGAAGAGGATAAATACTTTTTTGTATCAAAATCATCAGCATTCAGAAGGTCATTAGACTCTGGTTAGTCTTATTCGCGCTATATAAGATTCAATAACGGATTAGAGCTGATCTCCTTCTCAACAAAGATTTTTTTTTTCATACACAAAATTTGAGCTTGGGACACTCCTTAAAAAAATATAGTATCTATCTCTTGGTTGAAGATCTATATCATTAATTAAAATATTGTTTAAAGATGAAATTATAGTCAAGTGATGCTTCAAGTTTCTTGCAATATTAGTTGCAAAGATGAAATTATATTGAAGAAAAACTATGTTGAATTATTTTTTTATTGTTAGATCATATCAATTATCAATTGTTGTATTAATTTTGTGCAAGTAGTGCAATTTTATTGTAAAAATATTATATAATGTTGCACATATATATATATATATATATATATATATATATATATATATTTGTAATGTATTTTTAATGTAAGATTAATTACATTATTAAAATTTAAACAAAATGGGAAGCATATATTTTTTGGTAGTTATTATTATATAATAAGAGACCTTATGATTGTAGGATTAACTAAGAAAACATTTCAAAATTTTGAAATGGTAGATGGGAATTAATTGAATTTTTTAGTCATTTGAGTATTTTTGTCATCTCAATTAAGTGAAAAATTGCATCATATTAATTTAATAAAGAATGAAATAAAAAATAAGAAAGAAAATTAAAACTACAAATAAAATTAATATGCAAAAAGTGGGTGGGTTATGACGCCATCCCAATTATGATGAAGAGTTAATATATCACTTAATTAGCCATAGAAAGAAAAACAGAGATATTATCTTTGTTATATCTGGTTAACAAAAGAATAATGAAAAAAATAGGGATTGAGTAAAATAATCATTTGACTCTTAGATTAAAAAATTCATAAAAATTAATATCTTCACCATTTTACCCTTCTCTATGGAGCATTTGTATAAGTACATATTTCTATACTTTTTTGTGATTTTGTTTTTTTATGCACTTTGCCATCATTACTTGCTACAAACGTCAATCATTTATGGGTTTTGCTAACAATTGCTCTAAAGCCATTGTTTAAAAAACTATTCTCGTTGACTTTTTTCCCAAGTTCAAGATAATAAATTCTCTCTCAACTAATGAAAGAAACCCTTAACTAGTGCCCTAGGGCACTTGTTAGGTAAACCCTTAATATATAACCTCAAATTTGAGCTCCCAAACCCTTGGCCATCAGAGGGTTTAGACATAACTCTTAAACTAGGGAATGTTCAAACCTAAAATTCTTGAGCATTCAACCAAACAAGGGTTCAATTCCCAAGCCTTTAAACAAATAATCAATGTAAAGAGTGATGCACTTGTCACATTCTGGTTTAATCAATGTAATAATTATAATTATATATGTTAAAGTATGTTAAGAAGATTAGAAGAATATGAGAATGACAGAGATAAAAGTGACTATGACTAGAATGGTAAAAATTCACAATTTAAGAGTCAATTTTAAAAAGCCAATAAGTTTTAAAAGGAAAATTTAGATATATGAATCAAAATAGTCATCTCACTATTACAATGCTATTAGACACCATTCAGGATTATTTATACACTACAAATCAATGGAACTAATCATCTTTTAATGAAAATTTGCCTAATTGAATAAGAAGCCGGACCTACAAGTGATAAAAAAAAATCTTGTACCCAGATTTTGAATTTTCTGGATTTGAATTTAGATATATCTTGTGAGTACATTTTATAGAATAAGTTATATGCCTAGTCAAATAAGTTTTCTACTAATTGACCAAAATTTTTTTTTATTATTGGGAGTTAAATTTATAGATATTTGTAGATACAATATATGCCTAATTAACCAAACAAGTTGTAAGCCTTCCTTAGTTCCTTAAAGTGAAAAAATAATTCTTGTATCCAAACATGTTTTTTATTATCTCGATTTTAATCTAATGAATAAATTTTTATATATAACTGTATAATACGATATATGGCTAACCAAACAAGTTGTAAGCATTTCTTTAAGTTGTAAAACAATTCCTGTATCCAAACATGACTTTATTGTCCCATATTTGGATGACTAGTAATAGTGTTTTGTTGTACTTGTTTCAATGATGTTTCACGTGACTCAAGCATTTCAAAACGGATGCTACTTAATTTGACAATTGTGAACCGCGTGGGATATACTTTGTATAAGCAAGATAAATGCTCATCAATATCCTTATTTTCTTCATGTGATTCAAGAGTTTCAAAACGAATGGTAATTAATTTGACAACTGTGAACCGCGTGAACAGTTGTGAACCGCGTGAGATATGCTTTGTATAAACAAGATAAATGCTCATCATCCTTCTCTTCTTCACGTGACTCAAGCGTTTCAAAATAAATGGTCATTAATCTGACAATTGTGAACTGTGTGCACAACTATGAACCGTGTGAGATATCCTTTGCATAAGCAAGATAAATGCACATCATGAAACATATGCCAATTTGACAGTTGTGAAACCACGTGGGATATGCTTTGCATAAGCAAGATAAGTGCTCATCATCATTTTCTTCTTCATGTGACTCAAGCGTTTCAAAACGAATGCTAATTTGACAACTATGAAACCGCGTGGGATATTCTTTGCATAAGCAAGATAAATGTCAATGTTCCTTGTCGTCTTCATCTATAAATACCTCCTTATTCCATTCAGTCTTCATACAATCATATATACTTATAAAACATCCATCTACATCTTTCATACATAATTCTTATCACTTCAATCCCTCCTTAGGTTTCATTTCCTCTTGAGAAGTTCTAGCATCTTCTATTAATTACACATTCCAATTCTTCATGGTATGCCATTCTATTTGTAATTACAGAATATTCCACCTTGGGACACGTGGCACTAAGCTTCTAGAAGCCTAGCAGCAGGACACGGTAGCGGCACATGGCACCACTCACCTACTAGTTACGTGTCCCTTGCCCACGTCACTTCGCGAAACACCCACTTAACCAGACGTGGGAACTCCCTTTGCATCGTGGGGCGACCTACGCCCCACGAGATCATGGGTCGTGCACGACCTCCCCACACTCAGTATAAATGGACCCTCACCCCGGGGAGATACGCAATCTCAAGGACTATAGCATCTGATCTAAGATACCTCACATACTCCCAATGACTTGAGTATTCTCAGACACCTTGCATACATCCCCCGCAAACTTCGAGCTCCGCCGTAGGCTCCGACCAAACCGACCACTGGCAAGCTCACCTCCGCCTTGGAGTGTACCACCTATAGGGTTTCCAGCGGCCCTTAGAGACCTGAGCTCTCCCACACTAAGACAATCTCCTAAGTGCGGTTTCCCCGCCCGGAGTACCTTAGGCACGTCTTAGCCACCCAAGGCCCAATACAGGTAACTACCTTGCCTAACGGCTCCTATAGACGTCATCGTGACGAACTACGTGGACTTTGATCCCTTCCGAAGGGTACGTAGGCACCTAGGTGCATCACCTAAGGACAAGTCCCCCAAGGTTAAGACCCCCTACGGTCCTAATTGCAAATTACAATTGTCTGAACCAAAAAAGACAGTTACAGTGGTGCCCACCACGGTCTTCCTCAGACCGCAATGCTTTGCGCACTCTGCCGCTAAACGACACTTCTTTTTCGGGGAGTAGGAGTATACACCTAACACTCAGAAACCCGCATTTTTTATCTTGTTTACATGATATATTACACGATACACTACAGCATGACCGACTCGAACGCCCCTACAGCCACGACCGACGCAAGCGCTCTAACGCGCAGTACCAGGAACAGGCAGGGAACAACCGAAGCGATCACGACCGGAGCAGGCGATTCAAACACGACTCGGCCTCACAACGCCTCAATGATGTAGGTAGCCGTTGCAGAAACCGTGATCCCGAACTCGACGCCTGGAGAGGAAACTTATTCCCAACACCCTTATGGCATGCTGCATGTTCCTTGCCCCACAACCGGCAGTCAAGAAACAGCGGAGCCAACAAGGAAACTGCGAGACGAACAGCTCGCCTGCCTTGAGGCAGAAATAGCAGCCCTAGACCAATAGCAGTGGGAGGAGAATAGGACTTCGCCCAAGCAAACGCTGGTGCCCAACTACCGCTAGTGCCACACGGCGCGACGGCAGGGACCTCTAGCGACCCTACTAACCTACCCGTAATACAGTTCGGGACCTTACCGATGGAATTCGCGCGACTATAGCTAACAGCACCAGTGCCCCCAGCAGTGATCCCGCCTGGACCAGCAATGATCGCCGAACAAGCAGCGCGACCCGTTACGAGCTATCCACGACTGCCAGTCCCAAACTACCCTCCGGGATCCTACCTCCACATGCCATGGGCAGGAGCCTACAACCGGTACACTGTTTGCAGTGCAAATGCTTACAAGTGGCCCGGGTTTGACTTCTAGGGAAAGGGGAGACATCCGTTTACCCAACAAATCATGAACGAGCACGTACCCATGGGCTTCAAGATGCCTTCCACATAGAACCCTACGGCGGAGAAACCGATCCACGGGATCACCTGAACTCCTTCAACTCGGCTATGTCGATAATAGGTATGATTGACGGCCAACAGAGCCAAGTCTTCTCATCGACCCTGAAAGAGGCCGCCCTAAGGTAGTTTTCGCTGCTACCCACCAATTCAATCCACAGCATTGAACAATTGGTGTAAAACTTCCTTACGCAGTTCGCCAGTAGCAAGGAATACCAAAAGAACGAAGACTCCTTCATCGGTTTCCACCAAGAGGAAGGAGAAACCCTGCAAGCCTTTCTGGCCCGTTTCACCAAACTCTCGCTCCAAGTCCGAGGCCTCCACGACGCCGTCGCCATCTTTGACAAAAAACAAGGTCTTCGATGTTCTCAGTTCTATGGGGAACTCAACAGATGCCCCGTCTCCACCTTAAAGAAGTTGATGGACCGTGCGGAATGGTTCATCCAAGAGGAAAACACGTAAATCGCTAAAGACAAGATGAGAAAATTCCTGATAAGTAGGGCCGACATGGAACGAGCAGAAAAGAAGAATGAAAAAATGGCAACAGAAAGCCAAACTCCCAAGGAGAAAAACAACTAAAAACAGTCACCCCCTCGACCACGAACGCCTCCTAGAGGGCGGTTCACGAGCTACACTCCCCTCAACAAGTCCCACGTTGGGGTCCTGGAAGAGATTTATCACTCGGACATGCTCAGCTTCCCCCCTCAAGTCAAGAGACAAAAATCGGGAAAACCAGTAGAGAAGTCCAAGTATTGCCAGTTCCACAAGGATTACGGGCACAAAACTAACGACTGCATCCACCTAAAGGATCGGATTGAAGACCTAATCCGCAAAGGACAACACAATATATACATTAAGGACGAGAACAGAGCTAACGCAGAGTAGTCACGAGAGGCCAACGATCAGACACCTACTCGTGGGGTGATCAATGTCATTGCGGGCGGTCAGCAGAGAGGAACTTCCTCGTTGCCACAAAACAAGAAGAGGGTGGAACGCTCCATTCTCGCCCTCGACTACGCCCTAAAGCCCAAGCAGAGGAGCGAACCCAAAGGAGATCCCATCACATTCGAACTCACCAACCTAGAGGGACCAGTCCATGATGACCCCATGGTGGTAACCGCCATAACCGCCAACTACGAAGTTGAGAGAGTCTTGATCGACCAAGGGTCCTCGGCAGACGTCCTCTACTTCGACACTTTCAAGAAACTCGGGTTGAATGAGGCCAACATAAGGCCATTCCCTGGTACACTCATAGGTTTCTCAGGAGCCCAGGTTCTAGCTGAAGGGATCATCTCCGCTCGAACAACCTTGAGCACTCTACCAAAGGTCGCGAGCCTCGATGTGGACTTCATCATCGTCTCAGCACCATCAACATACAATGCAATCTTAGGGCGACCGTCCCTAGACAAACTCAGGGCTGTAGTATCCACCGCACAGTTGACAATGAAGTTCCCAACACCCCACGGTTTTGGAGAAATTATGGCGGACCAAAAACTAGCGCGAGCATGTTACGAAGCAAGCCTAACCAAGACCGTCAAAGTCGCCCGCCTTGGTCCCCGAGAAACACGTGAGGAACCCCCCGAGGGTAAAGAGTCAGGAGGAAAGAAGCTAGAGTCCGCTCGCCCAGACCAAACCTCTGCCTAAGCTCTAAACACACTTTGCGCTCTCACACCACCTTTCGGTCAAGTCACGCAAGTCTCTCTACTTCTAATTTAGGATTTACTTCGGCCTGCTAAGGCTCGCCTGACCTAGGCAACTTAAATGTAATCATTTTGCTTTCTTTCAGCCTGACTAAAGTTAGCCCGACTAAAGGCTGCACGAATGTAACCATTTTGTCTATTATTAATCGAAGTATTCCTTTCCGACAAGAGGCATTATTTCAAATTTGCAAAGTACTCGCATAAGTCCTACTAAAGGACAACGGGCCGAGCGCCCGCAGAAACGCTGAGTGCCTCAAAGGGCAAAGCTAAAATTCCCCCAGCAGCATGGTAAAAACCCCTCGGGAGCGAAAACGTAAAACGAACGTTCGGCTAAACCGCGCTACCAAATCGCATATAGACCGTCTTGATCACACGGTACTCATGCAACAAGCCTCTTTACCCAGACGTAAAGAGATAACAATGAAAAACAGAAACTGTACTCACACACAACTTTTTGCCCAGAAGTAAAAGAGAGACAGCAAAAACTCTTTAAATTCTCATTAAATGCCAAAAATGAGAGGGCGTCCGCCCATTACAAAGGGTAAACACCCTAGAAATACATAAACCTATTCTTGGGCATCCCTAAGATCTACAATGACGTTGGCCCCGTAGGTCCAACGTCACCAATTACCACTGGCGGCTCCTGCAGGTTCGCCTCAGCCAGTTGCTGAGAAGTAGCTCCAATCCTGGGAGCACGCCCGCCGACCACGACAAAGATACGCAAGGTTCAAGGGTGGATCCGCATCCGTCCGACCGCGAAGCTCACCATCAAAAAGCTCCAAAGAAGGATGCAGAGTAGCCACCCATTATGCCGAAAACCTCTCCCCACGGAGACGCTCAAGTTGCTCAACTGCCAGAAGCATGCCGTACATCCTCTGCGCCAGCAACTCTCCTTGGAGATCTGCAGCATCGTCAATCTTCTCTTTAGCCACCAGCCAGCCGGAAAGGTTCTTAGAAGCACGAGCCTCCACACTCCGCAAAGCTTCACAGAGGGAATGCAGCTCCTACCGGTGCCTCTCGGCATCCTCCCAGCGGATGACCAACTCCTTTCAGGTCTTCTCCAATTCTGAGCGAAGAAGCACAACCTCGGAAGGATGCCCAGCTTCAGCCCTAAGATGGGCCACCTCGTGAGCCAAGGACTTAACTTCACATCCTTGGCCCTCACACTCTAACTCCTTCGCGGACAGCTACTCACGCGCATCCGCCACCCTCTTCTTATAGTCCTCCAGAGCTTGGCTCCTGCGGTCGCGATATTAGAAGCCAGGTCCCTGTCAGCACGGGCTTCCTCCTGCAGGAGAACAAAAAGTCAAGACACAAAGGAGAACCTAAAATCACGCAAAGCGTCAGGGTCGATGAAGCTTACCCACATATTTCTCCCACACAAGGCCAACATGGTGGAAGTCAGCTAGCGCCTAAGCAACCCTGCCGAAGCCTCGAACAGCCAAATTTATGAGGGAAGTGTCCAGCATCCTAGCATCCCTCTCCCCCATCTCCACAGGAAAGCGCCTACGCAGGGCCACCAGTTCAAACGCAGGTCCTCCCTCGAGTGGCTTGACGGGTTCAGAAGGGCCGACGCTCGACCCCGAAATAACATCCTTTGTGGCAGCCGCCTGACTCACCACTACATTCCCTCTATCTGAGAGGGCGCCGGCCTCCATGGCCACATCACCAAACACTGCAACTCTGGCTGAAATCTCAACCACGTTCTCGCCCGCCAGAACCTGAGTCGCGGCAAAATCTCCATCAAGCTCCTCAACCGCCACCTTGGCCCTCTTAGCAGCAGGCTGATCGACCTAATCAACGGGGCTCAGGACGGGAGGACGAGTTGATAGACTCACCCTCATGGGTGACTGACGAACAGAAGCGGAAGTGGGAACAGAGGTAGGAACAGAGGCAGGAACAACGTCTCCTGCCGAAGCCTCCACCTGCAAACCCCCTGGTTAGAATTCTGTTTAATCGCCTACGAGGACAACTGCGGCTCCGCACCAAAAGGCCGTCTTTTAAACCCTCCTTCTCTGCTCTTAGGCAACGCCGCTGCAGAGGCTCCTTTCCTTTCCCTCTCCCGAGGTCCGATCACGCCGCCTCTTCCATCCTTCTTCCTCTTCTCCCGTTGAAGACCCTCCTGCCGGCGGTCTTTATCCGAAGACGGTAGAACGAGAAGCCGTCCTACCCTCCCACCTCCAGCAGGTATCACAGCAGGGACATCCACTACTGCCTTTGGAGAGAGACTCTACTGGCCGTATTTCTTCCCCCTACTCCGACCAGCGTCATGAGTACGGCTAAGATGAGGAGGGGGAGGAGAAGAAGAAGGGAGATCCTCTAAGTCAGTAAAGTCGAAGGGGTAAAAGCTATAGTCATTACCAGCAACCATGGCAAAAATACGAGAATCCCGGCAAAAGAGAGATGGCAGAGAAGAAGACAGGGGTGAGAAACAAGGCAAACAAAGCAAGATGGTAGAAAGACGGAGAAAAATGAAGATGCAAAACCATGAACTTTCAAACACTAGATAGTTATAGGGTACCCAGAGGCGCGACGATTCAAAAATCTTAGCCCCCTCGTTTCCCGCAACGGATAAAAATAATTATCCTTTACAACCAACCTAGGCTGCAATCACCCACTTCGACCAAACACGTGGAAAAGAAGAACGGTTCAGATTCATAGCCAGGGCAATAGGGATACAAAGACCGAAAAACCCTCGAAAACCCAAAAGTCACCCGAAGAAGCCAGGGGGTCTTTTCGGAAAACCCTCGGCCCAGGCTATTGATGGCTGCCCTCGAAAACGAACCCGCATTTAATGAAGGAGAAACGACGGCAAAACATCCGACGATCGTGGCATCTGCAGCGGTCCGCTCTTTCAAACATACAACCCTCAGCAAAACTTCTTGTCTAGTCACCAACCGTGGACGAGCTCGACCAGGGGAGAACACCTCGAAATGACCAAACGTCCACTGACCTTTGGATTTCTTCCGTTTATCCACAAAGGGTATCACGGGAAATTCTCCTCTGAGCAAAGATGACTCCTCCTCGGTAAGTCGCGTACTTTCTGCAGGGACGACTCGAAAACTTGATGAGGAAGTCAAGCAGCCAGCCATTCGAAACAAGACGCGTGTCCCCTTCAAATCGTCTCCCCTTCCACGGAACGAAATGAAGGACACTATTTCACGAGACGGACGATCAGCTTGAAGTAACCATGACCTCGCGCAGACGAGCCCTCCCATTTTCAACGAAAATTCCTAAGTAGCTTACAGATAAGAGAACTTAAGTCCACGGGCGCCCGAAATGAAGAACTTAAGTCCCCTTCCACGGAACGAAATGAAGGACACTATTACGGAATATTCCAACTTGGGACACGTGGCACTAAGCTTCTAGAAGCCTAGCAGCAGGACACGCTAGCGGCACGTGGCACCACTCATCTACTAGTTACGTGGCCCTTGCCCACGTCACTTTGCGGAACACCCACTTAACCAGATGTGGGAACTCCCTAAGCATCGTGGGGCAACCTACGCCCCACAAGATCGTGTTTTGAGCACGACCTCCCCACACTCAGTATAAATAGACCCTCACCTGGGGGACTAAGGAGAGACGCAATCTCAAGGACTACAGCACCTGATCTAAGATACCTCACATACTCCCAGTGACTTGAGTATTCTCAGACACCTTGCATACATCCCCCGCACGCTCCGAGCTCCGCTGTAGGCTCCGACCAAACCGGCCACCGACAAGCTCACCTCTGTCCTGGAGCGTACCACCTATAGGGCTTCTAGCAGCCCTCAAAAACCCGAGCTCTCCCACACCAAGGTAACCTCCTAAGAGCGGTTCGCCCGCCCAGAGTACCTTAAGCACGTCTTAGCCGCACTCGGCCTAGTACAGGTAACTACCTTGCCTAACGGCTCCTATAGACGTCATCATGACGAACTACATGGACTTTCATCCCTTCCGAATGGTACGTAGGCACCTAGGTAAATCACCTAAGGACAAGTCCCCCAAGCTTAAGACCCCCTGCGGTCCTAATTACAAATTACAATTGTCTGAACCAAAAACGACAATTACACTATTTTATTAGTTAATATGTTTTTCTCCATGTTTTACAAATACATATATATATATATATATATATATATATATATATATATATCACTTGTATAGGCTTAAAAGATTATATACATACATTGCAGGATGGATTAGAAGATGAATTATATTCTAAATTGACATTCAAGAATATCAGGAAATCACGATCGGTACTGATCGCACCCGTCACGAGGTTGACCAAATTAACCAAATTATAATGCAATATATCAACGCAATATAGCAACGCAATCCAGATCATATTCACTTACGGAGCCTTTATTTAAGATCATAAGCTAAACTAAGTGTCAAAATCATACAATTAAGAAATTAAAGCGATGTTTTGGATTTTTTTAGCTATCTACTAAATGAGAAATGCAATGAAAGTAAACTACAGAGAACCTAAAGTAATATAGGAGCTAATTAAAAATGCTCTTGAAAAATGGAATTATATAGGTTTTCTAATTCAAATTGATATGGGAGTTAGTTCATCATTAAGTCTTAAGGAAACACATCAAGTTAGCCACGGTTTTAATTGTGGCTAATCGAACCACACAACTGCATCATGGTAGAGGATCCTAACTCCCTTCCTTCTTTGTTTGGGGTTAGGTTAAGTGAGATTGGATTTTGGGTTTTTTCTTGGGCCTTGACTCTTGGAAATTTTATTTTGCATTGTTTCTATTTTTTTATGATAACTTACAATGTAAAACAAGTTCAATGTAAAAATAAGGCCAAATTACTCTTTTGATCCTCAACGTTTGCACGAAGTTTAATATTGGTCCTCAATGTTTCAAAAAGTTATTTTAGGTCCTCAACGTTTTATTTTGGGTCAAAATTTGTCCTCTAGCATAACATCTGTCTGGTTTTGCCATCAAATACTAACGTGGAAGGCTTATGTGGCACACCCTCTCTCCTACGTGTCATATTTAAATGACATGATACCCTCTCCCACTCAAACTCAGCAAAACGACGCCATTTTGATTCATTTAAATGTTCTGTTTTGAATCAAAACAGCGTCGTTTTACTGAGTTTGAGTGAGAGAGGGTGCCATGTCATTTAAATATGACACGTAGGAGAGAGGGTGTACCACATAAGCCTTCCACGTCAGTATTTAATGGCAAAACCAGACGGATGTTATGCTAGAGGACCAATTTTGACAAAAAAAAATGTTAAGGACCTAAAATAACTTTTTGAAACGTTGAGGACCAAAAGAGTAATTTGACCTAAAAATAATCTATCTCAAAAGTTATAATTAAAGACTAATCACAAAAGTATAATAATTTATGTCTTTTTATATTATTTTCATGCAATTACTCTTTAATCAAATTTATCATAATTAATGCAATTAAGTCCAATAAGAATCCTGAAAAATATTATATAAAATAGGGACTTATCAAATACTATTGTATTGAAAAGAGAATGGAGAAATATCACCCACCGAATATATATATATATATATATATATTTCTATATTTATATGGTTGTGGATCCTTCCATCAATGGTCTCCCAAAATAGCCATTTAATTAATTCAAAAAGAAAATAAAAAGATGACGTGAGAAAATAATGGGAGAGAGAAAATAGGAGAATAATTGTAGTGGTAATTTCATTTTTAAAAAATAATGATTGTTGTAGTTATCAAAGAAAATAAATTTTTAATCTTTAATTTATTATTTTACAATTAATAATAATTTATTTTATATTTTGTAAATTAAAAAAAAATTGACATATAGATACACGTGCATGTGAAGCCTCTAGTATATATATATATAACTTATTCATTGTCATGTCATTAATTCCAACCATTATGTTCCATAGCCAACAATATGCATAAGTACATGAAATACAATGTTGTTATCATGTTTTTACTCAAATCTTTTGTACGGTCAATGATAGATCAGAGGTTACTTTTTGGGAAGCATATCCTTTGTCATTTGAAAGTGGAAGTGCATAGTACAGTGTGTAAAAACGATACAATTTTCCTAAATTTTAATGAATTAAATCTTGTGAGCTTATTTGAGATATAATAGAAGTTGTATGAGAGAATGATGATATGTTTGTTTGTACTTTTGAAATATGTTAATTTTTAGACGACTTCTTTTCAAATGATAAAGGATATAGTAGAAAATATAAAATTTTATTAAGAGATTTTTTGTTCTAAAATATTGAGAGAATTATCAATTTGATCCCTGAACAATGCAGACTGTTCCAATTCAGTCTTTGAAAGATGAATGCCTAATTTAGTCATTGAAAGCTATTTTTTTGTCCCAATTTAGTCCTTTTAATTTTTTTAGCAGTGTATTTGTATCTTCTTTTAAGGTTGAAAAATTAATTTTAGCATGCCTGGTAATATTTGGGAGCGCCTTCCCTTACTACCATTTTTCAAAAATCAAATTAGATAAAATTAATTTTCGGTCCTTGAAAAATGGTAGTAAGGGAAGACGCTCCCAAGTACTACCGAACATGCAAAAATTAATTTTTGGTCCGTTTGGTCCTTAAAAGAAGCCACAAATACACAAATTAAAAAATAAAAAGACCTAATTGGGACAAAAAAACATATTTCAAAGATTTTTTTTTCATTAAATTCTATTATATCTTCAAATGAGCTCATTAATATTTTATTCATTAAATTTCAACAAAACAGCGTCATTTTCACACACCGCAATGTGCACTTCCACATACACACGGTAGAGGGTCCTCTTCTTACTTTATGCTATCTATATATTTATATATCTATCTATGTGTGTGTGTGTGTGTGTGTGTGTGTATAAAGTAACATACGTTAGCTCTTATTCTGCCACGACTCCTATAAAAAATGGTCTATAATCCTACACAAATTACTCTCAAATGCATCTCGGATACTCCCACACACGTATATATTGGCTGAGACTATTGCATTGATTGTATTTAAGGCTATTAATTACTCTGCATACTACTATAGTGTGTTTCCCATGAAAACAATCGTATAGATGATGTGGCACCTGATAACATCATTCCAAACATGAATCACTTAATTGTGATTAACTGTAGCCGAGTCATCCCTTTGGCTGCACCGGATTACAACCTTGATGGATGTTAATTTCTCCTGCAATAAAGACGATTGATTCCTAAACGGACGTTGGCTTAATGTGTGTGATACCCGAGAAAATTTTTCGAAGTTTAAAATAAAATAAAAGGGAAGGAAAAGAAGTAGAAAATAATTTTTAGGATGTAATTCAGGACTCGAGAAATTGGAAACCTGAATTTAATAGGGAAAAGGGATTAAATTAAAAATACATATTCATTATTCTTTATTTAATTATTAATTATTTTATTAATTAATTATATTACTTTTTATTAATTAATTATTTATTTATTTTTATTTAATTTCGGGTGGGGGTGCCGTGGGTTTTTAGAAAGAAAGAAATAAAATGAAAGAAGAAAGGAAAAAGGAAAAAGAGAGAGAGCTACAGGATCGAGAAGAAGAAAAGAAAGGAAGAGGGAGGAGAAAGAAGACGGGAAGGAGAGCGACGAAGCACGAGAGACGAAAGGAGGAGAAGCTCGCCGGAAAAGTTGGCCGAACGTAGCTAGCTTGAAGAGAGATCGAGACCAAGAGAGAGAGAGAAATCGAGAGGTAGAGAGAGAGAGGAAGCCGCCGAGAAGGAAGAGAAAGGGAGGAGGACAATTCGCTGAAAAACTCACCGGAGGAGAGCTAGTCGACGCTGGAAAAGCTCACCAAAGCTCGACTGCAACATCTTCCACACCTCCCACCGATCGAATCATGGTTGGTAACCCCAATTTCATTCTAAACCCTCAATTTCTCCATTTTTTGGGATTTCTTTGATTCACCTTCAATTGAGTTATTTCGAGGGTAAATTGAGACCTAGAAAGTGTTCTTCAACACTTAGTTGGGGTAAGAACCGTGGCTATAACGTCGAATTTAGCCGAATTCGAATTTGGAAGGATTTTGGGGTTGAAATTCTAATTATTCCTAAATTGGAGAAATTATTGATAATTAGGAATTGAGCTTGGATTTGAGTAAATAGGTTTGGATTGGTATTAATGAAATTATATTCTTGAAATATTAGCTGAAATAGACTCGTGAAGAGCTGGGCCGAGGTTACTAAGGTTGAACCCTGACGTTAAGGTGCCGGGTCCCTGCTCGGTCTGCCCAAATACACTTTAAGGGTGATGTTAAGGGCTGAAAACCTCTTCTTTTCAATCTTAAACACCCTAGAATAATTCGAAATATGCTATCAAGAATCAAGAACTATTTTAGGTACCTTCTAGTTTCTCAAGGATTGAAACTTGTGGAACAATAAAGTCCAAATTCTAAAATGGCAACTTTATTCCTTCGTAATTATTTGGAAACCTTAAGTAGGATAATTTAGGACCATAACGAGGTTTAA
This sequence comes from Senna tora, assembly GCA_014851425.1. Taxonomy (NCBI): domain Eukaryota; kingdom Viridiplantae; phylum Streptophyta; class Magnoliopsida; order Fabales; family Fabaceae; genus Senna; species Senna tora. The sequence goes on from CM026269.1 coordinate 14,383,058, forward strand.
TAACTCAAATCCAAGGCTCTATAATCACTTCAGATAAGTGATAGTTGTTACGAAACCAAGTGTCAAACACTTGAGACTCTCATGGAAGAGAGGGGAGACGGATAAGACCAAGAACTCGATTCTTGGCGACGTCTAGGTGCATTTTAGGCATGAGCATAACATACGCATATTAGTTGCATATAGTTAAGATTGTTAACCACGTGAATGCAATGTTAGGAAACCACAATTCGTCCAGAGCAGGAGTTACACGAGGAAAAGCACAAGGAAGTTGTTCAGGCGAGGGGTTTCCCATCCTTGCCCTATAGGATTGATTGAGGATGTGGATATGTGGTTAGGCTACTTGCCTATTTGTAAGAATTATTTAGTGGTTAACAGGCTATTGTTGTTCCTAAATTGTAATATATGAAAGTACTTGTATATGTGTGTTTGATTACAGGCAAAGAGGTACTGGAGGGTATCCATGTGATGACATGAGATGCACCGAACCGTACAAAGCAAGCGGGTAAGTTATTGATTGAGTCCAAGATTTGGTTTACCCTATTAATTAGAAACTCATTAAAGAAATCGTAAAGAATTTGTTTGTAAACGTCGACGTTTTATGGTAATCGAACTTAGGAAAGACCTTAGAGCTAGGTTATGATCTAATCGAGGGTTTGGGTACTAAATAAGGATTAAGAAGATCTCATAATTGATTAGTGAGTCATAGGGATGTTCAGACTACCTAGGTAAAGACAATTTAGGATAGTAATGGGTAGATAGAGTCAGAATCCCAGCTGAAAGCTCGGGAGGAGAAACAAGTCAGATAAAGTCGCCCGTGGAGGCTATTGCTCTAGCTTGTTCTAGGGCCAATTGATTTATTTGCCATGGAGGCCATTGCTCTAGCTTGTTCTAGGGCCAGTTGATTTAATTGCCCATGGAGGCCATTTTCCTAGCCTGGCACTAGGGTCAGTTAATGTTTAAAAGATTTGCCCCTTGAGGCCATTATCCATCGTGAGATACATGGACCAGTAGACTGATTTACAGCTTTCAGATAACATGTATAAAGTGTTTATTTTTCTTACGAGAAGCATGATAGAAGAGCATGATCCGTAGGTTTATCTTTGACTTTATGATATATTAATATTGCCTTATCGTAATATAACATTTGAGAAACTAGATTTCCATGCGCATGTGATTGTGGGTGTTTCCCTTTCCCTAGCTGTAGTGGTACCCGCCGCTACGTCGAGGATGGGAAGCTTCTCGCTGAGTCTGTTTGGCTCACTCCTCCTACTGCAATGTTTCAGATATAGGTATCAGGCAAGCATCGACGTCCGGACAGCGAAGCGAACATCAGACCAACTCTAACGGATTCGTTCACGTGGATGGACACAGTTTGAGTTATTTTGATTTTGTTGTTGTACATATTCTTAGGTTGTAAGTATTGCGTAAATATTTACAGCTTTTGTTGTACCTACTCTAGACTTGTCGGCTTCACATGTACTTAATGACAGGGTCCAGTTTAGGGATAAAACTCGGATCTATGTATGAGTATATAAACTGCTGCATGTGAATAGGATAGATCGTACGTATTGAGACGTACGATCAATATGATATGGATATATATATTACGTGTGATTGCGACATGTGAATAAGATAGATCGTACGTATTGAGACGTGCGGTCAATATGATATAGATATATACTATGTGTGTTGAGATATATCTCTATACTGGGCTGAAGCGGTATTGAGCGAACCGTGGATTGTAGGCTAAATAGGCCACCAGTGAGGTGTGGCCACTATTATGTTGTATATATTGATTGTATAGCAGGGTAGTTATAGTTATGTTTACATGGTAAGGCTTACGGGTTTAGAGGTAAAAATATATTCCCGTGCCTGTCACATACTCCCGGTTTGGGGTCGTGACAATGTGTCATAATAACCTACATATTTGAATTGCGAATACATCTCATTGGATAATTCTGCTCCGTGCTTTGACGCTCCACAATTGCGAACAAGATGCTCTATAAATTCAAGCCTTCGTATAAACTGGTCAACTTCTGCTCACACCCATGAGTCCATAACCCACATGTACACCAGAGCTTCACAATGTTGCTTTGGTACAGTGGCCAATGATTATCTTCAAATGAAATGGAGATATCCCGCTTCCACATGAGCAAGGTTTAGATGATATCGAGAGTGATTTTTGGCCATACATAAAAGGTAAGGGAGAGAATATATCCATGAAGGTGGATTTGTTTGGTATTTATGGACTTTTATATATTAAATAAAATATTGTATGTTAAATGCTATCATTAGAAAAGTGTCTGGCCCAAATTAAAAGTGATCTAATTTGGTTTAGTATTATTGGGTTTAAATAATGTGGTAAAGTATGGGCCTATATGTGTAGATACTCTCATATGATTTCTAATTTTATGATGGGCTAAATTAGAAATTGGGACCCCTAATCCAATTAGGATTCCAACTATATTAGGGTTATGGTCCCCAAATTATAAGTTTGATTCTTTTCTGTAATCCCATCACCGGAAAAGAGAGAAACCCTAGTCTCTTAAAATATGCTTACTATAATTTGAAAGACCTATAGCCGCAAGACAGAAGAACTCTTACGAATTCAGGTACGCTTCCGCTTCCGCTTTCAGATTTATTTTCTTGATGATTTGACATGATGAAACTGCATGTGGGTAAATTAAAGTTTTATGTATTCGGCAGATTTTCCCAACAATTGGCATCAGAGCAGGTTTCTTGTTGAATGATTAGGAATTAAAATTCTTAGATTATTATAAGTTACGAATAAAGAAATATTTTAGGCTTTTGGGTAAATCTATGGGACAATCATATTGCAGCAAATGGAAGGCGCGTTATACATTTTGCAGCAAACAAGATTTAAAATTTGCCGATGCTTAAAATTTTGGAATAAAAATAAATTGTAAATACATATGTGTTGCGGCAACAATGTAAACTGAGATTGGGATGGCAACAAATTGGTTTTGTGGTTTGGTTTATTGTGTGCGATGTGGCTAGCAATTGAAATATATGTATATATTAAATTATATTTAATATATTATTATTTAAGAATGAGATTTAAGTTAAGAATTTTAGTTTATATCTATTTTGTTTGGATATCCGTGCACCAAATCTAATTGGTTTAGTATTTGATTTAGGATTTATATATAGATATAATTGGAATATGGTTTTGAAAAATATATGGTTGAATTTTCCTTTTGGTAAATTAGGTGAGGAACACTGTCTTGCGCGCAACATCTAGTTTGTGGATCCAGTAAATTGAAATTTAGTATTTTGATTTTGCATATATGATGAATATTGTATATTATATCATATAATAAATGATTAAATAAAAGGTGTAACTGTCGTTTTTCGTTCAAACAATTGTAGTTTGCAATTGAGGACCGCAAGGGGTCTTAACCTTGGAAGACTTGTCCTTAGGTGATGCACCTAGATGGCTACATACCCTTCGGAAGGGATCAAAGTCCACGTAGTTCCTCATGATAAGGTCTATAGGAGCCGTTAGGCAAGGTGGTTACCTGTATTGGGCCATCTAGGCTAAGACATGCGTAAGGTACTCCGGTCGGCGCGAGCCGCTCTTAGGAGGTTGCCTTAGTGTGAGAGAGCTTGAGTCTTTGAGAGCTGCTGGGAGATTAGTTATAGGGATGCTCCGGGACGGAGATGTATCTGCCGGTGACCGGACATAGCAGTGTGCAAGGCAGAGCTTGGGATGTGTGAGGGATATTGGGCAAGAGGATGTCTGAGAGTGCTCCAAATGCTTTCTTGAATGGTTATGGGTAACGTTCCCCAGAGGTAATTTGGATGTCTCGGATCTTGTCCTTAAGTCCCCAGGGTGAGGGTCTATTTATACTAAGTGTGGGGAGGTCGTGCTCAACCCACGTTCTCGTGGGACGTGGCTCGTCCCACGACGCCCAGGGAGTCTCCACATCTCATTGAGTGGAAGTCCTCGTGGAAAGTTGTGGGCAAGGGCCACGTAAGTGGCAGGTGAGTGGTGCCACGTCTTGCTAGTGTGTGCTGCTGCTAGGCTTCTGGAAGCTTAGTGCCACGTGTCCCTAGGCAGAATATTCCATAGTTACATAAGTCCCCCAAGTGTACTAGTGTCGGGCGCCCATGGACTTAAGTTCTTTGTTACTAAGCTACTTAGGAGGGTGTCACGCATCTTGATTCGAGTGGCTAACTGCTTGACTTCCTCAGCAAGTTTTCGAGCCGTCTCTGCAGAAAGTATGCGGCTTACCGTGGAGGGGTCATCATTGCTCAGAGGAGAATTTCCCAGAATGCCCCTTGGGGTGTGTGGATGAAATTTAAGAGTCAGGGGCCTTTTGGTCATTGAAGGCGCTTTTGTCTGATTGGGGTCGTCCACAGCAAGTGACTGGCAAGGAGTTTTGCAGAGAACTTTTTGCTGAAGGAGCATGCCGCACCAGACGTCACGTGTCACAGTTAGATTTCATCCGCTGGCATTGAGTGCTTCGCCCCGTTTCGTCTTCATTTAATGCGGGTTCATTTCCGAGAGCTGCCATCATTAGCCTCGGTTGAGAATTTTCAACTAGGCCGTCACGTGTCTTCGAGCAACTTTTGAGTTTCCAGGGGCTTGTCAGTCTTTGTGCTTTCTTATTTCCGGACTATTGACCAAAGCTGCTCTTTCTCTCCACATGTTAGGCTGAGGTGGGCGGTTGCAGCTTAGGCTGTGTGCACTGGATAATTTTTTTTGTCCGTTGTGGGATACGAGGGGGGCAGAGATTTTCGAATCGTCGTGCCTTTGAGTTCCCTATAAATATCCAGTGTTTGAAAGTTTGTGGTTTTGCCTTCTTGCTGCCTTCCGTTGTCCTACCTTCTTGCCTTACTTTCTCTGATTCTTACCCCTCTATCCTTTTTTGCCCTATGTTTTTATCGAGATTTCGCCATGGTTGGTGATAATGATAGCTTTTATCCTTTCGATTTCACTGACTTGGAGGATCTCCCCTCTTCCTCTCCTCCTCCTCTTCCCCTTAGCCGTACTCGTGATGGTGGTCAGAGTAGGGGGAAGAAGTTTGGTCAGGATCTTTCTCCAGGGGCAGTTGCTGAAGCTTCCGTCTTCTAATAGAATCCATCGAAAATATGATCTCCAAGGTAAAAAAAGGAGGAAAGACGGGAAGGGTGACGGCGGTGGTCCCCGAGGAGGGGAGAGAAAAGAGGCTCCTGCGTCGACGGAGCCCAAAAGTAAAGAAGGAGGGTTCAAGAAACAACCTTCCGGCGTGGGATTGCGTCTACCGTCCCAGGTGGCCCAGCGAAGATCTGACCCGATGGATGCGTGGGCTGTGACTTTGGTGTAGGGTACTGTTCCTGCCTGTGTTCCTGTTTGTCAATCACCTATGAAGGTGGTTCTGTCTACCCGCTCTGAGGCTCCAAGTTCTGCTGGTAGGGTGAACGAGCCTGCTGCCAAGAAGGCCAAACGGTCGATCGAGGAGCCAGCTGATGATTCTCCTGCCATGGCTCAGGTTCCCGCAGATGAGCCCATGGCTGAGGCACTAGCTGAAGGTGCCAAGGCAGATGACGTGGCCGTGGAGGCCAGGGCCCTCTCTGACAGAGGGAATGTAGTGGTGAGTCAAATGACTGCCACAGGGGACGCTATCTCGGGGTCGGGCGTCGGCCCTTCTGAACCTGTCCAGCCGCTGGGGGTGGAGCCTTCCTTCGAGTTGGTGGCCTTAGGCAGGCGCTTTCCCGTGTAGATGGGAGAGAGGAATGCTAGGGGGTTAAACACCACCCACATGGATCTTGCTGTTCGGGGCTTTAGCAGAGTTGCCGAGGCGTTAGCTTACTTCGACCATGCTGGCATTGTGTGGGAGAAATGCGTGGTAAATTTCTCCACTCTGATGCTCTGCTATTTTGAGTTTCTTTTTTTTCCTGTGTACTGACTTGTTTTCTTGCAGGAGGAAGCCCGTCTCGTCAGGGGCCGGTTTTCTGATGTTTTAACTACTAGGGGCCAAGCTCTGAAGGCCTCTAAGAAAAGGTTGGTGGATGTGCGCGGGCGGTTTTCCGCAAAGGAATTGGAGTGTGAGGATCAGGGACGTGAGATAAAGTCCTTGACTCATGAGGTTGCTCGTCTTAGGGTCGGAGGCGAGCATCTTTCCGAGGTCAAGCTTTTGCGCTCAAAGTTGGAGAAGGCTCGCAAGGAGCTGGCCATCCATCGGGAGGATGCTGAGAAGCGTCGGCAGGAGTTGCATTCCCTTAGCGAGGCTTTGAGAGGTGCTAAAGCTCGCGCTAATGAGAACCTTTTCAACTGACTGGCGGCTGAAGAAAAAGTCGCCGACGTTGTTGGTCTCCAGGGAGAGTTGTTGGCGCAGATGATGTATGGCATGCTTCTAGCGGTCGAGCAACTCGAGCGTCTCTGCGGGGAGAGGTTTTCAGCTGAATGGGTAGCTTCTCTACACCCTTCTCTGGAGTTTTTTGATGGTGAGCTTCGCGGTCAGACGGAGACAGACTCTTCATTGAATCTTGCCTATCTTCGTCAGCTGGCCGACCGTCCGATGGGTCATTAGGTGCTTTCTCATATTGGCGGGCCTGCTCTTAGGATTGGAGCTACTTCTCAACAGCTGGTTGAGGCGATTAATTAGAAGCCGTTGGGGGGAGCTGGCAATGTTGAACCTGCGGGGGCCAAGGCCATTGTAGATCTTGGGGATGCCCGAGATTAGGTTTATGTAGGTTTTTGGGTGTTCAACCTTTGTAATAGGTGGACGCCTTTCTCATTTTTGATATTTAATGAGAACTTGAGTTTTACTGCCTCTCTTTTTAATTTTGGGCAAAAAGTTTGTGTGAGTACAGTTTCTCTTTTGTTGTTATCTCTTTACTTGTGGGTAAAAAGACTTTTTGCATGAGTACCATTTGATCAGGACGGTTTGTATGCAGTTGCTAGCATGGTTTTGTGTGAACGTTCATTTTGCGTTTTCGCACCCAAGGTGTTTTTACCGCGCTACTGGGGGAATGTTAGCTTGGCCTTAGAGGCGCTTTAGCATTTCTTTGGGGCGGTCGGCCTGTGGCAATTCCTTGGGACTTGCACGAGTACTTTGCAATTTTAAGTCATTCCTCTTTTTGGAAAGGAATACTTCGATTAATAATAAACAAAATGGTTACATTCGTGCAGCCTTAGTCGGGCTAGCCTTAGTCAGGCTTAAAGTAAACAAAATGATTACATTCGAGTAGCCTTGGTCAGGCGGGCCTTAGTCAGGCTGAAGTGAATCCTAAATTTGAAACAAAGAGATGTGTGTGACTTGACCGAAAGGTGGTCTGAGAGTGCAAAGTGTGCTTAGAGCTTAGGTGGAGGTTTGGTCCGGGCGGGCCGGTCGACTCCAGCTTCTTTCCTCCTGACTCTTTACCCTCGAGGGGTTCCTCGCGTGATTCTCAGGGACCAAGGCGAGCGACCTTGACGGTCTTGGTTAAGCTTGTTGTGTAGCATGCTCGCGCTAGTTTCTGGTCCGCCATGATTTCTCCAACCCCGTGGGGTGTTGGGAATTTCATCGTGAGCTACGCGGTGGACACTACAGCTCTGAGCTTGTTTAGGGACGGTCGCCTAGGAAGGCGTTGTATGCCGAGGGTGCTGAGACGATGATGAAGTCTACATCAACGCTCGCGACTTTTGATAAGGTGCCCATGGTTGTTTAGGCAGTAATGATTACTTCTGCGAGGGAATGACCTTATGCTAGCCTCGTTCAACCCGAGTTTTTTGAAGGTGTCAAAGTAAAGGACGTCTACCGAGGATCCTTGGTCGATTAGGACTCTTTTGACCTCGTAGTTAGCAATTACTGCGGTTACCACCATGGGGTCGTCGTGGACTGGTCCCTCTAGGTTGGTAAGGTTGAACGTGATGGGGTCTCCTTTAGACTCGCTTTTCTTTTTGTGTTTTAGGGCATAGTCGAGGGCGAGTTTGGAGTGTTCCACCCTTTTCTTGTTCTATGCTAACGAGGAAGTTCCTCTCTGCAGACCGCCTGCGGTGAAATTGATGACTCCGCGAGTTGGTGTTTGATCGTTGACCTCTCGTGAGTGTTCCATGTTAGCTCTGCTCTCCTCTTTTATGTACCTGTCGAGCTGCCCTTTTCGGATTAGGTCTTCGATCTGATCCCTTAGGTGGATGCATTCGTTCGTTTCGTGCTCGTAATCCTTGTGAAATTGGCAGTACTTGGACTTGTCTATTGGCTTTCCCGTCTTTCGCCTCTTAATCTGAGAAGGAAAGATGAGCATGTCCGAGTGATAGATTTCTTCGAGGAATCTGACGTGGGATTTGTTGAGGGGAGTTTAGCTTGTGAACCGCCCTCTTGGAGGGGTTCGTGGTCCAGGGGGCGAAATCACTCGGCGCGCTCCATCAGCTCCTGTAAGGTGGACACGGGGCATCTGTTGAGTTCTCCATAGAACTGCGAACAACGGAGACCCTGTTTGATGAAAAAGATCGTGACGGTGTGCCGTGCAGTGCAGTGGTAATTGGACGCCTGTGCTTGCTTGGGCGAGGTTCATGTTCTCTTCCCATTGTTGTTGACGTAGGGCCGCTATTTCTGCCTTAAGGCGGGTGAGCTCTACCTCCCGCGGGGTCCTTGTCGACTCTGTCGCATGCTTCCTCTCTGGGTGCTGGGTTCTGGACCACAGTCTCTGCGACGGCTACCTGAGTTACTGAGGTGCTCTGGGGCTGAGTTGTTCTCGAACTGCCTATCTCGGTTGTGACCGTTTCTGCTATTCCCTGCCTGATCCTTGTGTTGCGTCTTGGGGCGCTTGCGTTGGTCGTGACAGTGGGGGCGTTTGAGTCGATCATCTTCTAGTATCTCCTGAATTGAAAAAGTAAGAAACATAGGTTTCTGAGTGTTAGGTGGATACTCCTACTCCCCGTAAAAGAAATGCCGTTCAGCGACAGAGTGCGCAAGGCATTGTGGTCTAAGAAAGACCGCGGTGGGCGCCACTGTAACTGTCTTTTTGGTTCAGACAATTGTAGTTTGCAATTGAGGACCGCAAGGGGTCTTAACCTTGGGGGACTTGTCCTTAGGTGATGCACCTGGGTGCCTACGTACCCTTTGGAAGGGATCAAAGTCCACGTAGTTCGTCATGATGACGTCTATAGGAGCTGTTAGGCAAGGTGGTTACCTGTATTGGGCCGTGTGCGGCTAAGAGGTGCGTAAGGTAGTCGGGGCGGGTGAGCCGCTCTTAGGAGGTTGCCTTAGTGTGAGAGAGCTTGAGTCTCTGAGAGCTGCTGGGAGCTTAGTTGTGGGGATGCTACGGGACGGAGATGTATTTGCCGGTGATTAGACCTGGCGGTGTGCAAGGCAGAGCTTGGGATGTGTGAGGGATATTAGGCAAGAGGATGTCTGAGAGTGCTCAGAATGCTTGCTTGAATGGTTATGGGTAACGTTCTCCAGAGGTACTTTGGATGTCTGGGATCTTGTCCTTAAGTCCCCCGAGTGAGGGTCTATTTATACTAAGTGTAGGGACGTCGTGCTTGACCCACGTTCTTGTGGGACGTGGGTCGTCCCATGATGCCCAGGGTGTCTCCACGTCTCATTGAGTGGGAGTCCTCGCGGAAAGATTTGGGCAAGGGCCACGTAAGTGGCAAGTGAGTGGTGCCACGTGTTGCCAGCGTGTGCTGCCGCTAGGCTTCTAGAAGCTTAGTGCCACGTGTCCCTAGGCAGAATATTTCGTAGTTACAAAAGGGTTCAATTTATATATGGATTTTGTATGAAATTTGGAGGTTTTTCCTTTATTGTGCTACAAATATATAAACTTGGACCTTTTGATAAATTTTTGAGTTTTATGATTTCAGAAAATTTATATATTTGTTTGTTACAATTATAAATTAAGGTTTTGTACTATTATGGTTTGTAATGATGTGCTGCAAATTTAAGAATATTTTGGGAATATAAATTTGGATATTGGTATATTAACATATATTTTAGGATTAATTAATTGAAGCATCATGTCACCAAAGTGATCTCTGCTATGGAAATTAATTTGTATTAAAGTATAAAAAGTTCATTGTATGTATTTTATATGAATATTGATTGGCCTAAAGGAAAGTCTTTATCTAATATAATTGCATATACACTTGTGGTAATAAATACGTGATAATTATTTGGCTTTACATATGAGCAATAAATCGGCCTAAAGGAAGATTTATTGTTTGATATGTTACTTTATGATCAGTATTTGATTACTGCGCCAAGATGTCACTTACAAGTTATATTTTGTCCAAAGATGAAATACTAATGGAGAGCCCGATATCTTGAGATAGGGTTTACCTTTATTCAAATTTATTATTTCACATTGAGTTTATTTTAGTACTTCTGCAAGCATTTTATTTGTTTTGTTGTTATTTAGTTTCAGCTTTAGCATAAAACATAACTGCCAAACATTAAGTATAGTTTTATGATAAATGGCACAAATTTAAGGCATGGTAAGACAGTTTTTATCACTCTCGGAGCCATGGACCTAGACTATGCATTGAGAGTTTCTCAAACCCACTTATCTCACTTATCAGAGTACCTCGCATAAAAGGAGGAAGATGGAAAAGTGGAAAAATTCCAATTGCATAAGTTTAAAGATAATCAAGTGTGTCATTCCAGAAGCTTTTAGGGGCATTATGTCCTGTCAAGTAGACATGACCAAATATTTCCTTAAGACTTTTGATGTATAGTCTTTTAAACAGAATTAAATTCTTATTTCAACATTGGACAAGTTTGGTTGTTAATGTTCATGTGGAAAAAAATAATTTAGTCTCTTTCAATATATATATATATATTCTGATTTTTGTTGAGATACAATAATCTTTATTTTCTTGACACTATTGCATCATTTAAAGGTTCTATATATACATGTCAATGTATAATAGGGGGAAAATACCAATGTTTTTAAAACCGGACCGGTCATTGAACCAGTCGAGACACTGGTTCACAGTTCAATGGTCCAACCGTGGTCGAACCGGTGGCATTTAAAATATGTATTCTTAATTAAATGTACTAAAATATATCATAAAAAATTATATACTTCATAATTATATGTTTCCATCTCGATCTAAACATGATAAGAAATAGAACAAGTTTCAAATTACCATAATATCATATTAAACTCTTTAAATAAGTTCAAGGATCAACATATTTAAGTTTCAAGTCTTATCACAAACCAAACAATAAATATTGAAATAGAACAATCCTTACAACTGCAAGTCACAACAAATTCTCAATAAATACTAAATCATAAACAACAACAATTTTTTTTTAAAGGAAAAACCGGTCAAACCGTCTAAACGGTGGTTTAGACGGTTCTTGACCGATTTTTCCGGTTATTGACCGGTTTTATATCTGACCAGTTTTTTGGTTATTCTGGACCGGACTGGCAGCCATTTTACCGATTTTTCGGTCTGACCGGCCGGTCCGGTCCGGTTCTGAGAACAGTGGAAAATACAAATTAACCAATAAGAATTCAGCTTTATTATGACATAAGAGATTAGGTTATATCTCGGAAAGAAGAAATGAGATACTTGTGTCCAATGGTATTAAGAACCGCAGTATACATACTCAACAAAGTTCCAACTAAGGCAATTGAAGCCTAGTCTAAAGTGTTTTCATATGGAGATGTCCAATTGAGGCAAGGCCTTATAGGCAAAATGAAAGTGGACTATAGAACTGTCAGTTGCTAAATTTTGGATACTCTGAAAGATCCAGGGGTTACAAATTTTATGATGCCATGATTAAGTCTATAATCGAGACGAATAATGTTCGGTTCTTTGAGGATGTTGAGTTTGCTTGGGGATAGGGTTAAGGAATTTGTCTTGAAAGGGAATATGTTAATATTCCTTTAATTGCTATTGAGAATGATCAGAAAAAAGGATTAATATACCTGTCATTGTTCAAGAAGCAACTTTGGACCGAGACAATGTCATTAGCCTTCTCGATCTAGTTTAAGAAGGTGTTCCAAAAGAACAAACTTTACAACCTCAAGAACCATTGCCATTAAGAAGATCAACTATAGAAAGGAGAAGTACAATGTCATATGATTATATTGTATTTCTTTAAGAACATGATGCTAACATTGGAGTGATGGGAAATGACCCGGTCAATTTCCGTCAAGCCATGGAAAGTTTTAACACTCAAAAGTGGATTGATTAATGATGTGGATAAAAAGATAAAGTGTATGAAAAATAATGATGTGTAGGATGTTGCCCCATTGTTTCAAGGTGCGAATCTCATTGGTTGTAAATGGAAATTTAAAACTAAGAGAGATTCGAAAGGCGATGTGGAAAGGTACAAAAACACGTCTTATCGCTAAAGTCTTTACACATAAAGAATGCATCAATTATAAAGAGATCTTTCCAGTTTCATTAAAAAGAGTCTTTCAGAATCATAATGGCATTAGTAGTACATTTTGAAGATGAGTTACATCAGGTGGATGTTAAAATAGTGTTTCTCAATGGTGACATTGATGAAACAACATATATTGTGCAACTAGAAAACTATGTATCTGATGATACAAAGTTAATCGTTTGCAAATTAAAGAAATCCATCTATGAACTTAAGCAGGTGTCTCGTTAATTGTATTGCAAATTTCACAAAGTTATTACCTCGTTCGATTTTGAGGTGAATTTGGTTTATCATTGTAAACACCATAAGTTCAGTGGGAGTAAGCATATATTTTTATGTACATCGATATATAGTTATGTTGCATGAAACCAAGAACTTTCTAGTAAAGAGCATTGAGATGAAAGATATTGGTGATGCAACATTTGAATTTGGAATCTAAATACATCGGGATTACTCTCGAGGTATTCATGGATTGTTACAGAAGACATATATATCGAAAAGGTTTCCAAGAATTTTGGTATGCATAATTGCAAACTAGGTAATGTCCCTATGGATAAAGGAGACAAGTTGAGTCTTAATCTATGCCCCAAAATAGGGACATACAAAAGATTCCTCAAGCTTTTAGCAGGAGGGGGTCTAATGTATGCACAATTTTGTATGCAACCAAAATCGCATCTATTGTTGGCATGTTAGGAAGTTATTTAAGCAATTCGGGTATGGGTCATTATAAAGCAGCCTACTGATCCATATGGTATTTGTAGTGAACAAAGCATCACATGCTCACATACAGAAGATCTGATAAGTCAAAGAGTATTGGATATTTAGACTCAGACATTGTGGGATGCCAAGATAGTATGAAATCTACTTTGGGCTATATTTATCTACTGGTTGGAGAAGCAGTGTCTTTAAAGAGTGCTAAATAGACACTTGTAACTCCCTCCACAATAGCAGCTAAGTTGATAGCGTCTTATGAGGCATCTAATTATGGAATATAACTACGAAAGTTTGTCACTGGGCTACTAATTCTGGATGGAATTAAAAGACCACTTAGGACTTAGGACATTTGGTGACAATAGACAGTAGTCTTGTATTTCAATAACAATAGGAGCTTAACAAAGTCTAAACACATATATATAAAGTTCCTAGTTGTTAAAGAAAGAGTTCAAAGTGGACAGCTGTCTAAAAGGCATATTAGGACAAACTCCATGATTGCGGATCCGATTACTAAGGAACTATAACACCAAAGGTCTTTCATGAGCATACTGCTCATATGGGTGTTATGTCAATTAAAGATATTCAGTTTCAGTGGGAGTTTGTAATTATGCTTTTCGTTTATAGACATGATTTTCAGTTATTTCGGTTTATGGACATTTTGAGGTTCTGTAGAAATAAAGTTTATTTTGGATTATTCACACTTTGATTTTGGTATGGTTTGATAAGGTTTAAGGTGGACCAGTTGGAAAATAGACATGTATAGATTACACTGCATGTAATTTTCCATGCTACACATCCATACTTGATCTATGTCATTTGATTATGTTGATATACGTGATCAGGGAGGGCTTACTTACGATATATGTGACAAAAGTCAGTTTGGTTCTATGTTGGCATAATTGATGGACGAGATTGTTTGGAATACTTTTGATTATGATAGCAAAAGCTTGAGCTCATAAGGTTATAATGTGACATACAATTATAAAGTAATATTTATATATATAGTCCAAGTAGGAGATTGTTAGGTATTTATGGACTTATATATATTAAATAAAATATTGTATGTTAAATGCTATCATTAGAAAAGTGTCTGGCCCAAATTAAAATTGATCTAATTTGGTTAAGTATTATTAAGCTTAAATAATGTGGTAAAGTATGGGCCTATATGTGTAGATACTCTCATATGATTTCTAGTTTTATGATGGGCTAAATTAGAAATTAGGACTCCTAATCCAATTAGGAGTCCAACTTTATTAGGGTTATGGTCCCCAAATTATAAGTGTGATTCTTTCCTGTAATCCCATCACCGGAAAAGAGAGAAACCCTAGTCTCTTAAAATAATGCTTACTAATTTGGAAGACCTATAGCTGCAAGACAGAAGAACTCTTATGAATTCAGGTACGCTTCTGCTTCCGCTTTCAGATTTATTTTCTTGATGATTTGACATGATGAAACTGCATGTGAGTAAATTAAAGTTTTATGTATTCGGCGGATTTTCCCAATAGGGTTAGCATTTATGGATCACACAAAACATTGGTTTATATATAGTATTTGTATTTGACCCTTCTTTCTCAAATTTCTTCTCTCTTCTTCAGAATGTTTTTTCAGGTTATTTGACCCTGCTATGGTGGTTGAACTTGAAGTTAATCCCAATTTGAATCACGTTATTTCAGGTTTTTTTTTGTGCACTATTTTCTTGCGTTTACACTTTTCACTGTTTTATAGTGAATATTATGTTTGAATAAGTAAATCTTCCTTCTCTAATCTACATATATACTACTCTCTCTAAAATTCTTCTACCAACTTTTAATGTTGACCCAATCTTTTATATAGTAAAGTAAGACAACTCACACTCATGGGATACCCTGTTTAGTATTGCCTCTATTCACATCACATACAACCTTCAGTTCAGCCCCTCATTGCGAGGGACACAACCTTACCTGCATTTCAACTTATTATAAGCAACACAAAGTTTTTTATCAAAGTTCCGGCCATCACTTTCTACCATTTAACAATCTTCTGGTTATGATAGTTTTACGTGTATCATGTGTGTTTTTGCTCACGTTTTTTCAAGGGATCGTTTAACTTTGACATATACCCTAAGAGATATGAGAACTATTTAATGTTTTGTATTTCCACTTTACTCCTATCTATTCTGCACAATTAATAAGTTATTATCTCTTGATAAATTCTTCTATAATGTCAAGAGATCTGCATATATGACATAAGTACATAACCACTGAAAAATAAAGATTCAACCAAAAATTTAATCTTCATAAACCATCAATCCCATGATTTTCACTCTATATCACAGTTCACACACACTACCTGAAGCATTTTTTCTTTGCCAGAACTTCAAAACTTGAATGGCCAATTTTTTTTTTATCGAAACTTCAATGGAAACAGATTTCCAATTTTTTATTTTTTTATTTTAATTAAGTTAGTATGATTAATTACAAATATATATATTTGATATTATGAATGATTAAGATTATTTATTAATTACCAAGTGTTTATATTATTGTCAAATTTCAAAATGTGATTTAGTATTTGAATAGGACATAAATTACAGGACAAAATAAATCAAGATACTAAAAGAATTTCAAACATTTATTTGGTATTTCAATATATTTTTTTGCCCTGATTGGTGTTTTAACTTTTAATATTAAAGTTAACATATTAGACGTGTTAGTTATTGTAACTACGGAATATTCTACCTAGGGACACGTGGCACTAAACTTCTAGAAGCCTAGCGGCAGCACACGCTAGCGACACGTGGTATCACTCACCTACCACTTACGTAGCCCTTGGCCACATCTTTCCACGAGGGCTCCCGTCCAGGAGACGTAGAGACCTGTTGAACATCGTGGGACGACCCATGTCCCACGAGAACGTGGGTCGAGCACGTCCTCCTTACACTTAGTATAAATAGACCCTCACCCGGGGGACTAAAGGAAGAAGATCCAAGACATCCGAAGTACCTCTGGAGAACGTTATCCGTAAGCATCCAGACAAGCATTCTGAGCACTCTCAGAGATCCTCTTGCCCAATATCCATCACGTATCTTGAACTCTGCCTTACGCACCGCGAGGTCCTGCCACCGGCAGACTCATCTCCGTCCCAGAGCATCCCACCAACAGAGATCCCAACAGCTCTCAGAAACTCAAGCTCTCTCATACTCTAAGGCAACCTCATAACAGCGGCCCGCCCGCCCGGAGTACCTTAAGCACGTCTTAGCCGCACACGGCCCAATACAGGTAGCCACCTTGCCTAACGGCTCCTATAGACGTCAACATGACAAACTAGGTGGACTTTGATCCCTTCCCAAGGGTACGTACGCATCTAGGTTCCTCACCTAAGGACAAGTCCCCCAAGGTTACGACCCCTTGCGATCCTTAAATGCAAATAACAATTGTCCGAACCAAAAACAACAGTTATAGTTATTATATTTATGATCAATTCTTTATTTGTAACAATTAATTAATTTGAATAAAGTAATAATTTGTCACGACCCCAAATCGGGATTACGTGACTAGCACGGGAATAAATTTTTACCTCTAAACCCGTAAGCCTTACCCTGTAAACATACCTATAACTACCCCGCTATACAAACAATATATTTAATCATAATAGTGGCCACACCTCACTGGTGGCCTAATTAACCTACAACCCACGGTTCGCTCAAGACCGCTTCAGCTCAACCCAGTGTATAGATATATATATCAGCACTGATATTTTAAATATTCATATCATATTGACCGTACGTCTCAATACGTACGATCTATCCTATTCACATGCAGCAAGCACACATAATATATATCCATACCATATTGACCGTACGCCTCAATGCGTACGATCTATCCTATTCACATGCAGCAGTTTATATACTCATACATATATCCTAGTTTATCCCCAAGCTGGACCCTGTCTTTAAATACATGTGAAGCCTACAAGTCTAGAGTAGGTACATATTGAAAGCTGTAAAAATATATACACAACCCTTACAACTTATAATATGTACAACCAAAAGAGTCAAAATAACAAAAAGGTGTCCACCCACGCGAACTAGTGCGTAAAGGATGGTTTGATGTCCGTATCACTGTCCGGACGTCGATGCTTGCCCGATACCTGCATCTGAAACATTGATGCAGTGGGAGTGAGTCAAACAGACTTAGTGAGAAGCTTCCCTTTCTCGGTGTAGCGGTGGGTACCACTACAGTTGGGAAAAGGGAAACACCCACAATCACATACGCATAAAAATCTAGTTTATCAAATGTTATATTACGATCAGACAATATTAATATAACATAAAATCAAAGATAAACCTACGGATCATACTCCTCTATCATGCTTTTCATAAACAAGCAATCACTTTTAACATGTCATCTAAAAACTACAAATCATTCAACTGGTCCATGCATCTCACAATGGACAATGGCCTTAATGGGCAAGTCTTTTAATCTTTAACTGACCCTAGTGCCAGGCTAGGGCAATGGCCTCAAAGGGCAATTTCTTTTAATCTTTAACTGACCCTAGTGCCAAGCTAGGGCAATGGCCTCAACGAGCAAATTCTTTTAATTTTAACTAACCCTAGTGCCAGGCTAGGGCAATGGCCTCAACGGGCAAATTCTTTTATCTGATTTGTTTCTCCTCTCGAGCTTTCAGTTGGGATTCTAACTCTATCTACCCATTACTATCCTAACTTGACTTTACCTAGGTAGAGTGAACATCCCTATGACTCACTAATCAATTTTGAGATCTTCTTAATCCTTATTTAATACCCAAACCCTTGATTAGATCATAACCTAGCTCTAAGGTCTTCCCTAAGTTCGATTACCATACAACGTCGAAGTTTACTAACAAATTCTATACGATTTCTTTAATGAGATTCTAATTAATAGGGTAAACCAAACCTTGGACTCAATCAATAACTTACCCCCTTGCTTGTAGTGTTCGGTGTATCTCATGTCATCACATGGATACCCTCCAGTACCGCTTTGCCTGTAATCAAACACACATATGCAAATACTTTTATATATAACAGTTTAAAAACAACAATAGCATGTTAACCACTAAATAATTCCTACAAATAGGCAAGTAGGCAAACCACATATCCACATCCTCAATCAACCCTATAGGGCAAGGATGGGAAACCCCTCACCTGGACGGCTTCTTTGTGCCTGTCCTGGAGTAACTCCCGCTCCGGACAAGTCGTGGTTTCCTAACGAACGCATTCATGTGGTTAACATCTCAAACTATGACATGCTCGTGCCTAAAAATGCATCTAGACGTCGCCAAGAACCGAGTCCTTGGTCTTATCTGTGTTCCCTCTCTTCTATGAGAGTCTCAAGTGCCTCGCACTTGGTTTCGTACAACTATTGCTCTCCTTGAATCGCTTTTGGAGCCTTGGCTTTGAATTACTAAACCTCAATGTGCTTCTAAGCTATCCTACTTAAGATTTCCTAATGACTGTGTAGAAGGAGATTAGAAATTCAAGAAGTTGGACTTAGCTTATTCCGCAAGTTTCTATTCTTGATGAACAAGAGGCATTTGAAATGATTTTGATTCTTAAAAACATGGTTGGAAGTGTCCAAAGATATATATGATTGAAAATAAGAGGTTCAGATGTCCCGATTCGTCAATAAAATAGGATTGGGGCTCGCCGGGCAGAGACCTGGCGCTGCTGCCCAAGCAGCCCTTGGCCACTCTAGAGCTGGCGGTGCGTGACCGCGCCAGCTCGCAGCACAGTAGTTTTTCTGCTGTGCTGTGGGCTGGTTTGGGCTCCTTCCGGCCCCCTTCCAACCCCGGCTTTGACTCCGCTCCTCACGGGTTTTGTTCACCTACATTCCAACAACATAAATCCAATCCTAACTACTCAAATCAAAGCCCGATTCCGAATTTATCAACGAATCCACGAATTGGGAATATTTAGAATTTTCAACCCCAAACCCTTCAAAATTCGTATTCGGCTAAACCCGAGGGTATAGTCTCGATTCTTACCCTAACTAAGTGTTCAAGAACACTTCCTAGCTCTCAATCTACCCTCGAAACAATCCAATCGAAGGTGGATCGAAGAAATCCCTAAAAATGGAGAAATTGAGGGTTTCGAATGAAATTGGGGTTACCAACCTTTGATTCGATTGGTGGAAGGTGTAGGAGACGTCGTACCCGAGCTCCGGTGACTTTTTCCAGCGTCGGCTAGCTCTCCCCGGTCACTTTTCCGGCGAAACCCACCTCTTCTTCTTCATCCTTCTTCACTCCATTTCTCCCTCTCTCTCTTCTTTCTCTCTCTCGGTTCGTCCCTCTCTTTCTCTTCTTCTTTCCTTTCTTATGCCTTTTCTTTTTCTTTCTTTTATTTACACCCCACAGTTCCAACCCCAACAAAAATAAAAAATTAAAATGAATAAATTAAATAGATAATTAACTAAAAAAATAACTAATAATTTATAATTAAACTAAAATAATAACTAATATGTCTTTTTTAATTTAATCCCTTTACCTATTTAATTCAGGTTTCCAATTCCTTAGGTCCTGAATTAAATCCCAAAATTATTTTCTACTTCTTTTCGTTCCCTTTTATTTTGTTTTAAACTTCGAAAAATTTCTCAGGTATTACATAATTAATACTATACATTTTAATTTTTACATAAAGTTAACATATAATTGATATTATGTGTAACTACGGAATATTCCACCTTGGGACACGTGGCACTGACTTTCTAGAAGCCCGGCCTCAGCACTCGCTAGAGATACGTGGCACCACTCAGCCGCTAGTTACGTGGCCCTTACCCACGTCACCTCACGGAGCATCTCCATAACCGGACGTGGGAACTCCACAAGCCTCGTGGCACGACCCACGTCCCACGAGATCGTGGGTCGACCACAACCTCCCCACGCTGAGTATAAATAGACCCTCACTCGGGGGACTAGATATATGCAACTTGAAGGATTACAACACCTAACCTACGATATCTCACACATACTCTCGGTAACCTAAGCACCCTCAGATACCTCACGCAATCCCTCTACACATTACGAGCTCCGCCGTAGACACCTAAGCTCTCTCCCTCTAAGGCAACCTCCTAAGAGCGGCTCGCCCACCCGGAGTACCTTAGGCACGTCTTAGCCGCACATGGCCCAATACAGGTAACCACCATGCCTAACGGCTCCTATAGACGTCAGCATGACGAACTACGTGGACTTTGATCCCTCCCGAAGGGTACGTAGGCACCTAGGTGCATCACCTAAGGACAAGTCCCCCAAGGTTAAGACCCCTTGCGGTCCTAATTACGAATCACAATTGTCTGAGCCAAAAACAACAGTAACATTGGCACCCACTGCGGTATTATTCAGACCGCAATGCCTTGCGCACTCTGCCGCTAAACGGCAATCCTTTTTCGGGGAGTAGGAGTATATACCCAACACTCAGAAACCCGTATTTGTTTTCATCTTGTATACAGGATACAGAGGATGTAATACATCATGACTGACTCGAACGTCCCCGCGACCATGACCGACGCTAGCGCTCTAATGCGCAGCAAGAGGAACCGACAGGGAATGGCCGAAGCGGTCACAACTGAGGCAGGCAGACCAAGCGTAACCCAGCCTCGAAGCTCCTCAATGACGTAGGTAGCCGTCGTGGAAACTGTGGTCCAGAACCCGACACCTAGAGAGGAAACTTACCCTCAACACCCGTAAGGCATGTCACATGTCCCTTGCCCCACAACCGGTGGTCAGGAGATGACAGTGCTAGCAAGGAACCCGCGGGACACTGATATCGCCCGCCTCTAGGCAGAGGTAGTGGGTCTACATGAACAGCAATGGGAAGAGGACAGGAACCTCGCCCCAGCAAATGCGAGCACCCAATTACCACTAATGCCACACGGCGCGACGACAGGGACCTCCAGCGACCCTACCAGCCTGCCCGCAATTCAGTTCGCGAATTTACCAATGGACTTCGCGCGATTATCACTGACAGCACCAGTACCTCCAGCAGTGATCCCACCGGGACCAACCATGGTTGTCGGACAAGCAGCGTGACCTGTCACGAGCTATCCATGACCACCAGTCCTAAACTATCCCCCGAGATCCTACCTCCACATGCCATGGGCAGCAGCCTACAACCCGTACGCCGCCTACGGCGTGAATGCTTACCAATGGGCCACGTTCGACTTCTAGGGAAAGGGGAGACATCCCTTCACCCAACAAATCATGAATGAGCACGTGCCCATTGGCTTCAAAATGCCCTTCCACATAGAACCTTATGGTGGAGAAACCGATCCACGAGATCACTTGATCATCTTCAACTCGGCCATGTCGATATTGGGCATGACAGACGACCAACAGTGTCGAGTCTTCTCGTCGACCCTAAAAGAAGCCCCCCTAAGATGGTTGTCGTTACTGCCTACCAATTCGATCCACAGCTTCGAACAACTGGCGCAAAACTTCCTCACACAGTTCGCTAGCAGCAAAGAGTATCAGAAAAATAAAGACTCCTTCATTGGTTTCCACCAGGAGGAAGGAGAAACCCTGCAAGCCTTCCTGGCCAACTTCACCAAACTCTCGCTTCAAGTCCGAGGCCTCCAGGACGCCGTCGCCATCTTTGTCAAAAAGCAAGGCCTTCGATGTTCACAATTCTACGTGGAGCTTAACAGATGCCCCGTCTCCACCTTACAGGACCTTATGGACCGTGCAGAATGGTTCATTCAAGAGGAGAACGCCCAGATCGCCAAGGACAAGTTGAGAAAGTTCCTGATAAGCAGGGCCAAAATGGAATGAGCAGAAAAGAAAAAGGAAAAGACGGCGACAGAGAACCAGACCCCCAAGGAGAAAAACAATAGGAAGAGGTCACCTCCTCGACCGAGGACGCCTCCTAGGGGACGGTTCACGAGCTACACTCCCCTCAACAAATCCCATGTTGGTGTGTTAGAAGAAATTTATCACTCGAACATGCTCAGCTTCCCCCCGCAGGTCAAAAGGCGAAAGACGGGAAAAGCGGTAGACAAGTCCAAGTACTGCCAGTTCCACAAGGATTACGGGCACGAAACCAACGATTGCATCCACCTAAAGGATCAGATTGAGGACCTAATCTAGAAAGGACAGCTCGACAAATTCGCTAAGGAAGAAAGCAGGGCTAATACCGAACACCCCCGAGAGGCCAACGATCAAGCGCCTACCCACGGGGTTATTAACGTCATAGCAGGCAGACTACAGAGAGGGACCTCCTCGCTGCCGCAAAACAAGAAGAGGATGGAATGCTCCATACTCACCCTCGATTACGCTCCGAAGCATAAAAAGAGGAGCGAACCCAAAGGACATCCCATCACCTTCAACCTCACCAACCTAGAGAGACCGATCCATGACGACCCCATGGTGGTGACCGCCATAATCACCAACTACGAAGTCAAGAGAGTCTTGATCGACTAAGGATCTTCTGCAGACGTTCTCTACTTCGACACCTTCGGAAAACTCGGGTTGAATGATGCCAGCTTAAGGCCATTCCCCGGCACACTCATAGGGTTCTCAGGAGCCCAGGTTCCAGCAGAAGGAATCATCAACGCCCGAACAACCATGGGAACCTTACCAAAGGTCGCGAGCCTTGATGTAGACTTCATCATTGTCTCAGCACCATCAGCATAGAATGCGATCCTAGGGCGACCGACCCTAAACAAACTCAAAGTTGTAGTGTCTACCGCACAACTCCCAATGGAATTCCCAACATCTCGCGGGGCTGGAGAAATCATGGCAGACCAGAAACTGGCGCGAGCATGCTACGCAGCGAGCCTAACCAAAACCGTCAAGGTCGCCCGCCTTGGTCCCCAAGAAACATGCTAGGAGCCCCCCGAGGGTAAAGAGTTAGGAGAAAAGAAGCCAGAGTCCGCCCGCCTGGACCTAACGTCCGCCTAGACTCAGAACGCACTTTGCACTATCACAACTTCTTTATGTCAAGTCGCATATATCTCTACTTCGAATTTAGGATTTTCAGCCTGACTAAGGCCCACCTGACCTAGGCAATCCGAATGTAATCATTTTGCTTACTTTCAGCATAACTAAGGCTAGCCCGACCGAGGCTGCACGAATGTAACCATTTTGTCTATTATTATCAAAGTACTCCTTTCCGAATAGAGACAAGACTTCAAATTTGCAATGTACTTGCGTAAGTCCTACCACAGGACAGTGCGCTCGATCGCCCCAAGAAACACTAAGCGCCCCAGGGCCAAGCTAACATTTTGCCCAGTAGCGCGGTAAAAACCCCTGGGGAGCGAAAAACACAAAATGAACGTTCGACAAACCACGCTAGCAAATCACATACAAACCGTCCTGATCACACGGTGCTCATGCAAAAAATCTTTTTACCCAAACGTAAAGAGATGACTACGAAAAGAGAAACTGCAACCATACACGACTTTTTGCCCAGAAGTAAAAAGGGAGGCAGTAGAAACTCTTAGCAAAAAACCATTCTCATTAGATGTCAAAAATGAGGGGGCGTCCGCCCATTACAAAGGGTAAATACCCTGAAAGCTACATAAACCTATTCTTGGCATCCCCAAGATCTACAAAGGCCTAATCCCTAGCAGGCTCCGCATGGCCAATACCTTCCGACGGCCCCCGCCTGGTCGCTTCAGCTAGCTACTGAGAAGTAGGTCCAATCCCTAGAGCACACCCGCCGACTCGAGACAACACCTGGTGCTCCACCAGGTGGTCAGTCAGCTGACGAATATTAGCAAGATTCAACGGAGGATCTGTTTCCATCCGACCGTGAAGCTCACCTTCAAAGAACTCCAAGGAAGGATGCAAGGAAGCCACCCACTCCACTGGAAATCTCCCCCCACGGAGATGCTCGAGCTGCTCAACCGCCAAAAGCATGTCGTACATCCTCTGCGCAGGCAACTCCCCCTGGAGATCAGCAACGTCGGCAACCTTGTCCTTGGCTCCAACCAACCAGAAAGGTTCTTAGCAGCGCGAGCCTCCGCACCCTGCAAAGCTTCGCGAAGTGAATGCAGCTCCCGCTGACGCCTCTCAGCGTCATCCCGACGAGCGTCCAGCTCCTTGCGAGTCTTCTCCAACTCCAAGTGATAGAGCGTAACCTCGGAAGGATATCCAACCTCGGCCCTAAGACGAGCAACCTCTTGAGTCAAGGACTCAATCTTGCGTCCCTAGTCCTCACACTCCAACTTCTTTGCGGACAGCTCACCACGCACGTCCGCCAATCTCTTCTAAGAGACCTCTAGTGCCTGACTCTTGGAGGACGCAACACCGGCAAACTAGTCCCGGTCGCGACAAATCTCCCCCTACAAAAAAGTGAAGTAAAGAACTCAAGTCAGAACAGAATGAGGAGAACACCAGGATAAGGAGCTCACCATACGCTTCTCCCACTCAAAACTGGCCTGGTGGAAGTCAGCCAACGCCTCAGCAACCCAGCTGAAGCCTCGAACAGCAAGATTCAGGGGATAAGCGCCTGGCTTCCCTCTCCCGCATCTCCACGGGGAAGCGCCTGCCCAATGCCACCAGCTCAAAAGACAATCCCCCCTCCAGTGGCCCAAGGGGTTCAGAAAGGGCGACGCTAGACCCAGGAACAAGATCTCTCGTGGCAGCCGCTTGACTCGCCACTACCTTCCCTCCAACTGAGAGGGCTCTGGCCTCCTCGGCAGGCTGATCAACCCCCTCAACGGGGCCAAGGACGGGAGGACGAGTAGACAGTATCACCCTTATGGGTGATTGACGGACAGGAGAGAAAGTGGGAACAGAGGTAGGAACGGAAGGGGGAACAGAGGCTGGAACAGTGTCTCCCACCAGAGCCTCCACTTGTACATCCCCCCGGTCAGAACTCTGCCGTGCCACCTGTGAAGGTAACCGTAACTCCACACCAGAAGGCCGCCTCTTGAGCCCTCCTTCTCTACCCTTGGACAACTCCGCCGTAGAGGCTCCTCTCTTTTACCACTCTCAGGACCCACTCACACTGGCTTTCCCGTCCTTCTTCCTCTTCTCCCTCAGAAGACCCTCCTGATGGCACTCCTTCTCGGAAGACGGAGGCACGGGCAACCGTCCTACCCTCTCACCACCAGCGGGTACCACAGCAAGGACGTCGGCTGCTACCTCCGGACAAAGACTCTGTTGAACGTTTCTCTTCCCCCTACTCTGACTGACGCCGCGAGTATTGCTCAAAGGGGGAGGAGGAGGAGGAGAAGAAGGAAGGTCCTCCAAATCAATAAAATTGAAGGGGTAGAAGCTATAATCATCACCACCAGCAGCCATTGCAAAAGCTCGACAGAAGCAAGAATCAGAAAGAACAAAGCAAAGGCAGGGAAAACAGTGGCAACAGAGAAAGGTGAATGCAAATGTAAAGTCACAAGCTTTCAAATGCTGGACATTTATAGGGTACCCAGAGGCCCGACGATTCAAAAACATCAACCCCCTCGTATCCCACAATGGATAAAACCTATTATCCTCTACAATGAAGCCCAGCTACAACCATTCATCTCAACCGCACACGTGGAAAGAAAGGACAGACGAGATGCACAGCCTAGACGATGGAGACACAAAGACTGAAAACCCTTGAAAATCCAAGAGTCACCTGGAGACACTTGAGGGCCTTTTCGGAAAACTCTCTACTTGGGCTAATGATGGCTACCCTCGGAAACGAACCCGCATTTAATGAAGGAGAAACGGCGGCAAAACACCCAAATGCCAGTGGCACCCGTTCAAGCTCTGACGCGTGGCACCCGCAACAAGCCCGCTCCTTCAACAAATAACCCTCAGCAAGAAATCCACCATCAGCCACTGACTACAAATGAACATAGCCAGAGGAGAGCCTTTCGAAATGACCAAACGGCCCTTGACCTTTGGATTTCTCCCACCAGCCCACGAAGGGCATTTCGGGAAATGCCCCTCTGAGCAATGATCACTCCTCCTCGGTAAGTCGCGTACTTCCTGCAGAGACGGCTCAAAAACTTGCTGAGGAAGTCAAGCATCCAGCTAACCGAAACGGGACACGTGTGCTCTCCAAAGCGTCTCCTTTTCCACGGAACGATACAGGGGAACCCACTTCGTGAGTCGGACGACCAGCTCCCATAATCGTGGCTCTAAGCGGACGAGCTCTCCCACGTGTAAAGGCAGCGAAAAATTCCCAAGTATCTTACAGACAAGGGAGCTTAAGTCCTCGGGCGCCCGACACCCATAGACATGGGGGACTTATGTAACTACGGAATATTCTACCTTGGGACACGTGACACTGACTTTCTAGAAGCCCGGCCTCAGGACTCGCTAGAGACACGTGGCACCACTCATCCGCTAGTTACGCGGCCCTTACCCACGCCACCTCACGGAGCATCTCCATAACCGGACGTGGGAACTCCACAAGCCTCGTGGCACGACCCACATCCCACGAGATCGTGGGTTGAGCACAACCTCCCACGCTCAGTATAAATATACAATCACTCGGGGGACTAGATATACGCAACCTGAAGCATTACAGCACCTAACCTACTATATCTCACACATACTCTCGGTAACCTGAGCACCCTCAGATACCTCACGCAATCCCTCTGCACATTACGAGCTCCGCCGTAGACCCTGCCAGGACCAGCCTCCGGCATGCTCCCCTCCGTCTCGAAGTGCACCATTTACGGGCTTCTAGCAGCCCCAAAGACCTAAGCTCTCTCCCTCTAAGGCAACCTCCTAAGAGCGGCTCGCCCGCCCGGAGTACCTTAGGCACGTCTTAGCTGCAGATAGCCTAATACAGGTAACCACCTTGCCTAACAGCTCCTATAGACGTTAGCATGACGAACTACGTGGACTTTGATCCCTCCCAAAGGGTACGTAGGCACCTAGGTGTATCACCTAAGGACAAGTCCCCCAAGGTTAAGACCCCTTGCGGTCCTAATTACGAATCACAATTGTCTGAGCCAAAAATGACAGTTACATTATGAAATATAATTAATATTATAAAATCTATGATCAATTCCTTATTTGCCATTGGAGGCCGTACATGAATTTTTATATTATCATTGACTTATTTAAAATTAATTGATGATTACATAAGTTTAGTAATAAACAAAAGAGAATAAGGATGGCATAATTATAAATTAATATAATTTATTTATTGATAATATATAAATTATAAAAAGTAATTCAGTTGAGGAAGGATGGCAAAAATAAACCTTCATTATTTCTTGGAGAAGAAAAAACAAAAAGCAAAGAGGACGAGGAGAAGAAGAAGGAGAAGAAGGTGAAAAAGATACATAATAGGCTATGTTAGTTAGCCAATAGAAAAAAAAAGGAAAGGGAAAGGAGTGCAAAAAGAGGGTCCCACCCACTTTTTACTTTATTTTTTCTTTGTCAGATTTAAAAAAAATACAAAATGTCTATTATACCCTTTGATTGACACAAACCTAACATTCTTTTTTTTATTATTTTAATATAAGGGGTAAAGTGGTAATTTTAATACATTCCCATTCCATTTCCATTCCAAATTTTTACTACCAAACACATCAAACCCATTCCCCTTCTCTTTTTCTTTCCCTTTCCCTTTCTGCGTAAAGAACGTACTCATGGTGTTAGAAAGAGATGATGGAAAGAAGAAAGAAGAAGATGAAAAAATCTAAGTGACAAAGAAAAAGAAAGAGTGGGAAAAAGATATATATGAAAACAATAAAAGTAAACGGAGAGAAAATAAAAAAGTTAATAAATTGATGTAGGTATAAAAAATATATAAATGAATATGTACGGCGAAATAAAAAAGTAAATAAAATAGATATAGGCATGGTTTTTACAACCGAAAAACCGGTGAACCGGCGAATTGTCCGATCCAAAATAACCTCAAAATCAAAAAGTTTAAGAATCGATTAACAATCAGCAACATTGGACTAAACTGATGGTCGAAATAGGTCAAGCCTTTTTTTTTAATGTTCATAGAACAAAAAAACACTATTGGAGGAAGAAGCACCCATCTACACCTTCAAACCCATCATTAGAAGAACAAGAATGTAAACAGAAAATAAAGATACACCTTTTAAATATACTCACCATTCCAAAAAATAAACCATTGAAGAGGAGGAACTACCATGTTCAGAGACTCACTATAAAACTTGAGAAATGGGAATTAAAAAAGAAGGTGAAGCATTGAGGAAGAATAAGAAAGCCGTTCCAACATTTTGGAAGAAAGATGGTAGAAGATGTAGAGTTGAGACATCTATCCTTCACTTTGAAAAAGAAAAGATGTAAAATAATAAAAATTATGACCAATCTAACATGTGTTCTTAAGACACATGTAGTTAAGGTTTCACCTCATTGGTCAATAATTTTTTTTAATATTAAAATTTATTTTAAATTGAGTTTTCACATATTTCAAGATTCGAAATACCTCATTGACCAATGAGGTGAAATCTTTACATCTGTTTTTAAGACACATGTTGGAAAAATCCTAAAATCTAATGTGATATTGGCATTGGGAACATGAAACCATTAATAAAATTTATAAAAGAAATGGTGGATAAAAATAAATCTATATAATATATAAAAAGAAGAGGCGCTAAATCCAAAACTGACACATCATACTATTTTAAAAACCTATGTGTCACCTACGTGGCGCCAACTAGGCTCCACCTTGGACTAACACAAACCTACTTACTAATGCTATCTTTGGAGTGTCATCATATCAGAATCTTTTTTGTTTGGGAATGCATTGTTCTCCTAGTTAGCATATGCCTTGTGATCATTGACCATTTCATTTTAGTTTATTATCTTAGCAGATTACATGTTTATGGTGAATACAACAACTTTCTAAATTTTTAGCCTGTTTATTCTCTAATTAAATCCTAGCTGTTTAGTTATTTTCTAATTGAACCAGCAACTAGAGGTGATTATAAATTGTGTTGTTCTTTTCTTGAGTGTTTTGTAGTAAGTACTAACTATGCCCCTTTCCTTAACCCATGAAAGGTAGATGTAATCCATGTTTGCTCTGTTTATTTTGATATTTGACCATTAAAAATATTGTGCTTATTGTATTATTCAATATGGTTAAACTACGAAGAAATTTAAATATAAAGTAATTGTAACTACAATGAACTTAATATTACACATGAAATTCGGCTTCACCATCTCTCAATCTCCGCTAAATGAGTTAAACTACAAAGAATTTATTTTTTGGGATAAAAGAAGAAATTTTGTTAGAGAGGAGGGGAAAACATACATGAATTAATTGGCATTATTTACTTATTCTTTTATTTAAAAAATAACATTAAAAAAATACATGGCTATTTTTTTATACAAATCATTAATGTTTGAAATTTGATTATTTAACACTCAAAAATAGCAATAAAGACTTCCCTCAAAAATAGAAATAAAGACAATTAGATAATTTCAAATATTAATTTGACTGACAATTGTTAAGAAGTAATAAATATAATTTTTTTAAAAAAAATATAATATTAGTTTAAATTTTAAGATAAGGTTAGATTTAAATTTGATTGAAAAATCAGTTTGTTAGGGTTTATATATCATATTTTTAATTTAATTATAGATATAGATAGATTATAATTATATCTCCATTTAATTTAATTGAAAATATTATATTTTTGGAATTTAAGTAAAATATAATGATTGTGATCTTTTGGATTAGTTATATATATTATATCCTTTTTCTACGTGGTGGAATAAAAATTCCATTTAATTGTCATTTACCACCAATTTTTATTCTTCATGATAACTTATTAGGATGATCAAAATATTCATGTCTAATGGGTATCCTGAAATTTTATCATATGGGTCTGGGTATACGTCCGGGGACAGGTAAAGAGGTACCCTACCCATACCCTGTCCACAATAATAATGATTTATTTTTATATATAAAAATTATTATTATTAAACTTTTTTGTTTGAGAAAATATATAATGATAATAAAAAATGTGTAATATTTTATACATATAAAAGTAATTTAACAGTATATTTATATTTTTTGTGTGGTTATAGATAAAAATAAATTTTACATTAATAAAACACTAATTTATTTTAAAAGTTTTACGGGGATAATTTCAAATATTAATTTGACTGACAATTGTTAAAAGTATTAAATATAATTTTTAAATTAAAAAATTATAAGATAAGGTTAGATTTATATTTGATTGGAAAATCAGTTTGTTAGGGTTTATATATCAAATTTTTAATTTAACTATAAAATATAGATAGACTTTAATTATATCTCCGTTTAATTTAATTGAAAATATTACATTTTTGGAATTTAACTAAAATATAATGATTGTGATCTTTTGGATTCATTATATATATTATATCCTTTTTCAACGTGGTGGAATAAAAATTCCATTTAATTGTCATTTAACACCAATTTTTAATCTTCATGATAACTTATTAGGGATGTTCAAAATACCCATGCCTAATGGGCACCCTAAAATTTTATCATGTGGGTCTTGGTATGGGTTCTGGTACAAAGTCAATGGCTCAAGGGACGAGTAAAGAGGTATCTTACCCATACCCTGCCCACAACAATAATTGTAACTGTCAATTTTGGTTTAGACAATTTTAACTTGTAAATAAGGACCGCAAGGGGTCATAACCTTGCGGGACTTGTCCTTAGGTGGGAACCTAGGTGCCTACATACCCTCTTGAAGAGATCAAAGTCCACGTAGTTCGTCATGATGACGTCTATAGGAGCTGTTGGGCAAGGCGATTACCTGTACGAGGCCATGTGCAGCTAAGACGTGTATAAGGTACTCCGGGCGAGCGAGCCACTCATTGGAGGTTGCCTTAGGTTATGAGAGAGCAAAGGTCTCTAGGAGCTGTCGGGAGCTCTGTTGACGGAGATCTCCGTCATAGAGATACGTGCGTGGATGGTCGGAGCTTGGCGGTGTCAGGGGCTGAGCTCTTAAGTTGATTGGGAGATGTATTGTATAAGAGAAAAATAAGTCTCGCTTTTGTGTAATCGGAGTTTATGTACTGACCTCTTGTTCTTGTCTCTTGAGTCCCTCGAGTCGGATCATGTGGATTCGGGCCTTTCCCTACATTGGTATCAGAGCCTAGTTATGCTACGGCTCTTTTCTCCGGGGATTGATGAACCGAAAAGGGATAGGAACATGTTTAAGGTTTATATGACTTAATTTTATTTAAAACATAGGAACATGATTAGGTTCCCATCTTTAATTAAAAGTTTTAATTTTGGTTTAAAACATGTGATAAATCATACGTTGTAGGGTAGGGTCCTATGGTTTTTGAATTTAAATTATATGTTAATTTTAATTCAATATTGATTGGTAACCCATACCCTAAAACCTAGAAACATGTTTAGGTTCCCCTTTCATTATTAAAGACTCTAATTTGCATACAAGTGGTTGCCGGCCAACCGACGTCCGACAGTCGGTGTCGCCATTGACCGCTGCCGCCGGTGGCCGGCTAGCAAAGGTCCAGTCGTCGCCAACGGTGGTCGGTGGTGATTCACCGACGACCGGTACAGTCGCCGGTGATGGTCCGGTGACCGCCACCGCAGGCCGCCAGTGCCAGTGGAGGCGTGGTGGCCGGTGGTTCACCGACGTGGTCACTAGCGATGGAGGTTCAGCGATCGCCGCTGAAGCTGCTCGACGGTGCCGGCTGCTGGTCGCCGACGACCGGTGGTACTCTGGCGATCGGTGGTGGCCCGATGCCGGCGCAGCCGTTGACCACCAGCGACCAACAGAGGTCAACGATTGACCGTTGACTGGTCAACGCTAACTGTTGACCAGCATCGCACAGTCTTCTGTCGAGCTTAATTTCTCCGTTTTAGCTCTGATTTCGACTATTTTTGAGTTATTTTTCTTGTTTTAGCAAGAAGAATCTAAATATGGGGAGAAATTAAGGTGAATTGGAGTCTAAAGAGTGGATATGACCATCTCTTGAGTCATTCACATACACAACAAGAGAGAAGATTTAAGCGATTTGGGATCTTTGAATTTCCTTAAGCCTTTTACTCGAGTGGGAGCTAGAGGCGGCATGTGGCAAACCCATAACTCGATGTAAAGACTTATTCACGTGGGAATTTAAATAGTAAGTGACTCTTTAAATGATCGTAAGTGTTGTAATCAAGTGGAAGTTCGGGGTTGTGTCTGTGGCAACTCAATGTCCTTCTTGATCGCTCAAATAGTGGGAATCCAAAAGGGATTTTGAATAGTATGTGACTATTCTATGAAAATTGTTGAGTCAACCAGAGAAAGGTGTACATATATTGACTCTATGTGTTATGAGGGTGGTTGACCCCACTTCTCGAATGCAGAGACTGACTATATCTACACTCGTATTGCGTTGATTACAATTTTCCAGAGTTGTGTGTTGTGTAATAAGGAGCTGTGTAATTAGTGTTAGCGCTTAGGATTGACTGATAGTGTAACTGCAAAACTTGTAAATGTTGATCACATTAGAGAGACCGGTGTAGTGACACTGTGGCCACCTAACTGAGGTAACTTACAATCAAGTTTGATGACTCCAAGATGCGCTCTGATAGTGAAGACGCATTTAAGGAGAAATCAAACATGATTTAGGAGTATGAGAAAGCCTGAAAACTCCCCACTGGTAAACAGTGAGTTCAAACTATTGACCAGATCTCTTCCCTCCTATTAGGAGTGCATATAGGTCTCCGACCTCCACTAATATCATCAAGTTTCCTGATGATATTAAACATCACCTTGTGCTCAAGGATTGTTTCCATAAGGCTGCGAAATCCACCGAGCATGTAGAATAAGTGGCTAAAGTTACTCAGAGCTCTAGGCTTCGAGAACAAGGACAAAGGGTCCAAGAGACGTGGTGCTAGGAAGAGAAAGGCTGAGTGTAAGGTAAGTAGCCTCAGTTTAAAGGAAAAACAAGGGAGGAAAAGAGATTTTGACCAAGGTCAAATGTTGCTTGTGCCAATCCATAAGGCACTATGCGCAAAATTTGTTTGTAGCAATCATTTTTCCTCTCACCTATGAACATTTGTTCATGGAGTTCCGTCCTTTGCTCAATGGGAGCAGAAGTATCCTTGTGGGAACAAAGCATTAATAAAGTTAAGAGGTTGGGCAACTACAAAAATGAAGTTGTGTATTGGCCACTCTTTATCTTTATATATGTTATGTGTTCTAGATAATGAACAGAACTTATTATTAGCTATTTTTCCGTGAGAGAACTTAGGATATAAAGTGATCTACATATTTATCATGACTCCTTAGTGTAAATTTTTTATTTTATGACAATGGTTGTGTTGTGATACACTTTGAATTACATTCTCGTAATTCTACTAGTTGCTTTGCTATGTCTTCCTTTGTGGTTGATACATCTGTTTAGCAAGTGCGTGTGGGACGCAATTATGTATTAGCAAAGGAGACTTTGGGAGGACAAATTCCCGATGCTAGTTTGTAAACGTTGCCTTACAGACAAAGCAACCTGAAAACCATTCAGTCATGAAATCAGAAAACCCGCTTTCATCAAATTAGTCCACTCGGACATCAACGGTCCGATAAGCGTGGGGGCAAGGCAAGTGGCCCAGTATTTTCTCACAGTTACCTGATGAAATTGGGATAGTTAGACAACTAACTATTCCTCACACTCCACAGCAAAATGAGTTGCTCTTGCAGTTGGTTAAGTTGATAATGACTCAAGTGAACGTTCCCATTGTGGAGATGCTTTGCCAACAGTCACTTTCGTACTTAACCATATGCCCTTTCAAATTATGTGAGTGACTCCTTATGAGTTCTAGTTAGGTAAAAGACCTGATTAGAGTATGCTGAGACCATGAGGGTATACAACATACTTGATACTTCCTATGAGTATGGGAAGCTTGACCCTAGAGGTAAGTAGCTTGTCTTGGTAAGATAGCCTGATCACTCAAAAGGATACATCTTCATTAGCGAGAATGAAGACACTCCGGTTACATAATTTAAGTCTAAGGATGTAATGATCCTTAAGACAAACTTTTCTAGAGCAAGCGAGACAAATTTTGGGATGTACACCTTTATTGAAAGGAGACGGACCTACAACACGTTGAGAGGAGCGTATAGACGCTTTTCCAGTTGTTGAGTCCAGTGGGAGTAATGCTTATGACGAGCATATCTTCTACGAAGCACAATCCAAGAGGAGTACTAGAGAACAAGTGTGCTCTCAAAAGTTAGGGGGCAGATGGATCAATCAACCACTACTAAGCACATTAAGTAGTGAAGAGGTACACACAACAAGAACGTATCAACTGTGATGAAACCTTCTCGTTTATTGTGTGATCAGAGTCTGATTCTAGCTTTGGTCACTAGTTTAAGTCTGAGGGTACATCGATTAGGATGTCAAGACCGCTTTTATTGTATGGAAAACTAGGTGAAGGGATCTACGTGCACAAGCACATAGGTCTCATGGAAAAAGGCCAGGAGCACAGAGTATGCCGACTCCAAGGATCTGTCAAGATCTCACATATTCATCTAGACTCGTGGTAACTGACCAGTTAGTCCATTTCAAGAAAGCTGAGAGTATTTCATTACCTCATGGTATATGTAGAAGACATATGGCTAGTTAGAAATAACACAGAGATTGCTTTAGCCAATTAAAGATGGCTATCCTTTCATCTTTAAGAAAAAAGGAATTGGGTTAGGCAGTGGGAGTCAAGATTCATGGAGAATGCTCTAAGAATCGACTCACTCTGTCACAAGAATCCTATGAAGAAGAGATTCATGGTGGATTCCATTTGAAGGGACCTGAACCCGAGTGATGTGCTAGTAGCAAGAGGCAAGAGTTTGAGTCTTGCTACATGTCTTTAGACTAAAGTCAGAGATGGAGTCATTGGATAAAATTTTCATACATGTAATTGGTAGCTTGAAGTACAACGAGGAGTAAGTGTACTCACTCCAATGTGCTTTTTGTACTCAGCTTTGTGTGTCGTTATCAGTCAAGCCTAGGTCAGACACACTGTTTAGAGTGTTCTGAGGTACTTGTAGGGCGCTGCTGACAATCGGTTGTTTTCATCATATTAGGATCCGCAAAAAGCAACCACACATTGATATCAATTGGGTAAGAGACTTGGATGAGAGGACATCCACGTCTTGGTGTGCTTTGCTAAGCACTCGAACCATCTTGTAGAGAGGCAAGTAAGGATTATGCATTTCTCTGTCCACTAGGGACATGGAGTTCATTGAATGATCATCAGTAGTACAGGGCAATTTAGATTGGAAGATCTAAAGTCACTTATAGATCACAGACATAGCTGTTGACCTAGTGACATTGATCTCATAAAGTCAAACAGCTATGGTTTACACCAAAGAAAGCCTAAGTACCACAAGAGAATGCAACACAGCTTTGTATGACACATCGTTACACAGTAGTTAACTACCCTGTTGTGTCAGTCTAAGCATCAAGTGATCGGAGAGAGGGTCCTCACAGTATGACTTGTGATAGAGCATTGGCTCTATACCCTCACGGACTAGCATTGATGGGTTGACTGTATAGAGATACAAGTCGTAAAACTATTGTTTTAGGTACACAAGATTGCTTAGAACCAGGGTGATTTAAAATAGTTTATGTCATGAGGACAAGCTTTATGAGAGCTTTATTTCTTGATCATAAGTAAAGTGTGATGCCTAGGCATACCTTTATTTTGTGTGGATCAAGAAATAGAAGTACTTATTACACAATATATAAAGTATGTCGTACAGGCTTCGGAGGTTGGCTCTCTCACATGAGCAACCGCCTTGGACACGCAGGTGGTGTGGGCCAAGATGAGACTTGGGTGCTTTTTTCTTGAACACCAAAATGAGATAGTGTGAATATCTAGAGGCAGCTGAAAAGCGCCGAGTGTTAGACAGGATAACATCACTGAGAATTGATAAGTCGCCCTAGTAATTGTACTAGGATGAGATCCGCTAAGATGATGAGGTCTTATGATCGAATTATGAATTCTCGCTATTCATAATGCCTGTAGCCAAACGTGAGTGC
This sequence comes from Senna tora, assembly GCA_014851425.1. Lineage (NCBI taxonomy): Eukaryota > Viridiplantae > Streptophyta > Magnoliopsida > Fabales > Fabaceae > Senna > Senna tora. The sequence goes on from CM026269.1 coordinate 14,419,024, forward strand.
TCCACTTGGCACTATGTGAAGCGAGCGAAGTGTGGTAGCAAACTCAAGTCAGATTCTAAGTGAGTCTGGACTAAGGTCTGGGTGGTGTAGATGATTGAGGATCAAAATCGACATACACGCGAGAACACCACAACGTGCGTTTCATATCGCATGTGCTTTAAGAACCGCAAGGGAAGCATCTGAATGAATCCCTGCTTCAATGATGTGTGAGTCCTTGAAAGGATGCACCAATCCTTTCAAAGGGTACCCTTATGCACTTTGACTCTGTCATGAAGAGATGAGGTAGTGCATGCTACTTTGATATCTTTCCAAGAGGCTATGGAAAAATATGGTCCGATGGAAGACTGTTAGGAAAGAAGCTATCTTTGATTGAACTGATAAGAGGTCGATAGGAAGATTGTGTTGACATATGCATGTGTGATAGTATCCTGAGGTCGACCCATTATGTGATCCCTTTGAGGTTCTCATGGATGTGGATACCTATCGCAACTGAGTGTGGCTGAAGTCCAAGTCTTATTGTAGACGTAGAGGGATTGGACTAGCCATGTATATGAACACGTCTAGGGAACCCATGGCATTATTTTCCGGTGAGATATGTGGTCACATCGTCAGACACTTGGGTTGTAGAATCACTTATAGCTGGGCCCTAACAGGCTTCTAGTATAAGGCCCCACATATCGTGCCAAGTGGTCACCACTGACACGGAGTATGAAAGAAAACGACGAGAGAAAGAGAAATAGAGAAGTCCTTTGAGATAAGGATAGTCATGGGCCTCCCACCATGTGCGAGTGGGAGTATGTTGGATATATTGGGGTCTTCGGGACTAAATATCCGTCCATGTGGGAGTTGGATCAGGTCGAGTGAGGATCCGTTGGAAAGCTCGCAGAGAGACAAAGAAAACAAAACGAAAATGACTCTCATCGGAGGTCACACAAGCCCATACTTGTGGCTTAAAGTGGGCTAGATAATCATGATTTTATAATGATTATTCTATTGTTTTCTTAAGTCCCGCATCGGTTAAATCTATGATGGGAACTCTCTCATCCTCCTATAAATAGGAGTGACTTCACACCTTTCAAGTTGATCATTCCATGTGTTGGAAAGGGGGGTCCCATTTGGGAAACCCCACTCAGTATAATTTTTCTCTCTCTCTTGAGTCATCTTCTGCGCATCAGTCATGGACACGTGGCTTAACCTCTCGTAGGTAAAGTCCTCCGTTTGGTGCGGCCCTTTTTGTTGTTCGTCGTTTGGAGGTCAGACCTGGTGGAGCAGAGGCACTGGCAAGATCCGAGGTTTTAGCGATGGCATCCAAGTTAGTAGCTTCCGCATTGTTTTATATTTTCCTAGATTTATTTTCGGTTTTTCATTTAGGTCCCTGGGTTGGGTCGGATCATGTGGATTCGGGCCTTTCCCTACAATAGATTCATCTATTCATAGGACTTGGGGATGGGGATTGACTTTAATAACCGCTAAGTCTAGATCCAAATACGGGAAATATAAAACCCTACCCAAATCTTACTCATAATCATCCCTATAACTTACCGTAAATGCCTATGATGACTGTGTTTTTATATTCTAATCCGTTTGACAATTACGCCAATTAATATAATCATTCATTAGCAATCTTCATATTGTTTTCAAAAATAATTATAATTCGTAACTGAAGGTGTCACGACTCCCTATCGGACGTCCGTGACCGGCACGGGAGATAGGATTTCTCCTATCCCGTAAGCCTCTAATTCCTGATTGGCATTCTTATACATGCATAACTACCCATTTCTATTACAAACAATATATAGTATATATGGTCATCCCTATCCGGTGACCTAAGTAGCACGCAATCCATGGCTCGCTCAACGCCGCTTCAGTCTATACATATACACATAATCAATCACACATACATATAATATAGATATTGATCACGCGCTTAAGGGCGGGTGATCTATCCTATTCACATGCAGAATCCCTGTGTACAGTCAAGCATATATATTCAATCACACACCTGCATAAGATATACATATTGATCACACGCCTCAATGCGTGTGACCTATCCTATTCACATGCGGAAGCCATATTTTCACACAATCAAGTATTCAGTCACAAATATATATAAGTTTACATATTGACCACACGCTCAGTGCGTGTGATCTATCCTATTCACATGCGGAAGTCACATTCATATATATATATACACATGATATTCATTATATCATAACCTATGATCCCAACAACCAGACCTTCTGGCCGCAAGTCATATGGCCCATCTGGCTGCAATGGTAGCATCCACCTGTCAGTCTCCGACATATACCATAATGAAATCTGCCGCAAGTCACACACTGGGGCTTTGTCTTCCCGGCATTTCCACCCCCTTGTTCCCTCTGTCCCCCTTGAACATTACCCCTTGTACCTGTTTCATAGGTGGTAGTTGAGGATTGTCCCCCTGCGGACCCTGAATATCCGGCACCTCCACCTGTTGTCTTCCATTTCTTACTTCCACCTCCTTGGTTGTCACTGCTTGTAATTAACTTGACTTTAGGATCAACAGATGTCTCGTACCTCTTCCTGGTCTCAATCATTCTAGCACAGTCTGCTGCTTGAGCTAAAGTCTCAAACTGTCTCCTCTGAGGTAGCAAAGCAGTAAACAACGGCTCCCTGAGTTGGTGTATGAATCTCTTGACCCTCGCCTCTTCATCAGGAACCAACTCAGGTGAGAATTGAGCTAGTTCTGTAAAAAGTAATTCATACTCCGTCACAGTCATGTTAGGCGTCATCCACAATTCCTCGAATTGTTGACGCTTTGCATCTTTGGTGCCTTCAGGTAGAAACCGACCCAGGAATTCCCTCTGAAAATCTTCCCAGGTCATTGGTGCCACTCTGCGTGAATACCTCGTCTGTACGGACTCTATCCATACTCTAGCGGCACCCCTCAACTGGAATGAAGCTAATTCCACTAATTCATGGCCTGAGCACCTCAGCATGCGCCCAATTCTGACCACATCTCTGAAAAAGTACTGCGGATCCTCTTTCTCACTAGTCCCGCAGAAAGTGGGTCGATGAAGCTTCAAAAATTTCGAAATTGGCAGCTCTCTGGGTGCTAGCCGTGACTCACGAGGCATTCCCTGTGGTTGTTGCCTTTCCCTATCCTCTTCCTCAACAGCCTCCATCTCTTGATTGCTAGGAACTCTCTCTTGTTCTTCCTCGCCGACTATCAACCGGCGTACCTCCCTCTATATTTGCCTCGTCATCTCTTTTCTTAGTTCCTGAAATCCTGCCGTGAGCATTTTGGCCACGGAAGGTGCACCTGTCTCTACTTCGACCTCGAGCACGACCTCTACCTCGACCTCGGGTACGGCCTCTACCTTGGCCTCGGGTGGGCATTCCCTCCTCCCGAACTGACTCTTGATCAATTTCAGCAGGAGTTCTCCCTCCACCCCTAGTCCGTCTCGTAATAGGTGGCATCCCTATACTGCACAAGGACCACACCTAATAAGTACATGTATATTAATGACATTTCGTATAATAGAGAGTAGAAAGAAAGGCTGACACAATTTCCTGGGTACTTCCACAAGTGCCTTTTTACTCCCACGTTGTGCCCGGGTACACAAAGAGGGGTAAACTGACACCCGGTCATACCTATGGCTTCATACAGTTAAAGATAACCTGCCTCTGATACCAAGTTTGTCATGACCCCCTATCGAACGTCCGTGACCGGTACGGGAGGTAGGATTTCTCCTATCCCGTAAGCCTCTAATTCCTGATTGACATTCTTATACATGCATAACTACCCATTTCTATTACAAACAATATATAGTATATATGGTCATCCCTATCTGGTGACCTAAGTAGCACACAATCCACGGCTCGCTCAAGGCCGCTTCAGTCTATACATATACACATAATCTATCACACGTACATATAATATACATATTGATCACGCGCTTAAGGGCGGGTGATCTATCCTATTCACATGCAGAATCCCTGTGTACAGTCAAGCATATATATTCAATCCCACACCTGCATAAGATATACATATTGATCACACGCCTCAATGCGTGTGACCTATCCTATTCACATGCGGAAGCCGTATTTTCACACAATCAAGTATTCAGTCACACATATATATAAGTTTACATATTGACCACACGCTCAGTGCGTGTGATCTATCCTATTCACATGCGGAAGTCACATTCATATATATATATACACATGATATTCATTATATCATAACCTATGATCCCAACAACCAGACCAATCTTTAACCTGTACGAAGCCGACAATTCTAGAGTGTGACATATACATATATTCATATAGCAACCGTACAAAACAATGCAATACCAAAATGAATCATATACATATATATCTTGTCAAAAATACATATAACAGTACTACCCACGCGAACAATGCGTGCGGTCTCTAAGTCTGTCCATCTCCCTGAGATGAAGTGGAAGCGCTCTCGATGCCTATACCACCTGTGTCTGTAACATTTAACATTGGGGTGAGTCAAACAGACTCAATGAGAGGCTTTCCCATCCCTGGTGTAGTAGCGAGTACCACTACAACTGGGGAAAGGCGCCAATCACAAACACATATGCATATAACATATTTAAATTTCCATATATTAAGTGGTCAGGCAATTAGCTTATATCATATTCACCATAAAGAATTTAAAGCATGGATTTACATACATTTAAATTCACACATACATGATATCATGATTTAACATATAATTCCATGTGGTCATCTGTATTCAAGTAATCATAATCATAAACTGACCCGAAGGCAATATCTCCGTGATGAACGCGGCCTTGTCGCGAGGCCGGCACCAATCAAATTAATGCTAGAATGTGCAGCTAGTGGCACAACCTAGGTCGAATCTCTCTCGCGAAGCCTATGTATTCAATTGTCAATTATGTAAGATGTTCACAAAAATATGGATGTCTTTGAGGAATTTTATGAAATAGTTGGTGTGCAAGAAGAGTAAATGTATCTAAAAGAAACTAAAACTAAATCTTTTTGTGATTTTTTCAATATTTCAAAGCAAGTAAAAGTGAGGTGAATGTATTAAGATGGATATGCTTTGTTGGAGAATGCTTTGGGCTATCCTTGCTCTCTAAAAATTATGGAGTTAATCAATGAGGAACCATTTTTCTAATGTAGTTTAGTGACAACTAAACTTAGGTAATTTAATTAGAGAATGCAATTAGCCAACCGGACAATTAACAAGCCCAATCAAATACCATCAATGAAGCTAATGGGGAATTCAATATAGATAAGAATTCAACTCAACAAATACCATTGTCATTAAAGTAACTTCCACAATGAATTAAAACTACAATAAGATTTAACCAAATCCAATGTAATCAAAACCCACAATGGGAGAATGAAAATACAAATCACAAATCTATATCAATCCCTAATATCCAACTACAACCAAGTTAAGTTCCACAACCATGGAACCACAATCAATACAAATCCATCACAATCAACCAGATAATAATGAATCTATAAAGAGAAGTAGATGGGAAACAAGAAAATCTCCCTAGTAAGTGCCAAAGCTCAAGCCCCAATCATCCTCCTCCAAAGCACTAGAAGTTTAGCCACTCATGGAGATGAAGAATGCTCCACCAAGCTTCTCCAAACCGTGCCCAGCCATGGATGATGATGAATGTTGCAAAAGAAATGAGTGAGAATGGAGGTGGAGTGAAGAAGATGAAGAGAGAATGGGAATGGAGGCTTGGAGATGAGAGGAAGGTGAAAACTTGGAGAAAAAGATGATGTGTTAATGATCCCCTTAGCCTCCTCCCTTAACCCTAATGTATTGGGGCAAATTAGGTCTGATTGGGGTGAGTGGGGTCCACCAATTCGGCCCAAAAAATGATTTTCTGATTTAAAAACGCGACTTATCAGATGTCACTCGCTGCGGTGAGCAATTTGCTCACGGCAGCGAGCAGACATGGCCATTTCAACAATTCTGCTCGCTGCGGTGAGCAATTTGCTCACCGCGATGAGCAGAATTGAAAACTTGTCATTTTTGCTTGGTTTGTGCCCGGTTCTTCTCCCTCACTTGCATTATGGCTCCCAAATGTTGATCTCCTTGCTAATCCTCTCTAGATAACCTACAAAACATCCATCAACACTAGTGAAAATTCCAATCATGAACTTAAATTTGCACAAATGCTAAAGTTATGAAATTAACACAATTTATACAATAAACTCATGGAGTTAGCAAGAATTAAATCCAACACTCATATGAATCAAAATACCATGAAAGCATGCATTTGGACACAATAATCACAATAAAACCTTGCCAAATGATACAAAATATTATGATTAGAATGAGTGTTGTCAATCTCCCCACACTTAAATCTTTGCACTCCTGAGCAAAGCAATTAGTTAAAAGTCTAATCAAAGAAAGCATCGAGAGCAACAGGAATCCACCAAGACAAAATATGAAAGCAACTAATCAAGTATCTCCATTCTTAAATCTAACAACTGAAGCAAATAGAAACAAGCGGAGTAGCCAACCAGCAAATACAACCGACCAAAGAACAATTAAATCTCTCACTCACCATTGTTGGACTATTTTCACTCAAATTTGTTTTACCAGCCGGTTGCCATAAGCTTGTGATTATTCTATATCTCCACTACAAATGCATTAATGAAATAGATCAAGAGGTCTTTAAAAGCTTGAAACGATGGAGGAATGGCTAAAAGGGAAAAGTGTTTGGAAAAGAAGCTAGCAGTTATCAAGCATAAAGAATATATAGATTCTTGAATAAGTAAGGAAGATTGACCAAAAAGAAAAATTGCTAACCGAACAGTCATTCTCTATCCACCAAAGGGAATCGCCTTAGATCCTTATTTTTTATTTATTTAAATTGCACTTTTATTTCGTTCTCTCTTCTTTTCTTTTCCTTTTTCTTTGATTCCATTTCTTTCTTTCCCTTTTTTTTTCTAATATCTCCTCTCTTTTTTTTTCAAGCCTTTTTGGCTTACTTGAATCACTAGGCAAATTTAACCCATGAGAATGAGTGGTTAGACAATATATGAAACGGGTCAAAATGCAATACTCAATCAAGAATCAAATGATGAAATATCTTGAAAATTGCTAATACAAGGCTCAAATGGGTGACAAAGGGAAATGTAAATGGGGTTTGTGTTTGGGAAAAAGGTGAATGAAATGAATGCCTCAGTCATTTCTATCAACTAATGCATGTAAAGCTTCAATTAAGATTAAAAACAAGTTCTAGAACCGGCATGAGCAAACAAATTACACTCAATGATAATCAACGAAAAGAATTTAGTGTTTGGCTCAAATAGCTTCCCACAAGGCTTGACTCTCAAATTGGTCACTTGTAAAGCCAACTGGATACTAAACTTGGTTAACTTGCTTAAGTTGTAAAACAAAGAAAGTGAGCTAATTGAGAAGTTGCAAACCATTTAGACTTAAGCAAGAAACCCAATGAACTCTAAAGCAAACCTTGAAAACACTTTATCAAAAAGCTAAATCAGAAGCAAAAATTAAGCATGGGTTTAGTTGGGTATTTGCAATTGAATTTCATGAGTTGCTACAACATGGGTTCCTCAAATACATAGGAATCAACTCATGAACATTATACAAGTAGATCAAGCATAATACCCTATTTGCATGCATCAATCATATTTAATTTAAGAACTACGTGCATTCCTCAAAAGGGATCCTTAAGCAAAAATTCTTCCAACAAAAAATCGAAACAATTTAGTCTAACATGCATTTAAGCTATTTCCTGTTATCTAAAAGCATGATAAGCATGACAAACATCCCTCCCCACACTTGAATTAAGCATTGTCCTCAATGCGGAAAGGAGAACAAAAAGGGAGAGACAGATAGGAATGAACAATAAAACAGTACAAACAGAAAAATAGCAACACAAGGGAAGAAGAATGCATCAATATAAATAGCCCCTCAGAACTCAGAATTTCCATGTGAAAAGTGGTGCAAAGGAGTCATCAAGAGTATTTAGTACTAAGCAGGCCATCAGTAGCCCGAGTTACTCAATGTTAGCGTATTTGGACCAAAACCTACTGACTACCAGAGACAAGAAAAATAAAACAACACAACAGCAAAAGGGAAAGCAAACAATGCAGATAAAAACTAAAACTAAAATTTTGCAGCTACAAATTCATAGTAGAACAAAGCCCATGCAACCATGCCACCAAAAGCAAATCAACTCTCGTCCCCGAACTCGTCTAGGTTGAGAGGCATTGTGGCCCCACTGGCGGCTGGATCCAAGCGAACTGTTCCCTGTGGAATGTCTATGTCCATAGGATGCGGATAGGAATCAAGTCGCTCATTAATGTGACTCAGCTGTTCTCTGAAGTGATCATGATCCCGCAGAATTTGCTCCTGATTTGCCAATATGCTAAGTAAGAGCTCTCTGTCAGACGGTTGTGCGGATGCCTCAGCAGTAGGATGAGCTTGTGCTTCACTGGTGCACGGGTCATCTGGATCAACCCTGCCTTTACCAACCCTCTTATAATCTAATTGGTGCTTGGGTTTGAACTTGGCATCAGTATCATCTTCGGGGACACCAGCATTGAAGTAAAAATCACTTATCATGTGTGGAAATATTAAAGCACATCCCGCCCGTCCATTGTATGCAACTTTACACAAGCTCTTGTAAATGATGGCTTCCAATTTAACAGGCTGATTGGTCATGAGGAGGTAAAGAAGAAGCGCTGTCTTTCGAGAAATCTTGGTCAAATATTTAGAAGGTTTGATATTACTGGCTACCAAGATTAACCAGATTCGCGCTGTGGTATTCATGTTACTACGCAAAATGTAGCGCTTACTTCCCTCTTGTGGGTCCCAACATGCACCTAATTCCTCCTCAATTTCATTCCAAGGAAAATTCGTGTCGTCATCTTTCAGCTCTTCATAGCGGCACTCGTTGACACGAGGAAGATTGTAATATGACCTAATCCCAGAAGCATTGAAAGTTTTAACTGGAACGCTCCTGAATGTGATGTCCATGTCTTTCGAATGCCTGGCATGGGTATAAAAGTGACGCACAAAGGTTTCATTTCCCAAATCTCTATGCTGAATTAAACTTTCAAGGCCACCTTGCTCGAGCTGACAATAGAATTCGACTCTGTTGTTTATTGGAAAAGCACGCTCGGGGTGCAGATTGCAAATAAAAATTTGGTCACTGGCTTGTTTACGTGTTAACTTCTTTGGTGGCATGGTAGCTGCAAAGGAAAATTCAAAATACAAACAAACAGTCCTAGGATATCAGCTAAACATAACAATCAGGAAAAAAAAAGAAAAGAAAAAAAAATGCTCTATCCAGCCTAGGCTATACACAACCTAATTTACCAAATCTAGAGAAAAAGAAAAAAAATGAAAAGAGATGGAAAGTGAAACTAAACTAACAATGCTCTAGGACTTAATTAATTTAAACAAACTTAGATACTTTTAAAATTAAGCAAAAGTGAAATAGCGCTAACTATGTTTAAGAGTTTCCAGAAGCTAATAATCTAGCTAACACACCAACACAATAAGAAACTAACTAATTAACTAAGATACGCAGATAAATAAGAAAATTAAATTAGATTAAACATAGGTAAATAAATAAATAAATAAAAAACTAACTAAAAGTCAAACCTAAATAAGACTATTTACCAAAAATACCTAATACTAGTCACAGGACCTAATGCCTAAATCTAATAAAATTTAACTAACTAAATAGATATTTTAGAAATTCAGAAAATAAATTAAAATAACAAATAATAATAATAATAATAAGTAAATAAAAGAAAATAATAAATAAAAAAGAAAAAATTACCTTGAGAGAAAGGGAAGGAGGTGGGGGAGTTGGTGAAGGGTGGGTATGGTGTGGGGTTGAGGAAGAATGGAAGAGTGGAGGGGTTATGGTGGATGGAAGGAGATTTCTGGCGAGATTCTCGCCGGAAAATATGGTGGAGGTGGGCGGGTGTTTGGAGGGATGGGGGTGGGGTGTGCGGTTTGGAGGGATGGGGGTGGGTTTGGAAGATTGATGGAGTGGGTGGAGGAGATTTAGGAAAGAGTGAGAAAGAGGAAGAAAGGGATAAGATTTTCGGCGAGATTCTCGCCGGAAAATATGGTGGAGGTGGGTGGGTGTTCGGAGGGGTGGGGTTGGGGTGGGGAAGGGTGGGGTTGAGGTGGGGAAGGGTGGAGAAGGGTGGAGAAGGGTGGAGGAGAGAAAGAATGGAAGAGTGGAAAGGATGTGGTGGAGGGGCTATGATGGAAGGGTAGGGTGGGGCTAGGGCTTTGGAGGAGTTGGGAAAGAGAGGGGAAGAAGAAAGAAGAAAGAAAAATGGGGGTAGGGTTATGGTGAAGAAGAAAGAGGAAAGGGATAAGATTTTTTTTTTAAAAAAAAAAAATTATAAAATAATATATATAAATAAATTATAAAAAAAAATACAATCAAATAATTAATTTTTTTTTTTTAAAAAAAAAAAGGGCCCCCCTTTTTCGTTGCTCCCTATAGTGAGCAAGGCTGCTCTCTATAGTGAGCAAGCTGCTCGCTATAGCGAGCAGCAAGGCCCCATTTAGTGTGCCTGCTCGCTCTAGCGAGCCAGCTGCTCGCTATAGCGAGCAGCTGGGCCCAAATTAATGGGCCTGCTCGCTGCAGTGAGCATTTTGCTCACTGCAGCGAGCAGAGAGCAATAAGGGGGGGGGAGGAAATGTAAAAAAAAATGTATAAAATATACAATAAATATATAAATATATTAACTCAAGCTAAAATATGTATAAAATATATATATAATAAATGTATAAATATATTAACTCAAATCATTAACTTAACTAATTCTTAAACATTCAAAACCTAATGGTCCAAATTTCTAACATCATAATCAACCATGATCACCCCAAATACTCATCACATGGCAACCACAAAGATCCAATCAAACATCAAGCATGATCATATCATAATTTCAACATCTAGGGAGTGAAAAATATAAAACAAAATAAACACGCAAGGAAACAAAGACATAATAAAATAAATAAAAATATATTTAATTAAGAAAAAATTCTACATCTACCAACTACTGGGAGGTCTCTTCCCCACACTTATCTTAAGCAAAGCATGATAAAAAACAATCAAACGCCACAAGATAGGAGAAGGGAAAGAGACGACCTGGCCCCTTATGGGGGCTTGTAGCTCTCCTTGTACAATTTCAGCAAATGGCCATTAACGAGGTGTGTTGCTCCACTCGCATCCTCTTTTATCTCAATAGCACCATAGGGAAACACCCTCGTAACAGTATAAGGGCCGTCCCATTGAGTTTGCAGCTTCCCTTGTTTAAACTTGTAACGAGCCTTGAACTTCAACACTTTGTCGCCGACATTGAAACTCTTCCTCAAGATTCCACTATCATGTATCTTCTTTGTCTTTTCTTTGTAGAGTCTCGAGTTTTCATATGCCTCAGCTCTTAACTCGTCCAGCTCTTGCATCTGAAGCTTTCTCTCCTCACCAGCTGCTTCAAGGTCCAAATTGCACTTTCTGACTGCCCAGTATGCTTTATGTTCGAGCTCTACTGGAAGATGACATGCCTTCCCAAAAACCAACCGGTATGGGGACATACCAATTGGGGTCTTGAAAGCAGTTCGGTAAGCCCATAAGGCTTCTTCCAACCTTAAGCTCCAATCTTTTCTTGAAGGTTGGACGATCCTTTCTAAAATTCTCTTGATTTCCCTGTTTGACACCTCAGCCTGGCCATTTGTTTGTGGATGGTAAGCAGTGGAAACTTTATGTTGGACACCATGTTTTGTCAACAGGTTATTGAAAAGCCTGTTGCAGAAATGGGTGCCCTGGTCACTGATGATCGCTCTAGGTGCTCCAAACCTACATAGGATGTGGGATTTGATAAACTTGGACACAGTTTGGGCATCATCTTTCCTAGTTGGGATAGCTTCTACCCACTTTGAAACATAATCCACAGCCAACAAAATATATAAAAATCCATTGGACGGAGGGAAAGGACCCATAAAATCTATTCCCCAAACATCAAAAAGCTCACAGAAAAGGATAGGTTGTTGGGGCATCTCTTGTTTCCATCCTATACCTCCAAAACGTTGGCATCTATCACATGCTTTACAAAAGTTTATAGAATCCCTGACTAGGTTTGGCCAATAAAACCCACTGTCTAAGATCTTTCTAGAAGTCTTTTTCCCACTAAAGTGCCCTCCACAAGACAAGGTATGGCAGGCTGAGAGGATGCTTTCTTGCTCTTCTTCTGGTATGCATCTTCGTATGACTTGGTCAGCACACAACCTCCAAAGATGCGGCGCATCCCAAGCATAGAATTTGGCATCGTGCTTCAGCTTCTGAACCTGAAATGTAGACATGGATGGAGGAGTTACTCCACTAGTGATGAAATTAACAATGTGGCCGTACCAAGGCTCACGACGAGCAATGGTACACAATGAAGAATCAGGGAATGCATCAAAAATGGAATTAGAATTGTCAACTCCCTGAGTATCATTTGGCAAACGGCTCAAATGATCTGCTACGTGGTTCTCCGCTCCTGCTCTATCTTTTATCTCCATATCAAATTCCTGTAGGAGAAGGGCCCACCTAAGTAGCCTCGGCTTGGAGTGAGGCTTTGAAAAGAGGTACCTAACTGCTGCATGGTCAGAATACACAACAACTCTAGAATTTAACAAGTAAGGACGAAATTTTTCCAAGGCAAAGACTACGGCAAAAAGTTCCTTCTCAGTAGTGGTGTAATTGATCTGAGCCGTGTCCAATGTCTTGGAAGCATAAGCAATCACCCTAGACATCTTGTTCTCCTTTTGCCCTAACATGGCTCCCACTGCAAAGTTAGATGCATCACAAGAAATTTCAAAGTGTAAATTCCAGTTAGGCGCAGTAAGAATAGGTGGTGTCACAAGCCTAGCTTTAAGTTCATCAAATGCTACCTTACAAGCTTCACTAAAGTTAAACTCTGCATCTTTTTGAAGTAATTGAGACAATGGATATGCAATTTTGCTAAAATCCTTAATGAACCTCCTATAGAACCCTGCATGACCCAAAAATGATCTAATCTCTTTAACACATGTGGGGTATGGGAGGGAGGAGATTACTTCTATTTTTGCTTTATCCACCTCAATCCCTTTTCCAGAAATTAGATGTCCTAAAACAATTCCTTGATCAACCATAAAATGGCATTTTTCATAATTTAGCACAAGACCTTTTTCAGAACATCTAGCAAGAATTTTATCTAAGCTATCTAAACATGCATCAAATGATTCTCCATAAACTGTAAAATCATCCATAAATACATCCATGCATTGTTCAAGAAAATCAGAAAAAATAGACATCATACAACGCTGAAATGTACCAGGAGCATTACACAAACCGAATGGCATTCTCCTATATGCAAATGTACCAAAGGGGCAAGTAAAAGTGGTCTTTTCTTGATCCTCTGGAGCAATTGGTACCTGAAAATAACCAGAGAATCCATCAAGGAAACAGTAATAAGACTTACCAGCAAGCCTCTCAAGCATCTGGTCAATAAAGGGTAAAGGGAAATGGTCCTTTCTAGTGGCGTCATTTAATTTTCTATAGTCAATACACATGCGCCACGAATTCTGGACTCTAGTGGGAATCAACTCATCCTTCTCATTTTTCACTATTGTGATCCCACTCTTCTTTGGTACAACCTGCACAGGGCTAACCCATTTACTATCAGAAATTGGGTATATAATACCCGCACTCAAAAGCTTAGTGACCTCTTTCTTGACCACATCTAAAATCAAAGGATTCAACCTCCTTTGGGGTTGCCGCTTGGGCTGCGACCCCTCCTCTAGCAGAATTCTATGTGTACAAATTGTAGGACTAATCCCTGGTATATCTGCTAAAGTCCACCCTATTGCTCTTTTATGTTTTCTCAAAAGGTTTAAAAGCTTCCCTTCATTCTCGTCAGATAACCCATTAGCAATGATCACTGGTAATTGGTTATTTGACTCTAAGAAAACATACTTTAGATTTGAAGGGAGCTCTTTGAGCTCTAGAGTGGGAGGTTGGATTACAGAAGGAACTAATTTTTGAACATCTAAAGTGGCAAGAGTACTTCCCTTTAAAATTTCATTTTTACCACTTGCCTCAACTTCCATGCATTCAAACCTTGGTAGTATGTTCCCTTCTTCGGTTGACTCAGCCTTAACCGCGATCTCCTTTCTTTTACTATGTTGCCCTTGGAATAGGTGAGAAGGCGGAGAAGCAGCAAGGGGGTCTTCACATGGTAGAATGTATTGAACCTTGTTTTGGATCACCTTCCCCGCTTCATTGCTTGACTCACCTGAAAACTCAATGAATAACTTCCCCAAAGGGCCATCATAACTGCTCAAAGAAGAAAGAGAATCCAAAGAGTAACTAGTCACAGAAAATGTATCAGATTGAGGGGTACCACGTGTACAATCAACTGACATGCAGTTAGACATGAGGGATTACCTCCACAAGAGCAAGTAGGTGGAAAAGAATATAAAGAAGAGAATGAATCAAGAGTGTCATCATCAGCATGCAAAAGTTCAGTGAATGAAAAATAACCATCAGAAAATGCATCAACAGTAGATTCAGAATTATCATCATCAAACTTATAACCTACATGTTCATCTTCCATGATTACATCTATTGCACTAACCCCAAGTAAAGAATAGTCCTCATATGGATGCTTCATGGCCTCATACATATTAAAATTAACTTTATGATCTCCCACTTCCATAGAGATCGTTCCTTCTTTCATGCTAATCAAAGTGTTAGCAGTTCTCAAAAAGGGACGACCTAAAATGAGAGTGGAATCTTGAGGCATTCCCGCAGCCATGTCAAGAACATAGAAATCAGCTGGAATAAGCAAATCTTTCACTCGGACCAAAATGTCCTCTATAATCCCATCAGGTCGCCTAATAGACCTATCTGCTAATTGTAAGATTACTGTAGTGGGTTGGAGTGTTTTAACACCTAGGGCCTGATAAACAGATTTAGGCATGACATTAATAGCAGCCCCTAGATCAAGTAATGCACCCCCTATAGTAACCTTACCAATAGTACATGGAATTGTGAAAGACCCCGGGTCTTGACACTTGACCGGGATTTGGGGTTTGAAAAGAGCAGAAACATTAGAGCTCACTTGAACTCTCTCATTTGGTCTAAATCTTCTCTTGTTTGTACAAAGCTCCTTCAAAACTTTTGCATATTTAGGCACTTTTCTTACCAACTCTAACAAAGGAATATTAACTTCTAACTTGGTAAATAAATTCAGTGCCTCTTCATCAGTTTTAACTTCCTTGACTTTCTTACTTAGCAAATATGAATTAGGAAAGGGAAGATCACTTATACTTACCTCATTACCTTTTTGGGTGGAGATGGATTTGTTAATTGCTTCTTCCTTCTCCTTTTGTTCCTCTTTTTCTTTTGGTTCCTCTTGTTGCTCCTTCTTCTTTTCTTCAACTTTTTCCCGCAGTCTAGTCTCTTTGGAGCTTTCAGAAAGCTTGAGTGGTGACAAAGGAGGACTTTCACAGACAATTTCTTCAATTTGCTCATCATCTTCCTTGTCTTCAAATCTGACCTTTCTGCCGCTTCTAAGGCTTATGGCATTCAGTGACTTAGGATTGATCACTGTGTTAGAAGGCGTCGCTCCACTTGATCTAGCTTGTTCATCACTCTTCTTGTTAGACAGCTGAGTGACAAATGAGTTCAGGTTGTCATGCTTTACTTCCATTTGTTCAAACTTGTTCATGATATTGGTGAAGCATGAGTCAACGTGTGAGGCGACGGCCTTGATTTTATCATCAGTGATACTCCGCTCTTGGTCAAATTTTGCACCAATATCTGAGAACCCTTTTACCAGAAGTTGTTTAATCTCATCATTGCTTGAAGAGGATGCACCTTGACTAATGGGAACCATGGCATTGGTGGTGTTCTGTTTTGGTGCTTGGCTAGGTGAAGCTCCTTGAGAATTTGAGTATTGACCACCATAAGAATTTCCTCCTCTAGAAGGATAGTTCCCTTGACTTTGCCCACTGCCAAACCTTTGAGTATTCTGATTACCGCTATTCCCATATCTGAAGTTAGGGTGATCTCTCCAACCAGGATTGTATGTATTGGAGTAAGGGTCCCTTTGTTGGTATTGCCCAGGCCGTGCTTGATACATTGCATTCACATCTTCATATTGACCAGGGCAATCTGCTGATATGTGCATAGGGGAATCACAGAATGTACAACTAGCACATACCATAGCTAGCTGTTGAGTTGGTGACTGTGGAGATTGGATGCTTAGTCCATCCACCCTCTTGGCTAGTGCAGACAGTTCATGCACCACTTTCACCAATAAAGGATCTCGATCTGCTGGCGATATCTCCTTTACTGCTCGAGTGTCCCTTGTGGTAATGCTCTGCCTACTCAAGGCAAGCTTCTTAATCAACTCCATTGCTTCATCAGGGGGCATGTCTTCTATGGACCCATTAGCAGCTGCATTGAGCATTTTTGCATCTTCATCAGTTAACCCATAAACAAAAGCTTGGACCAGGTGCTCTAGTGACATTTGATGGTTTGGACATTTTGCTACCATATCCTGAACACGTGTCCAATATCCATAGAATGTTTCGCCCTCTTCTTGCCTTGAAGATGCAATTTCTTTTCTTGCTGCGGCGACTTTGTTTGAAGGATAATATTTTTCAATAAAGTGCTTCTTCAAATTATCCCATGTTTGGTAAGCATCTGGGGTGTACCTTGGCAAACTCATATACCAAACCTTTGCCTTCCCTTCCAGAGTGAGATGGAAAACCTTCCACATGACTTCTTCAAGTTTAGCCCCAACGGGCTTCATCGTCATGCAATGCATGTGGAGAGAGCTTAGATGTGTATACGGGTTCTCACCTGGAAGACCATGAAATTTTGGAAGTGAGTGCACAAGAGAACCTTTAATTTCAAAATCAGTAGTAAAAGTAGGAGTAGCACCAACCAAAGATTCAAAATTATCATCAAATTGATTCAATTGTTTAATAGACTTTTTAGGTTGATCTACCCCATTATTACCTTCTTCATTCCTTTCTCTATTGTCCATCCTATTATTACCTTCTTCTTCGGCCATTTCTTCTATTGCTAGTTCTCTTTCTCTTTCTTGGTTAGCCTTAATCACTTCCTTTTTGAGTTTTCTTATTTTCCTAAGAGTTCTTTCAATTTCTAAATCCAATGGAATTAGGTCTCCTCTAGAACTTCTTAGCATGCACTAAACAAACAAACAAAAGGAAGAAAACACAAAGAAAAAAAAACAATAAAACAATCAAACAAAAAGGCTGCAATCTAAATGCTAAAACAAGAATAAACTACTTAGGAACACAAAACCAAAAACACAAACGAAAACACAAAGACAATTAAATTAAACTTAAACTATGGAATTCCCGAAGGAATCACGCGAAGACCACCCATTTCGTGAAGATCTAGCACAATTGCAAAAAGAACCAAAATGGCTCCCCGACAACGGCGCCAAATTGATGAACGTGGCCTTGTCGCGAGGCCGGCACCAATCAAGTTAATGCTAGAATGTGCAGCTAGTGGCACAACCTAGGTCGAATCTCTCTCGCGGAAGCCTATGTATTCAATTGTCAATTATGTAAGATGTTCACAAAAATATGGATGTCTTTGAGGAATTTTATCAAACAGTTGGTGTGCAAGAAGAGTAAATGTATCTAAAAGAAACTAAAACTAAATCTTTTTGTGATTTTTTCAATATTTCAAAGCAAGTAAAAGTGAGGTGAATGTATTAAGATGGATATGCTTTGTTGGAGAATGCTTTGGGCTATCCTTGCTCTCTAAAAATTATGGAGTTAATCAATGAGGAACCATTTTTCTAATGTAGTTTAGTGACCACTAAACTTAGGTAATTTAATTAGAGAATGCAATTAGCCAACCGGACAATTAACAAGCCCAATCAAATACCATCAATGAAGCTAATGGGGAATTCAATATAGATAAGAATTCAACTCAACAAATACCATTGTCATTAAAGTAACTTCCACAATGAATTAAAACTACAATAAGATTTAACCAAATCCAATGTAATCAAAACCCACAATGGGAGAATGAAAATACAAATCACAAATCTATATCAATCCCTAATATCCAACTACAACCAAGTTAAGTTCCACAACCATGGAACCACAATCAATACAAATCCATCAAAATCAACCAGATAATAATGAATCTATAAAGAGAAGTAGATGGAAAACAAGAAAAACTCCCTAGTAAGTGCCAAAGCTCAAGCCCCAATCATCCTCCTCCAAAGCACTAGAAGTTTAGCCACTCATGGAGATGAAGAATGCTCCACCAAGCTTCTCCAAACCGTGCCCAGCCATGGATGATGATGAATGTTGCAAAAGAAATGAGTGAGAATGGAGGTGGAGTGAAGAAGATGAAGAGAGAATGGGAATGGAGGCTTGGAGATGAGAGGAAGGTGAAAACTTGGAGAAAAAGATGATGTGTTAATGATCCCCTTAGCCTCCTCCCTTAACCCTAATGTATTGGGGCAAATTAGGTCTGATTGGGGTGAGTGGGGTCCACCAATTCGGCCCAAAAAATGATTTTCTGATTTAAAAACGCGGCTTATCTGATGTCGCTCGCTGCGGTGAGCAATTTGCTCACGGCAGTGAGCAGACATGGCCATTTCAACAATTCTGCTCGCTGCGGTGAGCAATTTGCTCACCGCGATGAGCAGAATTGAAAACTTGTCATTTTTGCTTGGTTTGTGCCCGGTTCTTCTCCCTCACTTGCATTATGGCTCCCAAATGTTGATCTCCTTGCTAATCCTCTCTAGATAACCTACAAAACATCCATCAACACTTGTGAAAATTCCAATCATGAACTTAAATTTGCACAAATGCTAAAGTTATGAAATTAACACAATTTATACAATAAACTCATGGAGTTAGCAAGAATTAAATCCAACACTCATATGAATCAAAATACCATGAAAGCATGCATTTGGACACAATAATCACAATAAAACCTTGCCAAATGATACAAAATATTATGATTAGAATGAGTGTTGTCACTCCGTTAGGAGAGAATCTGGCCCAAAGGCAATATCTCAAGTGAGCAATATGGGAACCTAGTTGATAATTCTAGGAACCCCTAGTCCCAAGACTATACTTGGAACAATAGTCTGACCCCAAGACTTCACTTGAAGCAATAGCCGGCGACTCATCTGACCTCGGTTTACCCAAGGTAATAGCCACAATGTGGTGAACTCATATACTCTGTATTTCTGTGGTTTGACTCAAGACAAGAGACTCAATCTACCCGGACCACCCGTGATAGACTCGGTTCCCGCGTTGTACAATAAATGACCCCTATGGACCACTACTTATTCATTTTACTTCTGGTTAGGCAACCTAGACTTCCAATTGGTTTCTAATTCGGACTCTTGATTCAAAACAAGTCACCTATGTTTATTTCCTTTAAGGATTTACATACAAACCACACTTTTCAGGTAATGATCGATGAGGTTTGTTTCTAGTACCACAAAACCCTCACAAATAAAATTGACTCGATCCTACCCCCGATATCATCTAGGTCCCGCTGACCTTCTTTCCATATAAGGCTCCTTGAGCCACCATTGCTTTTACAATTCAATTACACACATATAGCATGTTTGCACATATACTATAATTTAGGAACAACAATAGCATGTTATCTAACATGTGATTCCTACAAATAGGCAAGAAGGCAAACCATATATCCATATCCGCAATCAACCCTATAGGGCAAGGATAGGAAAGCCCCTCACCTGGTTGGCCCCTCGTATCGGCTCTCGCTGTGTCCGAAGGTTTGCTTACTGTATGGGGCCCTATACACATTTACTTGAGAGATTCAGAACTTGCAATTTCAACCACTATAGTGTACATGTAACGCTAACGCTCATGTTCTTTCTAATTAATTCCATAGACTAGTTGTTGGCTTGGAATACCCTCAACTAGTTTTCGGAACACCTAGCATGCTTATAATCGTGTCTAACCCTTGTTAAATCACACTATTTGGAAGCCTTGAGTTGGGAATGCAAGGTTATCCAATTTCATCTTTATGTGTCCATTTGAAATTCCCATTACCCAAGTCTTGAATTTATGACTCAAGAGAATCATAAATTCTACTTGCCTAAAATTTCCATTTACCGAATTAACTTTCAATACTTTACCTACACACGGATACACATATCCAGATACGCGTAAAATTAGGAAAGTGTCTCTTTTTCCCCGAACCGGGTTCCGGGTGAGACGGGAATTACTCGGGTTTTAATCCCTCGTATATTCCAATAATTTTTAATAATTATATCATTATCATTCAACCTTTCTATGCACCCCAAATCATTCCACAACACCCTTAAACCTTAACAATCAACATTTTCCTACACTTTTTCCAACCCGGATAAATTCCATCAATTTGGTTTCGGTTCCTAAGCTTCCAACTCACTTCCTAACATGCATATACTTCAACTTAGGACCCAGAACACTCAGATTGAATCAATTGGGGTCTTTCCAAAAATCCCTAAAATTGATAAAATTGGGGTTTGAGAGTTTCGGGACTTCTCACCTCGATTCAACTGGTTAGAAGAACGATATGGAGTAGAGGAGACTCCCAGCTACCTTCCCCGATGAAGAAACGGCGTTCTCCGGCTAGAAAACTCTCTTCCTCTTGTTTCTCTCTCTAACCCGAGCTCTCTCTCTCTTCCAGCCACAAGACGGCGACGGAGATGAACTCCGGCCACCACTCGTGCTCAACCCGTCAACGCCTTGCTCCGCCTCCCCTCCGTGCGTTTCTGTTCGCTTCCCGTGCTCTCTCTCCGTGTTGCTCCCGTGAACGTGCCTTCCCCCTCTCTCACACGTTTTTTTCCGTGTTTCTCTTCCCCTTCACTATCTGCTTCTTTCTTTCTTTATTCTTTCTTATCTAATAAAATATATATAAATATATAATACACTAATATACATACCCATCATAAAAGAAACCAATCTGATATATATAATAATAATAAAGAAAAATAAATATATATAAAAAAATATATAATTAGGATTTACTTTAATTTATATATTTTTCTTTTAAAAAAAATATATAGGTAGTAGGATAGTGGGTATTTTTGTCTCATTTTTTCCACTTTCATTTTAATAAATTTAATTTAATAAATGATGCCAGTTAAAATATCCTCGGGTATTACAATCTTCCCCCCTTAAGAAATTCGGTCCCTGAATTTCAAACAATACACTAACCTTAGTCTCGAAATAGATGAGGATACGTCCTGCGCATTTCACCTTCGACCTCCCATGTAGCTTCTTCGGCCGAGTGGTTCCTCCACAGAACTTTAACCAATGGAATCTCTTTCGTTCTGAGTTTCTTCAACTGCCGGTCTAAGATTTCCACTTGCTCCTCTTCATACGTCATATTTTCGGTTAGTTGAACGTCTTGCGATTGGATCACGTGCGAGGGATCGGGAAGATACTTCCGAAGCATCGACACATGAAAGATAGGGTGTACCCCTTCCAATTCCGTACGAAATTCCTACCGATACGCTACATTCCCAACCCGTTCTAAGATTTCAAACGGTCCGATATACCGAGGACTCAACTTCCCTTTCTTATCGAACCGCATTACGCCTCTCATCGGTGATATTCTCAAGAACACTTGATCACCAACGGCAAACTCCAGTTCTCTCCTTCGATTGTCAGCATAAGACTTTTGCCTACTCTGAGCCGTCAGCAATCTCTCCCTTATACACTTTACTTTCTGCAAGGCATCTTGCAGCAATTCCGGGCCGACTAGGCTAGCTTCTCCGACCTCGAACCACCCAATCGGGGACCTGCATCTGCGACCGTACAGAGCCTCGAAAGGTGCCATTTGAATACTTCCTTGATAACTGTTATTGTACGCAAACTCAGCCAAAGGCAAATACCTTTCCCAACTTCCGCCGAAGTCCATAATACACGCCCGAAGCATGTCCTCAAGAATCTGAATGGTTCTTTCTGATTGCCCATCGGTCTGTGGGTGGAACGTAGTGCTCAGATCAACTCTAGTTCCCAACACTTCCTGCAATGACTTCCAAAACCTGGAAGTGAACTGTGGACCTCTATCAGATATTATGGACACTGGCACACCGTGCAATCTAACGATCTCTGATAAATAAATATGTGCATATTGACTCACTCCGTAAGTGGTCTTAACTGGCAGAAAGTGCGCGGACTTAGTCATGCGATCCACTATAACCCAAACCGAATCAAATCCACGTTGTGATCTTGGCAACCCTATTACAAAGTCCATCATTATCCTCTCCCATTTCCACTCAGGGATCTCTATCTGTTGTAATGTTCCGGCGGGTTTCTGGTGTTCAGCCTTGACCTGCTGGCACACTAAACACCTGGCTACATAGTTTGTGACATCCTTTTTCATGCCATTCCACCAATACAACTGTTTTAGGTCATGATACATCTTATTAGCTCCCAGATGGATTGTATACGTTGTCCGGTGTGCTTCTTCAAGAATTCTTTCTTTCAAGTTATCAACCATAGGGACACACAACCGTCCCTCCAACCGAAGTATCCCAAAATCATCTATAGAGAATCGGACGTCGTTCTCTTTCCCTTTAGTTACGGTATCCCTGATTCGCTTGAGGTCGGTATCTTCATCTTGCCTAGCCTTCACCTCTTCTACCAAAGAGGACTTAGCTTGCAAATGGGATAAAAGTGAGTTAGAACTTCCAATCTCAAACTGATTTCCTGTTTGCTCTAGCTCGTGCAGTTCCCTAATTAACGGTCTCCTTCCTTCACTTATATGAGCAAGACTGCCCATGGATTTCCGACTCAGAGCATCGGCTACCACATTAGCCTTTCCTGGATGATACAAGATCGTGCAGTCGTAGTCTTTCAACAACTCTAACCATCGACGTTGTCTTAAGTTCAAGTCTTTCTGCTCGAAAATGTATTTGAGGCTTTTGTGGTCTGTATAGATTTCACAAGTCTCACCATATAAGTAATGCCTCCATATTTTCAAGGCGAATACTACACCCGCCATTTCGAGGTCGTGAGTCGGGTAGTTCTTCTCATGCTTCCTCAGTTGCCGTGATGCATACGCAATCACCTTGCCATGTTGCATCAAGACAAACCCTAACCCGATTCTCGACACATCACAGTATACTACATACCCTCCTGTGCCTTCAGGTAATGCCAGCACCAGAGCGGTGGTGAGACTGTCTTTCAGCTTCTGAAAACTCTGCTCACACTTGTCATCCCATACAAACTTCACTCCTTTCTGAGTCAATCTAGTCATAGGTGCAGCAACCTTAGAGAAGTCCTGCACAAATCTTCTATAATATCCCGCCAAACCCAAGAAACTGTGAATTTCGGTAACAGAGGTAGGCTGAGACCAATTCTTCACTGCCTCTACCTTACTTGGATCAACGTGGATTCCCTCTGATGATACAACGTGACCCAAAAAGGCAACTCTGTCGAGCCAGAATTCACACTTAGAGAACTTGGTATAAAGTTTTTCCTCTCTCAACCTCTGTAATGCTAGTCTCAAGTGTTCAGCATGTTCCTCAAAATTCTTTGAATAAACCAATGTGTCATCAATGAGGACAATGACAAATCGGTCCAGAAATGGTTTAAAGACCCTGTTCATCATGTCTATAAACGTTGCAGGAGCATTAGTTAATCTGAAAGACATCACCAAGAACTCGTAATGCCCATATCGGGTCCGGAATGCGGTCTTAGGTATGTCTGATTCACGAATCTTTAATTGGTGATACCCAGATCGCAAATCAATTTTAGAGAACCGCTTCGCACCCTGCAACTGATCAAATAGGTCATCTATCCTCGGCAGTGGATATTGATTGCGAATGGTCACCTTGTTTAACTTTCGGTAATCGATACACAACCGCAAAGACCCGACCTTCTTCTTTACAAAAAGGATTGGTGCACCCCAAGGAGAGAAACTGGGTCTTATAAAACCCTTTTCAAGCAATTCTTGCAATTGTGTATGTAGCTCCTTCAGCTCTTTCGGAGCCATACGGTAAGGTGGTGTGGAGATAGGCTGGGTACCAGGTTGCAGCTCAATTCCAAATTCAATCTCACGATCGGGCGGCAACCCCGGTAATTCTTCTGGAAATACATCCAAGAACTCTCGCACTACAGGTACTTGAGTCGGTGAAAGTACTTCTCTCGTGGTATCTTGGATGAATGCCAAGTACCCTTTGCATCCCTTTGCAAGTAATTTGGATGCCTTCAAAGCCGAGATCAAGCTTGGATACGGTGCAGCTCCGTCACCCCGTATCACAAAAGGTTCCTCATTTGGCATATTGAATTTCAAGCATTTAGCCCTGCAGTCCACAACCGCATGGCAAGACGACAACCAATCCATTCCGAGGATCATATCAAGATCAACCATACACAATAACCGAAGGTCTACCATAGTCTCATGACCATCGACCTCCACAATGCAAGACTTGTGCACATACTCTACTTGTATCGATTCTCCCATTGGTGTAGTGACCAGTACTGTTTCTTCCATTCTAGATGGACTTTTGTTGAATTTAGAGGCAAATGCATGTGACACATAGGAATGAGTGGAGCCGGAATCAAATAAGACTCGTGCTTCAAGAGAGCAGACAATAAGAGTACCTGTCACAACCGCATTTGATGCATGAGCATCCTCCTGAGAGAGTGCAAATACCCGCGCTTGTCCTCCACCTACCGCCCCTGGCCCTCGGCCACTAGACCCTACACCACGGCCTCTAGCTGCACCTGTACTTGCTACTTGTGGTGGCACGGTTCTCACTGGTGGAGCTGGAATAGGTGTACTCCTCGGCGTCGGATTGCTTCTCACACTTGTACCCTGTTTCTTCTTTGTACACTCTCTAGCCGTATGGCCCATCTGGCCGCAATGGTAGCATCCACCTGTCAGTCTCCGACATATACCATAATGAAATCTGCCGCAAGTCACACACTGGGGCTTTGTCTTCCCGGCATTTCCACCCCCTTGTTCCCTCTGTCCCCCTTGAACATTACCCCTTGTACCTGTTTCATAGGTGGTAGTTGAGGATTGTCCCCCTACGGACCCTGAATATCCGGCACCTCCACCTGTTGTCTTCCATTTCTTACTTCCACCTCCTTGGTTGTCACTGCTTGTAATTAACTTGACTTTAGGATCAACAGATGTCCCGTACCTCTTCCTGGTCTCAATCATTCTAGCACAGTCTGCTGCTTGAGCTAAAGTCTCAAACTGTCTCCTCTGAGGTAGCAAAGCAGTAAACAACGGCTCCCTGAGTTGGTGTATGAATCTCTTGACCCTCGCCTCTTCATCAGGAACCTACTCAGGTGAGAATTGAGCTAGTTCTGTAAAAAGTAACTCATACTCCGTCACAGTCATGTTAGGCGTCATCCACAATTCTTCGAATTGCTCACGCTTTGCATCTTTGGTGCCTTCAGGTAGAAACCGACCCAGGAATTCCCTCTGAAAATCTTCCCAGGTCATTGGTGCCACCCTGCGTGAATACCTCGTCTGTACGGACTCTATCCATACTCTAGCCGCTCCCCTCAGCTGGAATGAAGCTAATTCCACTAATTCATGGCCTGAGCACCTCAGCATGCGCCCAATTTTCACCACATCTCTGATAAAGTACTGCGGATCCTCTTTCTCACTAGTCCCGCAGAAAGTGGGTGGATGAAGCTTCAAAAATTTCGAAATTGGCAGCTCTCTGGGTGCTAGCCGTGACTCACGAGGCATTCCCTGTGGTTGTTGCCATTCCCTATCCTCTTCCTCAACAGCCACCATCTCTTGATTGCTAGGAACTCTCTCTTGTTCTTCCTCGCCGACTATCAACCGGCGTACCTCCCTCTGTATTTGCCTCGTCATCTCTTCTCTTAGTTCCTGAAATCCTGCCGTGAGCATTTCCGCCACGGAAGGTGCACCCGTCTCTACTTCGACCTCGAGCACAACCTCTACCTCGGCCTCGGGTACGGCCTCTACCTCGGCCTCGGGTGGGCATTCCCTCCTCCCGAACTGACTCTTGATCAATTTCAGCAGGAGTTCTCCCTCCACCCCTAGTCCGTCTCGTAATAGGTGGCATCCCTATACTGCACAAGGACCACACCTAATAAGTACACGTATATTAATGACATTTCTTATAATAGAGAGTAGAAAGAAAGGCTGACACAATTTCCTGGGTACTTCCACAAGTGCCTTTTTACTCCCACGTTGTGCCCGGGTACACAAAGAGCGGTAAACCGACACCCGGTCATACCTATGGCTTCATACAGTTAAAGATAACCTGCCTCTGATACCAAGTTTGTCACGACCCCCTATCGGACGTCCGTGACCGGCACGGGAGGTAGGATTTCTCCTATCCCGTAAGCCTCTAATTCCTGATTGACATTCTTATACATGCATAACTAACCATTTCTATTACGAACAATATATAGTATATATGGTCATCCCTATCCGGTGACCTAAGTAGCACGCAATCCACGGCTCGCTCAACGCCGCTTCAGTCTATACATATACACATAATCAATCACACATACATATAATATACATATTGATCACGCGCTTAAGGGCGGGTGATCTATCCTATTCACATGCAGAATCCCTGTGTACAGTCAAGCATATATATTCAATCACACACCTGCATAAGATATACATATTGATCACACGCCTCAATGCGTGTGACCTATCCTATTCACATGCGGAAGCCGTATTTTCACACAATCAAGTATTCAGTCACACATATATATAAGTTTACATATTGACCACACGCCCAGTGCGTGTGATCTATCCTATTCACATGCGGAAGTCACATTCATATATATATATACACATGATATTCATTATATCATAACCTATGATCCCAACAACCAGACCAATCTTTAACCTGTACGAAGCCGACAATTCTAGAGTGTGACATATACATATATGCATATAGCAATTGTACAAAACAATGCTATACCAAAATGAATCATATACATATATATCCTGTCAAAAATACATATAACAGTACTACCCAGGCGAACAATGCGTGCGGTGTCTAAGTGTGTCCGCCTCCCTGAGATGAAGTGGAAGCGCTCCCAATGCCTATACCACCTGTGTCTGTAACATTTAACATTGGGGTGAGTCAAAAAGACTCAGTCAGAGGCTTTCCCATCCCTGGTGTAGTAGCGGGTACCACTACAACTGGGGAAAGGCGCCAATCACAAACACATACGCATATAACAGATTGAAATTTCCATATATTAAGTGGTCAGGCAATTAGCTTATATCATATTCACCATAAAGAATTTAAAGCATGGATTTACATACATTTAAATTCACACATACATGATATCATGATTTAACATATAATTCCATGTGGTCATCTGTATTCAAGTAATCATAATCATAAACTGACTCGAAGGCAATATCTCTGTTAGGAGAGAATCTGGCCCGCAGGCAATATCTCACGTGAGCAATATGGGAACCTAGTTGATCATTCTAGGAACCCCTGGTCCCAAGACTATACTTGGAAAAATAGTCTGACCCCAAGACTTCACTTGGAGCAATAGCCGGCGACTCATCTGACCTCAGTTTACCCAAGGTAATAGCCATAATGTGGTGAACTCATATACTCTGTATTTCTGTGGTTTGACTCAAGACAAGAGACTCAATCTACCCGGAGCACCCGTGATAGACTCCGTTCCCGCGTTGTACAATAAATGACCCCTATGGACCACTACTTATTCATTTTACTTCTGGTTAGGCAACCTAGACTTCCAAGTGGTTTCTAATTCGGACTCTTGATTCAAAACAAGTCACCTCTGTTTATTTCCTTTAAGGATTTACATACAAACCACACTTTTCAGGTAATGATCGATGAGGTTTGTTTCTAGTACCACAAGACCCTCACAAATAAAATTGACTCCATCCTACCCCCGATATCATCTAGGTCCCGAGGACCTTCTTTCCATATAAGGCTCCTTGATCCACCATTGCTTTTACAATTCACATACACACATATAGCACGTTTTCACATATACTGTAATTTAGGAACAACAATAGCATGTTATCTAGCATGTGATTCCTACAAATAGGCAAGAAGGCAAACCATATATCCATATCCGCAGTCAACCCTATAGGGCAAGGATAGGAAATCCCCTCACCTGGTTGGCCCCTCGTATCGGCTCTGGGTGTGCCCGAAGGTCCGCTTACTGTATGGTGCCCTATACACATTTACTTGAGAGATTCAGAACTTGCAATTTCAACCACTATAGTGTACATGTAACGCTAACGCTCATGTTCTTTCTAATTAATTCCATAGACTAGTTGTTGGCTTGGAATGCCATCAACTAGTTTTCGGAACACCTAGCATGCTTCTAATCGTGTCTAACCCTTGTTAAATCATACTATTTGAAAGCCTTGAGTTGGGAATGCAAGGTTACCCAATTTCATCTCTATGTGTCCATATGAAATTCCCATTACCCAAGTCTTGAATTTATGACTCAAGAGAGTCATAAATTCTACTTGTCTAAAATTTCCATTTACCGAATTAACTTTCAATACTTTACCTACACACGAATACACATATCCGGATATGCGTAAAATTAGGGAAGTGTCTCTTTTTCCCCAAACCGGGTTCCGGGTGAGACGGGAATTACTCGGGTTTTAATCCCTCGTACATTCCAATAATTTTTAATATTTATATAATTATCATTCAACCTTTCTATGCACCCCAAATCATTCCACAACACCCTTAAACCTTAACAATCAACATTTTCCTACACTTTTTCCAACCCGGATAAATTCCATCAATTTGGTTCCGGTTCCTAAGCTTCCAACTCACTTCCTAACATGCATATACTTCAACTTATGACCCAGAACACTCAGATTGAATCAATTGGGGTCTTTCCAAAAATCCCTAAAATTGATAAAATTGGGGTTTGAGAGTTTCGGGACTTCTCACCTCGATTCAACTGGTTAGAAGGACGATATGGAGTAGAGGAGACTCCCAGCTACCTTCCCCGGTGAAGAAATGGCGTTCTCCGGGGAGAAAACTCTCTTCCTATTGTTTCTCTCTCTAACCCGAGCTCTCTCTCTCTTCCAGCCACAAGACGGCGACGGCGATGAACTCCGGCCACCACTCGTGCTCAGCCCGTCAACGCCTTGCTCCGCCTCCCCTCCGTGTGTTTCCGTTCGCTTCCCGTGCTCTCTCTCCGTGTTGCTCCCGTGAACGTGCCTTCCCCCTCTCTCACGCGTTTTTTTCTGTGTTTCTCTTCCCCCTCACTATCTGCTTCTTTCTTTCTTTATTCTTTCTTATCTAATAAAATATATATAAATATATAATACACTAATATAGATACCCATCATAAAAGAAACCAATCTGATATATATAATAATAATAAAGAAAAATAAATATATATATAAAATATATATATAATTAGGATTTACTTTAATTTATATATTTTTCTTTTTAAAAAAATATATAGGTAGTAGGATAGTGGGAATTTTAATAAATTTAATTTAATAAATGATGCCAGTTAAAATATCCTCGGGTATTACAGAAGGGATTCGTATTTCCATTAAACAAGAGTGGATATGTGAATTATAATTATATTTCCATTGAATTTAATTATAATTTTAAAAATATTTGAATAAAAATGAAATACAATTAAATTTGATTTCATAGAGGATTCTATCCAATTAACCATTTGTGCATGTGGCCCATAATTAGATGATACATTTTCCTTATTCATCCCAAGAGGAAAGGATGATTTGTGATATAAATTAAAATTTTTTTGCCTTTGGTATAACTTAACCTTACAAACCCTGTCGTGCAATGATGATCGTTGTCCTGTCGAAATGACTACAAATGTCGTTTTCAAAGAAGTATTTCCGAATGTCAAATAGAGTTCATATTAGTAAAACATCTAAACTTCTAATTTCAATTTCATTTGGTTGGCATAATTAAGTTCTGATATATTCGAGATTCAGTGTTACTTTTCTTACATATGTTCATTTTGTATACTCTATTTGATTTAATCGAAACTATTGTTTACTTTTACACTATAGTCCATCTTATATAATATAGTATATTGACAACAACATCGGATGGTGATATGATGATTCCAACGTATGTCGGATGTTATAGCTTTCAATATAGTTATTCAATTTTTACTCATATTTATTACTGTTATTAGATTGATTTATACCATCTGAAAATTAGGTCACTTGAAATGGTTAATATTTCTTTTGTTATATTTATGAATGGTATTGTTATGAATATATCATTATTTTTATACAGGAGATTTCAATATAATGACAACACCTGTAGTCAAAACCTATGCATTGCACGGGTTCAAAGACTAGTTATGAATAAAATATTATAATAGGAGGATAATATATGGTTAATAGGCATAATAATGATAAAAAAAAAAGTTGAAAGGTTCAAATTATATGAGAAAGAGAGGGAGAAAGATCTAAAAGATGTTAAATATTTTAAACTAGTTTGGAGCCCGTGCCCTGCACGGAATAGTATATTCTTTTATGTATTAAGATATAATAATAAAATTTAAATATTATAGTTAATATTATAAAATATACTTAATATAATACATTTGACATGATAGAAAATAATTGAATAATAAGAAATTAGCTAATAACAAAAGTAAATAAAAAAAGAACATATACAAATTTCCAAATTAAAATGTTTACAAAATTACTAAAAATAATATAATTGAACAATTTTAAATATAAGAACATAATAAAGTATAGTCATGTATTTCAAAGTATATAATAAAAGAAAAATGTATTATAATATGCACTTAAATTATCTATTACTAAGGGTGTGTTTGGTAGGTGGAATGAGTGAGGGAATGGAAATGGGAATGGGAATGAGAATGTTAGAGGGAATGGATATGTCATGTCAATGTGTGTCCTTATTATTACTTCACAAATGAAGTAAAATTGTGAATTTTTAAGGAATTGCAGTGAGAAAAACAGTATTGGATCCAACTTCAAAAAACTCTAGATAATTAAAATTTATTGGTTATGATGAAAAATATAAAGTTTATATTTTTAAAATGTAAATTATACTTTCATCTCCTGAAAAAAATTAAATTTACTTGCATGTTATGGTAAAGACATTTTAAGATTAGTTTGATGGATGAGTACTTAACCTCTTTTACTCAATATGTATTTATAGCTGATAATTTATAATGAAAGCACCATTTAATAGTTTCAAAAATATTAAATTTACACTTTCCTTTAATTTATTTTAGAACTTACATTCCCTCTCAAAGAGATGAAAAAGTAACAATTTCACCTAGATTGACTAAAATGTCCTTATATTTATTATTTATACAATTCAATATGTATTTAAAAGATGTAAATAATTATTTTTGAATTCAAAATAATTATTTTTAACTTAAAAATGAAATAACAATAATAATAATAGTAATAGTAATGAAATAATACTCTTTCGAGTCCTATTTTTTAGTACATTATATTTTTAAAAAATTAATATTACCATTAATGATATTTTGGTTAAAATTACTAAAATTGTAAGTTTTTAATTTTGATTTCTCAAGGTAAAGAACTTTAAATTAGGCCTTAGAAGATTAATTCTCAGTAAATTTATTCCTTTAATTACTAATAGGATAAATAGAAAGTTAAATGACAATATTATTGAAATATAGTTTTAAAATTTAAATATACCATAACTTTGCTGATTTGTTTTAAACTTTTATTCTAAAGGTTGTTCATAATTACGAAATTTTTACTTATTAAAATTTAAGCTTTTATTGAGAACTACATAATTAAAATTAAAATTTTAATTATTTTAGATATTTATATTATATTGTAGTTGTTAAGTTATATTGTTTTTTAAATTAATCTTATGAAGATATCCAATTTTATATAGAACATGTATAAAATTAAATTGGTAAACTAATAGGCTTCCTTAAATGGGTATATTATTTTTTCAAATAGATGATTTATTAAACAATTTATATTTTTCAAAATTAGATATTTTAGTTTATTTTTAACTTTTCCTAAAGCCTCACATGATAAAAAATATGAAAAAAGTGTACTCATATTTTCAATAACTAGTTTTGAACCCGTGCGTTGCACGGAATTAATTTAAAAATTATTCTAATAGTATGTTGGACTAATTGATATAATAGATTAAACTGAGAATAAAATTACATTCTATTTTAAAAATCGGAACTAAATAACTATGCTGGAAAATATATAAAGCAGAATTGTAGTTAGATTAAATATATAATAGTATCCGACCAATGCGATGCACATGTTACCTCTGTATATTTATATATTAGTTTGAGTTAATTTCTAATAAATAGACGATTAACTTTCGAATTATAGAGTGAAAAATAATATAGTGTTAATCAGAAAAATAAATATATATCAGATTAAGGTAAAAAAAATGGATAGTATGATTCACCCCACAGTCCATCTTAATCATCGTCAAGTCTGATTTACCAAATTTATTTATAAACTCTATACATGCATTATCATATATGCAATATACCTTAAGCTAGAGAGTAATCCGTGCGCCTAGATTACGTTTATAGATAGTTATATATGTTTGGTTATACTTAGTTATGTGTATGTAATAATTGTTTACTTCTTACTGAAGTAAACAAAATATAAATATGGAATATAATAAACGGATAAATGTGATAATGTATAAGGTTTATATATTGCATTTATGATTGGGTTTTGAATATATTGTATAGGAAACATAATAATTACAATAAATTAATTGTATTTAACATAGAACTTCGTAAGAACTACCCAAGCTTCATTATTCCATTAAGATTTCAAAATACAACAATTTTTGAGTGATCAATATATTATCAAAACGGGCTTGGGTCCGCGGGCCAGCCCGGCTCGGCCGCTAAATGACTGGCTTGGATATTAAAAAAATTGGCCCATTTAAGTTCACAGGCTAACCCGTGGGTTCCAACGAGACGACGCGCAAAAAATTAAAAAAATATAAAATTAATATATATTTGTTTAAAATATATATAGTTTAGGTAATTTTATGTGTTAAATAATAGTTTTATTCTAACAATTTGTATAAATTATTTAAATAATAGTTAAAATTAATAAAATATTAATTTAAAGTAAAAAAAAAACTAATTTTAAGTAAATACATTATTTTATAATTAGTTTTTTTTTAAATCTATCTTAAAAAAATTGGCATGTGTTTGTGGGCCAATACGGGCAGATTTGAGCATCACTTCTCAAGTCCACCAAATAAACGGTTCGGCCCGATTTGACAATGCTAGATGACATATAACCATGTATATATGTCCAAATAGTCTATTTCCAAAATTCAGGGACCAATTTGTATATTTCTAAAATTCAGGGACTAAATAGTTGACAAAGGTGATAATTCAAGAAATAGTATTTTTTTTTAATTCAGGACTAAATAGTAGTTTGACCAACAATTTAGTCCTAGAACCATTATAATCCATGAATAGGATCACAAAATATGTCTCACTACTTTGTATCTAAAGTTGACCCATACAAGACGGGCATTATTTTTCAATCATTCAAATCAGTAAAATAAATTTACACATTATTTATGTACAAAATAAGTTAGAATTTCGTTCAGAATCGTAAATATAATAGGAAAGAATCTTCATATTGAAAAAAAATGAAGTGTAACATAGGATCACAAAATATGTAAGAATAAATTGTATGCTTTTTGAATTATTCAAATCAGTAGAATCAATTTACACATTATTCATGTCCAAAATAAATTAAAAATTGGTTCAGAATCTATAAAATAAATTAACATATCTACAAGATACATTAGATGATTACAATTACTTAAAAATGACTTTAAACCTTAACGATAACAAAAAGATTACAATGATATTTATTTTACAATTTGTCAATCAAAAGAATCATAGAAGATATTTGGAAGAATCAAAACATAAACGTAAAATTTTTAATATAAAAAATATCTTATTTTTTAGGGGTAAAATTATTGTTTTGTTGTTATTGATTAATTATTTAATATGTTTTTAAGATTAAAAAATAGGTTTATCTGATTTTTTTGTTTTACTTTATTTTATTTAATATGTTTTACTTGATTAATTAAAAAGCATGTTTTTAATATATTTATAAGCTTTTATTTTCTTGTTACTATTTTTTATTAGAAAATTTTAAAAATTTTGTTTTAGTTTAACTATAATATATATTTCAAAATTTTATTTATAAACTTCTATTTTTTTCAATCTACTCATTTTTAAAAACTTTTAATTCTAGTTATAATTTTTAAAATTATAAAATACGTTTTTCTAAATTTTTATTATACTATTTTTATCTAAATTTTTTATTTTAATTTATTTTGAAATTTTTATCTACATATAAAAAATTAATTGAATATTAAAATTTGAACTAATATAAAATCATCCTTAAATTTTTGTATCTGATATTTATTGGTTTAAATCAATTAGTGATGGGGTCAACCCAATTGAAATAAATGATACAAAATATCAGTGTAAATTGATTAATGGATGATGCAAACATTTATGATATGATTAATTACATAAAATTTGCATTAATTAAAAAGGTTGGGCCAAGGAATGATTTCAGCCGTTAGCTTGGAGGTAAGTTAGATTTCTTCGAAGGATGACGTGGCAAAATTGCAAAACATAACACTCCAGCCACATGGCAAGAGTTGGCTTCATGTACTTGGCTTTAGTAATATATATAGATATAGATAGATGAAAATACCTCTGATTTGTTATACATATTAAAAAATTTACATACGAAAGGGGTAATATTAAAAAATGTTAAACTAAAAAATTTTGTTCAAATGAAATTTTAAATTATATATGTAATATAGTCTTTAAAATATCTATTCCTTTTATTGCCCATTTTTAATTTAAATACTTTATAATTTGAGTTTTAAATACTTTTATCTAAACAATTATATAATTTATTGTAATAAATTAAATTATAATCAATTTAAAAATTGTAGTTTTAATAAATTGATCAAAATAATTTATTTTACAGAAAAAAATCGAATATAATAGATTTTTAATTAGGATTAGATAAAATTTTAATATTAAATTGGTTTGAACTGTTTATAATTTAATATTCATAGTTAATATTTTTTACTTACAAATCAAAAATGATATTAGATTAAATTAAATTTTTCATAATTTTTAATTTTAAATT
Organism: Senna tora; assembly: GCA_014851425.1. Taxonomy (NCBI): domain Eukaryota; kingdom Viridiplantae; phylum Streptophyta; class Magnoliopsida; order Fabales; family Fabaceae; genus Senna; species Senna tora. Next base: position 14,454,264 of record CM026269.1, read on the forward strand.
ATAATAAATACAAATTAAGCTGCCACTTCTTGTATATATATATATTTATTATTTTTAAATTTTTAGTTATTAATAAGAAAATAGAGTACCAGAATATCAAAATTTAGAACTGTAATATCCGAGATATTTGAATTTAATTATTATCATTATTATTTAATTTATTTCTCTTTCAAAAAGAAAAATAAATTAAATTAAAGAATTAAAGGGTTAAAATAAAATAAAGATAAAAATAATAGGGAATAATTATAATATTTTTAGGATCTAAAAGAAAAGAAGATTAAAGAAAAGCATGAGGGAAAAATAGGATATAACAAGTAAATAAGTTTTTCTAATAAAAAATATATAATATATAAATATATAATATCTAATATATATATATATATATATGTATATATATATATACATATATATATACATATATATATATATATATGTATATATATATATAATAGAATATATATGGGGGGCCACGTGACCCCCATTTTTCACTAACTCACGTGCACAAAAAAACAAAGGAGGAGAGAGCAGAAGCAAAATAGAAACACACACACACACACATTAAAAATAAAAGGCAGAGGCAGCAAGCATTCAGCAAACACAAGCAAGAAAAAAAATAGAGGGCAGAGGCACAAACGCACGAGAGCAACGGACCAAGACACACAAGTAACGAACAAACTGAGAAGAGAGAGAGCAAGCCACGGACGGAGGAAACCGGCCGGATTTTTGCCGTAGAAGTCACGCCAGTGCCGGAGACGGTGACCGGAAGCTTCTTTCAACACTACCAAACTCCCCATTTGATTGAATCAAGGTGAGAAAGCCCCAAACTTCCAAAACTCCATTTTCTCCAATTTTGGGTATTTTAGGAATTCTTCAAATACTTCCAATCGGGGCATTCCGGGGTTAAATTTGAGCTTAGTGAGTGTTATTGAAAGCTTAGTGAGGTTCAGAATCGAAGCTAAACCGTAGGAATTGACCGGGTATGGAAATTAGGAAAATTTAGCTAGAAAATTGCTATAAATTTGAAATTTGTAGTTGGATGCATGTTTAGGCTTTGATTGGAGTAGTATAGGTGTTATAAATGTTGGAAATAGTCAAGGGAATAAAGCCCGAGTATTTACCGTCTCAACTGGAACCCAATCCGGTGAAAAAGAGGCGAAATACTAAGCCACAGTACCGTAAAGAGCTGTGCGGTGGGTTGAACACCACGGTATAGTCCTTGTTGGACACCTAAGACCCGCTTCCATTCGGGTATCTCAATTTGTTGGAGCAATCCTGCAGGCTTTTGATGTTCAATCTTCACTTGCTGACACACCAAGCAACGAGAGACATTTCAGCTACATCCTTCTTCATGCCTTCCCACCAATATAATGATTTCAAATCTTGATACATCTTTGTAGCACTCGGATGAATATTATAATTTGATCGGTAGGCTGCCTCTAAGATCTCCCTCTTCAAGTCATCATCATTCGGAACACAAAATCTTTGCTGGTACTTTATTACACCCTCAACATCCACCGTGAAATCATTTACCCATTTTTCTTCTTTAACTTCACCGACTTTCTTACATTATTGAGGATCTTTCCTTTGAGCTTCCTCTATTTGGGAACTAAGCTGTACATGGGATAAAAGTACCCTAAGCTCTCTAATTTCAAATTGTACTCTAAGTCCTTCTAACTCATGCATTTCTTTAATTAAAGGTCTTCTTCCCAATGCTATACGGTTTAAACTGTCCACTGACTTTCTACTCAGAGCATTGGCCACCACATTAGCCTTGCCTGGGTGATACATGATAGTGCGATCATAATCTTTTAGCAATTCCATCCACCTTGTTTGCCTTAACTTAGGATCCCGCTGTTGAAAAATATACTTAAGGCTCTTGTGATCAATGTAAACGTCACAAGTCTCTCCGTAGAGATAATGACTCCAAATCTTGAAAGCAAATACAACTGCCACAATCTCTAAGTCATGAGTTGGGTAATTCTGCTCATGCGTCTTCAATTGTCTAGACGCATAAGCTATAACTCAACCGTTCTGCATCAGCACGCATCCTAAACCTACCTTGGAAGCATCACAATAAATAGCATAACCTCCTACTCCCGAAGGTAAAGACAATACCAGAGCTGACGTTAGATACTCCTTCAACTTTTGAAAGCTTTTCTCACACTCCTCATACCACTGAAACTTCACATTCTTTCTGGTTAAACTGGTCAATGGGGCTGCTATCTTGGAGAAGTCTTTTACAAACTGACGGTAGTAACCTGCTAGTCCTAGAGAGATGCGAATTTCAGTGAATGTAGTGGGTCGTGGCCACTTTTGTACCGCCTCCATCTTGCTAGGTTCTACCTAAATACCATCCTTTGACACAATATGACCAAAAAAAGCTACACTGTTCAACCAAAATTCACATTTAGAGAATTTCGCATACAACTGTTTCTCCCTCAATTTCTGTAACACCATTCTCAAATGTTGTTCATGCTCTTCGTGACTTTTAGAATAGATTAGAATATCATCGATGAAAACAATGACTCAAACACCCTGTTCATTAGGTCCATGAATGCAGCTGGGGTATTAGTCAACCCGAAATACATCACTAGGAATTCATAGTGACCATACCGAGTTCTAAATGCCGTTTTTGGAATATCTTCAATTCTTATTCTCAACTGATGGTATCTCGTTCGAAGGTCAACTTTTGAAAAACATTGTGCTCCTTGTAGTTGATAAAAAAGGTCGTCAATGCGGGTTAAAGGGTCTTTGTTCTTCACAGTTACGTTATTCAACTGCCGATAATGCACACATAAGCGGAGGGAACCATCCTTTTTCTTCACAAAAAGTACTGGACCATCCCAAGGTGATGTGCTCGGGCGAATAAAACCCTTATCTAATAAATCTTGCAATTGATTCTTCAATTTTCTAAGTTCCCTAGGCGCCATTTGATAAGGAGGAATCGATATGGGTCGAGTATTAGGAATCTCATCAATGTCAAACTCAATCTCCCTCTCTGGAGGTAATCCTGGTAATTCTTCAGGAAACACATTAGGAAATTCATTCACTACCGGTACTTCTTCTACCTTTGGTAGTTAGACTACTGTGTCTTGTACCAAAGCCAAATACCCTTGACAACCCTTTCTCAGCATTCTTTGAGCCTCTATGGAAGATATCAAATTATTAAGTGCTTCACTACGATCTCCCGGAATAAGGAATGGTGCTTCATTTGGAATATCAAACTTCACTACTTTGAGGTGGCAATCTAGAGTGGCATAGCATGAGGCTAACCAATCCATGCCCAACAAGGCATCGAAATCCATCATCTCCAATACCATTAGGTCTGCCAAAGTCTCCTTACCCTCTACAAAAATTTCACAATTCTTATACACAGAATCAATAAGCACAAAATCGCCTAAAGGTGTTGCCACAATAAGCAAATTATCTAACTTATCAAGATTCTTGTCAATGTAAGGGCCAAAATACAAGGACACATAGGAATGGGTAGAACCAGGATCAAACAATACCTGTGCCTTATGTGATTAAACAGTAAGTGTACCTGTAACCACAACATTAGAAGCTTGAGCATGTTGTCGATTTAAGGCAAAAACATGGGCTTGACCACGTCCTGAAGACATCCGACCTCTTTCTCTCGAATTTCTGCTTGCATCATTTCCGCCGCTCCGATTGGAGTTAGGCTCTCCAGATTGTCCCATTGAAGAAGTGGCATGTCTAGTTGGTTGAATAGATCCTTCACTAGATTCAGGATGCTGTTGTGGACAATCTCTGATTAAGTGACCAACCTTCCCGCATCGATAACAAGCCCCTGATTCCCATAAGCATAAACCACTATGAAGTTTCCCACAAGTACAGCAAGACGATCTATTATGTTTCTATTGCGAAGATCCTAGTTGAGTGCTCGATTTGGTGCTCTGCGAATCCATCCTTTGTCAAGTTGGGCTAACATAAGACTGAGTCGAGTGTCCAGAGGGTGACTGTGAGAACCTTTGATGAGTATGAGCCTTAGTACCCTTTGAGAATCCACCTGTACTTGAACTAGCATATCTATCTTCACCCCCACACTTCTGCTTCTTCACTGCATCATCCTTTTATTTTCAGGCATCTCAATCCTTGTAGCACAATCTAAAGCAGCAGCATAAGATTCAAATCGATTAATTTTCGATACCATTGCTTGGTATAAAGGTAGAAGTAGCCCCTTGTAATATCCCGCTCCAAAGTATACTTTATAAAATAGTTAGACGACTTAATTAAATTAAAATTTAAGATTTATAAATAAATAAAGCAAATTTAAGAATTTAAGTAGTTAATTTTGAAATAAAAAGTTAAAAGGTAATATACCATTTAATAGTAAAAAATTTATCAAAGTCCTGAATTCTTCAGATTAAAAGCAAAAGAAGATTTAATAAATCAATTTAATTACGGACTAGTGTAAATTATATAAAAGAAAATTTAAAATAAATAAACTACTTAAACAAATAGACTTGGGACCAAATAATACAATAAAATTGACAATGGAGTTAAAAGCTGAAATTTCATTACCATAGTGGGATAGAACACTAAAATACACCAACACCTTACTACCTTACGTGTGAGAGATTAAGGGAAATCACCTTCTCTTGCGGCTGGATATAGAGAAAGCATCTCACTCTTCCTTACTTAAGAATATGCCACACATTTTTATTTCTTTCCCTATTAGATTAAGTTAGCCACCTCTCTAACCCTAAAAGAATATATTCATTCTTCCTTTTTCTTTCTATCGTTACAAGAGAGATTGAGAAAGAGAGAAGGGAAACGAGAGAGAGAAGGATTCGATTGAGAGAGAGATAGAGATGAACGAGAAGAAAACCACCGGGAGGAAGGAGGAACATCACTGACAGCTGCAACGTGAGTGACCAACGGTGGGTGTCTATTGTCACGACCCCCTTTCGGACGTCTGTGACCGGCACGGGAAGTAGGATTTCACCTATCTCGTAAGCCTCTAATGCTTGATTAACATTTTTGTATGTTCATAACTACCCATTTCTAATACAAACAATATATAATACATATGGTCATTCATTTCCGGTGACCTAAGTAGTTCGCAATCCAAGGCTCGCTCAACGCAGCTTCAGTCTATATATATACACATATTCACTCACACATACATATAGTTTACATATTGATCACACGCTTCAGTGCGAGTGATCTATCCTATTTACATGCAAAGGTCCTGTATTCAGCCATTCATATATTCAATCACACACTTGCATATAGTTTACATACTGATCACACGCCTCAATGCGTGTGATCTATCCTAGTCACATGCGAAAGCCATATTTTCATACAAATAGGTATTCAGTCACACATACATATAATTTACATATTGATCACACACCTCAATGCGTGTGATCTATCCTAGTCGCATGCAGAAGTCATATATATGTACATGATATACGCTATACCATAGCCTAAATTCCCAACACCAAGACCTAACTTTAACCTGTATGAAGCCGACAATGCTAGAATTCTAGTATAATATATATATACACAGCAGTTGTATATGTACAAAAGCTACGCCCAAAAAGGATTTATATATATATACATCTCAACATATGTACATAACCAAAATAACTACCGACGCGGACTAAGCATGCGGTCTTCAGATTTGTCCGCCTCCTTGAGAAGAAGTGGACGTGTTCCCGACGCCTGAACCACCTGTATCTGAAACATATAAACAGGGGGGTGAGTCGAACAGACTCAGTGAGGAGCTCCCCCATCCCTAGCGTAGCAGCGGGTACCACTACAACTGGGGGAAAGGAACAACCACAACAACATGCACACGAAACGGATTTATATTGCGACCCTTAATATGATCAGGCAGTCAATATATCATATTCACAATTAAAATCCTAACTCATGCTCCTAACATATTTATTACTCCACACGTACATAAATCACAATATATATATATATCATATGTTTTCATAAGTCACACATATTTATACTCGTAGGCATTCACTTTCTATCTCCCGTATTACGCTAAGAGAACTACTGGCCCGAAGGCAATCTCTTGTTCGAATCTAGTTGATCACACTAGGAACTTTCTGACTCCAAGGCACGCTTAGATTAATAGCCGGCAACTTGTCTGACCTCAGTTAAACCAAGGTAATGACCACTATGTGGCATACTTACTAATGACAAAATCCTATCTGTCCGACCAGGATGACCAACTCGATCTACTCGGACTAACCTAAACAAGTTCAACTAACATGTTTAACCTTGAAAGACGACCTATGGAAACTAATTGAATATTATACGTGTTTATTAGTTAGGCCTAGTTTCCCCCTTTTCAATTATGCAACACTCTCACTCACACTTAACAACCTAGGTTCAGTTTCCTCAAGGTACCATACGGTCAAGATCTTTACAACGATCATCAATTTAATTTGATTATATTATTAATGAACACTCACATATGAAATTCCGACTCAGTCTTACCCACGGTAACATATAAGGCTCGATGAGCCACAATATCACATATTCACTTGAGAATAGACATATAAACACATAAACAGTTTGCACGTTCACTGCTTACTTGCTAATCATATACGCGTAACGCAAATTCATTCAGATACACATATTTCATATAACAGTTGCACAAAATAGAGCAAACCACATTTTCACGTAGTCATCCAACCCTGTGGGGCAGGGATGGGAGAGCCCCTCACCTCGCTGGTCTTCCTGATTAGTCCTCAGAGTACCTGACACTCCAATTACTCTGTGGTGCTCTATACACAAGTATTTAAGCAATTAACAACGTGTAACTACGCGACTAATAATGCACGTGTCATGCTAATGCTCATGTACCCACTAGATATTTCTAAGAACTAGATATTTAGTTCGTTACGTCGTCTTATTTGCCCGTTCTGAAAGTCCATAATGTTTTAGCACCCGACTTTCACATACTTGAGCCATTTAGAACCTCTAAAAGCTTAGGTTAGAGATTCTAATTTAGTTAGATTCCATTTCATGAGTTCGTAAGAACTTTTAACTAATAAAAGGATTTCTTTATGGCTCAAGAGAGGCCTTAGCTCACTCGTTCAACCGTTTCCCCTTACTGGCCGAGTAAGAGTTCAACCACAACCTTTTTAATTATATGTAAAAATATAATCTGTATAAATAGAGCCTTGGGACCAATTTAGCGGGGCTTGGGTGTCCACCACGGACTAGACGAGGTGTTCAGCCCACAGCACAGCTCCCAACTGCGTTGTGGCTTGTTATATCGCCTCTTTTTCACCGGATTGGGTTTCGATTGTTAAGGTAATTACCCAAACATTATTCCCTCATAAGTTTCCAGAAATTAGAACACCTATACTACTCCAATCCAAGCCTATTCATGCATCCAACTAGAAATTTCGAATTTTAGAGCAATTTCCTAACCCAATTTCCATGCTTCCCATACCCGGTCAATTCCTACAACTTAGCTTTGATTCTGAACCTCACTAAGCATTCAATAGCACCTACTAAACTCGAATTTATCCCCGGAATGTCCCGATTGGAAGAAATTGAAGAATTCCAAAAATACCTAAAATTGTAGAAATTGGGGTTTTGAGAGATTAGGGCTTTCTTACCTTATTCCAATCGGATAGAAGCTTAATAGGTGGTGAAGATGAGCTCCGGTGGCCCTCTCCGGCGGCGGAACCCTTCCTCCAACGTGATTCCGGCCCAATCCTGCCGTGCCCTTGCCTTCTGTCCTTCTCGGGTGCGTGCGTCTTCCATCTCTCTCTCGCACCTGTCTTCTTCCTTTCCTTTTTTTTTCTCGTTTTGCCTTTGCTGGAAAGGGGGGTCACGGTTTTGGCCCCCCACTTATAAAAATATAGGCTGAAAATAAAATAAAATAAAACCAAGTTGTAAAATCCAAATTTTTTCCCATCCTTTTAATTCCCTTTTCTTTTAAGTCCTAAAAAAATTATATATATTCCCTATTTCTTTCTCTTCTTCATTTTACTCTTTATTCTTTAATTTAATTTATTTTTTCTTTCAAAAAGAAAAAAATAAATTAAATAATAATGATAATAATTAAATTAAATATTTCGGATATTACATCTATCGTTTCGGTGATGCGTTTTTGCTCTTGTATGAGTAAGAACGAAAAGAGGGAAACCGAGGAAAGGGAGTGAGATGGGGGAAACGAGAGATGGAGGAAGTTGAAGTCAGAGAGAGAATTGGGAAGAATCAAAACTGGGTTTAGAGCTGAGTAGAAGGAAGAAGAGATCGAGAAGCAAGAACATCATCTTGCTGAGTTCGACCTAGGCAAACCGTGAGCTAGCAGTGGAAAATCATCCTTCTTCCTCGAATTTCTGACCAAGGAAGAGCAAGGTAATATAGCCAACCCTTCCCTAGGTTTAGAAATTGCACACCAGCTCTAAAAGCATCCTATTTTGTGGTTTAAGTCTTGAGAGAAGTCTAAAAAACGTTGTTGATGTTTTTCTCAGATTTCGATCTGAACATGTCTTCTTTAATTTCGTTTTCTGAATTCGTTTCTCCATGGATTCCTATGATTCCATAGTTGGGTGAAACCTAACATCCCAAGCTTTTTAGATTGTCCATTACATGTGTGCTCCAATGGTTAGATTTTCTATAAAGGAGCTCGAAATGTGGTTGTTCTGCACTTACCTCTGTTTCTGGGGTATTTTAATTCTTTACTATTTTACTCTCTTAATTGTTTTCTCCAGAAGCTGAATTTTTTTAAGCGTTAGAGGACATACAAAGATGCTTTCAGTAACTTAGAACTCCTTTAATTGGTGAAGTTTATCATGTATAAACCTTGCTGGTATACATATGAAAGTGAACTGGTGTTTGTAAAAGCTTTGTGTGAATTTTCTTTCGAATCTTATTTCTCTCTGAATTCTTTTCTTCAAAATGGGTTATGAGTTAATAATTATGTTGTTAGGATCTCATTAAGACAGATTTAATTAAAGGAGAAGTTGTTGGAAATATAGAAACTTAATTTGGGAAATTACTTGGGAAAAACTAGAATAGTGAATTTTAGAGAATATTTCCCAATTAGTTATGAGAAATTGTTTTTTTTTCAGAATCAGAGAAAAAGTTTTAGCTGCTATAAGATTTGTCAAATAACTAAAGAACTCTTTGGAGGCGAAGACACTCAAGAGTATAATCAAGGGAGTTGCCAAGGTGAGGGACTCTCTCATCTTAGCCCCTAAAGGGTTGATTGGATGACGTAATTGTGTAATCAAAATTGTGAAATACTCCACCGGTATGAAAAGTTCTTAATGTTAGTTGAGTGCCCGGTTCTCCAATAGATTGACCCGCAATGTTAGTATAGTATATTTCTATTTCATAAGATAGGACGAAAAGAGAATTCTTTTGAGGTTCCTATACCCATTATGCCTAGCATTGAATAGACTGGGTATTCACCTTATCAATATCTCAAATCAATGATGGGTTTTATTTGACGTCTAAATTAAATGGACACTCGAATCGTACCGAACTGTTTGTCAGGCTATTATTCTCTTGTTTTATTCCCTAAGAGTCTTGGAGTAAGACATTGATTTCTCAATAAGATCAAATCTTTTGATTACATGATGGACTCCTCTAAAAAAACATTGATTTCTCTTGTGTATGGGAAGGACCTTGGGTGAACCATACACCATGTGTAAATGTTGCATGGTTGAGAACATGGGAAGGAGCAAACGCAGAACCATGTGACCAATCATGAGTTAAGATACTAAGGTGGTGTATGGGAAGGACCATGGGGGAACCATACACCATATGTGAATGTGGCATGGGGTAGTGCATGGGAAGGAAAAAGGTTGAACCATGGCACTCACCTTGTGTTGATGTACAACGGCGGGCATGGGAAGGAACGGGGTTGAACCATGTGCCGTTAAAATTGTAAAAATTTAGAAGGTGGTTGGAAGGAACCTAGTTAAACCACTTAAACAACCCATTTGTTATGAACCCATAAGTGAGCAAGGGAGGAGGGAAGGAACTTAGTTGAACCTCATTCCTTGTTTGCTTGTGGGAAACAAATTGTGTGAATAAGTAATGTTGGTCACATAGTTATTTCCTTTTTAAACCATACGAACCCTTTTCCTTATATAATGCATTCCTCGTCCTCTTGAAAACTAAATAGGGGATTCGTTCTCTTTAATCCTTGATAAACCTTGAACTCCAGTTTGTAAACTAATTCTTTACTTTTAAAGCTATATCATTCTTAAAACTTTCTTTCACTAGATGGCGTCCAAGTGATCTTAACTCTATGTGGCCAATATTACGCCCAAATATTTGTGCATCTTGGATTGGTCTCATTTGCGTCTAGATCTATGATTGTTCTTGAAATTGATGTATGGACACCACTTGAGTCGTTTCTATCTTGAATGTGTAAATGACTCATGTGAATGGTGTATTTGTGCAAGTGTGATTAGTACATGAACTTTGGTTAGTGGTTGAGAAATTTTTTGTTCTTGTCTAATTAATGACAATGTAACTGTTTATGTGTGACATTCCTTTCCCCTTCATGGTGGTAACCTTCTACAATGTCTTGGATGGGTTTGTCCCTCACTGAGTCGTATGACTGACCCCTCATGGTTTACATTTTTTAGAAACAGATACAGGTTAGGCATACACATCAGCCTGTGAAGGTGGCAACAGAAGAATCTACACTTTGTTTATGTGTGTAATATCCGAGATTTTTTTTAATTATCATCATTATCATTATTATTATTTATTTTTCTTTTTGAAAACAAAAATAAATTAGATTAAAAGGTTGAAATAAAATGAAGAAGAGAAAAATAGGAAATTAAACTTTATTTTTTTTAGAAAAAAAGGGACCCAAATGAAAAGGAGATTAAAGAAGTGGGGGAAAATTAGGATTTAACTACAAATTTTATTTTCCAGCCAAATATTATATAATTGGGGGCCAAACCATGACCCCATTCCAGCCAAAACAAAAGAAAGAAAATAAAAGAAAACAGAGGCGAGAGAGGGAGCGGACCCGAGACGCAAGCCGAGAGGAAGAAGAAGCAAGGAGAAGGAGGGGACCAGCTAGAATCTTGCCGGAGAGGCTGCTCCGACGCCGGAGAAGGTGGCCGGAACTCTTCTACAACACCTATCAAGCCTTCCATTCGATTGAAAGAAGGTAAAAAGCCCCAAACTCTCAAAACCCCAATTTCTTCCAATCTTAGGGATTTTAGAAAAACTTCTTTTACCTCCATTTGGGACATTCTGGGTATAAATTGGAGCTTAGTTGGTGTTGTTGAATGCTTAGGGAGGTTGAGAATCAAGGCCAAATCGTAGAATTTGGCCGGTTGTGGAAATTATGGGAATTGGGTAAGAAATTACTCTAAAATTCGAATTTGCTGGTTTGATGCATGAATAACCTTGGATTGGAGTAGTATTAGATATTATAATTGCGGGAAATATACAAGGGAATAAAGCCCGAGTAATTACCGTCGCAACCGGAGCCAAATCCAGTGAAAAAGAGGTCATATACCAAGCCACAGTATAGCAAGGGACTGTGCTGTGGGCTGGACACCTCGGCCTAACCCGTGGTGGACACCCAATACCAACTAAATTGGTCCCAAAACTCTTCTTATACACCCTTTTCAGTTCTAGACGCACTCGATTATGTTTTTCATAATTTAGGAGGTAGTGGTTGAATTCTTACTCGGCAAATTAGTGAAATCGTTGAACGAGTAAGCCAATGACCCGTTTGAGCAATAAATTCCCTCCTTTATTAGTTAAAAGTTCTTACGGACACATGAAGTGGAAGCTGGTTAAGATGGTATCTCTAATCCAAAGCTTTCGGAAGTTCTAAATAATACGAATAGGTGAAAGTCGAGTATGAAAATATTCTAGACTTTCTGAAAGAGAAAGTAGACGACATAACCAGCCAAACATCTAGTTCTTGGAAATGTCTAAAGGGTACACGAGCATTAGCATTACATGTGCATGAATAGTTATTTAGTTAAAAGTTTTTAACTGCTTAAATACATGTATATAGGGCACCACAGGGTAGTTGGAGCTTCAGGTACTCCGAGGACTGATCAGGAGGGCCAACGAGGTGAGGGGCTCTCTCATCCCTGCCCCTCAGGGTTTGATGACTACGTGAATATATGGTTTGCTCTATTTTATATAGTTATTATATGAATTATAATTATTCGGTTGAATTTGGGTTACGCATGTATGGTTAGCAAGTAAGCAGTGAACGTGCAAACTGTATATGTGCTTATCTGTTTAGGCTCAAGTGTATATGTGTTAATGTGGTTCACCGAGCCTTATATGTTACCATGGGTAAGACTGAGTCGGAATTTCATATGTGAGGGCTCATTTATATTAGAAACCAACTAAATTGATCATCACTGTAAAGATCTTGACCGCATGACATGTTGAGGAAACTGAACATAGCTTGTCAAGCGAGAATGAGAGTGTTGCATAATTTAAAAGGGAGAAACTAGGTGTAACTAAGAAACAAGTATAATAATCAAGTAATTGTTCATAGAGTATCCTTCAAGATTAAACATTTTAGTTGTGCTTATCTAGGATAGTCCGGGTAGATCGAGTCGGTCATCCTGGTCGGACAGATGGGATTATGTTGTCAGTAAGCATGCCACAAAGTGGCCATTACCTTGGTTTAACTGAGGTCAGATAAGTCGCCGGCTATTACTCTAAGTGTGCCTTGGAGTCAGAAAGTCCCTAGTGTGATCAATTAGGTTCAAACATGAGATTGCATTCGGGCCAGTATTTCTCCTAGCATAATGCGGGAGACAGAAATTGAATGCCTACGAGTATAGGTATGGGAACTTGTTTGATGCGTTACTTATGGAAACATATGATATATAATTGTGTATGATTTAAGTACGGAGTAATAATTATGTTAGAAGCGTGAATTAGGATTACCGTTGTGAATATGATATATTGGCTGACTGATCATATTAAAGATCACAATATAATTCGTTTCATGTGCATGTGGTTATGATTTGCTCCCTTCGCCCAGCTGTAGTGGTACCCGCTGCTACGCTAGGGATGGGGGAGCTCCTCACTGAGTCAGTTCGACTCACCCCCCTGTTTATATGTTTCAGATACAGGTGGTTCAGGTGACGGGAACGCGTCCACTTCTTCTCAAGGAGGCGGATAAATCTGAAGACCGCACGCTTAGTCCACGTGGGTAATTTATTTTTGTTATGTAATTAAGTCGTGATGTATATATAAATCTTTTTTGGGCATAGCTTTTGTACATATACAACTGTTGTGTATATGTATGTTATACTCGTACTCTAGTATTGTCGGCTTCATACGGGTTAAAGATAGGTCATGGTGTTTGGGAACTAGACTATGATATTGTATATATCATATATATGTTTATGACTTCTGCATGTGACTAGGATAGATCACACGCATTGAGGGGTGTGATCAATATGTAAATTATATGTATGTGTGGCTGAATATATGTTTGTATGGATATATGACTTCCGCATGTGACTAGGATAGACCACACGCATTGAGGCATGCGATCAATATGTAAACTATATGTATGTGTGGTTGAATATATGTATGTTTGGATATAAGACTGCCGCATGTGACTAGGATAGATCACACGCATTGAAGCGTGTGATCAATAAGTAAACTATATGTATGTGTGGTTGAATATATGTATGTTTGGATATAAGACTGCCGCATGTGACTAGGATAGATCACACGCATTAAAGCGTGTGAGCAATAAGTAAACTATATGTATGTGTGGGTGAATATGTGTATATATATAGACTGAAGCGGTGCTGAGCGAACCGTGGAGGTCAAGTTTATGTGTCAAATTATATATTTAGAACCATATAGTCGATGAAGAGTGTCTTCCCTATATGTGTATATATATATATAGAAACTTTATGCATATACAAATGAATATGCTTATTTTATGGTGGAACTACTTGTTTTTTTAAAGATTCAATAGGCATATATGATTCATAGGACAATGAAATAATACAAGATAGGTAAGCAAAATGTGTATCTGATCATACCATTGTTAGATCTAGAGAAGAACTAGGTCTTCCTCTCTATTACCTTTGTCGTGCAACGGCTACAATGGGGAGATTCACTGTATTAGAGTAAAAGACGAGACCTAGCCAATATGAATAATTGTGTCTTATTGGGCCCTCCCATTACGGGCTGAAGTAAAACCCTAAAAGGCTTACACATAGCCGCTTACCAAACTTCAAATATAATGTGTAATAAAGCCCAATTGATTGTTTTATACTTTTGGCTTCCCTTTTATTGGACCACCTTGGGGGACTTGTCCTTAGGTGATGACCTAGGTGCCTATGTACCCTTGTGAAGGGATCAAAGTCCATGTAGTTCATTGTGTTAATGTCCATAGGAGCCGTTAGGCAGGATAGTTACCTATAGGAGACCGTATACGGCTAGGACATGCGTAAGGTACTTTGGCCGGGCGAGCCACTAGTTGGAGATTTTCTTAGACCGGGAGAGAGCAAGAGTCTCTCTGAGCTGTTGGGAGATTTTCTGATAGAGATCCCCAGGACGGAGATATGTGTGAGTGTGTGAGGTGGCGGACCAATCTCAAAGATTAAGAAGATAATGTCTCGTGTATAGAGCGCTGAGTCTTACCTTTACATGTTCAGAGTCTATCTATTGAATCCCCCAGGTGAGGGCCTTTTATACTAAGTGCGGAGGAAGACGTGGTCGACCCATGTTCCCACTCATCGTGGGTCAACCCATGATGGTTGGGGACTTCCCATGTCTCTGGTGCGAGAGCTTAAGAGGGAGATGTGGGTACTGGCCACGTACGAGGCGAATGGGTGGTGCCACGTGTCACTGGAGCGAGCTCCTGTTGCCCTTCTAGAAGACTAGTGCCACATGTTCCAAGGGAGGAATATTCCGTAGTTACATATGTGATTGGATTTCAATTCCAAATAAAAAGAATTTACAAAAGAAAAATATGCATTTTTGTTTTGTTTGGTTATATTAAAAAAAGAGAAAATAAAGGATGAAGATTTTAAAATTTGTCTTATATATCTTAATGTCTTTTCTCACAATTTGTCGAGTAAATTGTTGTGTCTCAGTACTCTCCAACAAGGTCAAAGCAAGCTAGGATTAGGACATTACTTCGAACATTTCTTTTATCACGACCCCCACCCGAGGGCTCATGACCGGCACGAACTAGGGGAGGTATCCCCAGTACGTAAACCTCATCATAAAACATTACCTGTAACCTGTGCAATTCATATATTCCATAATACCATTGTAACACCCGTTTAATTCTAGGATTTAATTAAATTAGATTAATTAAAGAGATGATTGTTAATGTTGTGTTTTAATTTAAAATGCTTGTGTGTGACATTAGTTGATGCATTAGTTGCATATAGTTGCGCTAAATTAAGAATAGGGACTAAATTGATAACAAAGATGAAAGTTGAGGACTATAATGAAAATAGATTATCGAGGTTGGGCAAGAGTTAAATTGATGAGAAAGATGAAAAATTAAGGACGGGTTAAAAGGATTTTCACTAGATAGATAAGAGATTAAATTGGTAAGTAAGGGACTTAAGTGAAAAGAAATTTTAGAATGAGGCAAAAACTATAATTTTCCCCCAAAGGTTTATAAAAACACTCATAAACTTACTTTCAGCTATCACTCACGCCAAGACACACCCATTTTCATATTTTAGAAAGAGGAAGTGAGGGTTAGGGTTCTAGAGAGAAGGGAGACAATTTGGGAGGAGGCTTGGTGGTTCTAGGTGGTGGGTGATCGGATTCCGGTGTCCGGAGGCCGGAGGAAGGGTTAGGAAGTTTTCTTCAAAATTCTTTTTATCTTCTCATACTCATTTTAAGGTAGGTGAAGCAATCTTCCTCCATTCTTGATATTGTTTTGAAGCTTTTTGAATGATTTCTTCACTTTGATGATAATGGAGGATTCAAACGTGAATTCTTGATGTTTTTAATATTTCTATTGGATGCATTTCAAGATTGCGGTGCTGGATTTGTTGGTTGTATGATTTGAGGTTAGGGTTAGAATAGTTCATCATGTTCATCTTGATTTCTTTGAAAATGCTTGGTTAGATCTTGTTTGAGCTTAGATTGATGGTGTTTTATGGAAGGAAAATGTTGTGGAAGCCTAAGAAACTAAAACCCATAATTCAAATATACATTTTAAGGATTGAATCATTGGATTCATGGAAGGAAAGAAGTAAAAATCGAGTTAATTTAGACAAATTCGTAGAGCATGTTTACAGCCATAAACTGAATTGTTTTGAATCTGACCTCCCTCTGTTTAAACGTGTTTTCTAAATTCTTTACATGATGGATGTTCGTGATTCCAAATCCATATGAAAGCTAACATCCTAAGCTTTATAAATTATATTTTTCCAAAATATTCCAACGGTTAGATCTGCTGGAAATGGCCTCGAAAGTAATCGGTTCTGTTTTCTAAACTGATGCAAAATTTTTGTATGATTGGCTACTATTCTTAAATGGCTGAAATAATTTCTGTAATGAATTGATAATTAGAATATTTTATCTCTAAGCTTGATTTAGAAAGAAGAATCAAATCATTTCGTTAAGTATGGAAGGAGATATGACCATTTTAATGAAGCTTGCCTAATGTTGCAAGCTGTTTTATATCTGACCTTGCTCTGTTTAAATCTGTTTTCTGAATTTATTATTTAATGGATTCGAGTGATTCCAAAGCCATATGAAAGCTAACATCCTACGCTTTCTATGTTGTAATTTTACTAAAAATTCCAACTGTTTGATTTTCTGGAAGTTGCCTCGAAAGTTAGCGGTTCTGTTTCACACACTAAAATGAGTTTAGAACTTATTTTTATCTTCTTTTAAGATTCAATTCTTTCCCTATTTCAATTGAACTTTGTTCTCTCATAGCTAATGAGTTTTATAACTTCTTTTGGAATTATTCCTAAGACTCAATCTTTTACTTATTTCAAATGAATTTCCTTCTCCCATTTCAAGTGACTTTCACTCTTTCCTTCAACTTCTTTAAATGAGTCTAACCAACTTTTAAGTGTCATTTCAAAGCTCAAACAACATCCTAAATAAAGATTTACATGATGAAAATTATGGTAAGATGGATCATTGAATTTTAAAAAGGGAATTAGAGAAAGAATGATAGAGAAATAAGGGGAGTAGTTCTAGTACAATCCTAGGGGGAGTGAAGCCTATGTTTGGATGATCGGTGGCTGGTATGGGACTGTCATCGGTTGTTCCACGGTGAGTGTTCTAATGAAATTGTTTTTCGAAAACCCATGTTGATTGCAAATTCTAAGTTAGTGAACTCTCATGGCCATTAGAGGGTCAAGTACTTAGGATTAAGCATAATCATGGCTTAGACTACATTACCCTAGTGATTGTACTAGTGACTAGCGTACCGGGGAAATGATCTACCACAGAGGGTGGTGATTCCATAGCCTCATGGCCCGAACAATAATGGGAAACGATCATCGGGATACGATGGTCCGGGTTATTGGGAAACATTAACCAAACCCTATAATTCGGGGTGGGTGTGATCTATCTTTTGATGAAGGTAGTGATCCCATGAGATGAACCAATATGGAAGGGAGTCATTAGAGATACGATGGCTCGGATCATTAGGATACAGTGGTAACCTTCTATTTGGGTAATGGCCATTTGGGATACGATGGTCAGGGCTTTTGGGATACATTGGTCCAGTTAGTACTCGGATCCGGCTGAGGGACGCCTCAGATTGTACTAGAGTTGTGGCAAGCTACCACAAAGAGAATTGTTTTCATTCATGTGTGCTGTAGGGGTACGTGGAGTTGTTCGCTGGGCGGCGCTCCCGATGACTCTTGTTTTCTCTTTGATTTGACATTGATGTGTCATTATATGTTTCTCTTAATTCCATATATGTGTAAGATAGATCATGTTAGAAGATGATGTATGATTTATTTGAAATTCCCTATATCTCTTATCGGTACAAACGTAGTAAGCATAACACATATGTTATATAGTCATGGCTAGATAAGCATGGCGTCAGATAAAGGAAAGTTATAATACATCCAATAGTTCAAGTTTTCATATTTTATAAAGAATAAGAATTCAATGATTTTCCGTAAAGAATAAGGTGGTACATGCCAGTAGTTTTCAAACTTATATTGCTATAACTACTGAGATTTATTATCACTCAGTGCTGGCATGTATCAGATGGATAGGTGGCCGATGGGGATTGCAGCTTGAGGTAGATGTGTACGGACCCCCAGTAGTTTTAGCTATTTTGACATGCATCATAGGAACTTCTGACAAATAGACTTTATGAGACTTGTGTTTGTTCTGACATGGTCTTTTTGGAGGGAACCTGAGTGGTAGGATTGTTGTCGCCGGTACCCAAGATTGACTAACTTATATATATATACTATTATCACATTATATATATTTAAGTAAAAGATGGTCCTGCATGTGTATGAATGTTTTAAATTGTTTCCTGATTTTATATTTTTCTTCCGCTATAAGAATAAGGATAGAACCCAAGAGTGATGACTCGGATCGAAATGAATATTTTTTAATAACTTGGTAAAAGTTTTAAAAATTACTCGGGTAGAGAAATTAGTAACACACTTATCCTATATGATTATACTTATATATATTATTAATCCTCTAAAAATGGAACATAGGATAAGTGGGTGTTACAACCATGACAAAAGTCTACTATGCATAAATACGTAAGTCCATAACTAAATACCTAAAAGTATATAGGTTTACAATCCATAATCCAAGATACAGACCCTGCCCTAGGCTAATGGAGCTGACTTTTAGAAGTTCAATAAAGTTTACAAAATACAAATAAATTCAAAATATGGCACCCACACGAACAATGTGTGGGGTCTAGATGGCTGCCTTACAGAGCCGACGTGGAAGCTTGTCCAACACCTGTGTCTAAAAAATTTAAACCATGAGGGATGAGTCAAAAGACTCAGTGAGAGACAAACCCATCCTAGACATGGTAGAAGGGTGCCACCACGAGGGGAACGAGAGTGTCACACATAAGCAATTACATTATCATTTATCAAATAGCATCACAACACTTTTCAACAACTAGCCAAGGTCCATGTACCAATCATATAGACACATACACACCTTTCATAAGAGTCATATACACATTCAAGACATAAACCACTCAAGCAGTGTACATCAATTTCTAGACAAATCTTAGTTTGAAGTTCAAATATGAACAATCCAAGAATCAACAAATAGTTGGAAATAATGTTGGCTACATAGGGTTAAGATTGCTTGGGCACCTTTCAGTGAAAGAAAACTTTTATGAATGATAAAGTTTTTAAAAGATATTACTTTACTAATCTGTAATAACACACAAATTTATTGCCCTTGGGGAATTAATTAGGTGTAAAAGAAATTGTAGATAAATATTTTTGGATTAAATTATTTTGGGAGTTATCATTATTCTTATAAAAAAATATATATTAATAATAATAATCTTAGATACCTAAAAATATCTACATATGTATTTTCCCCACATTTCTTTTTTCTCTTTTTTCTCTTTTTCTTCTCTTTCCTCTTTCCTCTCTTTTTCTCTTTCTTTTTTTCTGCTTCTCGAAACTTCTCCCTCACTTTCTTCTCTGCTTGTTTTTCTTCACATTACAAACCCCATCCCCTCCTCAACCTCTTTGGCAACATCCACCATCACCGGCAACAACTCCTTTGTTCCTCAACACTTTCTCAGTTCTCAACGTCTCTCTCTATCTTGGACGCCCTCTTTCTCTCTCTTTGAAATTTAGCTCAAAATGGAGATTGGGTGAAGTTTGAACTCCATTTTAGGTGAGTATGAATGCTAAGAACTTTCTAAGATGATTGTAAGCTTCGATCTAGACTTATAAGACTATTTTTAAAGTTTATTTGGGAGTTGGGGTTTTTCTGAAAATTTTATATACTTGGGCATTTTTTTGTTTCTTAGATTTATGGTAGGTTGCTATAGATGATAGGAATAGTGGGATAGAGATGAAGAACGAAAGAAATAGATGCAAAACAATGAATTTGTGAAAAACGGACCAAACTGAATTTTTCGAAACATTATGGGTAATGAACGAAAGTTCCATAAATTCTGTTCTTTTTAGTAATATTTAGTTTCAAGTATTATCTCATGTTAATTAAGAAAATTTTAGAAAACTTTTGGAACTACTTTCAAAAAATAAAACTGTTTTGAAGACCAACCTGAATACTTTAAAAATTCGGGGTAATTAATGCAAATGCACGAATCTGAAATTTTAGACTAGTGCTAGTTCCTATAGTATTGCATAATAAATTTTTGGTGGAAATTAGAAGTGTCAAATAGCCATGTTTGAATGTAAGAAAGTCTTAAGGACCTAAAAGAAATCAAAAGTACAAAATTTAGAAACACATTGTAAAACCCATAAATTTTGGACAACCTAGGATTTACGGACTGTAAAAAGGTGCTAGAAAGCAATTGGGAAAAATTTGGAATGAGGGGTACGGTATTGGTAACTTACCGAAAGTGAGAATGACATTATATATATAATCTTTATAATCTTAGGTTAGTCGAGGATGCTCTTAAATTGGAAGCTCGATTAGAGAGCTCTTGGAGCTTATTTTTTCTGCTTGGACTGCCAATGAGTAGATGATACGCGTTATAATGCGTTTTCTTGTTTTCATATATCTAGCCCTTTTCATTATCCTTCATTTCATTTATTATATCTGCGTGGCCTTGGGACAAGCCATCTGATAAGTTATTTTCCTTTGAAAAAAAAGAGATTGCTTTCGATATGATATATCTTATTTATATATGATTATAAAGGATAGAAATTTATGATTGAAAGTTACGAGTTTATTGTGATAATATAATTTAACAACTTGTCATAAAGTAATTATTTATCTATGTTCTTTTAATCTTTTTATTCAAATTGATCTACGTGGATGAGATATACTTGAAACATAAACTACTTGGAGATTTTACTCATTGATATGTTTAGTTGGAGGAACTCTTTCTAGAACACTGGTGCTACAACTGTATCTGTAGCCCTATGTGCGCGTAGGTGTAAACCTCAGCTAGCAGAGGTCAGGTGATGCTAGCCCCGTGTGCGGCCACACACGTGGAGTGTATGTGCATTATATGGAGGGTTTGGGGCCACGTAAAGGAGTTGTGGCCGGAGTTATGTGGTTGTATCACTATGGTGTTGAGGAGGGATGAAATTTGGAGGGTATGTGAAATGTTCTGTGAGATGATTCTCCCATAAAACTTGATTTTGATTTATTTGGAAACCTCAATTTTGTTTATATCTATTATTTGAGGTAGTCAATATTTTTTTTGGCCTTATTTAATTTATTGAAATCATTTTCAAGATACTTTATGATATGATATACCTATATTGCCCCATTTCAAGTATGCGATTGAAATGGCTAGTGAACTCGCCTTGATTTTGACATTATAAATTTTATTTTCTTTATCGGAAAACACTCGTGCCTCGGCTTGTCCTGCATCAGTTGTAGCGTGTGTTATCTACTCACTGAGTTGTAAAACTCACCCCTCAATTCATTTTTCAGCTACAGGTGTAACTTTGACCCATCTCGCTCAATGTAGTTCGGGCATCTGTGTTCTTGGTGAGCCTGCTTTCGTCCGTGGGCTATAATATATTTTGATTCCTTTCCAACCAATGTTTTGCCTCTAGCAAGCTCCAATGGTCACAGGCTGGATTCTCGGTATTCTTTAGTTGTATTTCGATTGAGGGTATATTAGTTTTGAATTGACTGAGAGCAAAGCTCTCTAATAGAAACATTGGGTTGATTATTAGTATGTTGAGTTGTTGGGAAATATTTTAATTTTAGGAGATACTCTGGCAAATTTTCATTAGGGATCTCTTGTGCTTTGATATGGGAATACCAAAAACTGTGATGCATATGTTTTGTTGTTCGGGCTTACAAGATCATAGGGTTTTTCTTGAAACCGGTGCCGGTCACTTCCCTTTTATTTTTGGGGGGTGTGACTGAATGGTATCGGAGGTCTAGGTTTTCCTGTGATCATGGGAGCAAAGTGTTCTTTGATGAGACCTCATCTATCGTTCTGAAACCCGGGCATAACTATAGGTGAGGTAACATTGAAGACCTTATAGGGTGTGTTGTCCTTCCTCTCTTTCGATTCTTTCTTATCTTTTCGAGTCATTTCCTTCACTAAATCTTTAATACTAGATGGTGATATTGAACTAGGATGGTGGGGCAATTATGACCAAAAATTTGTTTATCTATAACTGAAGATTGATCTTGGAAGCCAGTTTTACTCAATTTCTAAAATAAGGGTGAAATTTGATTGTTGGGGAAGCAATGACACTTCTTCTAGACCAAAACCTTCATTCTTCTAAAATAAGAATTTCTGCTAGCTCCTAACACACTATAAGTTTGTAAACTAGTGGTCTTGGTGAATAGAAGACTTTTCAATTTCAGTGCAAGGACATTGTCAAGGTGATTCGATCTCTTTTGCCACTCAATTCAGTGATATATTGGCTAGATTATACTTTGAGGTTCCAACAATTCATGATAATTAAGCTTATGTAATTTATAATGAAGGTTAGTTTGTTAGTTAAACTCTTTTAGCTTAATGAAAGTTGCCTTGAAACTTCATTAAAATTTTTGGTAATTTCTGAATCCACTGTGAATAGGTGAAGATGGGATTAAGTGAATTTATGATAGGTATGTTAGTTGAGAGAAGTTACACAATATATATATATATAAAGAGGCACTTGAAACTCTTGAAGTTTAAAACAAGTTTATGTTAATGATCTATTTGCTTTCAGTGAGGATTTAGGGCTAGCTATTAAACTAACCATAGTTGACCTTGATTAAAATCTCATGACTCATCAATGCAAATGGTGGGTTCATCTTCTTGTGATTTTACTGAAACGGGGAATCTTTAAGGAAGTATAAAATTTTAAATGCTTGTAGAGAGGTGACATGTGGAATAGGAAGGAAATAACAAAGAGATTGATCTAAGTGTTTACGCTAAAAGGTGTAAGTGGGTAAACTCATTTGAGTAGAAGAATGATGTTAATTGATATGAGAAAAGTATATATATTTAGAAAGCAACAAGGGGTTTGGGTCACATATTACGTGTTTGTTCTAGTTAATATCTAAGCAAGTGAGATTGAAGAAATTGATAAATGTAGTTATGATTTAAAGTTATTATAGCAAAGGAAGTTATGATTGTTAAGTGGGTTGGAAGTACTTTGTTAATCAAATCGATATGAACCATATACAAGGATCTTGGATGTTAAGCTTTAAGGACATTTGGAATAGACCTGATCACGGGCCGGGCTAAAAAAAATACAGGTCGGGCTTGCGGGCTTTTTCTCTAAAAATTTGAGTCCAAGCCCCTTTTTTTAACTACAAAACGGGCTGGGCCCGGCCCGTATAAAATATGAAACGGGCCTGGGCCGCCATATTTTGTATACAGTTTTTTTTTTCATTTTTGTATCATGTTCATCTAACATACACAAATATTTATATATATTTTTCTTAAACATAGATAGTTAAAAGATTTTTTTCCATAGAAATTAAACAACATAATAGAAAGAAGAAAACTAACAAGTCTAAAATAAGTTTAGTACATTAAAGTACAACCAAAAAACTAAATTAAAGTAAGCAAAGTTGTATTAAATTGAAAAGCAAACAAAATGCGCAATAAAATTAAATTGTCTAAAATTAAAGTACAGCAAAGTTGAATTAATGCATCAAATAAAACATCCATTGCCAAAGCCTCCAATGCCAAATCTTCAAATCCTAACAATTGAGAAAAAACAAGTTCAGTACATTTCTAGCCTTAAAATAAATTAATAATGAATCAACTTAAATAATAAAACAACTCACCAGATTAAAAAACATCTTCTACTACAACGTTAGTAGTAGAAAAACCATCTTCATCAGACGAAGGTGCATCATATATTATAGTTTCTCCTAAAATTCATGAATTACCTAAACACATTTATTTTAAGGAAAATAAAGATAAATATTAGCATTAGTGAAAGATATATGAGTATATTAACAAATAATGAATAAAAATTTACCTTGTTTATAGCCTTTTGCACGAAGCCAATCCTCTAAACAAACCAAAGCTTCAATAGTGTTCTTACTCATTGAACTCCTCCAAGGATTGATTACCTTCTTTCCAATACTAAATGTTGATTCAGAAGCCAGAGTAGATATTGGAATTGCCAAAATATCTCGAGCCATTGATAAAAGCTTAGGGAATCTTGCAGCACTTATACGCCAAAAATCTAAAATATCAATATTAGCTTCCAATTTTTCATTTGGTTCATCCAAGTAAAGGTCCAATTCCGTTTTTCTTATTTGTGTCATTCTCTTTTTACTCAAAACTTGATCATAATCTTCACAACCACCTCCCTAAGTAATAGTACTTGCATTTGAAGTACTATCTCCAGAAAATGATGAAGTCTCAATAGGAGTTTCTTTGTAATGATCAAATAATGCCTGAAGAGTAGCCACAATCTTATCCAAATGCACATCAACATTATCATAAATCTTGTCAAAAAAGTACTCAATAAATTGAAGCTTCATCCTAGGATCCAAAACAGCAGAACATGAAAGTAACAAACTATACTCATCCCAATATTTCTGAAACTTTGCAACCATGTCTGAAATCATATCCTTCATGAACTCAGGGGGATTTTTGTAGGTTTCAAGCAAGCAAACATGAATTCTACACACTCCTTTGAAATAAATGTTTGCAGTTGTATTCTTGGAAGCAGAAAACACAACAGTAACTTCATAGAAAGGTTGCAAAAAATTATGTAGAACTTTAACTTTATCCCACTCTTCATCAGACAGTATGAACATTCTAAAACTATTATCCCTTTCCCCCCCAATGTTGAAACACTTTCTGATAATAGAGAGTATGCTCAAGCATTAAAAATGTAGAATTTCACCTCACACACATATCAGTCCTCAATTTCTTAGTTGTAACCAAATTAAAATTTTTTGTAATATCCGAGATATTTAGATTTAATTATTTTCATTTTTCTTAAATTTATTTTCTTTCAGAAAGAAAAATAAATTAAATTAAAGAATTATATGGTTAAAAATAGAATAAAGAAGAAAGTCATAGGGGATATTTGTAAATTTTCTAGGACTTAAAACAAAAGAGGATATAACAAGTAAATAAGTTTTTCTAATAATATATATATATATATATATATATATATATATATATATAGATATATTAAAATAATTGGGGGGGGGGGGGGGGCGGGCCAACCGTGACCCTCCTTCCATCACACTACAAAAAAAAAAGTAAATACATATATTAAAATAATGGGGGGCATCCAATTCATTAAATCACATATTTAAAAAGAAAGAAGAAGCAAGAAGACGTGAGCCACAAAACCAGAAGCAAGAAAATGCAGGAGCAGCACACACGAGAAAGAGGGAAACGCATCCCACTGCCGGTGAGGGTCACTGGAGTTCATCTTGACCACCCATTAAGCTCCCCATCCGATTAAATCAAGGTATGAAAGCCCCAATCCTTCAAAACCCCAATTTCTCCAATTTTGGGTATTTTAGGAATTCTTTAAATACTTCTAATCGGGGCATTCCGGGGTTAAAGTTGAGCTTAGTGGGTGTTATTGAAAGCTTAGGGAGGTTCAAAATCAAAGTGAAACCGTAGGAATTGACCGGGTATGGAAATTGGGAAAATTGGGTTAGAAAATTGCTCTAAAATTCGAAATTGATAGTTGGATGCATGTTTAGGCTTGGATTGGAGTAGTATAAGTATTGTAATTACTGGAAATAGACAAGGGAATAAAGCCAGAGTATTTACCGTTTTAACCGGAACCCAATCCGGTGAAAAAGAGGCGAAATACTAAGCCACCGTACAGTAAGGAGCTGTGCGGTGGGTTGAACACCTCGGTCTAGCCCGTGGTGGACATCTAAGACCCGCTAAATTGGTCCCAAGGCTCTATTTATACCCAATTATATTTTTATATATAATTATTAAAGAGGTCATAATTGAACTCTTACTCGGTAAATAAGGGGAAACGGTTGAACGGGTGAGCTAAGGCCTCTTTCGAGCCATAAAGAAATTCTTTTATTAGTTAGAAGTCCTTATGAACACGTGAAGTGAAATTTAGACAAATGAGAATCTCTAACCCATGCATTTAGAGGTTCTAAGTGGCTCAAATGTGTGAAAGCCGATATAAGACAGTACGGACTTTCAACAAGAGCAATTAAGACGACGTAACGAACTAAATAATTAGTTCTTGGAAAATATCTAAAGGGTGCATGAGCATTAGCATGGCACGTGCATCTTAGATGCTTAGTTACGAGTTCTAAATTTCTTAAATATACATGTGTATAGGGCACCACAGGGTAATTGGAATTTCAGGCACTCCGAGGATTGATCAGGAGGGCCAACGAGTTCAGGGGCTCTCCCATCCTTGCCCCACAAGGTTGGATGACTACGTGGAAAATGTGGTTTGCTCTATTTTGTGCAAATTGATATATGGAAAATATTTATATGAATAAATTTTTGTTACACGTGTATGATTTGCAAGTGAGCAGTCAACGTGCAATAGTATATGTGCTTATATGATTAATCTCAAGGTGTATATGTGCTATTGTGGCTCACTGAGCCTTATATGTTACCGTGGGTAGGATTGAGTCATAATTTCATATGTGAGGAGTTCAGTAATATTAGAAACCAATCACATCGAGCGTCACCGTTAAGACCTTGTTCGTATGGTTTGTTGAGGAAAACTGAACCTAGGTTGCTGAATGTGAGTGAGAGGGTTGCATAATTGAAAAGGGGGACACTAGGCCTAGCTAATTCACACGTGTAATATTCATTTAGTTTTTAATAGGGCATCTTTCAAGGTCGAATAGGTTATTTGAACTTGTTTAGGTTAGTTCGGGTAGATCGAGTCGGTTATCCTGGTCGGACAGACAGGATTCAGTTAACAGTAAGTATGCCACATAGTGGCCATTACCTTGGTTTAACCGGGGTCAGACAAGTTGCCGGCTCTTACTCTAATCGTACCTTGGAGTCAGAAAGTTCCTAGTTTGATCAGCTAGGTTCGAATAAGACATTGCCTTCGGGCCAGTATTTCTCTTAGCGTAACGGGAGAGACAGAAAGTGAATGCCTTCGGGCCAGTGTTTCTCTTAGCGTAATGCAGGAGACAGAAAGTGAATGCCTACGAGCAAAACTATGTATGACTTATGAAAAGATATGATATATGTTTATGATTAGTTTACATGTGGATTAATAAACATGTTAGGAGCATGAATTAGGATTTTTAATTGTGAATATGATATATTGATTGCCTGATCATATTAAAGGTCACAATATAAATCTGTTTCACACGCATATGGTTGTGGTTACTCCCTTCCCCAAGCTGTAGTGGTACCCGCTGCTACGCCAGGGATGGGGGAGCTTCTCACTGAGCCTGTTCGACTCACCCCAATGTTTACATGTTTTAGATACAGGTGGTTCAGGAGTCGGGATCACGTCCACTTCTTCTCAAAGAGGCGGACAACTCTGAAGACCGCACGCTTTGTTCGCGTCGGTAGTTATTTTGATTATGTATATATGTTGTGATGTATATATATATATATATAAATCCTTTTTGGGTGTAGCGTTTGTACAGATACAGCTGCAGTATATATATACGTCCTATTCTAGCATTGTCGGCTTCATACAGATTAAAGTTAGGTCTTGGTGTTGGGGAATATAGGCTATGATATGATGTTTATCATGTATATATATATATATGTGACTTCCGCATGCGACTAGGATAGATCACATGCCTTGAGGTGTGTGATCAATATGTAAATTATATATATGTGTGACTGAATACCTGATTGTGTGAAAATATGGCTTCCGCATGTGAATAGGATAGATCACACGCATTGAGGCGTGTGATCAATATGTAAACTATATGCAAGCGTGTGATTGAATATATGTATGACTGTATACAGGACTTCTGCATGTGAATATGATAGATCACCCGCCCTGAAGCGCGTGATCAATATGTATACTATATGTACGTGTGAGTGATTATGTGTATATGTATAGACTGAAGCGGCGTTGAGCGAGCCGTGGATTGCACGTTACATAGGTCACCGGATATGGATGGCCTTAAATATTATATATTGTTTGTATTAGAAATGGGTAGTTAAAAACATGTGAAAATGCCAATCAGGGATTAGAGGCTTACGGGATAGGAGAAATCCTACTTCCCGTGCCGGTCACGGACATCCGATAGGGGGTCGTGACATTTTTGTCAGTCATATCATAAAATTTCTTTCTCCTAGGAGCTGACTTTTTAATATATTTCACCCCATCTTGAACCTTTCAAATAACATTATCAACCTTTTTCATACTAGCTTGCACAATTAAGTTCAAAATATGACAAGAACATCGAACTTGAAAAAACAAGCCATCACACAACAAATTTTTCGAAATAGCAGGTCTCATTTTCAAGTAAGTAGCCATCACATCATTATAGGTAGCATTATCCAATGTAATGCTACCTATTTTTTCAATAATCCTCCAGTCAGACAAACATGAAGCAATTTCATCAGCTAAAGAGATTCCAGTAAAAGGAAGTGAAATAGCTTTGAAGCAAATTATTCTTTTATGCAATCTCCAGTCTATGTCAATCCAATGGGCAATTATACACATGTATTCATCATCAGTGTGTTCAGCTCTCCAATTATCAAAAGTTAAAGCAATCTTACCAGGCGATCTTACTAACTCCTCTATCACAGACTCCTTTTCAGTCAAATGAAAACTCATGATATCTCTCTTAATTGTATGCCTACTAATTGACTTACTTTGAGGAGTTAAACTGACTATCATTTCCTCAAATGCAGGCAACTCAACAATACTAAAAGGAAACTTTGCACATACAATAAAATTTGCAATTGACCTTCTAATTCTATCCCAATCATATGCCCATGAACCTAAAGATATAGTTCCATCTTGATTGGCTGAATTAGCCAACCTACTAAACTTTCTAATATCTGGCAATTCACGCTTCTTACACACAGTTAAGTGACGGCTTAGATGTGAGGTACCATTGCTCGATTCTGCCACAAATACCTTTTTGCAGTGATTGCATTTAGCGCTTCCATCCTCTAACTTTGTCATTTGTAACCACACTCTAGAAGTTAATTTCTTTTTCTTCCTAGTGGGTTGTTCGGCTTCGGTTTTGGAAAGATTTTCATCACCTCCTAAATTGACATCTTGCTCCGCCTCCATGGAGTCTAATGAAGGATTCACATTACTTGGGCTTGACAAATTTGTTGATGCCATCAATGGAAAATGGACCTAAAATTAAAAAAAATCAATAATATAATTATATATTTACTAGTTAATTTATATTTATTAAATACAAATATAAAATAAAATAGAATGGAGAAACAGAGCTTTTGTCCAAATTGCTTTCCTTTTTCTCTTTCTTTGCAAAATTGCAATTCATATATGTAATAAGGTTGAAGACAAGATATAATTAAGTTTAAGTTGAACCTACCTATAATTAGTTTGGGCATTATATAATAAGACAGAAAGATCATGGGGAAAAATCGTACAATTTCCTTTGGTAGAAAGGGAAGAAAAAAAGCAGAGTAAATCCCCCTTAATTTCCTTGTGGTATGGGAATCAAATTTTTTATAATACTCCATAAAAGAGAAATTATCTATAAAGTAGTAATGGACTTGCTTAATGACATTGACTTCCTTTACTATTTATTTGTAGTTAATGGTCTTAATTAGCAATGAGGTTTAGACATATAGGTTTGGTTAAGGAATAAGGAACAAGTGTGAACTGTGATAAAGCTGTGAACTGAATTTTTTTGGAGTGTATACATATGACTCACCTGAACTTAAAAAGTTGTTAAATAACCCCTTAAACTTTTAATCGTGTGCAATTAACACCTTCTGTTCCTTCCAATTTGTAACATAGATAGTCATTTCAACCATTATAAAGCTATTATGTGTGAACTATGTATCAACACCACATTACTTTGATATAAATCACAAAACACCTATTTCTTTGTAGATAAAGCTGTGAACTGTGATTAAGACAGAGATTAATTAGTACTAGCTAGTTTTGTGGCTAACATTTGGTAGTGAACTTACAATTACAAGTAAGAGGACAGATCTGCTTATGTTTGAGAGGAGGGTGCGACGGTGCGAGCTTGTGACAGACTGACGGTGCAACGGTGCGAGCTTGCTAGAGTAGTAGAGTAATGGAGTTGGGGTTAGAGGAAGAGAGGATTAGAGGAAGAGAGGAAGACAGAGCTGCTGGAGGAGTGAGGACGGCTAGATTCAAAATGCTAAATTAATGGAGTTGTCAGGGCTAGATATTAGGTAGTGTGATACTTTTTTTATTTTATTTTAATGTATTATTTATATATATATTTATATATATATATATATATATTGATGGGAAGGAAGAAGATCTTCCTGACGCCTTCCTAAACCTGATCACTAGAGTTTCAATCCAAAAATGGTACATACCCATTCAATTAGTTCTCAAAAACAATTCTGCCTACAATGTCACTGCTCTTTTTGATACAGGAGCATCCCTAAATTGTATCAAAGAAGGCATAATCCCAACTAAATTTCTGGAAAAAACCACTGAATCACTCCACAATGCTAATGGAGCAAAGTTAAATATCACTTACAAACTTTCCGATGCTCTAGTAAAAAATGAGCATTTAACCATCTCCACTCCTTTTATCATAGTAAAAAATCTTGCCTGTGATATTATCTTAGGAGCACCATTCATTGACCAAATTATGCCTTTCTGGCCTTAACTATTAGCAATAGGTCCAAATCCTCTTCTAAAGCAGGAATCTCTTCTCCTACCTTGAGCCAAACTAACACCAATTCCCAAAAGTCTTCCTATGTCCAGAAGGCCAGTAAACCCATGGATTTATTCCAGACAGAAAATTCTTTCTACCCAATTAATCCTCAAACTCTAGCCTCAAAGGTTTTTTCCCCAAACTTCCATTTTGTCCCTCTTTTAAAAACTAAAACCCAATTATTCTACGAATTCATTCTTGTGGACACCAAGTCTGCAAGCATCAAACACTTCCCTGAGAATTCTGAAAAAGGAGCTCATGCTTACTCCACCATCCAGATCCTTAAAGTCATCTCCCCAGCTGAGTGGGGTAATGACCTAAATAAAATTACGAAGTTTTCTCAGCCTTTTGATCCAATCGGTTTCAATTACTGGGACTATCGTAGTGCCTGGTTCAACACCTTTTGGTATCAAAACAAAAAATTTAGTCATTCTTGGCTAATTCTTTTCAAAAATGGTGTTCACTACCAATTTTCACAGTGGTTTAATTCTTGGTGGAACTACTTTGGTCCAAATCAAGAAATTTTCCCACAAAACGTGACGATAGGTTTTGAATATTTTTCTAAAAAAATCAATCTTTCTGATGATCCTCACCCAGCGGATCTCCATTTCTTTTCAAAATTTGGTTTAGCCTGGGTTTTTAAATGGCAATATAAGTACGGAGAATCCCGTTTCCCGAACAATTCTCCCATGCTTCAAAGGCTACCCTCTGTCAAATGGTGGCCAAAGTTCGAAGGTTCTGAGAGAGTCTCTCCTGGCTTGATTAGAAAATGGTTCGCAAAGAACCCTAAATTCCTTCTGGCTGAAGACAAGGAAACATGCATCTTCCTCAACCAGAAGTCAAAAATCCAATCCTGTTTAGCCTCTTCAACTAACAAGAAAGATCTGGCTCAACAACTCAACAATATTCTTATGCTGCTCCAGACTGAAGAAGTAGCAGGTCCTCCGAAGTCTCCGGCTTCAAAATCAAACACCTCTTCTGATGACTCCTCTTTATCTGGGTCATTACAAGGTAATGAAGATGACTGTTTTGGCATCAACCTTAGCGACGACGAGTAAAGAAATTTTACTATAGTCCGGCACGCCAAACATATTCCTCTCTAGCTATCGTTGGTATCTTTCGGTGGCTGTCCATCTGGCTCCTGTAGCTGTCAATCTCCTACTACTTTAGTTCACATGTGCAAATACTGTACAAGAAAATTATTGTAATTTTACTATTCAGGAATCTGCTTTTCCTGTTCAATCTTTTGTCTGGTTGTTCCCTCAACTTTCTATTTAAAGGCCTCTTGCCTTCAGTTGTGGGCAGGTTACAAATAGGCTACATTTAGAGAGTTAGACAGAGAGAATACTGGTCTTTGTAAGTTTTCTTTCTTGAATACAATCCAATTTTCTTCATTTTCCTTGCATTCCCTTCCCTATATATATATATATATATATATATATATATATATATATATATATATATATATATTTATTTATTTCAAAAAAAAGCATATATATATACGGGCCGGGCTAAAAAAAAAGCTCGAGCCCTGCCCGTTTTGGCGGGCTTTTTAAAAAAAGGGCTTTTTGATTCGGGCTCATATTTGCATTTTATCGGGCCGGGCGGGCTTTAAAGCCCATGATCAGGTCTAATTTGGATGGTTGTGCTATTTGGACCTCCATTGACTTCTTTGTGGTAGAATTTAACAATAAGGCATAGATCATGTGAGATTATGAGAAGTTAGGGATCAAATAATTATAAAGCAATTTGTTGGATCTTAATTCTTTTATATTCTGTGGTGGTTTAACTTTTAGGTGATGACTTTTAAGAGTTGAGGAGGTGATAAAGCATTAAGGGATAGGGATGATGAGAAAGTTAGTCTAATGTATATTGAGGCCAGGGAGAACACATGTTAATATATCTAAGATGTTAAGTCATAGAAGTTACTAGTTTCCTTATAAATTGGAGTGCAAGTTTTGCGTTGATTATGGGCAGAAACAATTAGAATCCTTGAGGTATTGTTTTTCTTTAGGAAGACTTGGAAGATCAAGAAGTTAGTGGTGAAAATAAGACTATCATGTTACTTAGAGGTTTTATATCGATATGACTTTGAGAGAGAATCTTTGTGAATATTTTTATTATTATTATTATTTGTATAATCATAGGTGAGGAAATAAGATGTTTTGCCAGAAAGTGTACTAAACTTAGGTGAACACCCTAGTTGAGGACGTACGTACATATTGTATAGATAAAAGATAGATGAGTTAAAAAGCATGAAGATTAGCAAGGATGGAACCAACTCATAATATAAAAAAAAATGCAAATAATTTACAGAAATTAAAGTTTGAAAATTTAGCAAGATATATGGAGAATATAGTATGCTTGAGAGTGCCAATATGGGTTTTCTTTAAATATGATGAAGATCCTTGATTTTGGTATCTAATATAAAGGACAAGGCGGGCAAATGCTAAATTTTAAGACCATCAAACATTAGAAGGAAACCCTGTGCACTTTGACAATTCCTATTTAGATACCCAAATCTCTTGACTTCTCGAGAAACTCTAAAATTGAGTTGAACGTAGGAGTAATTCTGAATAAGGAGTTATAGTATTAGAATAAGGGTTGCATGTTAGAGAGGGTGTGAAGATGAATATGGATATATACTTGGGTTTAAAATGCTAGATTACAAAATAGAGCTAAAGTAAGGGATCTTGTACATAAATGAGTATGTTTTGTTCTTGTTGTTACAATTAGAAAGATGATAAATAGTAAATTACTCTAGGCTTAGGTTACCCAACGGTTATGTTATTGTCCAGAGAAAATGTTCTGACTTGTGATTGTTGTTCTTTTTTTTAAATAAATAACTCAAGTTTAATCATAGGTAAATTTGATTAGTAGTAGAATATGTGCAAAAGTTGGAGTTAAAATATGGAGGTTTGACTTATGATTTAAGATGAAAACGGTGAAGGGTGGAATGGTACAGAATTGACACAAGATAGAGAGAAAGATGGTGAAGGAATTCTGTAGTTAAATGATATATGGGAATAGGTAAATGAGGTTGAATGAGTATGTATAAATACATAGTTATGGGAAGGACAATGGTATTATCCTGATTAGGTAATTAGGTTTTAAATTGAAATATAATGTAATATGTTATATGGGATAATATTGCTCCTAATGAGGGTAGGTAAACTTATTTGAATAAGATTACTAAGGTGAACTATCAATCAAGAAAGTACATATTGATATATTATTGGTGACTTTTTTGACTTAGTGGATTCTATTAATGTTAGTGGAGACAAGCTTAGTATAGCATAATGGATTTAATAGAAATAATAGGTTTAGTTATTGTAAAAGAAAAATTGGATAAATTAGGATTATTACTTTAAAATGGGCGAGATGATTTTATGGAAGCGCAATTTAGTTGAACTAATAAAGTCTTAATTAGAAGATTTTGGTTGTAGAAGTTTTGGAAACTATTAAGGTTAAACTGATGTCAAGAAAATCCTAACGAAAAGATATATTTGGTAATATGTAAGGTTACTGCTTAAACTTGAAAGGACTGTTTTAAAATATATATATATATATACACACACAGGTAGTGTAGTTTAGAATCATGTATCCTTAGTGTAGTGAACTTGTGAACTAGATGGGTAGCTAGAGAATCTTGAAGTTAGACATCGTGGCAATTAGACTTGATAATGACACAATGGTAGAGAGTAAAACATGTGATAGTTAAGTCATTCCAAATGTCGATTGTACTAACAAGAGAGGTTTGAGTGCTTATAGAATATATCGTAATATAGTAAATCAAGTTACCTGTGTGATGTGTTTAGGTGAGTTGCATTAGAGCCCATCAAGAATAGTCATGATACTGGAGTCTGTTAACAAGTAGGCAAGCATATGTAACCCATGTAACCCTTGGAATATGTTCAAATGAAGGTCCTAGCTTTTCGAGTTCCTACTTTCTAGGAATTAAATTAGAAACCTTCTAGAGATTTTTAAAATCATTATGAAGGTGACAAATACAAGTTACAAGGGGAATTCCCAAGAGTTAACAAGTACACTTGGTAATTTTTCTTATAGTGATGGTTAGTGCGAACCCTTGTGATTTAGAACTTGGTACTTGAGGTGTCTTAGAGATGAAACAAACTCATAAGGTTTGGAATACAACTAATTATAGAGAAAGAAAAGTTTGGAACTCTATTAGTGTATACAAAGCAAGCAAAAGATTCAAAATAATCATAGACATTATAACATAGAGTTTACTATGAGGGGTCGTGTTCTTGAAGGACTTGCCTAATAAAGGTGTAGTGAGGTTTAGTGGAAGATGGAAATTAAAAGTGAGATATTTAGAACCCTTCAAGATATTAGATAGGATCTGTTGAGTAGCTTATCACTTAGCTTTACCACCGAAATTGCGTAGTGTTTATCTGGTCGATTGTACCCCCATGCTACGGAAGTAATTGCCTTATCACTCAAGAAATAAAGCCCCACGATGTTCAAATAGGTGAAGGTTGTCATATGAGGAGGGATTATTATTTATAGTTGACAAGCTACTAAATAAACTTTGTTTTTTTAGAATTAGAATCAGTGAATATGTGGTGGCATAGATACTTCTATCCTTTTGAACAAGGTGGGCAATTGAATTTGAATGCGGGGACCAAATTCTTTTAAGGGGGAGAGATTGTAATAACCCACAAATTTATTGCCTTTGAGGAATTAATTAGGTGTAAAAGAAATTGTAGATAAATATTTTTGGATTAAATTATTTTGGGAGTTATCATTATTCTTATAAAAAAAAATATATATTAATAATAATAATCTTAGATACCTAAAAATATCTACATATGTAATTTCCCCACATTTCTTTTTTTTTCCCTTTTTTCTCTTTTTCTTCTCTTTCCTCTTTCCTCTCTTTTTCTCTTTCTTTTTTTCTGCTTCCCGAAATATCTCCCTCACCTTCTTCTCTGCTTGCTTTTCTTCACATTACAAACCGCATCCCCTCCTCAACCTCTTTGGCAACATCCAACGTTACCGAAGCGCAGGCCACCGACCGTCACCGGCAACAACTCTTTTGTTCCTCAACACTTTCTCAGTTCTCAAGGTCTCTCTCTCTCTTGGACGCCCTCTTTCTCTCTCTTCGAAATTTAGCTCAAAATGGAGATTGGGTGAAGGTTGAACTCCATTTTAGGTGAGTATGAATGCTAAGAACTTTGTAAGATGATTGTAAGCTTCGATCTAGACTTATAAGATTATTTTTAAAGTTTATTTTGGAATTGTGTTTCTTAGATTTATGGTAGGTTGCTATAGATGACAGGAATAGTGGGATAGACATGAAGAATGGAAGAAATAGATGCAAAACAATGAATTTGTGAAAAAGGGACCAAACTAAATTTTTCGAAAAATTATGGGTAATGAACAAAAAATCCATAAATTTTGTTCTTTTTAGTAATATTTAGTTTCAAGTATTATCTCATGTTAATTAAGAAAATTTTAGAAAACTTTTGGAACTACTTTCAAAAAATGAAAGTGTTTTAAGGACCAAACTGAATACTTTAAAAATTCGGGGTAATTAATGTAAATGCACGAATCTGAAATTTTAGACTAGTGCTAGTTCCTATAGTATTGCATAATGAATTTTTGGTGGAAATTAGAAGTGTGAAATAGTCATCTTTGAAAGTAAGAAAGTCTTAAGGACCTAAAAGAAAATAAAAGTACTAAATTTAGAAACACAATGAAAAACCCATAAATTTTGGGCAACCTAGGATTTAGGGACTATGAAAAGGTGCTAGAAAGCAATTGGAAAAAATTTGGAATGAGGGGTACGGTATTGGTAACTTACCGAAAGTGAGAATGACATTATATATATAATCTTTATAATCTTAGGTTGGTCGAGGAGGCTCTTAAATTGGAAGCTGGATTAGAGAGCTCTTGGAGCTTATTTTCTCTACTTGGACTACCAGTGAGTAGATGATGCGCGTTATAATGCGTTTTCTTGTTTTCATATATCTAGCCCTTTTCATTATCCTTCATTTCATTGTATTATATCTGCGTGGCCTTGGGATAAGCCATCTGATAAGTTATTTTCCTTTTAAAAAAAAGAGATTGCTTTCGATATGATATATCTTATTTATATATGATTATAAAGGATAGAAATTTATTATTGAAAGTTACGAGTTTATTGTGATAACATAATCTAACAATGTGTCATAAAGTAATTTTTTATCTATGTTCTTTTAATCTTTTTATTTAAATTGATCTACGTGGATGAGATATACTTGAAACATAAACTACTTGGAGATTTTACTCATTGATATGTTTAGTGGGAGGAACTCTTTCTAGAACACTGGTGCTACAGCTGTATCTGTAGCCCTATGCGCACGTAGGTGTAAACCTCAGCTAGCAGAGGTCAGGTGATGCTAGCCCCGTGTGCGGCCACACACGTGGAGTGTATGTGCATTATATGGAGGGTTTGGGGCCACGTAAAGGAGTTGTGGACGGAGTTATGTGGTTGTATCATTATGGTGTTGAGGAGGGATGAAATTTGGAGGGTATATGAAATATTCTTTGAGATGATTCTCCCATAAAACTTGATTTTGATTTATTTGGAAACCTCAATTTAGTTTATATATATTATTTGAGGTACTCAATATTTTTTTTGGCCTTATTTAATTTATTGAAATCATTTTCAAGATACTTTATGATTTGATATACCTATATTGCCTCATTTCAAGTATACTATTGAAATGGCTAGTGAACTCGCCTTGATTTTGACATTATAAATTTTATTTTCTTTATCGGAAAACAATCGTGCCTCAGCTTGTCCTGCATCAGTTGTAGCGTGTGTTATCTGCTCACTGAGTTGTAAAACTCACCCCTCATTTCATTTTTCAGCTACAGGTGTAACTTTGACCCATCTCGCTCATTGTAGTTCGGGCATCTGTGTTCTTGGTGAGTCTGCTTTCGTCCATGGGCTATAATATATTTTGATTCCTTTCCAACCAATGTTTTGCCTCTAGCAAGCTCCAATGGTCACAGGCTGGATTCTCGGTATTCTTTTGTTTTATTTCGATTAAGGGTATATTAGTTTTGAATTGACTGAGAGCAAAGCTATCTAATAAAAAGATTGGGTTGATTATTAGTATGTTGAGTTGTTGGGAAATATTTTAATTTTAGGAGATACTCTGGCAAATTTTCATTAGGGATCCCTTGTGCTTTGATATGGGAATACAAAAAACTGTGATGCATATGTTTTGTTGTTCGGGCTTACTGGATCATAGGGTTTTTCTTGAATCCGGTGCCGGTCACTTGCCTTTTATTTTTGGGGGGTGTGACATAATCGGTGTCCAAGGTTTTCCAAATAGTACAAGTGAACAAACCCACGATTTGCCTTTCAAAATGGATGAGAAATGTATATTTTTAAAGAAGAGGATTATTGTGGGTTTTAATAACCGGTGCAAGTGTACACCGTCAACAAGTAATAAAGTGGTTGTAAACCAGATATCGTCCAAGGAACTACAACTGAATGCGTAAATTGAGCACCAATATCGTAGCACTCGCTTAAGTCAAACAAATAGAATATTGATATGTTTTGCACGAATAGAAACTAGAATTAAGTGTATGAAAAGTAAGTGTAGCGAATGACAAATAAATTCAAGTAATCAATTAACGGAAGAGTTCCTAGGATTGTATCTACCACTAACACTTTAATTTAATCCAATTGCTACATTTAACTATACTGATTCGAAGTCACAAAGTTAGTCTTTAGTTTCTACAGTCTTTATATGGTCTTCCGATCCTATATAATCCCTAATTATTTAGTTGACTACCTGATACATCTATGGGCAAACAATTTCAATAACAACTTTAAGCCTAACTAATTCAACTTTGCTAGGTTTTTAGGTATATCTCTATCCTTCAAACGAAACCAGGGAATAATCATGTATTCAACCTAGAACTAGCAATACTCAAGTTTAGGACTAAGTTAGGGTTCCTTTCCCAAGGATACCCAAACCCTCCAAGTAACCCTAAGTGATGGCCAAGCACATAGAATTTATCAAACAACTTGAATAAACTTCATTAAAATCAAATCAAAACAGTAAGGTAGACAAAATTCCTAAATCTACATGTTAGGGAACTACAATCCAAAGATTGAAGAATTTAGCCCAACATGTTCATGTTCAACACAACCAAAGAATCCATAAAAACCAGAAAAAACAAAGAAGAAGAAGAAGAAAAGAGATGAAGAACTCCGTCTCCGGTAATCAAATCCGCCTTCTCCTTGCTCTGATC
Organism: Senna tora; assembly: GCA_014851425.1. Taxonomy (NCBI): domain Eukaryota; kingdom Viridiplantae; phylum Streptophyta; class Magnoliopsida; order Fabales; family Fabaceae; genus Senna; species Senna tora. Next base: position 14,493,426 of record CM026269.1, read on the forward strand.
CGCTAGAATCACGAACTCTAGGTGTTTCCTCTCTATCTCTCTTTCGTAACCTAGACTGGAATTATCTCTGAAATATGAATTACTTTTCTCTCTATCTCGATGCCTTTTCCAACCTTATGACATGCGTATTTATATTGCTCCCCAGGCCTCCAATTTGAATAGGAATAGGATGGAGATAACCATTAATTAGTATAGAATTTAATATTTAAATTCAAACTAATTAGAAAGTATCTCTACTCCTTATTATATAATAATAAATATCTAGATAGAATAATATATTTTCCTACTTAAATTCAAATAGGAAATATTATTTATCTAAAGATAATATTATTTTTTATAGGATAATATTATTTCCTAATTAATTTGAAATCTAAAGCTTGAATAGTCCAATCCGGCTCTCAATTAAATTCCCCATGTCATATCCAACTTCAAATTTCCAATTTGAATTTTGAACCTTTTGTTGCGTCAGTATTCTTCTCGCAGGAATAATTATATTTTACGCTGAGGTAAAATTGCATTTTGGCCCCAGGTGAAAATTGCATTTTGGCCCCTCTCATTCTTTATTCACTTTACAGTTTAGTCCCTGCTTCCTTTCTTCTTCAATTTGGTCCCTATTACTTTCGTTCTGGTCCTTGCTTTTGGAATACATCTCCCCATTGATCCCTGTTAAGCCTGCAGCACTTAACAAACATCAAACGCACCTATCTAATTTAGTAAATAGAGCATTTGTGGGCATTTTATTACATTTTCAGTTTTATTCCTTCTATCAAGATATTCAACCTTTTTAAAGTACAATTATATATCTTTCATTATTATTTATACTATTTAGTACCCTAAAATTAGGTTGATTTTCGGTGCTATCAAATCCCCCACACTTAAACCTTTGTACTACTGGAAAAAGAAAATATAAATCTAGAGCACTCAAGATCAAGCTAACTTCTAAGGTTAGTACTCCTAATCAGAAATAAAAAAATATACCATGCAAGTACTCAAGTAAATTTTAATCCTAAGATCACTTCGGCAAGTTAATCATGCATAAGAATTTTAGTATTATTTAGGACCAATACACTCATAGCCTTACCATTATATTGGGGTAAATTTCACTCATAACATACTTACTTGTTTCTTACCATAGGCTTGCAGAAGGTCTTTATCTACACTGTTTGGTGCACACAAGTCCCTCGTCAGGAGGTCTTTTGGGCTTGTAACATTGCTGATGAAGGCCAAATATTTTTATACTGTTTCACAGAAAGAAAGAATTTGCAAGTTCAATAGGCAATTTAGAAATTCCTAGGCATTGCCTCGGATTAGGAATAATTCCAACCTTCACCTTTTTCCTTCACTAATTTGAGAATCTTTTAGCTTGGATGCTTTTATTGATTTTTTTTCTTATTTGTTTGTTTTTTTGTTTTTTTTTTTTGCATCAAGCTTTGCACCTTTTTTTTCATAAGTCCTTTTGGACTTACTAGATTCTCTACTTGCTAAAACATAAGGGAGGTCAGAATTTATAATGATTAGTAATACCTTTGTTCTTTGCTTTGCCTATAGTACTTGCCTATTTAGGCTCAAAAAGGTTTACTATGGATAAATCTGTTTGGGTTACTGTTTAGGCACAGGGTTACAGAAAGAACTCCCTCTATCGTCTCAGGTCCTTGTGTACTAGTACAGCCTTGATTAAGACCAACTGCAAGTTCTAGAAGAAAATAGGTTAAGCAGTTAATACACTCCCAAATATGAACATGAAAATCAGTGTTTGGGCTCAATCCTTCCAACAGGGTTAGATCACACAGATTGGTCTTTCAATAATCTTTCCGACTCTCTCAGGCATGTGTTAACCCGCTCAAGCAAACAAGAATATCTTGCATAGTGTATAAAAATTTCTTAATTAGGTTAACGCCCTAAAAATCATTCTGGGTCAAGAATTCTCTTAATTCTAGATTCCCTAAGTCTAGTTGCTTAAAAATCTAAGTAGGATTCATTGATTTTTGAAAAATATCTTAATTAATTTTTTTTCAGAACAGAATAATTATAATTAGCAGGACCCTGAATCTTTATAGTTTCAACACGTAGTGACTTCCCCCCACACTTAAAATAAGCATTGTCCTCAATGCTTCAAGGACAAGAAATTTTAAGACGGAAGGGCACTTAGCAATCAAAAGTAGAAGAAATATAAAATATTGATTAAATAAAGAAAGATATTGCGTCATAGGGTTTAGTAATTCATAAATTCAAAGTTTCAAAAAGTGAAATAAAATTACTAAATGGAAATTTTTAAAAAAAAAAGAAAAAGAAAATAAAATTATCGAGGTGCAGAACTTTTAAACAAAATTATTTAGGTTTCAAAGAATAGAATACTTACCTGGAATTGAAGGAAGCATCGTTCTTTAAATACCATTGGGTTGCCTCCCAACAAGCGCTAAATTTATAGTCTTCAGCCGAACTTCCAGTATTTCTAAGCTTAGCCAGGATCAATTAGAGGATAGGGGGTTGAAGTAACTTTGCAAGAATTCCAATTTCTAGTATCCCTTACTAGTTAAATTTTTCTGCCCCCCTGGTCTAGAGGATAAATCCTGGGTTGTAGGATGTGGGGTTATAGATTTATGGCACCAGGGCGGTGCTTTTATCATTGTAGGACCCCCAGATTGGTTAGCAGCATCACTCTCAGTTATTACTATTTGTGGAGTTTCTCCTGGGTCAATTTGATGGTCTTTCGAACCACCAACCACAGATGCCTTTCTCCCCATTTCCTTCACAGCTTTAGCTTTAAGGCGTTTTTCATTGTCTTTGGGTGATTCTATCGAGTTGAATATCTTGAATGTCACCTACTCTTCCTGTTCCAATTCTTTTTCATCCAATTCGCTAGAATTTAGTACCAGGGCAGTCTCTAGAGGATTTAGACTATGATTTTTAAATTCAGAGGAAGAAAGGGTATCAATGACAGAGATTCTTGAGCATTCTTCTATATCATCAGGATGTTTCATAGCTTTGAATACATTAAAAGTTACTTGCTCGTTTTGAACCCTCATCGTTAATTCTCCCTTTTGTACATCAATCAGAGTACGCCCAGTGGCTAGGAATGGTCTCCCCAAGATGATAGGGGCATCCTTATCAGCTTCAAAGTCCAGTATTATGAAATCAACCGGGAAGATAAATTTATCAACTTTAACCAAAACATCTTCAATTTTACCTTCCGGATAAGTAATGGTCCTATCTGCCAGTTGCAGAGTCATAGTAGTTGGTCTTGCTTCACCAATGCCAAGTTGCTTGAACACAGACATAGGCATTTAGTTTATACTAGCACCAAGATCACATACTGCTTTGCCACAATAGTTGTTCCCTATAGAGAAAGGGATAGTGAAACCGCCATGATCTTGCAGCTTTTGAGGCAATTTCTTTCGTACAAGAGCACTGCACTCCTCAGTAAGTGCCGCAGTTTGAAACTCCAACAGTCTTCGCTTCTTAGTGACTAGATCTTTCATGAGTTTTTCATAATTAGGCATTTTCTCTAATGCCTCAACCAGTGGTATGTTGATATGGAGCTGCTTTAGAACATCAAGAAACTTTTTGAAGTGTTTGTCATGCATATGCTTATGAAGCCTTTGAGGGAATGGTGGAGGTGGTCTGGGCGGCACAGTTAACTTTTCATCTTCTTTTTTAGGTGCCTTATCAATTACCTCCTCAGTCATCTGCTCAGCTTGACTGCTCACCACTTCTTTCTCATCATTTTTACTTCTTTCATACTCAGCAGTTTTTGGGTTTCCTTGTATCTCAGTGCCACTTCTTAGGTTAATGGCCTTGCAGTGTTCAATGCCATTCATCTTAGGATTTGGTTCAGTGTCACTGGGTAGATTACCCTGAGGTCTGTTGTTCTTGGCGCTAGCTAGCTGGCCCATCTTGTCTCTAGATTTCTCAGTGATGCCGCCTGGCTTTGCATGATAGAGTCAGTCTTTGAGATATACGCCATAGCAACTCCTCCATAGATGGTTTTTCCTCGGCCGGTGGTGGGGGTAGAGCTAGTGCTCTTTGTTGGTTAGAATTACCATAATGAAATCCGGGTGGAAGACGTGGAACACCAGAGGAGGGTCCTAACCCTGAGTTCTGTGTCCATGAAAAATTTGGGTGATTATGCCACCCCGGATTATAAGTGTTGGAATACGAATTGTTATTAGCATTCCTGTTCGCCAAAAATTGGACGCTTTCAAGAGCAAGAGGGCACTGATCAATTATGTGTCCTTCTCCACAATGCTCACAACGTGGCATGATAGCGTTCACAGCGTGAGCTGCTTTTTGAACACTTAGACCTTCATCTTTAGTGGCCAAGTTCGCTATTGTGGCGGTAAGAGTAACTAGAGCTTCATTGTTTTGGCTTTCCACCGATTTTGCTGATGCACTTATGTCAGAGTGCCACTGGAAATTGTTGGCAGCCATTGTTTCCAGTAGACTATAAGCTTCTTTCACTGGCTTGGCCATTAGGGCGCCATTAGCTGCGGCATCAATGTTAGTTTGGAAATCAGAAAATAACCCATTATAAAAGGTTTGTACCTGAAGCCATTTGGGTACCCCATGATGTGGGCACTTTCTCATCAATCCCTTACACCTCTCCCAAGCTTCATAGAGGCTTTCAAAATTTTGCTGTTTGAAGTTAGTAATATCAGCCCTTAGCTTGGCAGTTTTTCCAAGTGGGAAGAACTTAGCTAGAAACTTTTGAGAAAGATCAGCCCATGAAGTGATAGATCCTTGGGGTACAGATTGCAGCCATTCTCTCGCCTGGTCCCTTAATGAGAAGGGAAAAAGTCTCAAACGTACAGCTTTGTCAGATACCCCATTCTGCCCATTGGTATCACATATCTCCAGGAAGTTAAGAATGTGTCTATTGGGATCCTCATTGATAGCACCACCGAATGTTCCCATGCTCTGTAACAGATGGATAGTAGCAGGCTTAATTTTAAAGGTGGTAGCCTGCACAGTTGGTCTAGAGATGCTGGATTGCAACTCCTCAGCTGAAGGTGTTGCATAGTCCTCAACAGCCCGTGTATCTTCCTCTGCCATCTCAGGTGTCTCAATGGTTTTGAAGGTCTCGCCTTTTGGAGAAGATGGAGGTGTGAAAATTCTGAGAGGTGAATATGGGGGTGACTCAATCACCCTTCTCCTCCTTGCCTTGCGTATCTGTGGTGAAGATAGCTCAATTACCTTCTTCTTCTTTCCTCTAGGCATACACTAAATGAGTACCTTATATAAGAGATTAAGTAACGGTGAGTCAAGTACTAAGAGAAAATATTTGATCTTAAGTCTATACATAATACTAATGTCAATTTAAGTTTCACTTAATAGTTCCCCGACAACGGCGCCAAAAACTTGTTGTGGGTTTTAATAACCGGTGCAAGTGTACACCGTCAACAAGTAATAAAGTGGTTGTAAACCAGATATCGTCCAAGGAACTACAAATGAATGCATAAATTGAGCACCAATATGGTAGCACTCGCTTAAGTCAAACAAGTAGAATATTGATATGTTTTGCACGAATAGAAACTAGAATTAAGAGTATGATAAGTAAGTGTAGCGAATGACAAATAAGTTCAAGTAATCAACAATAGAAGAGTTCCTAGGATTGTGGCTACCACTAACACTTTAATTTAATCCAATTGCTACCTTTAACTATACCGATTCGAAGTCACAAAGTTAGTCTTTAGTTTCTACAGTCGTTATATGGTCTTTCGATCCTATATAATCCCTAATTATTTAGTTGACTACCTCATACATCTATGGGCAAACAATTTCAATAACAACTTTAAGCCTAACTAATTCAACTTTGCTAGGTTTTCAGGTATATCTCTATCCTTCAAACGAAACCAGGGAATAATCATGTATTCAACCTAGAACTAGCAATACTCAAGTTTAGGACTAAGTTAGGGTTCCTTTCCCAAAGATACCGAAACCCTCCAAGTAACCCTAAGTGATGGCCAAGCACATAGAATTTATCAAACAACTTGAATAAACTTCATTAAAATCAAATCAAAACAGTAAGGTAGACAAAATTCCTAAATCTACATGTTAGGGCACTACAATCCTAAGATTGAAGAATTTAGCCCAACATGTTCATGTTCAACACAACCAAAGAATCCATAAAAAGCAGAAAATACAAAGAAGAAGAAGAAAAGAGATGAAGAACTCCGTCTCCGGTAATCAAATCCGCCTTCTCCTTGCTCTGATCCGCTAGAATCACGAACACTAGGTGTTTCCTCTGTATCTCTCTTTCGTAACCCAGACTGGAATTATCTCTGAAATATGAATTACTTTTCTCTCTATCTCGATGCATTTTCCAACCTTATGAGATGCGTATTTATATTGCTCCCCAGGCCTCCATTTGATTAGGAATAGGATGGAGATAACTATTAATTACTATAGAATTTAATATTTAAATTCAAACTAATTAGAAAGTATCTCTACTCCTTATTATATAATAATAAATATCTAGATAGAATAATATGTTTTCCTACTTAAATTCAAATAAGAAATATTATTTATCTAAAGATAATATTATTTCCTAATTGATTTGAAATCTGAAGCTTGAATAGTCCAATTCGGCTCTCAATTGAATTCCCCATGTCATCTCCAATTTCCAATTTCCAATTTGAATTTTGAACCTTTTGTTGCATCAGTATTCTTCTCGCGGGAATAATTATATTTTACGCTGAGGTAAAATTGCATTTTGGCCCCAGGTGAAAATTGCATTTTGCCCCCTATCTTTCTTTATTCACTTTTCCGTTTAGTCCCTGCTTCCTTTCTTCTTCAATTTGGTCCCTATTACTTTCGTTTCGGTCCTTGCTTTTGGAATACATCTCCCCATTGATCCATGTTAAGCCTGTAGCACTTAACAAACATTAAACGCACCTATCCAATATAGTAAGTAGAGCATTTATGGCATTTTATTACATTTTCAGTTTTATTCCTTCTATCAAGATATTCAACCTTTTTAAAGTACAATTATATATCTTTCATCGTTATTTATACTATTTAGTACCCTAAAATTAGGTTGATTTTGGGTGCTATCAAGGATTCATATGGTTTTTTAAAAAAAAACTATGAGACCAACATTACCTTTTCACCCAAATTATTTCTCACAAGCAAACAAGGGGTGAGGTTCAACTAGGTTCCTTCCCTCTTCCCTTGCTTACCTATGAGTTCTTAGCTATTGGGTTGGTTATGTGGTTCAACTAGGTTCCTTCCCACCACCTTCCCAGTTACATTTTAATGGCACATGGTTCAACCTTATTCCTTCCCATGGGCTACCCAATGTCACATTCAGACATGGTGTATGGTTCAACATTGTTCCTTCCGGTACACCTCCTTAGTACATGCTAAAGTAATGGAATCAAGCAAACATAATTCTTTCAAAGTCACAATATAACGGAAAAAAATCAATCAAGGAAATAATGCAATGCCATTCCATTCATACCATCAAGATTCTTGTTGATACAAAATACATATTTAACCCACAAATTTCCATCTCTATCACAATCATCAACAATTATCCATGTGTCCAAGCATACAATAAGAATTTCACAAGTTTCATATCTGGGTCAATTGCTAGCAACTACCCATGAGTAAAACATTCAATAAGGAAATATTCAAAAGTTTTGTGTTTATGTCAATCGCTATTCATGATATCACATACATAAAGACAATCCAAAAATTTAGGTCACACCATTTCATCAAGCAGTCAACCCTTTAGGGCTAAGATGAGAGTGTCCCTCACCTTGGCAATTCCCTTGACCTTGTTCTTGGGTGTTTTTGCCTCCAAGAAGTCCTTTAGTTCCTAACATATGAAAGTTCACAAATTAATTCATAATTCCTTACTTTCCTAACTATAGTGTCTCCATTCCCTATGCAAATCAATATCCTAGAACTAGCCTATGGTCATCATTTGGTGTTTTCCCTAGTTTTAACATAATGAAATGTATAAACAATTAAATTCATTCCATTGGTTACTCTCCAAGCTCCACCAATAGAAAATCAATCAATTTTGGAAAATTCTTACCTTCACAAAAGGGTTCCCATATCACTAACCCAATCATTGGGCATCATCCAAACCATTTAGAATATCCAAACAAATCATTCAAAGTTTATAAATATCATCAAGTTCAATAAAATCCTCCAATTCCATAAATTTCCCAAAATTTCGTAGGTCATAAACCCTATAGCACAAATCTTCATGGAACTCATTATTTGGGTGATTCTTATACTCAACAATGAACCTAGGGTGGTATACTATAATTTGGTAACTCATTCTTGACAAGGAAATCATGATTCAAGTGGTGGAAACAAGTTTTTGAGAAGTTACCTTGTAAAAATCCGAAAATGGAGGTTTGGAAGAGTAACCCAAGCTCTTTGATGTTCCAAAAGAATAGAGAAACTTGAGGGAATCTTAGATTGATGTGGGAACAAGAATTAAACGAGGGTGGAGGCTTGAGATTGGAAAAGATGAACAATGTGGTGAGGAGAAGGAAAAGATCATGGAAGGTGCAGCACAAAAAAAAAAAAAACGCTGAAGCAGAGCAAATGTGGGTTCATATGGGTAAGGGATTTTTAAGGGCAATTTGGTATTTGACACTATTTTCGGGTATGGTAAAATAGAATTTTGAATGTATTTTCTTGTCTATATTTATTTGTGGGTAAAAATAGGAGATTCTTGAAATTTTTGAATAGTCATAGGCTTACTAAAAATATTTGATAAAAGGGTTTTTAGCAAATAAGAAATTGCTATCCGGTAAAATTTTAATCTCGAAAAATTTTCAAATTTAAACTATGAGTTCACAATAATTCCTATGACCACTTTTTAACTAACTTATAATTTTTCTACTAATTTTCTTACTTATTTTAATTCTTTAAAATTTCACCTCTAAAGCTATTAAATTTTTATAATTAGCCCCAAAAATCTTATTTCACAAGAAAAATTATTTTTACTTTCTTTAGTCAAAATACTCAACTTAAATGTCACAAATAAATCAATTTCTTCATATTATCTCATCAATTCTTAATTAAGTTTATTTATCTATATATATACACATAATTATTCTTTATTTACTTGTTCTATTATTATTATCATTATTATTTTTCTAATTTATGTTTTCAATTTTAACTTACATTCCCAAATGATGACCGCCCTAATCTTAAACTGCAACTATTGACCTTAGGACCTAAATACCGGGGTTTCACATTTTTTGTAGAGAAAGTAGAAAAAAAACACTAAAAAGTAAAAACTAGCAAGAAGCCTCTAGGAAACTAGATGGGAGAAATTATTAGGGGTATAAATAAAACGAGTCGTTTTCTCATAAAAGAGCGCATCAGGCTCAGCTAGTTTATTGAAGGATTCAAGCTTGAACATTAAATTGAGCTCATTTAATTAAATAAATCAAGCTTAAATATTTAAGCCTCGAACCGTTTTGTTCATAAATAACTCGTTTAAAAATAAAATAGTATAAAAATATTTTTGGCTATATATCTAACATATAATATATATAGAACATTCCAGTTGCATTTGGTTGCAAAAAATGTTGGAATTGGATTGGTGGGAAGGAACCAGAATTGAAAAGTGTGTTTTGTATGTAAAAATAGAATTGAAAGTTTGTAAAAGAATGTGAGGTAAAAAGACTAATTTGCCCTCAATAAATATTAAATAATTAATTTTCTTTTAATTTTACTTTTTGGTATATAATTATTTTTCTTTTATATTCATTAAATAATTATAAACAAAATATATTGGGATCTCTTCTTCTTCTTCTTCTTCTTCTTCCCATCCTCTGCCTCTGGTTTCTTCTTCAGCGATTTCTCGTGATGCAAGATCTTGCCTTTCTCATCGCTCATGCCGTTGTTGTTATTGTTGTTGTTGTTCTGGATCTGCTTCACCTTCTCAATCGTCTTTTGCACCACCACTATCTTCGGCTTCACCTCTGCCGGGATCCGCAGTGACTCCGAATGCGAGAGAGAGACAAGAGATGGTGTTGAACAACAACGAGAGAGAGATGAGAGACATATTTGAATGAGAGAGAGAGAGAGTAGATTCTTGAGGGCAAAACCATCTTTCCACTCCAATTCCAGAAAAAATGAGTCCAATTCCACCTAAGAAAATAAGGAACAGGATTCCAAATTTGTCACAATGAGCTTGGAATTGGGTCAATTCCAAAGAATTGGATTCCAAGGCACAATGTTTGAACCAAACAATGGAATCCCTCAGGTTGCGTGCAATTCCAATTCTTATATGGATTCCATGGTGAACTAAACTTAACCTCCTTCTATGCACATTTAACTTTTTTTATATTTTTGTATATAAATATCCTTTTCTTATTAAAATATTTGAAATGATAAAATTCATATATTAGTGTAACATATAAATTCTTTAATATATGTAACTGTCGTTTTTGGCTCAGACAATTGTAATTTGCAATTAAGGACCGAAAGGGGTCTTAACCTTGGGGGACTTGTCCTTAGGTGAGTAACCTAGGTGCCTACGTACCCTTGGGCAGGGATCAAAGTCCATGTAGTTCGTCATGATGACGTCTATATGGGCCGTTAGGCTAGGTGGTTTACCTGTATCAGGCCGTGTGCAGCTAAGACGTGCGTAAGGTACTCCGGGCGGGCGAGCCGCTCGTGGGAGGTTTCCTTAGTGTGAGAGAGCTTGCGTCTCTAAGAGGTGTTGGGAGCTCTGTTGGTTGAGTACTCTGATATGGAGGTGCGTCTGCCGGCAATAAGACCTGACGGTGCTGAGGGCAGAGCTTGGGATGCGTGATGTGGGTCTGGTAAAAAGGATGTCTGAAGGTACTCTGAGCATTTTCTTAAGTGACTGTGGGTGCAGCTCTTCTAGTGTCTTGGATCATATCCTTAAGTCCCCCGGGTGAGGGTCCTTTTATACTACATGTGGGGAGGACGTGCTCGACCCATGTTCTCGTGGGACGTGGGTCGTCCCACGATGCTCAGGGGGTCTCCACGTCTCCAAGACGGGAGCCCTCGTGGAGAGATGCAGGCAAGGGCCGCGTAAGTAGTAGGTGAGTGGTGCGACGTGTCGCTAGCGTGTGCTGCCGCTAGGCTTCTAGAAGCTTAGTGCCACGTGTCCCTAGGCAGAATATTCCGTATTTACATAAGTCCCCCAAGTGTAACGGTGTCGGGCGCCCGTGGACTTAAGTTCTCCGTTAGTAAGCTACTTAGGAAATGTTGCCTGTCATTTGACTTCGGGGAAGAGCTCGTTCGCAAGTGGTCTTAGCCATGGTGGTCGCCCAACTCACGGGACCTCGCGTTTCTCTTGGTTTTACTCCGTGGGAGTGGAGACGTTCGAAGATGCCACGCGTCGTGACGCGGGTGGCTGACTGCTTGACTTCCTTAGCAAGTTTTCGAGTCGTCCCTGCAGAAAGTACGCGACTAACCTAGGAGGGGTCGTCATTGCTTAGAGGAGAATTTCCTGAAGTGGCCCTTGGGGGTGTGTGGAGGAAATTCAAAAGTCAGGGGCCTTTTGGTCATTCGAGGCGCTTCTATGTGGTCAGGCTCGTCCGTAGTTAGTGACTTGGCAAGGAGTTTTTTGGAGAGCTATTTGTTGAAGGAGCAAGCTGCTCTTGACGCCACGTGTCGTGGTTTTGATAGAACTCCCTGACCCTAAGTGCTCTGTCGCCGTTTTGCCTTCAATTAATGCGGGTTTGTTTACCAGAGCTACCATTATTAGCCTTGGTTGAGGATTTTCGAAAAGACCCTCTGGTGCCTTTTAGCGACTTTTGGATTCCTAGGGGCTTTTCTATCTCTCCACGTGTTCGGCTAGGGCAGGCAGTTACAGCTCGAGCCGGGTGTATTGGATAATTTGCTTTGTCCATTGCGGGATACGATGAGGCTGACATTTTCGAATCGTCCTGCCCTAAGTTCCCTATAAATATCCTGTGTTTCAAAGTTTTGTGGCTTTACCTTCTTGATGCCTTCTGTTGTCAGCGTTTTCATGCCTTCTTGCCTTCTTGGCTTACTTTCTTTCCCTGACTCTTATTCCCTGCTTTTCTTTTCTCATTTTTGCAATGGCCAGTGACGACAGCTTTCTCCGTTTTGATTTCACTAATCTAGAAGACCTTCCCTCTTCTCTTCCTCCTCCTCCCCTTAGCCGTACTCGCGACGGTGGTTAGAGTAGGGGGAACAATCTGGGCAGGACTCTTCTCCAGGGGCGTTTGTGGAAACTTCCGCTGTGGTGCCAGGTAGAGGCGGGAGAGACATGCGTCTTCCTATCCCGCAGTCCTCCCATAAAACCCGCCGGCAAGAGGATCTCCAAACGAAAGAAAGGATGAAAGATGGGAGGGGTGACGACTGTGGTCCCCAAGAGAGGGAGACAAAGGGGGCCTCTGCAGTTGAGGTGCCCAAAGGTAAAGAAGGAGGTTTCAAGAAACGATCTTTTGGTGCAGGGCCGAGCTTGTCATCCCAAGTTTCCCAACGGAGATCTGACCAGGCGGATGCGTGGGTTGAGACTTCGGTGGAGGGTACTGTTCCTGCCTCTGTTCCTGTTCGTCAATCACCTATGAAGGTGATTCTGTCTACCCGCTCCGCAGCTCCAAGTTCTACAGATGGGGCTCACGAGCGTGCTACCAAGAAGGCCAGTAGGTCGATCGAGGAGCCTGTTGGTGGTTCTGCTGTGGCTCGGGTTCCGGCAAATGAAACGATGGTTGAGGCGCCAGCCGGAGGTGCCGAGGCTGATGAGGTTTCCGTGGAGGCCGGGGCCCTCTCTGATAGAGGGAATGTAGTGGTGAGTCATATCGCTACCACAAGAGATGTTGTCCCGGGGTCGGGTGTTGGCCCTTTTGAACCTCTTGCACCGTTGGAGCAAGAACTTTCTTTCGAGCTGGTGGCCTTGGACAGGCACTTTCCTGTGGACATGGGAGAGAGAGACGCGAGGGGGTTGGATACCTCCCCCATGGATCTTAATGCTCGGGGCTTTGCCAGAGTTGCCGAAACGTTAGCTGACCTCCCCCAGGCTGTCATTGTGTGGGAGAAGCGAGTGGTAAGCTTTCCTATTCTGGTGCCTTGCTATTTTGGGTTTCCTTTTGTTTCTTGCATGTTGAATTTCAGCTTTTCTATAGATTGAGGCCCGTCTTGACAGGGACCGGCTTTTCGATGTTCTGACTACTAGGGGCCGAGCTCTGGAGCCTCTAAGAAAAAGCTGGCCGATGTGCGTAGGCTGCTGTCCGCGAAAGAGTTGGAGTGTGAGGATCAGGGACGTGAGATATAGTCCTTGACTCACGAGGTGGCTCGTCTTAGGGCCGAAGGCGAGCATCTTTCCAAGGTCAAGCTTCTGCGCTCAGTGTTGGAGAAGACCCGCAAGGAGCTGGCCGTCCGTCGGGAGGATGCTGAGAAGTGCCAGTAGGAGTTGCATTCTCTTTGCGAGGCTTTGAGGGGTGTAAAGCTCGCGCCAATGAGAATCTTGCCGGTTGGTTGGCGGCTGAAGACAAAGTTGTCGACGTTGTTGATCTCCAAGGAGAGTTGCTGGCGCAGAGAATGTATGCATGATGCTGGCTGTCGAGCAACTTGATCATCTTCGCAGCGAGAGGTTTTCAGCTAAATGTGTGGCTTCTCTGGACCCTTCTTTAGAGCTTTTTGATGGTCAGATCCATGGTCGGATGGAGACGGACTCTCCATTGAATATTGCCTATCTTTGTCAGCTGGCCGACCGTCCAATGGATCATCAGGTGTTTTCTCACATCGGCGGGCGTATTCCAGGCATTGGATCTACTTCTCAGCAGTTGGCTGAAGCGATCCAACAGAAGTCGCCGGAGGAGGTTGGCAACGTCGAGCCCGTGGGGGCCAAGGCCATTATAGATCTTGGGGATGCGCAAGAATAGGTTCATGTAGGTTTTTGGGTGTTTACCCTTTGTAATAGGCGGACGCCTTTCCCATTTTTCATATTTAATGAGAACTTAGAATTTCACTATCTCTCATTTTACTTCTGGGCAAAAAGTTTTGTGCGAGTACAGTTTTTTGACTCTTCTCTTTACTTCTGGGTAAAAAGGTTTTTTGCATGAGTACCGTGTGATCAGGATGGTTGTATGCAGTTGCTAGCATGGTTTTGTGTGAACGTTCATTTTGCGTTTGCGCACCCAAGGGGTTCTTACTGCTCTACTAGGGGAATGTTAGCTTGGGCTTAGAGGCGCTTTAGCATTCTTCTGGGCGGTTGGCCTGTTGCCCTTCCTTGGGGACTTGTGCGAGTACTTTGCAAGTTTAAGCCATGCTACTTTTCGGAAAGGAATACTTCGATTAATAATAAAAAAAATTGGTTACATTCGAGCAGCCTCAGTCGGGCTAGACTTAGTCACGCTGAAAGTAAACAAAATGATTACATACGAACAGCCTTGGTCAGGCGGGCCTTGGTCAGGCGGGCCTTGGTCAGGCGGGCCTTAGTCAAGCTGAAGTGAATCCTAAATTTTGCAACAAAGAGACGTACGTGACTTTGACCGAAGGGTGGTTTGGGAGCGCAAAGTGTGTTCAGAGTTTAGGCGGAGGTTAGGTCTGGGTGGGCGGACTCCAGCTTCTTTCCTCCTGACTCTTTACCCTCGAGGGGTTCCTCGTGTGATTCTCTGGGACCAAGGCGAACGACCTTGACGGTCTTGGTTAGGCTTGCTGCGTAGCATGCTCACGCTAGTTTCTGGTCCACCATGATTTCTCCAACCCCGTGGAGTGTTGGGAATTTCATAGTTAGCTGTGCGGTAGACACTACAACTTTGAGTTTGTTCAGGGACGGTCGCCCCAGGATGGCGTTGTATGGCGAAGGTGCTAAGACGATGATGAAGTCTACGTCAAGGCTCCCGACCTTTGGTAAGGTGCCCATAGTCGTTCGAGCTATCATTATTCCTTCCGCGGGAACCTGGGCTCCTAAGAACCCTATGAGTGTGCTGGGGAATGGCCTTATGCTGGCCTCGTCCAATCCGAGTTTTTTGAAGGTGTCGAAGTAGAGGACATCCACCGAGGATCCCTAGTCTATTAGGACTCGTTTGACCTCATAGTTGGCAATGACTGTGGTTACAACCATGGGGTCGTCGTGGATCAGCACCACTAAGTTCATGAGGTCAAATGTAACGGGGTCTCCTCCAGGCTCGCTCCTCGTTTTGTGCTTTGGGGCGTAGTCGAGGGCGAGTATGGAGCGTTCCACCCTTTTCTTGTTCTGTGGCAGCGAGGAAGTTCCTCTCTGCAGGCCACCTGCGATGACGTTGATGATTCCGCGAGTAGGTGTTTGGTCGTTGGCCTCTCGTGAGTGTTCCGTGTTAGCCCTGTTTTCCACTTTGATGTATTTGCCTAGCTGCCCTTTACGGATTAGATCTTCGATTTGATCCTTTAAGTGGATGCAACATATGTACGTAATCAAAATAACTACCGACGCGGACAAAGCGTACGGTCCCAGAGAAGAAGTGGATGCGTTTCTGACTCCTGAACCACCTGTATCTGAAACATTTAAACAGAGGGAGAGTCGAACAGACTCAGTGAGAAGCTCCCCCATCACTGGCATAGCAGCGAGTACCACTACAGCTAGGGGAAGGGAGCAACCACAACCACATGCGCATGAAAAGGATTTATATTGTGACCTTTAATATGATCAGGCAATTAATATATCATATTCACAATTAAAAATCCTAATTCATGCTCCTAAAATGCTGCTTATTCCACATGTAAACCAATCATAAACATATATCATATCTTTTCATAAGTCATACATAGTTATGCTCGTAGGCTTTCACTTTCTGTCTACTGCATTACGCTAAGAGAAATACTGGCCCGAAGGCATTCACTTTCTGTCTCCCGCGTTACACTAAGAGAAATACTGGCCCGAAGCCAATGTCTTATTCGAACCTAGTTGATTAAACTAGGAAATTTTTGACTCCAAGACACGCTTAGAGTAATAGCCGGCGATTTGGTTAACCTCAGTTTAAACCAAGGCATTGGCCACTATGTGGCATACTTACTGACGTCATAATCCTGTCTGTCCGATCAGGATGACCGACTCGATCTACCCGGACAAACTAAAAAAACTCAACTAACATATTTAACCTTGAAAGATGCCCTATTTGTAACTAACTGAATATCATACGTGTTCTTTAGTTAGGCCTAGATTTCCCCCGTTTCAATTATGCAACACTCTCACTCACATTTAACAACCTAGGTTCATTTTCCTCCATGTACCATATAGTTAAAACCTTTGCACGATGATCAATTTAAATGGGTTTCTAATATAATGAACCCTCACATATGAAATTCCGACTCAATCCTACCCACGGTATCATATAAGGCTCAGTGAGCCACAATTGAACATATGCACCTTGAAATTAGTCATATAAGCACATATACTATTCCACGTCGACTGCTTACTTGCAAATCATACACATGTAACACAAATTTATTCATATAAATATATCTCATATATCAATTGGGGTTTTGAAAGATTGGGGCTTCCATACCTTGATTCAATCGGTTAGAAAGCTTGGTGGGGATGAAAGAAGACTCCAGCCACCTTTTCCGGTCACCGGCGCATGATCTCCGGCGAGGAACTAGCCAAACCTCCGTCTGTCATCTCCCTTCTCCCTTCCTCGTGCGTTTTGTGCCTCACGTTTGCCTCTCCTTTTTTTTCTATTTGCTTTGTGTTTGCTGAATGCCGTGACTTACTGCTTCCTTTTTCTTTATGTTTTTGTGTGTCTGTAAATGGATTAGATGGGGGGTCATGGTGGGCCCCCCATGTATCTTATTATATATATATGTGTATTTTTTATATGTGTGTAATTGAAAAGGTTAAGGGGTCGCGGTTGGCCCCCTTTATTTTCTTTTGTTATATATATATTTTATTATATATATATATATATTTTATTATATTAGAAAAAATTATTTACTTGTTATTAGAAAAACTTATTTACTTGAATTCTATGCCACGAAAATAATTTGGTTTTTGTGTTATTTTAATCAAATTAATTGGTGCTTTACCTTATGCACATGTCTCGGTTCACTGAGTGATTTAATTAGATTGAAGCATGCTTGATTATGATTCACGGCTTAGGGATTCACTAAGAATCTATATTCTGTAATAGTAAATCAATTTACTTGGACTAAATCAAACTAAAGCATGCCATATATGAACAAAGGGAGAAAATCGAAGGTTCATGCTCCAGTATTTTGATTTTCAAAATTTACTATGTAAGACTATTGTTTTGGAATTTCAATAGTCAACATATATATCATTGTGGTGATAATTTCGATCAAGCCCTCTTATTTTGTGCATAAAAAAAGGGGTGTAAAAATTCCAGTTTTGAATCTGATCACGAACGGGTCAAACATGTAATAACTCAAAAAAAAATTAATAATAATAATAAAATGAAATAATAAGATTTTTGGGCTATTTATGGGATTCTAAAAGTAAGAACTTTAGGAATTAAATTAAATATGAAAATTAGGTAGAAAATTATTAAGTTAGTTAAAAAGTGGTCCTAGAAATTTTGGTGAGTTCCTAGTTTAAATTTTGAAATTTTTCGAAATTAAAATTCTACCCGGTAGAAATTCTTTATCTGCTAGGAGCCCCTTTATCAAATACTTTTAGTAGACTTATGACTACCAAAAAATTTCAAATCCTTCCTATTTTTACCCACAAGCAAATCTAGACATGAAAATCTATTTAAAATTCCATTTTATAAAGATGTCAAATACCCATTCTACCCTTAGTCCCCAACACAAATTAAAAAGAAAAGAAAAAAAAGAACACAAATTTTTCCCTGGAGCCGTCGATTTCTATGCCCTGCATCTCCTCATTCACTTTCCCATCTTCTCAACCAAGCTCCATTGCCTCCACCACCAAACTTTCATCTGATTCCTATTTCACTTGGTCATCTCCATCAACTCCGGCCGCCGTCGTCAACCACCTCCGGTCACCGGAAAACTTTCACACATAACAACATCTCCTTGCTTCAAAACAGAGGAAAAATTCGCAGCTCCAAATGCTAGGGTTTTGAGTTTCAAACTTAGATAGAAATTTTGAGGGTTTTGGTTAGATTTAGGTAAGTAATACTTCTCTTACTTAGATATCAATGTTTATCACTTGTTTTGAAGTCTATTAGATGGATTTACGGTTGAAAACTTGTGGAAAAATTAGCCAATGTTAGAACTAAGTACAATAAATTCTTGCTAATCTATTTTTCTAATAATAAAGTGTTTATTTCACAAAACCATGATTTGTTTTATAGGCTTGGACCACATTCTAGATTATGAACTCAAAGAAAAAGAAGTTATGTATGTAAAGTGAGAAATTTAGTTAATATATATATATATATACTTCAGTGAGAGAGTAAAGAAATTTAAATATGCCAATGGAACTAAATTTAATTGTTATTTGGGACGTGTTATTAATAGATAGCATAATGTTTTGCATATATGTAATATCCGAGATTTTTTTTAAAAAAATTATAATTATTATTTTGATTTTTTTTCTTTCAAAAAAGAAAAATAAAATTTTATTAAAGATTGAGAAAAAATGAAGAAGGAGATAAGAAATAAATTTTTCTTTAACAAGAATGGGACCCAAATGAAAAGGAGAATTAACAAGATGGGGGAAAAAAGGATTTAACTACAAATATATTTTCCGCCTATTTTTTTTATTAATAGGGGGCTAAAACCGTGTCTTCCCATTTAATTTGCAACAAACAAAAGAAAAGAAAGGGAATAGAGGCGAGAGAGAGGTGGACCCGAGAGAGAGCACGAGAGGGAGAGGGAGCAAGGAGACGGAGGGGACCGGCCGAAATCTCGCCGGAGAGGCTGCTCCGACGCCGGAGAAGGTTGCCGGAACACTTCCACGGCACCTATCAAGCTTTCCATCCGATTGAAACAAGGTAAAAAGCCCCCAAACTCTCAAAACCCCATTTCTTCCAATTTTAGGGATTTTTAGGAAATCTTCATTCACCTTCATTTGGGGTATTCCGGGGATAAATTCGAGCTTAGTAAGTGTTCTTGAGTGCTTAGGGAGGTTGAGAATCAAGGCTAAATCGTAGAAATTGGCCGGTTTTGGAAATTATGGGAAATGGGTTAGGAATTCCTCTAAATTTCGAATTTGCTGTTTTGAAGGATGAATACGCTTAGATTGGAGTAGTATAAGTATTATAATTGTTGGAAATATACAAGGGAATAAAGCCCGAGTAATTACCGTCGCAACCGGAGCCAAGTTAGGTGAAAAAGAGGTAATATACCAAGCCACAGTACAACAAGAAACTGTGCTATGGGCTGAACACCTCGGCCTAGCCCGTGGTGGACACCTAATTGGTTCCAAAGCTCTTATACCCGATTATGTTTTTTTTATAATTAAAGAAGTAGTGGTTAAATTCTTACTCGGCAAATAAGGGAAACGGTGGAACGAGTAAGATAATGACTCTTTTGAGCCATAAAGTTATTCCTTTATTAGTTAAAAGTTCGTACGAACACATGAAATGGAATCTAATTAAGTTAGTACCTCTAATCCAAAGCTTTCAGAGGTTCTAAATGATTCGAATACATGAAATTCGAGTACAAAAACCTTATAGATTTTCAAAAAGGGCAAATAAGACGACATAACAAACCAAAGTATCTAGTTCTTGGAAATGTCTATAGGGTACATGAGCATTAGCATGACATGTGCATGATAGTTGCTTAGTTATACGTTGCTAATAGCTTAAACACATGTGTATAGGGCACCACAGGGTAGTTGGAGCTTCAGGTACTCCGAGGACTGATTAGGAGGGCCAACGAGGAGAGGGGCTCTCCCATCCCTGCCCCACAGGGTTGGATGACTACGTGAATAAGTGGTTTGCTCTATTTTACACGATTGTTATATGAAATATAGTTATCCGATTAAATTTGCATTACGCGTGTATGGTTTTCAAGTAAGTAGTGAACATGCAAACTATATATGTGTTTATCTGTTTAGCCTCAAGTGCATATGTGTTAATATGGTTCACCGAACCTTACATGTTACCGTGGGTAAGACTGAGTCGGAATTTTATATGTGAGGGTTCAGTAATAGCAGAAATCAACTAAATTGATCACAACTGTAAGATTTAGACTGTAAGACATGTGAAGGAAACTGGACTTAGGTTTTCGTGTGAGAATGAGCGGGTTGTATAATTTGAAAGGAAAAAACTAGGTTTAATTAAGAAACAAACATGATAAACAAGTAATTGTTGATAGGGTATCATTCGGGATTAAAATGTTCAGGTTGAGCTCGTCTAGTCTAGCAGAGTCCGGGTAGATCGAGTCAGTCATCCTGGTTCGGCCAACCAGAAATATAGTACCAATGAGTATGCCACTTAGTGACCATTGCCTTGGATGAACCGAGGTCAGATAAGTTGCCGGCTATTGCTCTAAGTAAGCCTTGGAGTCAGAAGTTCCTAGTGTGATCAACTAGGTTCAACATGAGATTGCCTTCGTGCCAGTATTTCTCTTAGCAGAAAGCGGGAGATAGAAAATATTGAATGTGTACAAACACAGGTTGCATGATATGTTTCTTATGGAAATAAATGTTATGTTTGTAAGTGATATACGTACGGAGTGAAATGTATGTTAGGAGCCTGAATTAGGATTATCGTTGTGATTATGATGCGTTGGTTGGATGATCATCTTAAATATTGCAATGTAATCCATTTCATCCCCAGCTGTAGTGGTACCCGCTACTACGCCAGGGATGGGGGAGCTCCTCACTGAGTTTGTTTGACTCACCTCCCTCTGTTTAAATGTTTCAGATACAGGTGGTTCAGGTATCGGGAACGCGTCTGCTTCTTCTCAAGGAGGCAGACAAATCTGAAGACCGCACGCTTAGTCCGCGTGGGTAGCTATTTTGGTTATGTGATTAGGTCTTGATGTATATGTATATAAATCCTTTTTGGGCGTAGCTTTTGTACATATACAACTGCTGTGTATATATATGTCATATTTGTACTCTAGCATTGTCGACTTCATACAGGTTAAACATAGGTCGTGGTTTTTGGGAATTAGGCTATGATATTGTATATATTATATATATATGACTTCCGCATGTGACTAGGATAGATCACATGCATTGAGGCATGTTATCAATACGTAAATTATATGTATGTGTGGCTGAATATATGTATGTATGGATATATGACTTCCGCATGTGACTAGGACTGATTGCACGCATTGAGGCGTGTGATCAATATGTAAACTATATGTATGTGTGATTGAATATATGTATGTATGGATATATGACTTCCGTATTTGACTAGGATAGATCGCATGCATTGAGGCGTGTGATCAGTATGTAAACTATATGTATGTGTGGGTGAATATGTGTGTATATATAGACTGAAGTGGTGCTGAGCGAACCGTGGACTGCAAGCTACTTAGGTCACCAGAAATGGATGGCCACATATATATTATATATTGATTGTACTAGAAAAGGGTAGATATGAACATGTATAAATGTTAATCAGGGACTAGAGGCTTACGGGACAGGAGAAATCCTACCTCCTGTGCCGGTCACGGACTTTCGAAATGTGGTCGTGAAAAACTTGGTATCAGAGCCAGGTTTTTTTTTTAAACTGTATGAAGCCATAGGTATGACTGGGTGTCGGTTTACGCCTCGTTGTGAAACTCGGGCACAATGTGGGAGTAAAAAGGCTGTGGAAGTACTCAGGAAATTGTGCCAGACCTTTCTTTCTACTCTCTTTGATTTGAAATATCAAAGGTATACACGTACTCATTAGGTGTCGTCCTTGTGCAGTACAGGGATGCCACCGATCACGAGACAAGCTAAGGGAGGAGGGAGAACTCCTGCTGAAATTGATCAAGAGTCAGTTCGGGAGGAGGGAATGCCCACCCGAGGCCGAGGTAGAGGTCGTGCTCGAGGCCGAGGTAGAGCACAAGTGAGAGGAGAAGAGAGGAGACAGTCACCGGAACCTCGTGTTGAAACAGGTGCACCATCTGTGGCGAAGATGCTCACGACAGGAGTTCAGGAATTAAAGGAAGAGATGTCAAGGCAAATACAGAGAGAAGTACGCCGGTTGGTAGTCGGCGAGGAAGAAGAAGAAAGAGTTCCTAGTAATCAAGAGATGAAGGTTGTTGAGGAAGAGGATAGGAATGGCAGCAACCGTGGGATGTACCTCGTGAGCCGCAGGTAGCACCAAGAGAGCTGCCAATTTCGAAATTTCTGAAACTTCATCCACCCACCTTCTGCGGAACTAGTAAGAAAGAGGATCCGCAATACTTCGTGAGGGACGTGGTCAAAATTGGGCACATGTTGAGCTGCTTAGGGCATGAGCTGATGGAGCTAGCCTCATTTCAGCTGAGGGGAGCTGCTAGAGTATTGATAGAGTCCGTACAAACGAGATATTCAAGAAGGGTAGCACCGATGACCTGGGAAGATTTTCAGAGGGAATTCCTGGGTCGGTTTTTATCTGAAGGGATAAAAGATGCAAAGCGCTAGCAATTCGAGGATTTGTGGATGACGCCTAATATGACCGTGATAGAATATGAACTACTTTTTACGGAACTGGCTCAATTCTCACCCGAGTTAGTTCCTGATGAAGAGGCGAGAATAAAGAGATTCATACACC
The DNA here is from genome assembly GCA_014851425.1 of Senna tora. NCBI lineage: Eukaryota > Viridiplantae > Streptophyta > Magnoliopsida > Fabales > Fabaceae > Senna > Senna tora. The sequence continues at coordinate 14,516,006 of CM026269.1, forward strand.
GTCTCACGGAGCCGTTGTTTACTGCCTTGTTACCATAGAGAAGGCAATTTGAGACTTTAGTACAAGCCGCAAATTGTGCCAGGATGATAGAAACCAGGAATAGGTATGGGACGTTTGTTGATCCGAAGGTTAAGTTGATTACAGGCAATGACAACCAAGGAGGTGGAAGTAAGAAGAGGAAGATAGCAAGTGGTGGAGCAGGATATTCAGGGTCCGCAGGAGGATAATCCTCAACCATCACCAATGAAACAGGTATAAAGAGTAATGTTCAAGGGGGACAGAGAGCGCAATGGAGTGGAAATGCCGGTAAGACAAGGCCCCAGTGTGCGACTTGTGGCAGATATCATTATGGAATGTGTCGGAGATTGACAGGTGGATGTTACAGCTAAGGCCAGGTGGGCCATATGGCTAAGGAGTGTACAAAGAGAAAGCAAGGTACTAGTGTGATAAGTAATCCGACGCTAAGGGGTACACCTATTTCAGCCCCACCAGTAAGAACTATACCGCCAGAAACAACAAGTATAGGTGCAGCTAGAGGTCGTGGTGCAGGGTCTAGTGGCAGAGGGCCAGGGGCAGTAGGTGGAGGACAAGCGCGGGTATTTGCACTTTCTCAGCAAGACGCTCATGCATCAAATGCGGTTGTAACAGGTACCCTCATTGTTTGTTCCCTTGAAGCACGAGTCTTGTTTGATTTCGGCTCAACTCATTCCTATGTGTCACATACATTTGCCTCTAAATTCAACAGAAGTCCGTCTAGTATGAAAGAAACGGTATTGGTCTCTACTCCAATGAGAGAATCGGTACAAGTAAAGTATGTGCACAAGTCTTGCATTGTGGAGGTCGATGGTCATGAGACTGTGGTAGACCTTCATTTACTGTTTATGGTTGATCTTGATGTAATCCTCGGAATGGATTGGTTGTCGTCTTGCCATGCGGTTGTTGACTGCAGGGCTAAATGTTTGATATTCAATATGCCAAACGAGGAACCTTTTGTGATACGGGGTGACGGAGCTGCACCGTACCCAAGCTTAATCTCGGCGATGAAGGCATCCAAATTGCTTGCAAAGCGATGAAAAGGGTATTTGGCTTTTGTCAAGGATACCACAAAACTAGTAGTTTCACCGAATCAAGTACCGGTAGTACGAGAGTTCTTGGATGTATTTCCAGAAGATTTGCCGGGGTTGCCGCCAGATCGGGAGATTGAATTTGAAATTGAGCTGCAACCTGGCTCCCAGCCTATCTCGACACCACCTTACCGGATGGCTCCGAAAGAGTTGATGGAGTTGCATACACAGTTGCAGGAATTGCTCGACAAGGGCTTCATCCGACCTAGTTTGTCTCCTTGGGGTGCACTGGTCCTTTTTGTGAAGAAGAAGGACGGATCTTTGCGGTTGTGTATTGATTACCGAAAATTAAACAAGGTGACGATCCGCAATCAATACCCACTGCCGAGGATAGAAGACCTATTTGATCAGTTGCAAGGCACAAAGAGTTTTTCCAAGATTGATTTGTGATCTTGGTATCATCAATTAAAGATTTGAGAGTCACACAAACCTAAGACCGCATTCCGGACCCGATATGGACATTACGAGTTCTTGGTGATGTCTTTCAGATTAACTAATTCTCCTGCAGCGTTCATGGACATGATGAATAGGGTTTTCAAACCATTTTTGGACCGATTTGTCATTGTCTTCATTGATGACATTTTGGTTTACTCGAAGAATTCTGAAGAACATGCAGAACATTTAAGATTAGCGTTGCAGAAATTGAGAGAGGAGAAATTGTATGCCAAGTTCTCCAAGTGTGAATTTTTGCTTGACAAAGTTGCGTTTTTGGGTCATGTGGTATCGTCAGAGGGAATCCACATTGATCCAAGTAAGGTAGAAGTGTGAAGAATTGGTCCCAACCTACCTCAGTTACCGAAATTCGCAGTTTCTTGGGCCTGGCTGGATATTATAGAAGATTTGTGCAGGACTTCTCTAAAGTTGCCGCACCCATGACTAAGTTAACTCAGAAGGGGGTGAAGTTCATATGGGATGATAAGTGTGAGCAGAGTTTTCATAAGCTGAAGGATAGTCTTACTACCGCTCCGGTGTTGGCATTACCTGAAGGCACATGAGGGTATGTGGTATACTATGATGCGTCGAGGATCGGGTAAAGGTGTGTATTGATGCAGCACGGCAAAGTGATTATGTATGCATCACGACAACTGAGGAACGACGAGAAGAATTACCCGACTCACGACCTCGAGATGGCTGCTGTAGTGTTTGCTTTGAAGATATGGAGGCATTACCTATATGGTGAGACATGTGAAATTTATACAGACCACAAGAGCCTCAAATACATTTTCGAGCAGAAAGATTTGAACTTGAGACAACGTCGATGGTTAGAGTTGTTGAAGGACTACGATTACACGATCTTGTATCATCCGGGGAAGTCTAATGTGGTAGCTGACACTCTGAGCTAGAAATCCATGGGCAGTCTTGCTCATATAAGTGAAGAAAGAAGATCGTTGATTAGAGAGCTGCACGAGCTAGAACAAACGGGAAATCAGTTAGAGATTGGAAGTTCCAACTCACTTTTAGCTCATTTGCAAGCTAAGTCCTCTTTGGTGGAAGAGGTGAAGTCTAGACAGGATGAAGATACCGACCTCAAGCAAATCAAGGATACAGTAACTAAAGAGAAGGGGGACGACGTCCGATTCTCTATTTAAGATTTCGGAGTACTTCGGTTGGAGGGACGGTTGTATGTTCCTGCGGTTGACAACTTGAAAGAAAGGATTCTTGAAGAAGCACACCGAACCGCTTATACAATCCATCCGGGAGCTAATAAAATGTATCATGACCTGAAGCAGCTGTATTGGTGGAATGACATGAAGAAGGACGTTGCAAACTATGTAGCCAGGTGTCTAGTGTGTCAGCAAGTCAAGCTGAACACCAGAAGCCCGCCGGAACATTACAACAGATAGAAATACTTGAGTGGAAATGGGAAAGGATAATGATGAATTTTGTAACGGGGTTGCCAAGATCACAATGTGGATTTGATTTGGTTTGGGTGATAGTGGATCACACGACTAAGTCCGAGCACTTTCTACCAGTTAAGACCACTTACGGAGTGAGTCAGTATGTGCAACTTTATCTATCAGAAATTCTTAGATTGTACGGTGTGCCAGTGTCCATAATATCTGATAGAGGGCCACAGTTCACTTCCATGTTTTAGAAGTCATTGCAGGAAGTGTTGGGAACAAGAATTGATTTGAGCACTGCGTTCCACCCATAGACTGACGGGCAATCGGAAAGAACCATTCAGATTCTTGAAGACATGCTTCGGCCGTGTATTATGGATTTCTGCGGGAGTTGGGAAAGGTATTTACATTTGGCTGAGTTTGCATACAACAACAATTATCAAACGAGCATCCAAATGGCACCTTTCGAGGCTCTATACGGTCGTAGGTGCAGATCCCCGATTGTGTGGTTCGAGGTCGGAGAAGCTAGCCTAATCGGCCTAGAATTGTTACAAGATGCCGTACAAAAGGTGAAGTGCAAAAGAGAAAGTTTGCTAACGGCTCAGAGTAGGCAGAAGTCATATGCAGACAATCGGAGAAGAGAACTCGAGTTTGCCGTTGGCGAACAGGTGCTAAGCGAACTGTGGATTGCAAGCTACTTAGGTCACCAGAAATGGATGGCCACATATATATTATATATTGATTTTACTAGAAAAGGGTAGATATGAACATGTATAAATGTTAATCATGGATTAGAGGCTTACGGGACAAGAGAAATCCTACCTCCCGTGCCGGTCACAGACAATGCGCGTTATGGCGCATTTTCTTATACCCCTAGAGATCCATCTTGAATCCTAGAGATCCATCTTGAATCCCTTATTCAGCCTCACTATGAGTAGACAATGCGCTTTATGGCGCATTTTCTTATTTTCTACGTACCCAACCCTTTTAGCTATCCTCTATTTAATTGATCATATCTGTGTAGCCTTGGGACAAGCTGTCTAATGATTGTTTCACTTAAGAAAGGAACTATTTTTCATTTGGTATCTTATTTGCTCTTTGTATAATGAATATAATGCTTCGAAGGTATCTTTAAATACTCTATGAGTTTATTGCAACATGTGAATTTGTAATTGTTAGGATCTATTTTTACGTATATGTATGTTGCTCATTGGATTTAAATTGGCTATGTTGATGAGAAAATTATTTTTGATTTGTTTTTAGTGGGAGGAACTCTTTATGGAACACTAGTGCTATAACTGTATCTGTAGCCCTATGCGCGCGTAGGTGTAAGCCTCAGCTAGTAGAGGTTAGGTTATGCTAGCCTCGTGTGCGGCCACACACGTGGAGTGTATGTGTATTTATGGAGGGTTTGGGGACACGTAAAGGAGTTGTGGCCGGAGATTGGAGTTATGTAATTATATGTTGTTGAGGAGGGATGAAATTGGAGGGTGTATGAGATAGTTCTGTGAGATGTCCTTCCCACAAACTTGATTTCTATATAAATTCATTTAAATATGTTAATCATAGTCTATTTAAATTATTTAAGGTTTTAAATTTTTAAGCTGCTCTCTTGGAATCCTTGGAATCATTTTTAAACTTACCCTTAATTGCGAATGGTATAAACACTACTTTCATTATCGTAAAACGCTCGTGCCTGGTTTGTCCCATTTCAGTTGTAGCGTGTGTTGTTTACTCACTGAGTGGTTTTCCACTCATCCTACTACTTCTTCATTACCTTTCAGATAACAAGGTAGATACTGAGCCTCCTTCAGGTGTTGCAGCGCAGTAGGATTCCAGTGGTAAGCCCAACATTGTGCCTTTGTGCCGTTGGGCCGTAATATTTTGAAAATCTTTAATTGTATTTTAATTCTAGATGTCGCTCTATATTCCATAGGCAGGATCCCTTTCCTTGTTTTGGTATTTTGTAAGGTGTACTATGAAGAGCTGAGCTCTCCTATATAATTGTATTGTGGTTTGGCTGTTTGTACAAATTTCGGGAACCTCTAAAATTTAGGGGAAACTCTACCAAAATTTCTGCAAACAGTTAATGTTAGTATTTCTGATAAACTGGAAAACTAGTGATAGTAAGGGCTAAAATATGATTAGAGATTGAACCATATGAATTAATTAATTGCTAGTATAGTTGTATGTGGAGGGATAGGTATGGGATGTACTTAAATTTTGTGAACCTGGGAGTTAGGCTTACAGGGAAGAGGTTGTTATCTTGGACCCTGTGCTAGTCACATCTAATTTAAGTGGGGTGTGAGAAAACATATATGTTTTTTTTCAATGGATTGACCTGGCTGGAGGTTGGGGATGGCCAGTTGGGTCACCCGGACAAGGCCTACTCGCAGTCTGATATGGGGGTGGCACGTGAAGCCGACCCCAATCCCAAAGGGACTTATTCAAGTACCATTCTGCTCCTTAAATTTTTCTTGATGTTTTCATATATTTTAATTAATTTTTGGAGACATGTAAATATTTATTTTGTATTTTTTGATATATATTGATCTAGAAATTCAAAAATAAATATTCTTAAAGTTATTTTGGCATGGAAAAATGACGGAAAAATATTTTTGAGGCTTCTGAAGACGATGGAGACCTTCACTCTCCCTAGTTGTATGTATATTTGTTATACTCTCTAGAACAACGTTAAAGAATATATAAAAATCCTAAAATTGTTTAAATTTAGTGAAATTTATGTGCATATCTATTTTTTGAGATAGGCATCACTAGTATATGACCCAACTAAGAACATAAAATTTTTGAACACGGTCCCAACCTTGTATGGTGTGGCTTGCTAAGGGCATCAATTTAATATTTATCAATAATTGATGCAATAAATATGTAAAAATTACATATTTAAATTCTTTAAAGGGTGAATAAATTGTTGTTAAAATTTTTAATTAATGCATGACTACTTTTTATGGTGCTTCCTAGTCTGGAAATTTAAGTTTATTTTTGGGTTGTTGAGAATATGTATCACTGAAGTGATTTATTCATCAAAATCCATAAAAAGTGTTAAATTTCCTTGTTGATGAGAAGTTGAGGCATTTTTAATTAATTCTAGTGTGGGATAATTTATGTGATCTTTTGCGATAATTAACACTAAAGTGGATGATCATCAAAATTCATAGAGATGTAAAATCCCTTGTTGATAGAATTGTTTATTGAATTAATACATATAATTTCCTGCCCAAAGGGGTTATTATGTGTGTTAATTTCGGGATAATATGGAGCATATTGACGAGTGTATATGATCATGAAAATTAATATACTCAAAAGGGATGGACTTTTCTAAATTATATATTCTTATTGTATTGAGATATAAATTTTAAGGAATTTTATCTACCTAAAGGGGATTTCATTCTTTAAATTTTTATAGGCTTTATTTGCTTCATGAAAGGAAGGAAAAAATAGCATATTATTTTCTCTGCCTAAAGGGGAGTCTATAATGATGCAAAAGGTTTTTCCTTCAAGTTTTACTGCCTCACTAATTTACCAAATTAATTATGTCCAAGTCGTTACTTTCACTGTGAACAACAATAATGCCACCCTTGAAAGGATGTTTGGCTCAGATTATAAGAAATGAAATATAGATACATAGACATCTCATAATAATTAATATCTTATATTAATTATTAAAAGCTTCCGCAATATAGTTTCTCTGATAAATCGTAGATGTCATATGTCATTTCGTTGACAATCTAATTATGTATGCCATGTTTTAAATTAGGCATGTAGTTATAGACTTCAATAAAATAAAACTTTTTAAGGGTCTTGCTAAATATTAAGCCGTAATACTTTTAAGAAACACCTATGGTTGGTGTTAATTTAATTGTTTTGATTGATCCAGAGATATGGATTTAACCTGTGGGATCTCATTGACAATTATTTTCTTACTTTAAGCTAATAGCTTAAAATGAGAAAAAGGGGAGAATGATTGCATATGTGCTTCTTATTTGCAGTGTCACGACCCCCTATTGGACGTCCGTGACCGGCACGGGAAGTAGGATTTCCCCTATCCCGTAAGCCTCTAATCCCTGATTGACATTTTCACATGTTTATAACTACCCATTTCTAATATAAACAATATATAGCATTTATGGCCATCCATATCCGGTGACCTAAGTAGCGTGCAATCCACGGCTCGCTCAACGCCGCTTCAGTCTATACATATACACATAAGCACTCACACGTACATATATTATACATATTGATCACGCGCTTCAGGGTGGGTGATCTATCTTATTCACATGCAGAATTCCTGTATACAGTCAAGTATATATTCAATCACACACCTGCATATAGTTTACATATTGATCACACGCCTCAATGCGTGTTATCTATCCTATTCACATGCGGAAGCCATATTTTCATACAATCAGGTATTCAGTCACACATATATATAATTTACATATTGATCACATGCCTCAAGGCGTCTGGCCTATCCTAGTCCCATGTGGAAGTCATATATACATATACTTGATATACGCTATATCATAGCCTAAATCCCAATACCAAGACCTAACTTTAATCTGTATGAAGCCGATAATGCTAGAATAGGACGTATATATATACTGCAGTTGTATCTGTACAAACGCTACACCCAAAAAGGATATATATATATATATACATCACAACACTTATACATAATCAAAATAACTACCAACGCGAACAAAGCGTGCGGTCTTCAGAGTTGTCCGCCTCCTTGAGAAGAAGTGGACGCGTTCCCGACTCCTGAGCCACCTGTACCTGAAACATGTAAACAGGGGGTGAGTCGAACAGACTCAGTGAGAAGCTCCCCCATCCTTGACGTAGCGGCGGGTACCACTACAGTTGGGGGAAGGGAGCAACCACAACCACATGTGCATGAAACAAATTTATATTGTGACCTTAAATATGATCAGGCAATCAATATATCATATTCACAATTAACAATCCTAATTCATGCTACTAACATGTTTATTAATCCGCATGTAAATCAATCATAAACATATATCATATCTTTTCATAAATCATACATAGTTATGCTCGTAGGCATTAACTTTCTGTCTCCTACATTACGCTAAGAGAAATACTGGCCCGAAGGCATTCATTTTCTGTCTCCTGCGTTACGCTAAGAGAAATACTGGCCCGAAGACAATGTCTTATTCGAACCTAGTTGATCAAACTAGGAACTTTCTGACTCCAAGGCACGCTTAGAGTAATAGCCGGCAACTTGTCTGACCCCGGTGAAACCAAGGTAATGGCCACTATGTGGCATACTTACTGTTAACTGAATCCTATCTGTCCGATCAGGATGACTGACTCGATCTACCCGGACAACCTAAACAAACTCAACTAACATATTTAACCTTGAAAGACGCCCTATGAGAACTACTTGAATATTATACGTGATTACTAGTTAGGCCTAGTTTCCCCCTTTTCAATTATGCATCAGTCTCACTCACACTTAAAAACCTAGGTTCATTTTCCTCAATGTACCATACGGTCAAAACCTTTGCACGATGATCAATTTAAGTGGGTTCCTAATAATAATAAACTCTCACATATGAAATTCCGACTCAATCCTACCCACGGTATCATATAAGGCTCGGTGAGCCACAATAGCACATATACACCTTGTGATTAATCATATAAGCACATATACTATTGCACGTTGACTGCTTACTTGAAAATCATACACGTGTAACACAAATTTATTCATATAAATATATTCCACATATCAATTTGCACAAAATAGAGCAAACCACATTTTTCACGTAGTCATCAAACCCTGTGGGGCAGGGATGGGAGAGCCCCTCACCTCGTTGGCCCTCCTGATCAGTACTCGGAGTGCCTGAAGCTCCAATCACTCTGTGGTGGCCTATACACATTATATTTAAGAAATTTAGAACGCGTAACTAAGCATCTACCATGCACGTGTCATGCTAATGCTTATGCACCCTTTAGCTATTTTCCAAGAATTAATTATTTAGTTCGTTACGTCGTCTTACTTGCTCTTTCTGAAAGTCCTGAATGCTCCATATTCGACTTTCACACTTTCGAGCCATTTAGAACCTCTAATTGTTTAGGTTAGAGATTTCCACTTGTCTAAATTTCCCTTCATGTGTTCATATGGATATTTAACTAATAAAAGAATTAAATTCACGGTTCAAAAGAGGCTCTAGCTTAGTCATCCCACCGTCTCCCTTATTCGCCGAGTAAAAGCTTAATTATTACCTTTTTAATTATATATAAAAATTTAATTCGGTATAATTAGAGCCTTGGAACCAATTTAGCGGGTCTTAGGAGTCCACCACAGACTAGACCGAGGTGTTCAACCCATCGCACAGCTCTTTACGGTACTGTGGCTTAGTATTTCGCTTCTTTTTCACCGGATTGGGTTCCGGTTGAGACGGTAAATACTCGGGCTTTATTCCCTTGACTATTTCCAGCATTTATAACACATATACTACTCCAATCAAAGCCTAAACATGCATCAAATTATTAATTTCGAATTTTATAGCAATTTTCTAGCTAAATTTTTCTAATTTCCATACTCGGTCAATTCCTACGGTTTAGCTTCGATTCTGAACCTCACTAAGCTTTCAATAATTCCCACTAACCTCAAATTTAACCCCGAAATGTCCCGATTGGAAGTATTTGATGAATTCCTAAAACACCCAAAATTGGAGAAATTGGGGTCTTGAAAGATTGGGGCTTCCATAACTTGATTCAATCGGATGGGGAGCTTAGTGGTCGTGAAAGATGAAGTCCGGTCACCTTCTCCGGCACCGGCGAGTCTTCTCCGGCCAAAAACCGTTGTTCGTCGCCTTCCTCTTCCTTCTCGCGTGGGTGCTTGGGTACGTGCGTTTTGTGCCTCTTTGCTTTACTTTCTCTTATTTTCTCTTTTTAAATGTGTGTGTGAGGTTTTTGCTGCTTCTACATCTATTATTTATTTATTTATTTTCTTGTATATGTTTTAAGTGAATTGGATGGGTGTGTGTGTGTGAGTTAATGAAAAGGGGGGTCACGTGGCCCCCCATATATATTCTATTTTATATATATATATATATATTATTTAGTTAATTTATTTTCTTTTTCTCCATCTTTTTTTTATCCCTATTCCTTTTAGGTCCTAAAACTTTATAAATATTCCCTATTACTTTCTTCTTTATTCTATTTTAACCCTATAATTCTTTAATTTAATTTATTTTTCTTTCCCAAAGAAAAAAAATTAATAATAATGATAATAATAAAAATTAATATCTCGGGTATTACAATCTTCCCCCCTTAAGAAATTCGGTCCCTCAATTTCAAGAATATACTAACCTTAGTCTTGAAACATATGAGGATATGTCCTGCGCATTTCACCCTCGACCTCCCATGTGGCTTCTTCGGTCGAGTGGTTTCTCCACAAAACTTTAACCAATGGAATCTGCTTCATTCTAAGTTTCTGCAACTACCGATCTAAGATTTCCACTGGCTCCTCTTCATATGTCAGACTTTCGGTTAGTTTCACGTCTTGCGATTGAATCACGTGCGAGGGATCGGGAAGATATTTCCGAAGCATCGAAACGTGAAAGACAGGATGTACTCCCTCCAATTCCGTAGGCAATTCCAACCGGTAGCCACATTCCCAATCCGTTCTAGGATTTCAAATGGTTCGATATACCGAGGACTTAACTTCCCCTTTCTATCGAACCGCATCACGCCTCTCATCAATGATATTCTCTAGAACACCTGTTTACCAACGGCAAACTCAAGTTCTCTTCTTTGATTCTCTGCGTACGACTTCTGTCTACTGTGAGCTGTTAACAATCTTTCCCTTATCCACTTCACCTTCTGCAAGGCATCATGTAACAATTCTGGGCCGATTAGACTAACTTCTCTGACCTCGAACCACCCAATCGGGGATCTGCACCTACGACCGTACAGAGCCTCGAAAGGTGCCATCTGGATACTCGCTTGATAACTGTTATTGTAAGAAAACTCAGCCAAAGGTAAATACCTCTCCCAACTTCCGCTGAAATCCATAATACACGCCTGAAGCATGTCCTCAAGAATCTGAATGGTTCTTTCTGATTGCCCGTCGGTCTGTGGGTGGAACGCAGTACTCAAATCAACTCTAGTTCCCAACACTTCCTGCAATGACTTCCAAAATCTGAAAGTGAACTATGGCCCTCTATCAGATATTATGGACACTGGCACCCCGTGCAATCTAACGATTTCTGATGGGTAAATCTGTGCATATTGACTCACTCCGTAAGTGGTCTTAACTGGCTGAAAGTGCGCGGACTTAGTCATGCAATCCTCTATGACCCAAACCGAATTGAATCCCCATTGTGATCTTGGCAATCCTGTTACAAAATCCATAGTTATCCTCTCCCATTTCCACTCAGGTATTTCTATTTGTTGTAATGTTCCAGCGGGCTTCTGGTGTTCAGCCTTGACATGCTGACACACTAAACACCTGTCTACATAGTTTGCAACATCCCTTTTCATGCCATTCCACCAATACAGCTGTCTCAGGTCATGATACATTTTATTAGCTCTCGGATGGATTGTATAAGCTGTCCGGTGTGCTTCTTCAAGGATTCTTTCCTTCAAGTTATCAACCATAGGGTCACACAACCGTCCCTCCAACCTAAGTATCCCGAAATCATCAATAGAGAATTGGACGTCGTCCCTTTTCTCTTTAGTTACAGTATCCTTGATTTGCTTGAGGTCGGTATCTTCATCCTGTCTAGCCTTCACTTCTTCTACCAGAGAGGATTTAGCTTGCAAATGAGCTAAAAATGAGTTGGAACTTCCAATCTCAAACTGATTTCCCGTTTGTTCTAGCTAGTGCAACTCTCTGATCAACGGTCTTCTTTCTTCACTTAAATGAGCAAGGCTGCCCATGGATTTTCGGCTCAGAGCATCAGCTACCACATTAGCCTTTCCGGGATGATACAAGATCGTGCAGTCATAGTCTTTCAACAAGTCTAACCATCGACGTTGTCTCAAGTTCAAGTCTTTCTGCTCGAAAATGTATTTGAGGCTTTTATGGTCTGTATATATTTCACATGTCCCCCAATACAGATAGTGTCTCCATATTTTCAAAGCGAATACTACAGCCGGCATTTCGAGGTCGTGAGTCGGGTAGTTCTTCTCATGTTTCCTCTGCTGTCGCGATGCACACGCAATCACTTTGCCGTGTTACATCAAGACACACCCTAACCTGATCCTCGACGCATCACAGTATACCACATACCCTCCTGTGCCTTCAGATAATGCCAGCACCAGAGTGGTAGTGAGGCTGTCTTTCAGCTTCTGAAAACTCTGCTCACACTTGTCATCCCAAACGAACTTGACTCCCTTCTGAGTCAAGTTAGTCATAGGTGCAGCAACCTTAGAGAAGTCATGCACAAATCTTCTATAATATCCAGCAAAGCCCAAGAAACTGCGAATTTCATTAACTAAGGTAGGCTGGGACCAATTCTTCACAGCTTCTACCTTACTTGGATCAACGTGGATTCCCTCTGATGATACCACGTGACCCAAAAAGGCAACTCTGTCTAGCCAGAATTCACAGTTTGAGAACTTTGCATACAATTTCTCCTCTCTCAACTTCTGCAATGCTAATCTTAAGTGTTCTGCATGTTCTTGAGAGTTCTTAGAATAAACCAAGATATCATCAATGAAGACAATGACAAATCGGTCTAGAAATGGTTTAAAGACCCTGTTCATCATGTCCATGAATGCTGCAGGACCATTAGTTAATCCAAAAGACATCACCAAGAACTCGTAATGTCCGTATCGGGTCCGGAATGCGGTCTTAGGTATATCTGATTCTCGAATCTTTAAATGATGATACCCAGATCGCAAATCAATCTTGGAAAATCGCTTTGCGCCCTGCAACTGATCAAATAGGTCATCTATCCTCGACAATGGGTATTGATTGCGGATTGTCACCTTATTTAACTTACGGTAATCGATACACAACCGCAAAGATCCGTCCTTCTTCTTCACAAAAAGGACCGGTGCACCCCAAGGAGAGAAGCTGGGTCTTATAAAACCCTTGTCAAGCAATTCTTGCAATTGTGTATGTAGATAGGCTGGGTGCCAAGTTGCAACTCAATTTCAAATTCAATCTCACGATCGGGTGCCAACCCCGGCAAGTCATCTGGAAATACATCCAAGAACTCTCGCACTACCGGTACTTGAGTCGGTGAAAGTACTACTTTCGTGGTATCTTAAACCAAGGCCAAATACCCTTTGCATCCCTTTGCAAGTAACTTGGATGCTTTCAAAGCCGAGATGAAGCTTGGATACGGTGCAGCTCCGTCACCCCGTATCACAAAAGGCTCCTCGTTTGGCATATTAAACTTCAAAACATTTAGCCCTGCAATCCACAACCGCATGGCAAGACGACAAGCAATCCATTCCGAGGATCACATCAAGATCAACCATACACAACAACCGAAGTTCTACCACAGTCTCATGACCATCGACCTCCACAATGCAAGACTTGTGCACATACTCTACTTGTACCAATTCTCCCATTGGAGTAGAGACCAGTACTGTTTCTTTCATTCTAAACGGACTTTTGTTGAATTTAGAAGCAAATGCATGCGACACATAGGATTGGGTGGAGCCGGAATCAAATAAGACTCGTGCTTCAAGAGAGCAAACAATAAGGGTACCTGTCACAACTGCATTTGTTGCATGAGCGTCTTGCTGAGAAAGTGCAAATACCCGCGCTTGTCCTCCACCTACTGCCCCTGGCCCTCTACCACTAGATCCTGCACCACGGCCTCTAGCTGTACCTGTACTTGCTGTCTGTGGTGGTACGGTTCTCACTGGTGGGGCTGGAATAGGTGTACCCCTCGGCGTCGGTTTGCTTCTCACACTTGTACCCTCTTTTCTCTTTGGACACTCTCTAGCCATATTGCCCACCTGGCCGCAGTTGTAACACCCACCTGTCAGTCTCCGACATATTCCAAAATGAAATCTGCCGCAAGTCGCACACTGGGGCCTTGTCTTACTGGCATTTCCACCCCTTGCACTCTCTGTCCCCTTTGAAAACTACTTCTTGTACCTGTTTCATGGGTGGTGGTTGAGGATTGTCCCCCTACGGACCCTGAGTATCCTGCACCTCCACCTATTGTCTTCCTTTGCTTACTTCCACCTCCTTGGTTGTCACTGCCTGTAATTAACTTGACCTTGGGATCGATAGAAGTCCCGTACCTCTTCCTAGTTTCAATCATCTTGGCACAGTCTGCTGCTTGAGCTAAGGTCTCAAATTGTCTTCTCTGGGGTAACAAGGCAGTAAATAATGCCTCCGTGAGACGGTGTATGAACCTCTTGATCCTCGCATCTTCATCAGGAACTAATTCAGGTGAGAATTGAGCTAGTTCTGTAAAAAGTAATTCATACTCTGTCACGGTCATTTTAAGCGTCATCCACAACTCCTCGAATTGCTGACGCTTCACATCTTTGGTGCCTTCAGTTAAAAACCGACCCAGGAACTCCCTTTGAAAATCTTCACAGGTCATCGATGCCACTCTTCTTGAATACCTCGTCTGCTCGGACTCTATCCATACTCTAGCCGCTCCCCTCAACTGGAATGAAGCTAATTCCACTAACTCATGTCCTGAGCACCTCAGCATGAGCCCAATTCTGACTATGTCTCTGATAAAGTACTGCGGATCCTCTTTCTCACTAGTTCCGCAGAAAGTGGGTGGATGAAGCTTCAGAAATTTTGAAATTGGTAGCTCTCTGGGTGCTACTTGCGACTCACGAGGCCTATCCTGTGGTTGTTGCCATTCTCTGTCCTCTTCCTTAACAACCTCCATTTCCTGATTACTCGAAACTCTCTCTTCTTCTTCCTCGCCGACTACTAACCGGCGCACTTCCTTTTGTATTTGTCTCGTCATCTCTTCTCTTAATTCCTGAAATCCTACCGTGAACATTTGTGCAACAGAAGGTGCACCTGTCTCAACCTGAGGTTCCGGAGGCTGCCTCCTCTCTTCTTCTCTCACTTGTGCTTTACCTTGACCACGAGCATGACCTCTACCTCGGCCTTGGGTACGGCCTCTGCCTCGACCTCAGGTGCGCATTTCCTCCTCCCGAACTGACTCTTGATCAAATTTAGTAGGAGTTCTTCCTCCACCCCTAGCCCGTCTCGTGATCGGTGGCATCCCTATACTGCACAAGGATCACACCTAATCAGTACACGTATATCAATGATATTTCATATCAAAGAGAGTAGAAAGAAAGGGCTGACCCAATTTCCTGAGTACTCCCACAAGTACCTTTTTACTCCCACGTTGCGCCCAGGTTCACAACGAGGCGTAAATCGACACCCGGTCATACCTATGGCTTCATACAGTTTAAAGTAAACCAGGCTCTGATACCAAATTTGTCACGACCCCCTATCGGACGTCCGTGACCGGCACGGGAAGTAGTATTTCTCCTATCCCGTAAGCCTTTAATCCCTGATTGACATTTTCACATGTTTATAACTACCCATTTCTAATATAAACAATATATAGCATTTATGGACATCCATATCTGGTGACCTAAGTAGCGTGCAATCCACGGCTCGCTCAACGCCACTTTAGTCTATACATATACACATAATCACTCACGCGTACATATATTATAAATATTGATCACGCGCTTCAGGGTGGGTGATCTATCTTATTCACATGCAGAATTCCTGTATACAATCAAGTATATATTCAATGACATACCTGCATATAGTTTACATATTGAGCACACGCCTCAATGCGTGTGATCTATCCTATTCACATTCGGATGCCATATTTTCATACAATCAGGTATTCAGTCACACATATATATAATTTACATATTGATCACATGCCTCAAGGCGTGTGACCTATCCTGTTCGCATGTGGAAGTCATATATACATATACATGATATACGCTATATCATAGCCTAAAGTCCCAATACCAAGACCTAACTTTAATCTGTATGAAGCCGACAAGGCTAGAATAGGACATATATATATACTGCAGTTGTATCTGTACAAACGCTACACCCAAAAAGGATTCATATATATATACGTCACAACACATATACATAATTAAAATATTTACCGACGCAAACAAAGTGTGCGGTCCTCAGAGGTGTCCGCCTCCTTGAGAAGAAGTGGACGTGTTCCCGACTCCTGAACCACCTGTATCTTGAAACATGTAAACAGGGGGTGAGTCGAACAGACTCAGTGAGAAGCTCCGCCATCCCTGGCGTAGCAGCGGGTACCACTACAGCTGGGGGAAGGGAGCAACCACAACCACATGCGCATGAAACAAATTTATATTGTGACCTTAGATATGATCAGGCAATCAATATATCATATTCACAATTAACAATCCTAATTCATGCTCCTAACATGTTTATTAATCCGCATGTAAACCAATCATAAACATATATCATATCTTTTCATAAATCATTCATAGTTATGCACGCAGGCATTCACTTTCTGTCTCCTGCATTACGCTAAGAGAAATACTGGCCCGAGGGCATTCACTTTTCTGTCTCCCGTGTTACGCTAAGAGAAATACTAGCCCGAAGGCAATGTTTTATTCGAACCTAGTTGATCAAACTAGGAACTTTCTGACTCCAAGGCATGCTTAGAGTAATAGCCGGCAACTTGTCTGACCCCGGTTAAACCAAGGTAATGACCACTATGTGGCATACTTACTGTTAACTGAATCCTGTCTGTCCGATCAGGATGACTGACTCGATCTACCCAGACAACCTAAACAAACTCAACTAACATATTTAACCTTGAAAGACGCCCTATGAGAACTAGTTGAATATTATACGTGATTACTAGTTAGGCCTAGTTTCCCCCTTTTCAATTATGCATCACTCTCACTCACACTTACCAACCTAGGTTCATTTTCCTCAATGTACCATACAGTCAAAACTTTTGCACGATGATCAATTTAAGTGGGTTCCTAATAATAATAAACACTCACATATAAAATTCCAACTCAATCCTACCCATGGTATCATATGAGGCTCGGTGAGCCACAATGACAGATATACACCTTGTGATTAATCATATAAGCACATATATTATTGCTCGTTGACTGCTTACTTGCAAATCATACACGTGTAACACAAATTTACTCATATAAATATATTCCATATATGAAATTGCACAAAATAGAGCAAACCACATTTTTCACATAGTCATCCAACCCTGTGAGGCAGGGATGGGAGAGCCCTTCACCTCGTTGGCCCTCCTGATCAGTACTCGGAGTGCCTGAAGCTCCAATCACTCTGTGGTGCCCTATACACATTATATTTAAGAAATTTAGAACGCGTAACTAAGCATCTACCATGCACGTGTCATGCTAATTCTTATGCACCCTTTAGCTATTTTCCAAGAATTAATTATTTAGTTCGTTACATCGTCTTACTTGCTCTTTCTGAAAGTCTAGAATGCCCCATATTCGACTTTCACACTTTCGAGCCATTTAGAACCTCTAATTGTTTAGGTTAGAGATTTCCACTTGTCTAAATTTCCCTTCATGTCTTCATATGGGTATTTAACTAATAAAAGAATTAAATTCACCGTTCAAAAGAGGCTCTAGCTTACTCATCCCACCGTCTCCTTTATTCGCCGAGTAAAAGCTTAATTATTACCTTTTTTAATTATATATAAAAATATAATTGGGTATAATTAGAGCCTTGGAACCAATTTAGCGGGTCTTAGGTGTCCACCACGGACTAGACCGAGGTGTTCAACCCACCGCACAACTCTTTACGGTACTGTGGCTTAGTATTTCGCCTCTTTTTCACCGGATTGGGTTCCGGTTGAGACGGTAAATACTCGGGCTTTATTCCCTTGACTATTTCCAGCATTTATAACACATATACTACTCCAATCAAAGCCTAAACATGCATCGAATTTTTAATTTCGAATTTTATAGCAATTTTCTAGCTAAATTTTTCTAATTTCCATACCCGGTCAATTCCTACGGTTTAGCTTCGATTCTGAACTTCACTAAACTTTCAATAACATCTACTAAGCTCAAATTTAACCCAGAAATGCCCCGAGTGGAAGTATTTGATGAATTCCTAACACACCCAAAATTGGAGAAATTGGGGTTTGAAAGATTGGGGCTTCCATACCTTGATTCAATCGGATGGAGAGCTTAGTGGTGGTGAAAGATGAAGTCCGATCACCTTCTCCGGCACCGGCGAGTCTTCTCCGGCCAGAAACCGCCGTCCGTCGCCTTCCTCTCCCTTCTCGCGTCGGTGCTTGGGTCCGTGCGTTTTGTGCCTCTTTGCTTTGCTTTCTCTTATTTTCTCTTTTTAAATGTGTGTGTGCGGTTTTTGTTGCTTCTGCATCTATTATTTTTTTTTCTTTTATACGTTTTAAGTGAATTGGATGGGTGTGTGTGTGTGAGTTAATGAAAAGGGGGGTCACGTGGCCCCCCATATATATTCTATTATATATATATATATATATATATATATATATATATTTAGTTATTTTCTTTTCTTTTTCTCCATCTTTTTTTTTATCCCTATTCCTTTTAGGTCCTAAAAATTTATATATATTCCCTATTACTTTATTCTTTATTCTATTTTTAACCCTATAATTGTTTAATTTAATTTATTTTTCTTTCCCAAAGAAAAATAAATTAATAATAATGATAATAATAAAAATTAATATCTCGGGTATTACATGTATCTCGTAGTTTTATTTTTAATATGAAGTCAAAATTCGTTGGTCAAAAGGGATAGGTTGTTAGATTATAAAGTTATGATTGATAGGAGAATTTTAGAAATTCATAAAGTTAGAAATGTAAGAATTTTGATTCTTGCAATTGAGTTTCAATCATTAAACTTTATAAAGTTGTCATGAAGAAATCAATGTCTTGAAAGGCTTGTTTATTGATATATAAAGGGAGTTTGAAAGGGCATTATATATCGCACGAATTATTTTGTGTGGCAATAAATATTGGAGATAATTAATGCTCATATGGTTAGTTTCAACTCTATGATATTTTAAAAGAACCCAACACGACCTAAATAGAACAAAAGATTTAAAAGGGTAATGTGCTATGATTGTGTATGATTGATTTTGATTTTCTTAGTCTGAGAATATTATTTCGTAAATTTTTTGAGTATGTTATCATCGAAGTGATTCATATATCAAAGCTTTACAAGATAGTTTAATTCTCTTTGTTAATAGGAAATCACAAAGTTATCATTCCTAGTCTGGGATATTTTACGTTTCTTGGATTGTTGAAAATGTTTATCACTAAAGTGGTTCATTCATTAAAATTGATAAAATTGTTTAAATCTCTATGTTGATAGAAAGTAGCGGAATTTCATACATAAATTGTAGTATGAAAAAGTTTGCTTTTTGGTGAATTGTTGGGGCTTTTATCGCTAAAGTGGTTTAGCCATCAAAATTTTCAAATTGTGCAAACTCCTTGTTAATAGAATTTGATTGAATTAATGAATATAATTACTTGCCCAAAGGGGGTCCTTATGTGTATTAATTCTGGGATTACATGAAACATGTCAATGAGTATTGAAATATGAAATTTAAAGGATTTTATCTGCCCAAAGGTGATTTAATTCTTTAATATTTTGTATTGTCATTATTAGATTCATGGAAGAAGGGGACTAATATCATGTTGTATTCTCTGCCCAAAGGGGAGTTTATAATGATGCACCCAGTGCTCCTTCAAGGTATGACTTGCTCAATTTTTTAACAATTTATGAAATTGCCCGTTTCAAGGAACATTATAAGGTCATATAATTATACACTAGTAATTATACACTAATATAGAGCCTTTTAGGTTACATTAGTATTTTAAATTTGGAAAGTTTTGCCTACCCAAAGGTGACAAACCTTTCAGATTTAATATACTGTTAATGATCAGTTTATCCCCTAAAAAAAGGTAAAGACACATACAGTTGGAAGAACAGACTCAGTGATGGGTTTCGGGCATACCTGGATGTCGGATTCAAATAGCCACGTCCGATCTGGTCACAGTGATGGACTCGAATCATGATATACAGCAAATGCACATTATTATGGGAAGAAAGGAGAAGAGAGACAAGAAGAGTTGCATAGTGGTTTTCGCATTGTTAAAAGAGAATGAATCAGTTTCCATATACCCATCTTTTTATATATATGCTAATCACTGTTCCCACCTTTTAATTTAAATAAATGCAAATTTTACACTCCATAACCTCACTAGTTTTTGGTATTTACACTAAAGCCCCAAATTCAAATGGGCTTGGGTCTAATCAACCAAGGGTGGACCGACCCATTTTCCTACATCTCCCACTCACACTTCGTGGATTTGATGTCGTGGGTCTAATCTCTTTGTCTCCCTCATTTTCATACTTAGTGCTTTGCCGTGACCGCATGGGCATGACGTCTTCATTTAGGTGCTTGCACTAGAAATCCCTTTTACAGGAATGTATCAGTCGCTTTCCTAGCATAATACCTTAGGTCGTATAAGTCATGATCATAGGAAAAAATGCTAAAGTAGCAAACGCTGAAGCATATCTTCGTGACATTGTCAGAGTCATAAGGACATCAATGGGAAGATTATTCTTCCCTGGGACTCACACAGCAGTGAATCAGGGATCTTTCACTTGCTTCCCTTTTGCGGTTCTCTCAGCACATGTGGTATGAAACACATGCTACGGTGTTACTCTTTTACTATAAGAGCGTATGTCTTTTTATACTTATCATTAACACCGTACAGACTTAAGTATAGATACTCTCAGTATCTAAACCCAAATTCTTCAACTTTACTCTCATTTACGATGTAGACGTTGAAGAGTTTGTTATCTGGCTACAGGTACTTTGGAAGTGGGATTCCATGTTCGATCCATGTTTATTTATGTGGATCTCATCTTGACTTGCTACACGCCAGTCAAGGCGACATATTATTTTGTGTTTCTTCTATACCATATCAGCATTCTTGTCTTACTGGTGAACACAAATGTCTCATCTTTGCACACTCCACCTGAGTGTCAAAGGCAGTTGCTCGTGTGAGAGAGCCAACCTTTCTACCAGTATGACATAATAGACATTGTATACTACTAAACAGACACATAAAGTCATGATAGAGAATTATAAAACACATTTTATAATATCTTATATTACACTTTATGCATGCCAATGGCTTACATATGTTCTTTAACAACTTTTCACCCATTGGCTTTATCAGGGGGTTTGTTGTTATACATTTGTTGAAATGTATTGTACAACAAAAACCTTTGGTGCAAAATAATCTCTATCATTATATTTTATGCTAATATTCTTGGTCTTATTGTGATACTTAGGATCTTTGGTATTTGCTATGGCTATAATAATGTCACAGATTTTAGGACACATGTCCGGACTCAAGGCTATTCTAGTAGCAACAAGGGTACTCACGGGTTTGCAATCTTTCACTTTAAAATGCTCAAGAATCTTGTTGACACAATTCTCTTGTGAAAGAGACAAGATTCCCTTTTGAACAATTTCTTTGGATCTTAATTCCAATTTTATACTGTGCTTCTGTCACGACCCCCTATCGGACGTCCGTGACCGGCACGGGAGGTAGGATTTCTCCTCTCCCGTAAGCCTCTAATTCCTGATTGACATTCTTATATATGCATAACTACCCATTTCTATTACAAACAATATATAATATATATGGTCATCCCTATCCGGTGACCTAACTAGCACGCAATCCACGGCTCGCTCAACGCCGCTTCAGTCTATACATATACACATAATCAATCACACGTACATATAATATACATATTGATCACGCGCTTAAGGGCAGGTGATCTATCCTATTCACATGCAGAATCCCTGTGTACAGTCAAGTATATATATTCAATCACACACCTGCATATAATTTACATATTGATCACACGCCTCAATGCGTGTGATCTATCCTATTCGCATGCGGAAGCCGTATTTTCACACAACCAAGTATTCAGTCATACATATATATAAATTTACATATTGACCACACGCTCAGTGCGTGTGATCTATCCTATTCACATGTAGAAGTCACATTCATATATATATATATATATATACACATGATATTCATCATATCACAACCTATATCCCCAACAACAAGACCAATCTTTAATCCGTATGAAGCCGACAATTCTAGAGTGTGACATATACATATATGTATATAGCAACTGTACAAAACAATGCTATATCAAAAGAATCATATACATATACATCCTGACAAAATACATATATCAATACTACCCACGCGAACAATGCGTGCGGCCTCTATGTCTGTCCGCCTCCCTGAGATGAAGTGGAAGCGCTCCCGATGCCTATACCACTTATGTCTGTAACATGTAACATTGGGGTGAGTCAAACAGACTCAGTGAGAGGCTTTCCCATCCCTGGTGTAGTAGCGGGTACCACTACAAATGGAGAAGAGGAGCCAATCACAAACACATACGCATAAAACGGGTTTAAATTTCCATATATTAAGTGGTCATGCAATTGGCATATATCGTATTCACAATAAAGAATTTAAAGCATGGATTTACATACATTTAAATTCACACATACATCATATCTTAGTTCAACATAAAATTCCAAGTGGTCACCCGAATTCAATTAACCGTAATCATAAACTGGCCCGAAGGCATATCTCCATTAGGAGAGAATATGGCCCGAAGGCAATATCTCACGTGAGCAATATGGGAACCTAGTTGATCATTCTAGGAACCCCTGGCCCAAAGACTTTACTTGGAACATTAGTCTGACCCCAAGACTTCACTTCGAGCATAGCCGGCGACTCATCTGACCTCGGTTTATCCAAGGCAATAGCCACAATGTGGTGTACTCATATACTTTGTATTTCTGTGAGTTTGACTCAACACAAGAGACTCAATCGACCCGGACCACCCGTGATAGACTCGGTTCCCGCGTTGTACCATAAATGACCTCTATGGACCACTACTTGTTCATTTTACTTCTTCTTAGGCAAATCTAGATTTCCAAGTGGTTTCTAATTCGGACTCTTGGTTCAGAACAAAGTCACCTAGGTTTATTCTCTTTAAGGACTTACATACAAAACCACACCCTTCAGATAATATTTACTCGATCCTACCCCCGATATCGTATAGGTCTCGTGGACCTTCTTTTCATAGAAGGCTCCTTGAGCCACCATCGCCTTTACAATTCACAAACACACATATAGCACATTTTCACATATACTGTAATTTAGGAACAACAATAGCATGTTATCTAACATGTAATTCCTATAAATAGGCAAGAAGGCAAACCATATATCCATATCCGCAGTCAACCCTATAGGACAGGGATAGGAAAGCCCCTCACCTGCTTGGCCCCTCGGATCGGCTCTCGATGTGCCCGAAGGTCCGCTCACTATATGGTGCCCTATACACATATATTTGAGAGAGTCAGAAGCTTGAAAATTCAACCACTATCTTGTACATGCAACGCTAGTGCTCATGTTCTCTCTAATTAATTCCATAGACTAGTTGTTGGCTTGGAAATGCCCTCAACTAGTTTTAGGACACCTAGCATGCTTCTATTCGTGTCCAACCCTTTCCTAATCACACTATTCAGAAACTTTGACTTGGGAATGCAAGGCTACCCAATTTCACCTCTATGTGTCCATGTGAAGTTCCCATTACCCAAGTCTTGAATTTATGGCTCAAGAGGCATAAATTCTACTTGTCTAAGACTTCCATTTACTAAAATCACTTTCAATACTTTACCTACACATGAATACACATATCCGGATATGCGAAAAATTAGGAAAGTGTCTCCTTTTTTCCCGAACCGGGTTCCGAGTGAGACGGGAATTACTCGGGTTTTAGTCCCTCGTACATTCCAATAATTTTAACAATTATATAATCACAAGTTCCACCTATTAATGCATCCCAAATCAGTCCACAACACCTTTAAACATTTCCAATCATGCTTTTCCTACTAGTTTTCCAACCCGGATAAATTCCATCAATTTGGTTCCGGTTCCTAAGCTTCCAATTCACTTAATAGCATGCAAATACTTCAATTTAGGACCCAGAATACTCAGATTGAATCAATTGGGGTCTTTCCAAAAATCCCTAAAATTGATAAAATTGGGGTCTTTCCAAAAATCCCTAAAATTGATAAAATTGGGGTTTGAGAGTTTCGGGACTTCTCACCTTGATTCAACTAGTTAGAAGGACGATATGGACAAGAGGAGACTCCCAGGCACCTTCCCCGGTGAAGAGACGGCATTTTCCGACGAGTTTTCCGGCGAGAAAGCTCTCTTCCTCTTGTTTCTCACTCTAGCCCGTCACTCTCTCTCCTCCAGCCACGATGATGGCGTTTTCCGGCTCTGATGGACGGCGACTCTGGCCTCTCTCGCACGTCCGGCCACCACGCGTGCTCACCTCCGTCCGTGAGCTCCTCCCGTGCAAAACGACGCCCCAAGCTCTTCCCCTCTCTTGTGCGTCTTTCTTCTTCGATCCCCCTCCCCCTCTGATTCCTTTCCTTTCTTTTTCTTTATTCCTCATTTATCTAATATATATATATATTATAATAAATTTATATATATATATATATATATATATATATATATATATATTACAAAAAGAGAAAAAAAGCAATCTGATTTCCTTCCCTCTCTTTAATTCTTCTTTTCTTTACTTTCATATATACATATATATAATTAATTTATATATATACATATCACATAATTAAAATCTGGTATAACAATAATAAATAAGAAAAAGAAATATATATAAAAAAAATAATTAGGATTTAAACAAATTTGTATTAAAAAAAATATGTAGTAGGATAGTGTTTATTTTTATCTCCTTTTCCACTTTTAACTTAATTACTTTAATTTAATTATTGATGCTAATTAAAATATCCCCGGGTATTACAGCTTCACCCATGTCTTTTATCTCAGGTTTAATGACAGTCAGTCCTTAAGAGTCATCACATAACCTAGACTATTTCCGGCCAATAGTATATCATCTACATATGAGGATAATGACAAAATTATCCTTAAACCGCTTAATGTATATGAAGTGGTTTTCCTCTTTCATTTGGAAGTCATATGAGGTTACTACATTCTAAAACCTCAAATACCACTATCTGGATGATTGTTTCAATCCATTAATGGATTACAAAACTTTGATCTTATTTTCTTTTTCAATAAGACATAATGGTTGTGCCATTTCTTCATCCAGATCTTCATTTAGGATTACGGTTCTTACATCTGTCTGATGTAATTCTAGGTTTAAACTATTTACTATTGCCAGAATAACTCTATGTGTATCCCTTTGCCATTAATTTATCCTTATATTTTTTAATTGATCCACCCACTTTTATGTTAATTTTGAGAACCCACTTGTTCTCAGTGGCTTTACGCCCTTTTCAAAGATCAACCGACACCCAAACTTTGTTATTTTTTATTGAGTCCATTTTTTCTTCCATTGCTTTCTCCTATTCCTCCTTGGCAAGGCTTGACAAGGATTCTCGTACAGAACAGGGCTCATCAACCCCATCTGGAACAACTAAGAAAGGTTTTCCTTCTATTTGAAAGCGTCTTCTGGGAACACTTTCCCTATTCCTCCTTCTGACTGAAGTAATTTGCTCATCTTTCTTTCTTTGTTCAAGGTTTCGATGTTGACTTTTCTTTGCTCCCACTCAAATTGACATATCTAGACGATTCTAGTCTGTCCATTTGTTATGCATTGTCTTGTTCTTTTGTCTTAAAGAAATAGTGCGGTCAACATCTCCTCCATTAGGAAATGCAATCTCAAAGAATGTTGCACCTCTTGATTACATTTCAGTTATCATTCTATCTTTGTTTTCACCTATGAAAACGTATCCCTAGATTGATCTGAGTATCTCATAAAGATACATTTCTTTAATCTAGGACCAAGTTTCCCATAGTTATGGGAACTGTCATGGATATACGCCACTGACTCCCCTAGGGTCTTAAGATACTTAGATCTTGTTTGCTTTTCGTCCATAACTCATAAAAGGTGTGGAAGTAACTGATTTTGAGGGTACATAGTTAAGTATGAAGGTTTCTGTTAATAAAGCATCACCCCAATATGAAATTGGCTGATTTGCTTGAGTTATCATAGACCTAACAATGTCTAGAAGAGTTCTATTTCTTCTTTCGGCGCCTCCATAAATTGTGGAGTGCAAGAGATAGTCAGTTGCCTAATTATCCATTTTTCCTCACAGAGCAACCTAAATCGCTTAGAAAAATATTCAAGACCTCGATCAATTTGTAATGTTTGTTTGATTTTCTACCTCGTTTAGGTATCATCTAAAGCACTCAAGAGCTTCAGACTTATATGAAATCAAATCGACATGACCTTATCGGGAATGATCATATATAAAGGTAATAAACTACCATGCTCTGTGTTTCTCCCTCATACTCATTATACCACATATATTAGAAATGGAATAATTGCAATGGATTTCCAATTCTTTTTCTCCTATCGAAAGATTTTCTTGTTGCCTTTAACCAGCTAGACAATTTTAACAAAGTGACATTTCCATGTTTGGAATGACACCTATCAGCCCTTCTTTGGCTAATTTAATCATTCTATTTTGATTAATGTGTCCTAATCTAGCATGCTAGGAGTTTATGTCAACATTTCTTGAAGAAATAGCAGAGCATTCACCAATAATTATCAAAACAAAGAACTGTTTTAAACAAGAAAGAGAAACAATTAAGGACTGAGTTGCTAAAAATGTCTGCAACTTCACCATGAAGGTTCACATCAAACCCAAATTTTAAAAGGCATATGACAGAAAACAGTTTTTGTCAGATGTTAGGAGCATACAACACATAATGGAGTATGAAGTTCTTTCTACCACGTAGAGTAAATTTATAGGTGCTTAAAACCTTAACCTCGACTATCCTGGTGTTTCCAATCGTAAAGTCACACGCTTTGATACGACAATCGACGATACTCAATAAAAGATCCTCAATCCTAAGTTACGTGGTCTTTGGATTCTTAGCCAATAATCGAAGAAGAAGAAATAGGGTCTGCCAGAAAAAAAATGAGAAAACATGTGAATTCACATAATTCACTAATACCATTTCACCCTCAGTTTGTTTTGAATAGTCATATGTGAAATGGCCTATTTTCTGGCAGAAGAAGCATTTGACCTCCATAAGGTCTAGCTTCTTCTTTCAGCCTTTGTTTCTCTTCCTTTTTTCCAAAAGCCTTGTAAACTTCTAAGTTTTCATCTCCAACTTTATGTGCTTAGCTACATTGTTAAAAGTAACAATGTTTTGATTATGGATTAGATTTACCTTTACATGCTCCCAGCTTCCAGGGAGCTATCTGATGACAGCCTACACTTGCTGTTCATCAAACAAAATATGTCTAGCTTCCTTTAGTTCGTTGATCATATTGGTCATCTCTCTTGGATGTTACTTCATAAGAGTGTCTGGCTTAAGCTTATAGAAGTCGAACTTAATCGTCAATCTTCTAAGTTTACTGGTAGAAATACCATAAAACGTAACCTATAAAGCTATCCACATAGCTTGTGGAGTTTTTTCCATCTCATACTCGCACATTTCTATTAGCCAGGGCACTCAGAAAAATTGTCCTTGCTATGCTATTTTTCTTGTTCCAAGTTTGGTAAGCCTCGTGGTCTCTCCTATGTTGGCCCAAGTTCCGAGTTTCATGTTTGACAAAAAACATATGTGAGAGGCCCAATAGCATCTTGTTCCTTAAGATGTATTTGTATTTTACGATGCCAGATATCGCAGTTGTCCGCCATTAAGTTATTCCCCCTTATTTAGTTTACTAATAATGTTATTGGTTCACTTTTCAGTTCTGTGACAAACTGATCCCACATGTTCAACGTTCTCGCTACAGAGATACGTACTATAGAACATTGATATTATATATAGCACAAATAAGTATACAATGTCATGCGCTTATATTATTCTCGATCAGAAAATAATGACATTGCAAGACCCATGATTAGGAGCATACGTTTGTATCTCCCATCACACAGATACAAGCAATAATCATGATACTCTATCAAGAATTCAATATAAGTGCCTTTATTAAACTATGACTCTTAGAAGTCTCATCTTCTAAAAGCTCCCACTTATTGAAAGTATACATAAATTATTCACAAATAATCATGTATTGGTAATTCAAACAAACTTATTTGAATTAAGCTCTTTATTTTGTTCATAAAATAAAGATTTAACACATCAAGCAAGGATTAAGCAAATGCAAACAACACATCATTCTATTTGAGCGCATAAGTAATCTAGCATTGCTTTCGTCATTCTCCTATGCTTGTGTGATTTGGTCATATAGGGGGTATTGATTCCAGTCGTGTATATATATTTTTTTATTAAGGGGTCTGCCTTCGAATTTGTCTCTAATTCTTGTTGCTCTTATACATTCCAATAGGATTCCAAGGTAAAATTTTGTGTTATTCTTATCAGTCATGTGTTTGGATGTATTTGGCGAGCACACCATTGATGTCTTTTATATCTTTTAGTTTTGCTACATCTCTCTCAGCTATATTCATAGCTAATGCAGGGTTGGAGGTTAATTCATTTCTTCGCCTACCTCTACCAAGATTTCATTGAGAAAATTCAGTGAATTTTCAATGATTAAGAGAGATTCTACGCGACGAGGTTCGAAATAATTCCGACGCAAGTCTGGAATCCTTTAACTCATATGAGTCTTCTTGACGATCCTCTTCATGGTCCTCTTCGGGATCTTCATTAGGGTCCTGCTCAGGATCCTAATCCTTTTCAGGTCCTCCTTAGGATCCTTTTACTTTTCAGGGCCCTCTTTAGGATCCTTTTTGAAGGTTGAGTACAAATTCTGGAATTTTCTCATCTAAATATGAGTATTCCAATGTACTATAGTGGATATTCTAAGTGCTACTAAAAGACTCTTGCCTCAATTTAACTTAAAACAAAATAATAAAATTATTGTGAATATTCTGGAATTTTTCTTTAAATTTTCTCATGTAAAAATACCAGAAAAAGCACTAAAATACTTATAAATTGATCCTGAATAACCTAAAAAGATCGGCGAATTCCATATCAAAACAAAGATCTTAATTTTTTTTTGAATTTTTAGAGACAAACGACACTTTAATCGGAGTTAAAACGAGCCCAAACAGGCCCTAAGAAGCTGAAAATAAGAAAAAATAACAAAATTTTTGGTAAATTTCACTCTCACTAATGAAGAGTGTGGCCCACTCGCCGGTCACTGGAAGTCCACCGGCAACACGCGCCGGTCCGGCAGCCTCCACTCGCCGGTGGCTTTCCAGCAATGTGCCCACCGTGTCTATGTGGGTTGCCATGTGGCCCCACTTGCCACGTGGTAATTATTTAAATATATACATATTAGAGGCTTCGTATGTACATACGTTCATGCAATTTATTCTTAAATTTTTTTAAATATAATATAAAATAATTATTATATTTTAAAATAATAATAAATTAAAGATAATTTTTTTAGTTTTAAATAGTATTATTATCATAATTTAAAATAATAAATTAAATCATGAGAAGTTATTCACTTCTCCACTTTTATACTAACTATCCATGTTTTCTCTCTCCCACATCCTCAAACAATATTTCTTTGTAATTTTTTAATTATTAAATATGTATTTTGTGACTCAAATGACCAGAAGGGTCCAAAATCCTATATATATAGATATATATGTATATATTTAAATAATTGGGCCAAGTAAAAAAATATTTTTTTTTGTTTTAGGTTGGGCCTTAGCGTGTTTTATTTATTTATTTATTTTTCTTAACAGTTTTTTTTGCGGTGGTTTTGAAACTGGCGCGCTAAAAAGGCAGCGGTTGTTTAACCGCTGCTAACACTGTTATTATATTTTTTAAAAATTTTGAAATTTTAGGCGGCGGTTCTTAAACTGTCGCGCTAAAAAGGCAGTGGTTATTTAACCACTGCTAACGCTGTTGTCATCTTCAACCCCACTTTTCCAGGATCTGGCGACCGGAAATGGTGGAGTTCGTCGGAAAACTTCGATCTTCAATATCTCAATCGTCCAAACTCGGTGTTTAGCCAATTTTATGTCGTTTTCACATGATTTTTCATGCTATACACATTGGGAAAAGTTTTGAAGCCAAAAAGCATCATTTTACTGAACCCAATTTTCGTATCTGAAAATTCGGTCGTCCATAACTTAGTCATTTGGAATCCGTTTTATGTGAAATTTATGTCACCCTCTTCAGTTTTTCACCCTTTATCTAATGTCATAAATTTTGAAGCATATATCCACAATTCTACAGTAGCCTATTTTCGAAAAAAAATCCTATTTCTTGCATATTCTTCCATGCTTCGAATCAGAGTATAATTTATATGTTTATAACACAATTTAGAAACATATATCACATGTTAACAGGACTTACAGAATGAAAAAACATATACTTTTCCATGAGATATCACATGAATGAAAAACCATAAATATCATGCGATTATTATAAACCAAAAACATGTGATTTTCATAATTATTTTCATACAACGGAAGTTATTAAGCCTGGCTGTGATGCCACTGATGGGTTTCGGGCATACCTGGATGTCGGATTCAAGTAGCCACGCCCGATCCGGTCACAGTGATGGACTCGGATGATGATACATAGTAAATGCACATTATTATGGGAAGAAAAGAGAAGATAGACAAGAAGAGTTGCATAGTGGTTTTCTCATTGTTAAAAGAGAATAAATCAGTTTGCATATACCCATCTTTTGATATATACACTAATCATTGTTCCCACCTTTTAATTTAAATAAATGCAAATTTTACACTCCATAACCTCACTAGTTTATGGTATTTACACTAAAGCCCCAAATTCAAATGGGCTTGGGTCTAATCAACCAAGGGTGGACCGACCCATTTTCCTACACTCAAGTTTATGTGTGTTTGGAGGTCTTTTGATTTCTTAAGTTAGTGGGAGTGTTGTACACTTAAAGTTTAAGAGTCTCATGATCTTTCGAATCAGTGGGAGCTCTGTGCACTTAAGGTTTGGAGAATGTCTCCACATATGTTATTATCGATATATTAATACTTTGCTTAATGCAAAGAAAGATGGATACAACATGTGCCTTAAGACATTTTGTTTGTCTTGAGAGTGACCGTTGTATCGGATAACGTATTAGATACAACATGTGTCTTAAGACATTTTGTTTGTCTTAAGAGTGACCGTTGTGTCTTATAGAGTATGATACAACATGTGCCTTAAGACATTTTGTTTGTCTTAAGAATGACCGTTGTGTCTAATAAGGTATTAGATACAACATATGCCTTAAGACATTGTGCATGTCACAAGAGTGACCATTGTGTCTTAAAGAGTATGATACAATTTATGCCTTAAGACTTTGTGTCTATCTTAAGAGTGATTGTTGTGTCTTATAAAGTATTAAATACAACATGTGTCTTAAGACATTGTGTATGTCTTAAGAGTGACCGTTGTGTTTTATAAGGTATGATTTACAACATTTGCCTTAGGACATAGTGTTTGTCTTAGGAGTGACCGTTGTAAAGTATGATTTACAACATGTGCCTTGGGACGTAGTGTCTGTCTTAAGAGTGACAGTTGTGTTAAAAGATATATATATCTATATATAACACGTGCCTTAGGATTTTTGTCTTAAGAGTGATAGTTATATATGGTATGGTATGTCTCCAGTGGCACTAATTTTGTATTTGCGAAATAAGGAATGAGACATGCGGGCTTGATTTTTAAGCCAAGGGATTTCTCCTGTGGATTAAGCATAAATGTATTGAGAAATCATACGGAAGACCGATAAGAAATAATGCGTTGTAAATGACTTGAGAGCTATTTCTTACTACACTTTCAGACTTGTGATCCATGTCGACATAGTTGTTAGTGTGTGTGACCATGGATTAATCCGATGCTGCTAAAGGACATTACGATTGCCATGATCCCATATTGATAGTTATGTAGGACCCGATTGGTGCGTTGTGCTGTATAATTTGGACCATTTTGCGCGCAAAAAAGGTTTATTAACCCGGGAGTCTTTTAACAAAATTAAACCTTGTTTAAACACAATTAATGTGACCCAAGTGGGAGAATATTAGAAAAATATTTATATTTGGGCTCACATTAATTGTTTAATGATTTTATTTAGTTTTCTAAATAAATTTGGTTAGTATGTGGTCCAATATAAAGGAAGCCCAAAGTATAAAGTAATCACTGTTGGGCTAATAGCACACATTATAATAAAGTCTGGTAAGCGGCTATGTGTAGGCCTTTGAGGGTTTTACTGAAGCCCGTAATGGGAGGGCCCAGTAAGACACACTTATAAATATTGGCAAGGTCCTCTCTCTAACCCTAACACAGTGAGCCTCCCCATTGTAGCCGCTGCACGACCAGGGTAATAGGGAGGAAGACCTAGTTCTTTTTTAGATTGGACCATGGCATATCAGGTACACATTTTGCTTACCTATCTTGTATTATTTCAATGTCCTATAGATCATATATGCCTATCGAATCTAACAGATATGTCCACCTCAGCACACCACGTCAGCACTTAACGAAAGGAATGGACAGACTTGGACAGAAGGACCAATTTGGAACTTCTGGGAAACATAAAGGACCAATTTAAAACTTTTGAAACATAAAGGACTAATTTGGAACTTGGGTGAAACATAGAGGACAAAAATGGACATTTGACCTTAGAGATTTATAATGAGCAAGATTCTAAAAAAATCTAAAAACTACTTGTCCAATGAGTGTAATATCATGAATGTTATGTAGTCTTTGGGTTAATTTAGCTTTAGCTGAAGATAGTATCGTAAACCCTAAACATTAAACCCAAAAACTCCTTACGAAAAGACTTGCAGGAATAAAAAGAGTTTGTGCCTTAAGACCAACTTCTCGGCTTTGCAACCTAGAAGAAGAGCTATCACTTGAATTCCAAAAATTCCTTGCTCTTGAAGAAGAACAGTGGGCATTAAAATCGTGCATAGAATGGCTCCAGCTTGGAGATGCCAACACTGCATACTTCCACACATCAATGATTGGAAACTGGAGGCGAAATCATATTCTCGGGTTAAAAAATAGTGTTGGCGAATGGGTTTATGGTGAACACTCAGTACAAAACTTAATAGTTGATCACTTCATGACCGTATTTGAGCAACAACAATGTGGAAACTTTTCTATCTCCTTAAACCTTCCCCAACTTGCCTCATCTAGTTTTCATGCCTTATCCAAAGACCTTTCTGACTTAGAAATGAAGGAAGCACTTTTCGCACTCAAACCTTTCAAAGCCCTAGGAATTGATGGTTTCGCACTGGGTTTCTACCAAAAAATGTTGGGATTTTGTTGGATAATCTATCATTGAAAATATTCACAAAGCTTACATCCATCAACAAACCCCAGCCGAATGGAACCAAACCATGATTTGCCTCCTCCCCAAAATACAGAACCCCACGGAGGTAAAAACTTCAGACCAATTAGTTTGTGCACTACTATGTATAAGATCTTATAAAAAACTTTGGTCAAAAGAATCAAACCCATCATGAGCGAAATTATCTCTTTCAATCAAGGTGCATAAGTAGCACATAGGAAGCCGATTGACAACGTCATCATTGCTCAGGAAGTGGTTGCCAATCTACGGAGAAGAAAAAATATAAATTTGGTGATCGCACCCGTCGCGAGGTTGACCAAATTAACTGAATTAAAATGCAATACAACAGTGCAATCCGGATCGTATTCACTCAGGGTTTGTTTGGGAATTAAGAGGGGAAGGGAAGGGGAGAGATTAGAAGAGAAGGGAGGGGAGGGGAAGGGAAGGTTAAGCTTCCATATTTCCTCCCCTTGTTTGGGTGTCGACACCTCCTCCAAAATACTCCAATTTGGAGTATCTTGAATTTGTGAAGGGGAAGGAAAATGGAGGGTTAAGGATTGATCTTCCATTATCTTCCCCTCCAATTTTCATCTTCCCAAACAAGGAGAAGATATCTTAATAGTCTCCCGTTCCCTCCACTTCTTCTCTTTAATCCCCAATCCAAACATACCCTCAAGGAGCCTTAATTTAAGATCCTAAGCTAAACCAAGTGTCAAAAATATGAAATTAACAAATTAAAGAGATATGTTGATTTTTTTTAGCTATTTACTGAAAGAGATTGCAAGCAAAGTAAATTTAAAAGAAACTAAACTACTAATTTTTTGGTATTTTTCTTGAATGGGCTAATTAAAAAGAAGTTAGAATTAATATTAAAAATGCCCTTGAAAATGGAATTATATAGCTATCCTAGTTCAAATTAATATGAGAGTTAATTCTTCATTAAACCTCAAGGAAAAACCCCAAGTTACCACTTGAGTCTTGTGTGGCCTTGTGTTCTTTTTTAGTGATTACACCTACTATCATAGCTAGCAACCAATCCAAAAGACACAATTAAGAGCCACTTAATGTATGTTAAAAATTGGGTAAAAGCAACTTGTTTTGTTCTTTATGTTGTTTGAACAACCATCACAAACTTAGATGAAGTAACTTGCTATGATTTCTACTATCAAAGGCTACCATAATTGAACCCGCGCAATGCACGGGATATGACTACAGATTATTTTATATTATTTTGTATCATTTTGTACATTTAAAAAAATATACATATAATTTGTAGTATATGAGTTCCTTGGTGTTTTCACAAATAAATAGAGTCCATTGTTTATTCAATTATTTGTCAATAATCTTTTGTAGGTACTAATTTTGTTGTTAAATACTCTTATATGCATCATTTAATGATAGAACACTTCAAACATCAAATCTAATAATGATGATACTTAGCATCTTAATCATATAGGTCACATCAAAAGTTCGTATACTAATCATAAATAAAATCTTATGAAGAGCTACAAAATTCAAAATATTAATAACAATACACAATAGATAAGGATAATCTATGTGTATAAATCATATAACAAATACCATGATATTAATTGTTTAGATGTTATTGAAAAGTTAAAACAAAAGATATATACGATGCAAACACATGAAAAATGTAACAAATACATAGAAATATACACGGAATGCTCATGATACAGACTACTTAACATTTTGAAAAACTTCGTTAGATGTCTTGTTGGAAGGATGACCATCATGCTTAATTACACCAGTACTTTCAACAAATACTTAAGTAGGGGTGTACATGGACCCGGCTGACCCGACCCGAACCGGTCACAAAAAGTGACATCGGTTCGGGCTGGGACTCGGGTATGGGGTTGCTGGACCCGGCTCAGCCCGGGGTACTTTCATTTTCTTTTTAATTTTTTGCTTATATTTACTTAAATAAACAATAATTAGATGAAAAAAATAAAAATTAATGGTTGAAAATAAGATATTATATCTATTATTTAATATATTTTTAATCTATTCCTAAAAACTAGGTAATAAATCAATTTAAAATTTAAAAAATCTATTCAAAATGTCAACATGTATTAATTACTCTTTTCATTTTCTATGCCCACTCTTCATTTCCTATGCATAGTCTCTATTTCCCATGTTTACTCTCTATTTTCTATGACCATTTTCTATTTCCCATGACTCAAATTCTAATTTTCAAAAAAAAAAAAACCCGGCTGACCTGGCCACTACCCGGGTCGGGTCTCGGGTCTAGCCAAAACCCGGCCCGAACTGTCACATGTACACCCCTACACCTAAGTAACTTCACTTTAGTTACCTAATTTTACTAAATTACCCCTAATCTAATTAATACTCATCATTTAAATGATTCTGTCTCTTCTTTTATTAGGCATCTCTTTTAATTTTTCAATGATACTTCTATTTAATTATATATTTTTATGCAATATATATAATTTTAATTGATATATTTTTCAATGATACTTTTAAGCAGTGTTTGAAAACTTGTGCTGACCCGATCGGGTTAGAACTTTCAACTGCCACAAGCAGTGAACCAAACAAATGAACATATGACTATGACACAAAAATCACTACATTATCAAAGTCTTTCATCAAGTGAAAATTATGTCACTAAACATAGTAAAATCCTACATAGACCAACTTTTTTATTGAAAATTAAGATAATCAAACCACACTAATAAATTATTGGGAGTCCAATAACATAAAGAATATTAATCAATTGGAAAGGAATGTTGTTTATTGCTCCATGATTGGTGCCAATGCTCAGATAATGATTTGATATGCTCAAGCAAATCTTGGTTTTGGTCTATTAAAGCGACCATGAGAATAACAATGAAATTTGTAAGCATGTTTGAAATAAGCTTGTCAATTTTGAAACAATTCTAACATAAAAGATAGTTCATAAAACAAAACCTATAAAGAAGATGCTATTCATTTTATATTAATATTACATAAAATTTAGTTCGTCAGGCCAAAAGAAACCTTGTTTTTCAAAGATGTTTCAAACTCTAACAGTCTAACCTGCATAGCAAGTAGTAAAAAAATGTCATTATAAAATTATTCCATAACCAAAAAGTTTTTGAAATCATCGATCATTGAAAATATTTTATATCACTGATTCATTTTGTTTTAAGAAAGTTCAAAAGCTTGCTTCATATTAGTCATTACCAAATGAAATCATTTTGTCTCCTTGTATCATGATTAAAAGAAATATCAAAAGTAAAAACAAAAATGATAATTAGAAAGCATAATTAAGAAAGAAGACGGACGATGTGATACCCGAGAATATTTTAACTAGCATAAATAATTAAATTAAAGTGGAAAATCGGATAAAAATACACACCACCCTATCACTTATTATGTTGTAAATATAAAATTTTTAAATCCTAATATTTCTATTTTTCTTTTTATTTATTAATAAATCAGACTTATTTCCTTTTGATATGTATATATTAATTAATTATATAAATATATAAATGTAAAAAAAAGAAATCAGAATTCTTTTTTTTCTTTTGTAATATATATATATATTAGATAAAAGAAAGAATAAGGAGATAAAAGAGAGAGGGCCATCATGGGAAGAAAGAAGAAAGAAAGGAACAGAGCGTGAGGGATGGGGGAAGCACGGAAGCTACGCGAGAGAGAAGGGAAGGAGCTCACGGACGGAGGTGAGCGCGGTGGTGGCCGGACGTGCGAGCCGGTGCCGAAGGGAGACATAGTCGCCGGAAAACGCCATTGTTGGCTAGAGAGAGAGAGAGTTCGGGCTAGAGAGAGAAAACGAAAGAAAAGAGCTTTCTCGCCGGAAAACGCCGTCTCTTCATCGGGGAAGGTAGCTGGGGGTCTCCTCTACTCCATATCGTCCTTCTAACCGGTTGAATCGAGGTGAGAAGTCCCGAAACTCTCAAACCCCAATTTTATCAATTTTAGGGATTTTGGGAAAGACCCCAGTTGATTCAATCTGAGTGTTCTGGGTCTTAAATTGAAGTATATGCATGTTAGGAAGTGAGTTGGAAGCTTAGGAACCGGAACCAAATTGATGGAATTTTATCCGGGTTGGAAAAAGTGTAGGAAAATGTGGTTGTTAAGGTTTAAGGGTGTTGTGGAATAATTTGGGGTGCATTGAAAGGTTGAATGATAATTATATAATTGTTAAAAAAATTATTGGAATGTATGAGGGATTAAAACCCGAGTAATTCCCGTCTCACCCGGAACGCCGTTCGGGGAAAAAGAGATAATTCTCCAATTTTACGCGTATTCGGGTCTGCGTAATCATGGGTAGGTGAAGTGTTCAAGGTTAGTTTGATAATTGGAAAGCTTGGAAAAGTAGGATTTATGATTCTCTTGAGCCATAAATTCAAGACTTGTGCAATGGAAACTTCGCATGGACACATAGAGGTGGAATTGGGTAACCTTGCATTCCCAAATTCAACGTCTCCGAATAGTGTGATTAAGAAACGGTTGGACACAAATAGAAACATGCTAGGTGTCCTAAAACTAGTTGATGGCATTTCCAAGCCAACAACTAGTCCATGGAATTAATTAGAGAGAACATGAGCACTAGCGTTGCATGTACACTATAGTGGTTGCATTTTCAAGCTTCTGAATCTCTCAAATATATATGTATAGGGCACCATACAGTGATCGGACCTTCGGGTACACCGAGAGCCAATACGAGGGGCCAAACAGGTGAGGGGCTTTCCTATCCTTGCCCTATAGGGTTGACTGCAGATATGGATATATGGTTTGCCTTCTTGCCTATTTGTAGGAATTACAAGTTAGATAACATGCTATTGTTGTTCCTAAATTACAGTATATGTGAAAACGTGATATATGTGTGTATGTGAATTGTAAAAGCAATGGTGGCTCAAGGAGCCTTATATGGAAAGAAGGTCCTTGGGACCTAGATGATATCGGGTGTAGGATCGAGTCAATTTTATTTGTGAGGGTCTTGTGGTACTAGATACAAACCTCATCGATCATTACCTGAAAAGTGTGGTTTGTATGTAAATCCTTAAACGAAATAAACATAGGTGACTTGTTTTGAATCAAGAGTCCGAATTAGAAACCACTTGGAAGTCTAGGTTGCCTAATCAGAAGTAAAATGAATAAGTAGTGGTCCATATGGGTCATTTATTGTACAACACGGGAACCGAGTCTATCACAGGTGGTCCGGGTAGATTGAGTCTCTTGTCTTGAGTCAAACCACAAAAATACAGACTATATGAGTTCACCACATTGTGGCATTTACCTTGGGTAAACCGAGGTCAGAAGAGTCACCGGCTATTGCTCCAAGTGAAGTCTTGGGGTCAGACTATTGTTCCAAGTATAGTCTTGGGACCAGGGGTTCCTAGAATGATCAACTAGGTTCCCATATTGCTCACGTGAGATATTGCCTTCGGGCCAGATTCTCTCCTAATGGAGATATTGCCTTTGGACCAGTTTATGATTATGATTACTTGAATACAGAGGACCGCATGGAATTATATGTTAAATCATGATATGATGTATGTGTGAGATTAAATGTATGTAAATCCATGCTTTAAATTCTTTATTGTGAATATGATATAAGCTAATTGCTTGACCACTTAATATATTGAAATTTAATCCGTTATATGCGTATGTGTTTGTGATTGGCTCCTCTTCCCCAGTTGTAGTGGTACCCGCTACTACACCAGGGATGGGAAAGCCTCTCACTGAGTCTGTTTGACTCACCCCAATGTTACATGTTACAGACACAGGTGGTATAGGCATCGGGAGCGCTTCCACTTCATCTCAGGGAGGTGGACAGACTTAAAGACCGCACGCATTGTTCGCGTGGGTAGTACTGCTATATGTATTTTGACAGGATGTACATGTATATGATTCTTTTGGTACAGAATTGTTTTGTACAGTTGCTATATGCATATATGTATATGTCACACTCTTGAACTGTCAGCTTCATACAGGTTAAAGATTGGTCTTGTGGTTGGGAATATAGGTTATGATATGCTGAATATCATGTGTATATATATATATGAATGTGACTTCCGCATGTGAATAGGATAGATCACACGCACTGAGCGTGTGGTCAATATGTAAATTTATATATATGTGTGACAGAATACTTGATGGTATGAAAATACAACTTCCGCATGTGAATAGGATAGGTCACACGCATTGATGCGTGTGATCAATATGTATATTTATTGCAGGTGTGTGATTGAATATATATGCTTGACTATACACAGGAATTCTGCATGTGAATAGGATAGATCACCCGCCCTGAAGCGCGTGATCAATATGTATGCTATATGTACGTGTGATTGATTATGTGTATATGTATAGACTGAAGCGGCGTTGAGCGAGCCGTGGATTGCGTGCTACTTAGGTCACCGGATAGGGATGATCATATATACTATATATATTGTTTGTAATAGAAATGGGTAGTTATGCATATATAAGAAGTCAATCGGGAATTAGAGGGTTACGGGATAGGAGAAATCCTACCTCCCGTGCCGGTCACGGACGTCCGATAGGGGGTCGTGACAAACTTGGTATAAGAGCCTGGATACTTTAAACTGTATGAAGCCATAGGTATGACCGGGTGTCGGTTTACCCCTCTTTGTGTACCCGGGCACAACGTGGGAGTAAAAAGGCACTTGTGGAAGTACCTAAGAAATTGTGTCAGCCTTTCTTTCTACTCTCTATTATACGAAATGTCATTAATATACATTTACTTATTAGGTGTGGTCCTTGTGCAGTATAGGGATGCCACCTATTACGAGACGGACTAGGGGTGGAGGGAGAACTCCTGCTGAAATTGATCAAGAGTCAGATCGGGAGGAGGGAATGCCCACCCGAGGCCGAGGTAGAGGCCATTTGCAAGCTAAGTCCTCTTTCGTAGAAGAGGTGAAGGCTAGGCAAGATGAAGATACCAACCCCAAGCAAATCAGGGATACCGTAACTAAAGGGAAAGGGGACGACGTCCGATTTTCTATAGATGATTTTGGGATACTTCGGTTGGAGGGACGATTGTGTGTCCCTATGGTTGATAACTTGAAAGAAAGAATACTTGAAGAAGCACACCGGACAGCGTATACAATCCATCCGGGAGCTAATAAAATGTCTCATGACCTGAAACAGTTGTATTGGTGGAATGGCATGAAAAAGGATGTTGCAAACTATGTAGCCAGGTGTTTAGTGTGCCAGCAAGTCAAGGCTGAACACCAGAAGCCCGCCGGAACATTACAACAGATAGAGATACCTGAGTGGAAATGGGAGAGGATAATGATGGATTTTGTAACAGGATTGCCAAGATCACAACGGAGATTTGATTTGGTTTGGGTAATAGTGGATCCAATGACTAAGTCCGCACACTTTCTGCCAGTTAAGACCACTTACGGAGTGAGTCAATATGCACAGATTTACCTATCAGAAACCTTTAGATTGCACGGTGTGCCAGTGTCCATAATATCTGATAGAGGTCCACAGTTCACTTCCAAGTTTTGGAAGTCATTGCAGGAAGTGTTGGGAACTAGAGTTGATCTGAGTACTGCGTTCCACCCACAGACCGACGGGCAATCAGAAAGAACCATTCAGATTCTTGAGGACATGCTTCGGGCGTGTATTATGGATTTCGGCGGAAGTTGGGAAAGGTATTTGCCCTTGGCTGATTTTGCGTACAATAACAGTTATCAAGCAAGTATTCAAATGGCACCTTTCGAGGCTTTGTACGGCCGTAGATGCAGATCCCCAATTGGGTGGTTCGAGGTCAGAGAAGCTAGCCTAGTCGGCCCGGAATTGCTACAGGATGCCTTGCAGAAGGTAAAATGTATAAGGGAGAGATTACTGACGGCTCAGAGTAGGCAAAAGTCTTATGCAGACAATCGAAGAAGAAAACTGGAGTTTTCCGCTGGTGATCAGGTGTTCTTGAGAATATCACCGATGAGAGGCGTGATGAGGTTCGGTAAGAAGGGGAAGTTGAGTCCTCGGTATATCGGACCGTTTGAAATCTTAGAACGAATTGGGAACGTAGCGTATCGGTTGGAATTGCCTACAGAATTGGAGGGGATACACCCTGTCTTTCATGTATCGATGCTTCGGAAGTATCTTCCCGATCCCTCGCACGTAATCCAATCACAAGACGTGCAACTAACCAAAAATATGACGTATGAAGAGGAACCAGTGGGAATCTTAGATCGGCAGTTGAAGAAACTCAGAACGAAAGAGATTCCATTGGTTAAAGTTCTGTGGAGAAACCACTCGACCGAAGAAGCTACATGGGAGGTCGAGGGTGAAATGCGCAAGACGTATCCTCATCTATTTCGAGACTAAGGTTAGTATTTTGTTGAAATTCAGGGACCGAATTTCTTAAGGGGGGAAGATTGTGATACCCGAGAATATTTTAACTAGCATAAATAATTAAATTAAATTAATTTAATTAAAGTGGAAAATGGGATAAAAATACACACCACCCTATCACTTATTATGTTGTAAATATAAAATTTTTAAATCCTAATATTTCTATTTTTCTTTTTATTTATTAATAAATCAGACTTATTTCCTTTTGATATGTATATATTAATTAATTATATAAATATATATATGTAAAAAAAAAAGAAATCAAAATTCTTTTTTTTTTCTTTTGTAATATATATATATTAACTTATTATAATATATATATATATATATTAGACAAAAGAAAGAATAAGGAGATAAAAGAGAGAGGGCCATCGTGGGAAGAAAGAAGAAAGAAAGGAACAAAGCGTGAGGGAGGGGGGAAGCACGGAAGCTACGCGAGAGAGAAGGGAAGGAGCTCACAGACGGAGGTGAGCGCGGTGGTGGCCGGACGTGCGAGCCGGTGCCGGAGGGAGACGTTGTTGCCGAAAAATGCCATTGTTGGCTGGAGAGAGAGAGAGTTCGGGCTAGAGAAAGAAAACGAAAGGAAAGAGCTTTCTCACCGGAAAACGCCGTCTCTTCACCGGGGAAGGTAGCTGGGGGTCTCCTCTACTCCATATCGTCCTTCTAACCGGTTGAATCGAGGTGAGATGTCCCGAAACTCTCAAACCCCAATTTTATCAATTTTACGGATTTTTGGAAAGACCCCAATTGATTCAATCTGAGTGTTCCGGGTCCTAAATTGAAGTATATGCATGTTAGGAAGTGAGTTGGAAGCTTAGGAACCGGAACCAAATTAATGGAATTTTATCCGGGTTGGAAAAAGTGTAGGAAAATCTGGTTGTTAAGGTTTAAGGGTGTTGTGGAATGATTTGGGGTGCATTGAAAGGTTGAATGATAATTTTATATTTGT
Organism: Senna tora; assembly: GCA_014851425.1. NCBI lineage: Eukaryota > Viridiplantae > Streptophyta > Magnoliopsida > Fabales > Fabaceae > Senna > Senna tora. Next base: position 14,558,723 of record CM026269.1, read on the forward strand.
TAAAAAATTATTGGAATGTACGAGGGATTAAAACCCGAGTAATTCCCGTCTCATCCGGAACCCGTTCGGGGAAAAAGAGATAATTCTCTAATTTTACGTGTATTCGGGTATGCGTAATCATGGATAGGTGAAGTGTTCAAGGTTAGTTTGATAAATGGAAAGCTTGGACAAGTAGGATTTATGATTTTCTTAAGCCATAAATTCAAGACTTGCGCAATGGAAACTTCGCATGGACACATAGAGGTGGAATTGGGTAACCTTGCATTCCCAAATTCAACGTTTCCGAATAGCGTGATTAAGAAAGGGTTGGACACGAATAGAAACATGCTAGGTGTCCTAAACCTAGTTTAGGGCATTTCCAAGCCAACAACTAATCCATGGAATTAATTAGAGAGAACACGAGCAATAGCGTTGCATGTACACTATAGTGGTTGCATTTTAAAGCTTTTGAATCTCTCAAATATATATGTATAGGGCACCATACAGTGAGCGGACCTTCGGGCACACCGAGAGCCGATACGAGGGGCCAAACAGGTGAGGGGCTTTCCTATCCTTGCCCTATAGGGTTGACTGCGGATATGGATATATGGTTTGCCTTCTTGCCTATTTGTAGGAATTACATGTTATATAACATGCTATTGTTGTTCCTAAATTACAGCATATGTGAAAACGTGATATATGTGTGTATATGAATTGTAAAAGCAATGGTGGCTCAAGGAGCCTTATATGGAAAGAAGGTCCTCGGAGCCTTGTAAAAGCAATGGTGGTAGGATCGAGTCAATTTTATTTGGGAGGGTCTTGTGGTACTAGATACAAACCTCATCGATCATTACTAGAAAAGTGTGGTTTGTATGTAAATCCTTAAAGGAAATAAACATAGGTGACTTGTTTTGAATCAAGAGTCCGAATTAGAAACCACTTGGAAGTCTAGGTTGCCTAATCAGAAGTAAAATGAATAAGTAGTGGTCCATAGGGGTCATTTATTGTACAACGCGGGAACCGAGTCTATCACAGGTGGTCCGGGTAGATTGAGTCTCTTGTCTTGAGTCAAACCATAGAAATACAGAGTATATGAGTTCACCACATTGTGGCATTTACCTTGGGTAAACCGAGGTCAGATGAGTCGCCGGCTATTGCTCCAAGTGAAGTCTTGGGGTCAGACTATTGTTCCAAGTATAGTCTTGGGACCAGGGGTTCCTAGAATGATCAACTAGGTTCCCATATTGCTCACGTGAGATATTGCCTTCGGGCCAGATTCTCTCCTAATGGAGATATTGCCTTTGGGCCAGTTTATGATTATGATTACTTGAATACAGAGGACCACATGGAATTATATGTTAAATCATGATATGATGTATTTGTGAGATTAAATGTATGTAAATCCATGCTTTAAATTCTTTATTGTGAATATGTTATAAGCTAATTGCCTGACCACTTAATATATGGAAATTTAATCCGTCATATGCGTATGTGTTTGTGATTGGCTCCTCTTCCCCAGCTGTAGTGGTACCCGCTACTACACCAGGGATGGGAAAGCCTCTCACTGAGTCTGTTTGACTCACCCCCAATGTTACATGATACAGACATAGGTGGTATAGGCATCGGGAGTGCTTCCACTTCATCTCAGGGAGGCGGGCAGACTTAAAGACCGCACGCATTGTTCGCGTGGGTAGTACTGCTATATGTATTTTGACAGGATGTATATGTATATGATTCTTTTGGTATAGCATTGTTTTGTACAGTTGCTATATGCATATATGTATATATCACACTCTAGAACTGTCGGCTTCATACAGGTTAAAGATTGGTCTTGTGGTTGGGAATATAGGTTATGATAAGCTGAATATCATGTGTATATATATAGACATGAATGTGACTTCCGCATGTGAATAGGATAGATCACACGCACTGAGCGTGTGGTCAATATGTAAATTTATATATATGTGTGACTGAATACTTGATGGTATGAAAATACAGCTTCCGCATGTGAATAGGATAGGTCACACGCATTGAGGCGTGTGATCAATATGTATATTTATTGCAGGTGTGTGATTGAATATATATGCTTGACTGTACACAGGAATTCTGCATGTGAATAGGATAGATCACCCGCCCTGAAGCGCGTGATCAATATGTATGCTGTATGTACGTGTGATTGATTATGTGTATATGTATAGACTGAAGCGGCGTTGAGCGAGCCGTGGATTGCGTGCTACTTAGGTCACCGGATACGGATGACCATATATACTATATATATTGTTTGTAATAGAAATGGGTAGTTATGCAGATATAAGAATGTCAATCAGGAATTAGAGGCTTACGGGATAGGAGAAATCCTACCTCCCGTGCCGGTCACGGATGTCCGATAGGGGGTCGTGACAGACGATGTTCACTGTATGAATATCTCTCATAGCTATCAAGAATTCTTTCAATGCTGTAACTGTCATTTTTAATTTGGTTCAGGCAATTCTAAATCAGAAATTAGGACCGCAAATGGTCGTAACTTTAGGTGACTTGTTCTTAGGTGTTGACCTGGGTGCCTACGTACCCTTGTGTAGAAATCAAAGTCCACGTAGTTCGATGAGTAGATGTCCATGGTGGCCGTTAGGCGAAAGCGTTACCTGTAAAAGCCGTGTGCGGCTAAGACATGTCTGGAGTAGTCCAGGCGGGCGGGCCACCAATTGGAGGTTTGCTTAAAGGAAGGAGAGAACAAGGGTCTCTCTGAGATGCTCGGAGCTCGTGGATGAAGATATCTAGAGGGGTAGGTGAGCTTTGACTACTTAATCGTGAGAGGTGATTGATCAGGCTTGGATGTGGGGGTGATAATATGTTGTGCTTTGAGTATTCTGTCTTACTTGCCTTAGTGAGGTCCCCCATGTGAGGGTATTTATACTAAGTGTAAAGGGGAACGTGGTCGACCCACGTTCTTGTTCGTAGTGGGTCCACCCATGATTGTTGAGCGTATCCCATGCCTCTAATAAGAGAGCGTGTGTGGGAAGACATAGGTGCAAGCCACATATGAGACCGGAGAATGGTGCCACATGTCACTAACTCACATTCCTTCTAATGTTCTAGATCTCTAGTGCCACGTGTCCCAAGGAGGAATATTCTGTAGTTACATAAGTCCCCCAAGTCTATGGGTGCTGGGCGCCCGTGGACTTAAGTTTCTTTAACAAGCTATTCGGGGAAAGGTCTCCCGTCAAGGGTAATGGCCAAACGAGCTCAATCGTTAGTTAGATGGACTAAGTTGGTCGGAAGTTCGGATGAAGGACCTGGCATGCTTTTTCCTGAGGATCGATCTCGAAGGAATAGGCTGTCAGGGGTGCCACGCGTCCTAATCTGGACGGTTGACTACTTGGCTTCTTTGGCACGATTCTCGAGCCATCTCTGTAGAAAAGTTGGTGTCTTTTTGAGGAAGCGTCATCATTGCAAAGAAAGAAAATTCCGAAGATGCCTTCTGGGGGTATGCGGAGGAATTTTAAAAGTCAAGGGTTTCTTGGGCTTTTCCTCTTGTTCCTTAGAACTCTTCTGTTTTCGCGCCTTTTGGCTAGGCTTCGAGGTGCCTTCTATGAGGGACGAGGAGTATCATTCTCCCAAGTTCTGTGATTTTTTTCTTCATCTTTTCTTCCTGTATAATCATCCTTTCTCATTTTCTATGGTCGATCTTATGGCCTCCTCTAGTGGCACTACTCCCCTGCCCCCATTCACGGAATCGAAATTCAGGCAGACTCTACTGATTGTCGCCATGGATGGAGTCAGAGAGAGGGGTGATGCCCTAATTCTTCTGCGGGATTCAGTTAACCTCCAAGGGATTTTAACCAAGGAAGGCGAAGATCTAGTTATGTTTCCTCCGTCGGCTTCGAGAGTTTGGTATACGGCTGAACCTGAACTGAGATCTACTGCCAACATTTGGGCCACTGAGGCGGATGTAGAGTCGCTGGTGGTGCTAGGTCTCGGCAATGAGAATATATGGAGAGAGCGATTTGCCCCTTCTCTTCCCGGAGATTACAAAATCGGTCCAATGGGGAAGGGTGAGACAATCACCTAGAGTGATGGTGTTAGTTTTGTTCTCCTTCTCTGTGTCCCCTATAACGCTTCATTCGTTCCACCTTTCTCAAGGTTCACGGAGGCCCTGCTTAACTTGTTGAATGTTTGCCCTGCTCAAATGACGGCAAACATATGGTTTCAACTTAGCGTTTTTGAGAGAGCGTGTCGAGCGACCAAACTGGAGGCTTTGGCCAACATCTTCCTTTGCCTCTATTCCGTGCTTGACGCGCGCGGGTGGGTGAGCTTTCAGTCATATCCCAAGGAGTTCACTATTTTTGACCTCCTAGGCAACAATCATGCGTGGCGGTCGTACTTTTTCAAGGTTTTCCCCAAGAAAGATATGTGTCCTCCCTGGATACACCCCGAGGATTGGCATCCTCGCTTTCCCCTTAAGTGGTCAAATCCGACCCTTAGATTGCGATGTGAACGGGAGGAGTACGAGGAACACATCTTTGGGTCCTTGAGGGGATCAAAGGTCACGAGTGCCGCTTTCGGCAAGTCTTTCGACAATTCTAAATCAGAAATTAGGACCGCAAGGGGTCGTAACTTTGGGAGACTTGTCCTTAGGTACTGACCTAGGTGCCTACGTACCCTTGTGTAGGGATCAAAGTCCACGTAGTTCTAAGAGTACGTAGACGTCTATGGTGGCCGTTAGGCGGGAGTGTTACCTGTAAAAGCCGTGTGCGCCAAGGACGTGTGTGGAGTACTCCAAGCGGGTGAGCCCCCTATTGAAGGTTTCCTTAGAAGAAGGAGAGAACAAGGGTTTCTCTGAGCTGCTCGGAGCTTATGGATGGAGATCTCTAGAGGGGTAGGTGAGCTCTGACTGGTTAACTGTGAGAGGTGATAGATCAAGCTTGGATGTGGGGGTGATAATATATTGTACTTATGTATTCTATCTTACTTGCCTTAGTCAAGTCCCCCGAGTGAGTGTATTTATATTAAGTGTAAAGGGGAATGAGGTCGACTCGCGTTCTTGTTCATAGTGGGTCGACCCATGATGGTTGAGCGTATCCCATGTCTCTAATATGAGAGCGTGTGGGAAGATGTGTGTACAAGCCATGTACGAGGCCGGATATTGGTGCCACGTGCCGCTGACCCGCGTTCCTTCTAACGTTCTAGAAGGCTAGTGCCATGTATCCAAGGAGGAATATTCTGTAGTTACAGATCTCATATACTTTGTGATCCAATTACTCTTTATACAAAAAAAGCTTCAAAGATACTTTACTTGCTTCAATTTTCAATGATATCTTGTTTCTCACGTGATATTGATTTTTTTATATCAAATTCTTTGATTTACAAATAATATCACGTGTTTACTCCGAGGAACCCCTTGGGGTTTCAAGGAGGACCGGTAGGTACTTACTACTTCTTATAATTATGTTATCTTTTAATACAAAAGAAACTTTAGTACTGTGGTGACTAAGCTAAGATCATAGAACATACGTGATTAGGGATGGTTAAGGGTTGAGTTTGTTCGGATTTGATGGAAAGATGGAATCGAACTAATTAAAAGGTAGAGGGTTAGGTTTAGTCGGTTTTGGAAAATAATGTTATAGAATTCGAATCGATTAAACTCTTTAATGAACAGGTTGGTTGCCCTTTTTCGAATTTTTTAGGCATGTTTTACTTGTCTTGCGTCCAAAATGCATACTACCATGCTTCAAAAATCAAATTGCAATACCACTATTAAAATACATACCTCCGTACGTCCAAAATAAATATTATTTATAATTGAAAGTATCGTAAGTAAGCATGATGGACATCTATCCAACAAAACATCTAACATTGTGTACAAGAAAGCTTTCTAGAATGTTAGGTAGTGTCTATATTATGTGTATTCAGTGTATATTGGTATATGTTTGTTACATTTTTCATGTGTTCACATCGTATATATCTTTTGTTTAAATTTATTTATGACATCAACCAACAAGGTTATACATCTAAACAATCAATATCATAACATTTGTCGAGTATCAGTTGAGCCAAAATATTCTTTTATACTACGTATTATTATTATTATTAATATGCTATATAAGATTAATAGATGCTTATAATTTTTGAATTTAATCATAAAATAATCTATAATCATATACGTGCATCGGATGGGTATCAATCTAGTATAATAAAAACTATATGATTATTCTTAAGAATTATATTATTCTTTTAGGATTAATTATATGGAAGATATTTAAGACTAAAAAAAAAATTTTAACAAACATACATAACTATTTAACGAATCTCTTATCAAATAAATATTATATTATAATAAATAAAAATATATATAATTACACGTGCATATGCACAATCTCAATTCTAGTTAATAATTATAATTTAGTCCTTAATCCATTCAATGTGGATCCTTATTAGCGTAAATCCCTATTATTACTTCACAAATTAAGAAAAAAAATGTGCTTTTTCAAGGAATTGCAGGAAAATTAACGGATTGCACCGGATCTAATTTCAAATTACTTCTTTTTTTATTTGATCGATCATAATTACCATTTACCTTCCTAATCCGTAAGCTCTCGTCACAATATAAGTAGTTCATATATATTTATATTATACTGTCTGTTCACCTTTTTAATTTGGTTAGTAGTCTCTCAAAATAAATATACTTTATAATTAAAACATGTAAAATAAAACATAATTGAAAGAGATGTGACAAATAGAAAAAAAAAATTAATGGGAGGGGTAATTAATAGTAATGAGACAAAAATTTAAGATATGAAAAAACTAAGGTGAAGTTGCTTAGGTGCTTGTTATAAGGTTTTACCAATTACGTGCTTTATTTATATTTTCTTCCTTCAATGATTGGTTATCATAATTTAATCTTCTATATTCTCTCTCACCCTATGATTGGTTATATAAGTACTTTTTGCCACGTGTCATATTTTTATTGGAAAACTTTATAGCAAACACCTAAGTAACTTTAACTTATTTTAGTCCTTTAAGATAATAGGTAGTTATTAAATTTATCATTTTAAAATAGAATAGTAATAACAATTTTATATTAAATTTTAAAAATTAAGAAAAAACTACGTGCACATGTAAAACGTGCATTCAATGTCTTTAACATGTATATAGATCTTTGTAGCTTGGAAGGAACAACTTATAAACCTTTCTTGTAGAATGATGATGGTTAGAAAATACTTATTGGAGATTTGTCGATTGTAAAATACTTTCGCACTTTTAAGCAATACATTTATTGTTGCTTGTATAATTGTTAGGATGAATTTTATGCATATATTTCCTTTTATTTTTATTTAATTGTTATTGGATTTGATCATGAATGAGTAGTTTTCACTCAATATTTTGGTTTTGATTTGATTTACCAAGTTGGCTTAATTTTGGGTATTTTCTTGCAGGTTTTAAATGGTTTCTGATAAGCCGTGGGCACGACTTAAGCTACAGATCTTATGTGGAATTTTTATAAGAAAGTCCATTTTGGTCCATTTTAATTAGCACATTTTTCTTGCTTCGTGTAGCTTGGCTGCCTGGTTTTTGGGCTGAAAGAAAATATTTAAAAGCAAATTAGAAAAGAAAAAAATGTGGTTGATCATAAGCTAAAACATTAGCTTGGGCCTTACTTGGATTTGAGCTTTTGTGATATTAACTTTTGAATTCAATAGGAAAATTCTATGGGCTAGAGGTGCGGACACAAAAGGCAACAACTTCATTTCATTAGGAGGTATATTCTCTTTTTCTTGGTTGGAGCCGGACGTTTGCAGCAGAGTGAAGGAGGCAGGAGCATAGCACGTTTGAAGCTTGGAAACTTTTATATTTTTGTGAACTCTTGATAGCCATGAGTGGCTAATTTCTTTTCTTTCTAGCTAGGGGAACAATTCTAGAACTCTTAATGAATTGTGAGACTAGGAATTAGGGTTTATTTTCTATCTTCATTCATGATATTTTCTAGTTTCTAAATTTATATTTTCTCTAATGTATGAACTACTTGGCCACTGGTTTTTAAATTGATCATTGCTAATTGAATTTCTTAAATCCGTAATTGTTTAGGAAATTTAATCTAAGTAGCAAACAATGTGAAATCAATTATACGTTATAATTAATTTACATTGTTGAACTAGAAATCAGGTTATGTTGGATTCGAACGTTTCAATTCTTCATAATCTGTGTTTGGTATATCTGTTCAAGGTCTTAATGCTGTTAATTAATTAATTATTTTTAGGTACGTTACTTGGTTTGTTACTTAATTAATTAGGGTGAGCTAACGGACATTCCTTGACCGTTATATTAGGACTAGATTTAACGATTGGAATTTAATTTTAATTGTTAAGCTAGACATATCATGAATTGCTTGATAAATTAGGTTGATGAACAACCAATATTAATTCTAGAATTGGACATCCCTGGCTGGAATTTATTTCTCTCATTTAATCTCTTTTTGTCGACACTACTGTTTACCCGTGCCCATGTCTTATTACAGAAGCTGATTTTCATTACTTTGTCATTTGATTTTAATTATGCTTTATTTATTTTATTTAGCTTAGATCACTTATTTCACACCCCCCATTTATTTTCTTTTATTTCTTTTTCTACTTGCATCTTGGTTGTTTAAAAAGAATTAGAACTCATCCAATCCCTATGGGATCGACCCTACTTATACTATGCTCTATCAGTTCATATTGTAGTAGGATAATTTTATTTTGTTGGTGTCGACACCCAACAATAATTCTAGGATCTATTGAAATTGCTAGATGATTTTTATCATTCCTTTGAGACTAAGCTAACTTTATTAATCAAATTTAGACATATTTGCTTTTTTATGGTGTACAGTGTACTAGTATGATATTGCAGGAAGTTAGCCTCATGCTTCTTGAGCTTAACTGTAGAAGAGCACTTCATACGGGTCGAGTTCGTATTAGTCGGGGCAGTTCTTCGGAGGTGTCACGACCCCAAATCAGGAGTCCGTGACCGGCACGGGAGGTAGGATTTCCCCTGTCCCGTATGCCTCTGATCGCTGATTAACATTTATACATGTTCATATCTACCCTTTTTCTAATACAATCAATATATAATACATATGTGGCCATCCATTTCTGGTCACCTAAGTAACCTGCAATCCACGGTTCGCTCAGCCCGCTTCAGTCCATACGTACATATATTCAACCACACATACATATAGTTTACATATTGATCACACGCCTCAATGCGTGCGATCTATCCTAGTCACATGCGGAAGTCATATATATTATATATACAATATCATAGCCTAATTCCCAAAAACCATGACCTATCTTTAACCTGTATGAAGGCGACAATGCTAGAGTGTGATATATATATATATACAGCAGTTGTATATGTACAAAAGGTACGCCCAAAAGGATTTATATATATATATACATCAAGACTTAAACGCATAACCAAAATAAACCACCCACGCAGACGAAGCGTGTGGTCTTCAGATTTGTCTGTCTCCTTGAGAAGAAGTGGACGCGTTCCCAATACCTGAATCACCTATATCTGAAACATTTAAATAGGGGGGGTGAGTCAAACGGACTCAGTGAGGAGCTCCCCCATCCCTGGCGTAGTAGCGTGGCGTAGTAGCGGGTACCACTACAGCTGGGGGAAGGGAGCAAATCACAACCACATGCGCATGAAACAGATTACATTGCAATATTTAATGTGATCAACCAACCAATACATCATGTTCACAACGATAATCGTAATTCATGCTCCTAACATACTTTTCACTCCGTAGGTATATCATCCACAAATATATCATTTATTTCCATAAATAACATATCATACAAGTTCATATACATGTATTTGTATGCATTCAATTTCTGTCTCCCGCTTTCTGCTAAGAGAAATATTGGGCCGAAGGCAATCCCATGTTTGGACCTAGTTGATCACGCCAGGACATTCTGACACCAAGTCACACTTAGAGCAATAGCCAGCAACTTATCTGACCTCGGTTCATCTAAGGCAATGGCCACTAAGTGGCTTACTCATTAGTACTATATTTTTGGTTGGCCGAACCAGGATGACCGACCTGATCTACCCGGACTATCCTAGACCAACACAACCTAAGTACTTACTCTTGGATAATACCCCATGAACAACTGATTGACTACTATACTCATTTCCCCCGTTGAACCTAATTCCTCCCTACTGGTTATGCAACACATTCATTCCACACCTGAGAGACTAAGTCCACTTTCCTTAGCATGTTATACAATCAGAATCTCTATTGTTATAATCAACTTAGTTGGTTTCTATAATTTACATGTTCTCACCTATAAAGTTTCGACTTAATCCTACCCATGGCAACATATAAGACTCGGTGAAGCATGCTATCACATGTACACCTTGAGCCTAATCAGATAGAACACATATGCAATTTACATATTTAATTTCTACTTATCGACTATACAAGCATAACGCAATTTCATCGAACAATCCACATATCGTATAACAAATACATATAATAAAGTAAACCACTTATCCACGTCGTCATCCAACCCTGTAGGGAAGGAATGGGAGAGCCCCTCACCTCGTTGGCCCTCCTGTTCAGTCCTCGGAGTACCTGAAGCTCCAACTACCCTGTGGTGCCCTATACACATATGTTTAAGCAGTTAGCAACTTGTAACTAAGCAATTGTCATGCACATGTCATGCTAATGCTCATGTACCCTCTAGGCATTTCCAAGAACTAGATGTTTGGCTTGTTATGTCGTCTACTTGCTCTTTTAGAAAGTCTATAATGTTTTCGTACTCGACTTTCACATATTTGTATCATTTAGAACTTCTGAAAGCTTTGGATTGGAGATACTAACTTAACTTAATTCCACTTCATGTGTTCATAAGTAATTTTAACTAACAAAGGAAGAAATTTATGGCTCAAAAGAGTCATTAGCTTTACTCGTTCAACGATTTTACTTATTTGCTGAGTAAGAATTTAACCACGACCTTCTTAATTATGAAAAACATAATCGGGTGCGTCTAGAACTGAAAAGGGTGTATAAGAAGAGCTTTAGAACCAATTTTGTTGGTCTTAGGTGTCCACCACGGCCTAGGCCGAGGTGTCCAGCCTCTTGCTATGCTGTGGCTTGGTATATTTCCTCTTTTCCGCCAAATTTGGCTCCGGCTACGACGGTAATTACTCGGGCTTTATTCCCTTGTATATTTCCAACAATTATAACACCTACACTACTCCAATCCAAGCTCATTAATGCATCAAACCAGCAAATTTTGAAATTGAGAAGAACTCCTAACCCAATTCCCATAATTTCCAAAGCTGGCCAAATTCTACGATTTGGCCTCGATTCTCAACCTCCCTAAGCATTCAAAAACACTTCCTAAGTTCGAATTTATCGCCGGAATATCCCAAATGGGGATGAATGAAGATTTTCTAAAAATCCCTAAAATTGGAGGAAATTGGGGTTTTGAAGGTTTGGGACTATTTACCTCGATTCAATCAGATAGAAGGGTCGAGAGATGTCGTAGAAGTGTTCCGCCAACTTTCTTTGGCGTCAGAACAGCTCCTCCGTCGAGAATCCAGCCAATCTTCTCCGTCTCCTTCCTCCCTCTTCTTCTCGCCACTGCTCTTGGGTCTGTCTCTCTCTCTCGCTTCTAATTCCTTTTTTTTTTGTTTTAATGGAAGGGAAACACGGTTCAGCCCTAAAATAAAAAAAAAATAAGGCTGGAAAATATCATTTTGTATTTTGTCCCCTTTCCCCCAACTTTTAAGTTCCTTTTTCATTTAGGTCCTGTCTTTTTCCTAAAGAAAAATAATTCTTATTCTACACTTCTTTATTTTCTCCAACATTTAATCTAATTTTTTTCTTTCAAAAGAAAAATAAATAATAAATAAAAAGAATCTCGGATATTACAGGAGGTCGAACGGAAAAACTATATATATATATAAACTTTATGCATGTATAACTGGATATATGATTATGTTATGGTGTAAGCTAAGTGTGTAACTCCTTGTATTTTTAACATAAAAAATCTAATAAGTATGTTCTCTAAATACATGTGATAAAATGTCATGTTACCTTAAGATTGATCCTTTGATGTTGTCCTTTGATATGGAGGGAAATACTGGCCACCCAATTGGGAAGATTGCCACTAACATATGTTATGGTAGGCACCATCCTCTAAACAAACAAACTGGCATGCTTTACTTGGTCTTGCTTAACCTGATTATGTGTTAATGGAACATCCGCATAATAATATTTTTTTTTGCTTATGTTAAATATCATTTTAATCTACAAAAGCTACGGCTAAAATTAAAACTTTTAATGGTAAGAGTAGATATAGGCAACTGCTAAAAGATAAGGTGATCTAAATAGATTTTGTAAGGTCCGAAGTCAACCTAGCAGATCCGTTAACAAAACCATTGGGAAGGAAACAAATTATTGACACATAGATAGGAATGGGAAAAAGGCTAGTTTGACATTAACAATACCCAACATTTGTGATTGGTGATCTCATGAATAAGATTCAATATAATGAGAACAAATATATCACCGGTGGCTTCTTCCTTACAAACACAACCATTAGCATAAATACCATAACTATTCACATCATCTTTGATGGAAAGAACACTCCTTTTTATCCATATTGTACATATGTCAATTTGAATGGCAAATAAAAAGAATCATTATTTGAAAAAAGACTACAAAACTTTGTGGTTAAAATTTTTCATATATTACCAACGGTGGTTGGTTGGAGTGGTATGTACTCCATTTCCCTTGAGCAAGGTCCCGAGTTCGAGTCGTGTATGAAAAAATTCTGCTGAGAGAGCTCTACTCTCATTATGGGACCTTAGCTAGCTGGAATAGGACTGCCTTCAATAGGAGGATACTTGTGGAAAACCAAAAAAAAATCATATATTATTGATGAAAATATTCACATGTGAACCTTAGGGTACGTTTTGTATGCACACCAAATAGTATTGTCACAACCCCAAGTCGGGGAGCACGCGACCGGCACAGACCGAAGGTGGGACCCACGGTCTATAAGCCTACTATCCTGGAACATAACTAATCATGCATGAATAAGATATCAATATGAAAATAATAATTCTTACAAATCATAAATAAACCTTTATATATGCGCATGATCCTGCCTCTAAAAAAATGGAGCTGACCTCTAAGTTCTTACTTAGACTTATACACGTATAAAATAAAGTAAAATCCAAATCGACAAAACACCCACATGAACAAAATCTGGGCCTTGAGAACTGACGCCTTGCTAATCCGAGACCTATCACTTGTTATGAACCTGTCTCTGAAAACATTAGCAAACGAGGGGTGACTCATACGACTCAGTGAGAGACTAACCCATCCTAGGCGTAGTAGCGGGCACCACTACGACAGAGAAAGGGTGACAACCACATACTTATGCAGAATGTCCCGTACACACCATGCAACATATAATGTGATCAAATTAACAATTCGCAATCCAATCTATAGCATAGATGCCAAGCACAAATAATCATTCAAAATTTCTCAACATCATATCAAAAACTTCCATCAAACCCATTCACGAATCAAATTAACAGATAGTTCAAACTCAAATAGCATAGTCAAACACATCAAGTCTGAAATCAATAAGTCAACAAAGATCAAATAAAACATTATACAATCATTCACATACCCTTGGGAGTGTTAATCACAATGTCACATAAAAAAATTCCTTACGGACACAAAATCAAATTTTGACAGAGTTCATATGATAATACCAATAGCACGTCATCCAAATCAATATTTCACAAAAATCAACAATCCAAGAAGTCAAATATTTGGGTGTAATGTTGGCCGCATATGGTTGAGGTTGCTTGGGCACCATTTAGTGAAGGATGGTTGTTGAGAATAATATAATCTTAAAAGAGTTAGTTTACAAAGTCGGTGTCCAAGGTTTTCCGAGTAATAAAGAGCATGAGCCCTCGAGTTGGTTTTCAAAAGGATAAGAAATGCAGTATGTAAAGAAGGGGGTTCATATAGTTAAAAAAAACTATGTGACCAACATTACCTATTCACACAAATTCCTTCCCACAAGCAAACAAGGGGTGAGGTTTAACTAGGTTCCTTCCCTCCTCCTTTGTTTTCCTATGAGTTCTTAGAAAATGGGTTGGTTAAGTGGTTCAACTAGGTTCCTTCCCACCACCTTCCTAATCTTACAATTCTAACGGCGCATGGTTCAACCCCGTTCCTTCCCATGCCCGCCTTAGTACCATAACAGAAGGTTAGTCCCATGGTTCAACCTTGTTCCTTCCCATGGACTACCTCACGCCACTTCACACATGGTGTTTGGTTCAACCTTGTTCCTTCCCACACACCACTTTATAACACACTAAATTACTCAAATCAAGCAAAAAGACAATTCCTTCATAAAGGCACCAACATACCGACAAAATCAATCAAAAGGGAAATACAACAACATCTCATTCATTCTATCAAGACTCTTGTTCATACAAAACACATATCAAATCCACCATGTTCTTCATCCCTTGAAAATCACAATCACAATCATAATTTAAACATAATAGGTCCACACCCAATCTCAATCAAATCTAAAACGCAACAACATGTCTCATTGGCCAATTCATAATGGTTCAAATCATATAAACAATCCCATTACTAGGCCAATTTATATTCAATCCTAATTCAGTTAAGTGCATGATTACAATTACAGAATTAATCACAACAGATAATTTAATCATCCCTTTTTGGGGCTAAGATAAGAAAATCCCTCACCTTGGCCGCTTCACGTAGCATTCCCTTTGAGCACTCTCGTCTCCAAGGAAGTACTTGAACCCTATCACATACAAAAAATTCAATCCAAATAAAATTTCATACAATTTCCTAGTTTCTCTACTTATGATTTCTTACACTTATCTAACCCCCAAGCTCACTTACCTAGTCTATGGTCATCATTTTGTGTTATTTCTAGATTAAACACAATTTAATACATAATTAAATAATCTCACAACCTTGTCCACTCTCCAGGCTCCATTAATGGAAATTTTGCCAAATATGGGAAGTCCTAACTTTCATCAAGGGTTCACATCCCACCAACCTAACCATTGGGTGTCACGACCCCAAATCGGGAGTACGTGACCGGCACGAGAATAGATTTTTACCTCTAAACCCGTAAGTCTTACCCTGTAAACCTAACTATAACTACCCTGCTATACAATCAATATATACAACATAATAGTGGCCACACCTCACTGGTGGCCTAATTAATCTGCAATCCACGGTTCTCTCAATACCGCCTTAGCCTAGTATATAGATATATCTCAACACACATAGTATATATCTATATCATATTGACCGCACGTCTCAATACATACGATCTATCCTATTCACATGCAGCAATCACACGTAATATATATATATATATATATCCATATATTGATCGTACGTCTCAGTACGTACGATCTATCCTATTCACATGCACCAGTTTATATCCTCGTACATATGTCCTAGTTTTTCCCCAAACTGGACCCTGTCTTTAAATACAGGTGAAGCCGACAAGTCTAGAGCAGGTACATCAAAAGCTTTAAATATTTACACAATACTTACAACCTAAGAATATGTACAACAACAAAATCAAAATAACTAAACTGTGTTCACCCACGCGAACGAATGCTTAGGGTTGGTCTAATGTCCGCTTCACAGTCCGGACGTCGATGCATGCCCGATACCAGTATCTGAAACATTTCAGTAGGAGGAGTGAGTCAAACAGACTCAGTGAGAAGCTTCCCATCCTCGGCGTAGCGGCGGGTACCACTATAGCTGGGGAAAGGGAAAAACCCACAATCACATGCGCATGAAAATCCAGTTTATCAAATGTTATATTACGACCAAGCAATATTAATATAACATAAAGTCGAAGATAAACCTACAGATCATGCTCTTCTATCATGCTTCTCGAAAGACAAACAAACACTTTACACATGTTATCTGAAAGCTGTAAATCACTCTACTGGTCCATGTATCTCACGATGGACAATGGCCTCAACGGGCAAATCTTTTAAACTTTAACTGACCCTAGTGCCAGGCTAGGGCAATGGCCTCCATGGGCAATTAAATCAACTGACCCTAGAACAAGCTAGAGCAATGGCCTCCACGGGCGACTTTATCTAACTTACTTCTCTATCCGAGCTTTTAGCCGGGACTCTGACTTCATCTACCCATTCCTATCTTATACTGACTTTACCTAAGTAATGTGAAACTTCCCTATGACTCTCTAATAAATTATGAGATCGTATTTATCCTTAATTCATACTTAAACCCCCAGTTTAGATCATAACCTAACTCTATCATTTCTTTCCTAAGTTCAATTACCGTTTGACGTCGACGTTTATAAATAGTTCTTTGCGATCAATTTAATGAGTTTCTAATACATAGTATAAACCAAACCTTGGACTCAATCAATAGCTTACCCCCTTGCTCGTACTGTTCGGTGTATCTCATGTCATCTCATGGATACCCTTCAGTACATCTTTGCTTGTAATCAAACACACATATACAAGTACTTTCATATAAAGCAATTTAGGAACAACAATAGCATGTTAACCACTAAGTAATTCTTAAAAATAGGCAAGTAGGGAAACCACATATCCACATCCTCAATCAACCCTGTAGGGCAAGGATGGGAAACCCCTCACCTGGACGGCTTCCTTGTGCTTGTCCTGGAGTAACTCCCGCTCCAGACAAATTGTGGTTTCCTACCAATTGCATTCACGTGGTTAACAATCTTAACTATATGCAACTCATATGTGTATGGTATGCTCGTGCCTAAAAATGCACCTAGACGTTGCCAAGAACCGAGTTCTTGGTCTTATCCGTCTCCCCTCTCTTCCATGAGAGTCTCAAGTTATTCACACTTGGTTTCGTAACATTTCCTAATGATTTGAGTTACTAAACCTCGATATGCTTCTAAATTATCCTACTTAAGGTTTCCTAAGGATTGTGAAGGAAGAAGTTGAAGTTTAAGGGTTTCGACTTAATTCTTCCGCAAGCCTCCATTCTTGAGAAACAAGAAGGTACTTAGGATAATTCTTGATAAATATTCTGAATTATCCTCGGGTGTTTAAGATTGAAGAGAGGAGGTTTAAAACTCTCAACATCACCCTTAAAGTGTATTTGGGCAAACCGAGGAGGGACCCGACACGTTAACGTCAATGTTCGACCTTAGTAACCTCGGGCCAGCTCTTCACGTGTCTTGTTCAGCTAATATTTCAACAATTTAATTTTAATAATACCAATTCAAGCCTATTTACTCAAATCCAAGCTCAATCCAAATTATCAACAATTTCGCCAATTTATGAATGTTTAGAATTTCAACCCCAAATCCTTCCAAATTCGAATTCGGCTAAATCCGACGTTATAGCCACGGTTCCTACTAAGTGTTCAAGAACACTTTCTAGGTCTCAATCTACCCTCGAAACAACTCAAACGAAGGTGAATCGAAGAAATCCCTAAAAGGGAGAAATTGAGGGTTTAGAATGAAATTGCGGTTACCAACCTTGATTCGATCGGTGGCAGGCATGGAAGACGTCGGAGTCGAGCTCCGGTGGTCGTGTCCAGCGTCGGACAGCTCTCCTCCGGCGAGTTCCCCCTCTTCCCTTTCTTCTCCTTCTCGGTGTCTCCCTCCCTCTCTCTGCCCCTCGATTTCTCTCTCTCTCTCTGTCTTGGTCTCGGTCTCCCTTCAGGCTAGCTCCATCCGACCAACTTTTCAGGTGAGCCTTCCCTTCCTCTTCGTCCCGTCTCCATATCAGCCTTCCTCTTCTCTTTCTCAGTTTCTCACTGCGTCTGCTCTCTCGCTCACGGACTCTCTCTCTTTCTTTTCCCTTTTCTTTTAATTCTTCTTTCCTTTCTTTTAATTAAACCCACGACACCCCCTTTTTAAAATAATTAAAATAATTAAATAACAAATAAATAAATAAATATAATTAAAAATAAATTAATTGAAAATTAAATAAATATAACTAATATGTATTTTTAATTTAATCCCTTTCCCTATTTAATTATGGTTTCCAATTTCTTAGGTCCTCAATTAAATCCTAAAAATTATTTTCTACATCTTTTCTTTCCCATTTATTTTAATTTAAACTTCGAAAAAAATTTCTCGGGTATTACAATCTTCTCCCCTTAAGAAATTCGGTCCCCGAATTTCAAATAACATACTAACCTTAGTCTTGAAATAGGTGAACATATATCCTGCGCATCTCCGCGTCGACTTCCCACGTTGCTTCCTCGACCGAATGGTTTCGCCACAGGACATTTACCAATGGTATTTCTTTCGATCTCAGCTTCATCAACTGGCGATCTAAGATTTCCACTGGCATCTCCTCATAAGTCAGACCTTTAGCTAGTTGTGCTTCCTAGGGTTGGATTACATGGGAGGGGTCTGGCAGGTACTTACGAAGCATAGACACGTGAAGCACCGGATGAACTCCTTCCAATTCCGCCGGCAATTCTAGACGGTAGGCAACATTTCCCACGCGTTCTAGAATCTGAAACGGTCCGATGTACCTAGGACTTTCCTTGCCTTTCTTGCTAAATCTCATCATGCCCCTCATCGGTGAAATTTTTAAAAAGACCTGCTCACCCACAACAAATTCTAAATCTCTCCTTCGGTTGTCAGCATACGACTTCTGCCTACTCTGAGCCATCACAAGCTTTTCTCTAATGGACTTTATCTTGTCCAAAGCATCCTCAACAAGTTCTAGACCAACCAACTTGGCCTCTCCAACCTCGAACCACCCAATCGGGGACGTACAATTCCGACCTTACAAAGCCTCGAAGGGTGCCATCTGAATACTGAATTGGTAACTGTTGTTGTAAGCAAACTCCGCTAACGGCAGGTATTTGCATGCCCTAAGCATGTCCTCTAAAATCTGAATGGTCCTCTTAGACTGCCCGTCTGTCTGGGGATGAAACGCTGTACTCAGATCAGCCCTCGTCCCCAACACCTCCTGCAATGATCTCCAGAATCGAGACGTAAACTGTGGCCCCCTGTCAGAGATAATCGACACCGGTACTCCGTGCAACCTCACTATCTTTGATAGGTACAACTGGGCATACTGAACCACTTCGTAAGTGGTCTTAACTGGAAGGAAATGTGCGGACTTGGTCATCCGATCAACGATTACCCAAACTGAATCGAATCCTCTCTGTGATCGCGGCAATCTTGACAAAAAATCCATAGTAATTCTCTCCCATTTCCATTAACGAATTTCTATCTCTTGAAGTGTTCTGACGGGCCTTTGGTGTTCAGCCTTAACCTGCTGACACACTAGACATCTAGATACGTAGTCTGCCACATCTTTCTTCATACCATTCCACCAGTACAATTCTCTCAGATCCTGATACATCTTATTACTACCCGGATGGATTGTGTACGCTGTCTTGTGTGCCTCATCAAGGATTCTTTCTTTCAAACTGTCCACCATAGGTACACACAGCCGTCCCTCCAACCAGAGTATACCACTATCATCTATGGAGAATCGGGCGTCGTCTTTCTCCCCCTTAACCACTGTATCTTTGATCTGTTTGAGGTCGGCGTCTTGATCTTGCTTGGATTTAACCTCTTCTACCAGAGCTGACTTAGCTTGGATATGGGCTAGAAACAAGTTGGAATCTTCAATTTCAAACTGAGTTCCAGACTGTTCCAACTCATGTATTTCCCGATTTAACGGCCTCCGTATTTCACTGATATGGGCTAAGCTACGCATTGACTTTTGGCTCAGAGCGTCTACTACTACCTTCGCCTTACCAGGATGGTACAGAATCGTGCAGTCATAGTCTTTCAACAACTCCATCCACCTGCGTTGTCTCAGATTTGGATCTTTCTGCTCCAAAATGTACTTGAGGCTCATGTGGTCTGTGTATACTTCACATGATTCGCCATAAAGGTTGTGCCTCCAAATCTTCAAGGCAAATACCACTGCTGCCATTTCAAGGTCGTGAGTCAGGTAGTTTTTCTCATGCTTCTGAAGTTGCCTAGACGCACAAGCAATCACTTTACCATGCTGCATATGAACACAACCTAACCTAATTCGCGAAGCATGACAGTAAACTACATACCCTCCGGTGCTGTGGTGAGACTTTCCTTCGGCTTTTGAAAACTCTCTTCACACTTGTTATCCCACACAAACTTTACTCCTTTCTAGGTTAACTTTGTAAGAGGTGCTGCAACCTTCGAAAAGTCCTGCACAAACCTTCTATAATATCCAGCCAAACCTAGAAAACTGTGAATCTCCGTGACTGAGGTAGGCTGGGACAAATTCTTCACTACTTCTAATTTGCTTGGGTTAACATGGATACCCTCTAAAGATACCACGTGACCGAGAAATGCAACTTTATCAAGCCATAACTCACATTTAGAAAATTTAGTGTGAAGACCAGAGCCTTAGATGGGAGTCGCCACCAAATTTTCAATCAAAATTTGGAAAAAGAAAAAGAAGCTCAAAAGTGGGGTAAAATGAATTTTCACAAAATGTTGGGTCTGGGAGCCTAATTGAGATGAAGGAAAGGTGTTAGGCACCCTTGTTCCCCCGTCCAATGACGGTTACCCTAAAAATTAATATTAAAATTGTTTGGCCTTGAAAAATAGACAATCATGAGAGAAAATGAGGATAGAAAAAGGGAGGGCTTGACCTAGGATGAAAGCCTAGGGCCTACGTACCCACAATAGGGGATCAAAGCCCACGTAGTTCCTGTGACATACAAGCGTGTGAATGAGGGGAGACTCATCAAGCATAAGCTCAGATGGCCTCCCAATGCAATGTACCTAAAGAGGGCAATGCCTTTTGGTACCTATTTACCATACAACGCATACAAGTGAAGAAAATACTCCAAAAGTGCACGTGTGAAGACTCATCAGGCGTAGTGCCTAGATGGCGTGAAGGCTAGTGCTCCTATAAAGACAAAAGTCTCATGGTGGCACTAGAGTACATACAAGAGTTCATTTTCCAAGTAAATAATAATTAAATATTTTTTGTTCCCCAAAAGACAGGGGGTCGCGACGGGTAAGGTCATGCGTCGCGACCCCTGTCACTATGGCCGGGGGAGTCGCGAGGGATAGGTATCACGTCGCAACTCCTCTGTTATTTCACAGGGAGGGAGTCGCAACGGGTGTACCTACCCGTCGCCACCCCTCTTTCGTTTTTCAGAAAAAGAAGAAGGAGACAAGTCAAAATATTATTTGGTGCTTACGTCGAGTATAGGGTTGCAACACCTACACCAAGGAGCTACAACCCATTTTCTAAAAGAACAAAGAAATTGAGACTGAGAATAATAGAGGTTTGGGGTATGATTGATAGGGTAGTGTGAGTAAGTGAAGAAAGTAACCAGAAATTATACCTTTTGCTCGAGCTTCCACAGTCTCTTAGTCCTTCTCCATTTTTTCTCCTCCCCCATTGACAAGTGATGGGGCTCACTATTTATAGTGAGTTCCATGGGTCATACAAAAGGAAAATTGAATCTGGGCATTAATGGGTTGGTAATAAATGCAGGAGGAAATCGCGAAAATTGCAATTTTTGGGGGCCGTCGCGACGAATAGGTACACCCGTCACGACGGGTAACCCCAATTAGCGTGTAGGGGAAGAAACAACAAAAAGGCGGGAAGAAATTTGAATATTGGGACTTTTTCAGGGGGGCGTCGCGACGGGTAACCCCAGGGGGTCGGGACGGGTAACATGTGGGTCGCGGCGCCTTCTTTCCGGACCCTTTTCCTTGCCCTCCTGATGTCTGATTTTAGCAAAGTTTATGTCCATTTTCAAGGATCTTTTGTCCTCTACGCAACGGAACAAGTTTCGGGCATATCCGGGTTAAGAGAAAACCTCAATGATCAAATCTTTCATGACTGCCAGATTTTATGTTCTAAAAGGCCTTCGTCCCTCATCCAACCTTTTTCCCGGACTCATTTCTCTTCCGTCCGATACCCGATTCGCACAAATCTTATGTCCGTTTTCAAGTATTTTTCTTCCTCTATGCAACGGAAGAAGTTTCAAAGCCAAATGAATTCAGATGAAACTATAATGTTCAAATCTTCGTCTATTGCCAAAATTCAACCTCAAACGACTCTTATTTTGTTTTGACACTCAACCAGACTTTTTTTCTTCTAGGTTCTTTCCACCTCACATTCCTCGGGATTTTGGGTTGATCCTACTTGCGGCGGCCTTATTCATTAATTTTAAAAAGCCCAGACAAGATGGGGTGTCTACACTTAGCATGCAATTTTTCTTCTCTTAGCTTCTGTAATGCCTGTCTCAAATACTCTGCATGTTCCTCAGCATTCTTGGAATAGACTAGAATGTCATCTATAAATACAATGACAAACCGGTCTAAGAATGGCTTGAAAACCCAATTCATCATGTTCATAAAAGCTGTTGGTGCAGTAGTTAGCTCGAACGACATGACTAGAAACTCATAATGGCCGTATCGGGTTCGAAAAGCAGTCTTGGGCACATCTTTTCTAATCTTCAGTTGATGATACCCTGATCGCAGATCGATCTTTGAAAACCTCTTAGCACACTACAACTAATCAAACAGATCATCGATTCTTGGAAGTGGATACTGATTGCGGACCGTTACCTTATTCAACTTTCGGTAATCGATACACAATCTTAAAGTTCCATCGTTCTTCTTCACGAATAGAACTGGTGCACCCCAAGGTGAAAAACTGGGTATGATAAAACCCTTATTGAACAATTCATGTAACTGCGTCTGTAGCTTGTCACGACCCCCATTTAGAGGACCGTGACCGGCATAGACACAGGGAATACCGCTATGCCTGTAAGCCTTATCACCTAATTGACAGAATATCTATTATTGAAAATACATTCACATGCAGTATAATACCATGGCTACACTGAAATGGTGGCCTATCCTAGGCAAGCAAATCCACGGCCAGTGCCGCTTCAAGATATAGATTTAGGAAAACACACATAATATATATAACCTGTGTACTGGCTACACATCCGAAGATGCTGCCTATCCTATTCACATGCAATAGATATATGTATATATATATATATATATATATATATATATATATATATTGAAAATAAATTTTCCCTGTATCGTAGTATAATTAATCCTGATCTTTAAGGTCTGTGAAGCTAACAGTTCTAGATTTAGTAATACAATCTAATTGGGTACGTCTACCCTTTACTTTGTGATACAATAATAAAGTAAATTACATTACAATTACATTTTATTCACCCACATGAACAAGTTGTGGGTCTTGGAAAGTGTTGCTCAACCCTCGTTCCACTGAGACTTCTTCCACCTGTACTTAACCTGTCTCTGTGTAGTAAAAATGAGGTGTGAGTGTTAACCACACAACTCAGTGAGAGCTCTCCCATCCCCAGCGCAAGGTGGGTACCATAGCGCTAGGTTTGGGAGTCATACACAACCACATGCATAAAGAACTAGTTACTGTTAGTTAGCATACATTCTTGGTGATCTCACAACAACAGAAATTTCACCCAAATACTCACAAGCATTTAATAACTGTAAGCATGCAGCAGTTTATTCCACGTCATCAATCAGCAAGTAAAAATGTGACATATAGTGCCGGCTTTTACCTACCGGTCCTCTCACGTCTCACATGTCTGAATCAAACAAGACGTGTGGTGACGTAATCCTGTCGTTACCACTACGATGCACAATCAACAATTATATGCAAACACAGATAATTTGTACATACACACAAATACTGTAACATACATCTACTTAATCTCCCCAACTCTAGGGTATCTACTAGCCACTACGTGGCTTTTCTACTTCGAACCCGTGCACTTGGGTTACTGGCCACCACGTGGCAAAGCATACTTAACCCATTCACTTGGGTACTGGTCACCTCGTGACAATTTTGTTAATCAAACACAATCAACCTCTATCTATCAAGCAACTGATCCATAGCCACCAAGTGGCACGTTCTGACCCCTTGCTGCGGGGCAATAGCTTGAGCCCACTCGTCCATTACCCAACCAGGCCACATGGCGGGCACGGCACGACGTCTCGAAGCATGGCCACTAACACACCCTAGACCAACTCCACAGGATGATTTCTCTTACTAGGTTAGGCTCACGGTTCACCCGTAGATTCCTCCCGTGTCTCCTTACCTTAGTCTCACATATTAATAGGATTCTTTGTATCTTTCCCGAAGGATCAACAATTCTTCTCCTTATTAATATGGACGAGTATCCTTAACCGGATAAAACTCATATACCCGTCCAGATGCACTCTCTAAGCCTCAAGCTATCGTCATAGAAATATAAATCCTTTCTGACCCTATTACCAGGATTGGGCAATGACCATTATCATGGTAATTATAAAACTGAGGTCTCAAGTGTCATCTGACGTTGTTCTAGTCGATGTCTCACATTGCTAGCATAACCAAATCTGAAACCCACCAATAACTCCCTTTGCATGATTTTAATTTAAGTCACCGTCGTGACGAGTTTTCAAAGTAACATTTAGCCCTTCCGTACAAGGACTCTTGCCACCGTCGTGGAAAAGATTTAATAAAATACTCATCATGCCTCCAGAGTGTATGAGTTGGATTTGTAACACACCAATCATAGCAAACAATTATACTCTACTCCTATGTCTTCCTATCCAAGCTATCTTCCACTACTTATTTTCTAGTTCTTTCATTCTTTTAGCATTCTAAATCTCTAGCTAACACATACCAGACAAGCAGAGAATATACATACTCATGTAATCCGCATAAGCATTCAACCCTAGGAGCAGAGATGGAAGAACTCTCACCTTGGCCAACCTTCCATGCAATCCTCTCCTGTAACTTTAGTCTCCTCGGAGTTCCTGTTTCACTCTATTGCGTACCGTTGTTCCTATAAGAACAACATTTACTTCATTAAAGTTATTACTTAACTTAACTCGTTATTTATCTTTCCATTACTCACACATGTAGTCCATGGTTGCCATAGAGTCAAGCTCCTGGTCTTATCGGACTTCTCTATCCCGACTTATGTGTATCCTTCCTCGGACATTTGACTTACTCGAATATAACACTCTACTTGAGTGTTTCACATACTTGGATTTGAGTACTAGACCTCTATCTAACTTGTATTCGCATCTAAGGAAGCTTATCTAGCTTGGTTGGATGAAATCCTAATTTTAGGAAGGTCTAAGCATTTTGATTCAATTTGTGTTCTTACTCGGGTTCTAAGAAATCTAGTTTCTAAACCTCAATACACCTCTAATTCATCCTACTTAAGGCTTCCTAATAATTATGAAGGAATAAAATTTCCATTTTAGAATTTGGACTTCATTGTTCCGCAAGTTTTCTATCCTTGAGAAACAAGAAGGTACTTAAAATAATCCTTGATTCTTGGTAGCATACTTAGAATTATTCTAGGGTGTTTAAGATTGAAAAGAAGAGGTTTGAAACTCTCAACATTACCCTTAAAGCATATTTGGGCCAACCGAGCAGGGACCCGGTACGTTAACGTCAAGGTTCAACCTTAGTAACCTTGGGCCAGCTCTTCACAGGTCTTGTTCAGCTAATATTTCAACTATATAATTTTAATAATATCAATCCAAGCCTATTTACTCAAACCCAAGCTCAATCCTAATTATCAACAATTTCCCCAATTTGGAAATAATAAGAATTTTAACCCCAAATCCTTCCAAATTCGAATTTGGGCAAATTAGAGAATATAATCTCGATTACTACCCCAACTAAGTGTTCAAGAACACTTTCTAGGTCTCAATCTACCCTCGAAACAACTCGATCGAAGGAATCCCTAAAAATGGAGAAATTGAGAGTTTTGAATGAAATTGAGGTTACCAACCTTTGATTCCATTGGTGGGAGGTGTGGAAGATGTTGTAGTTGGACTCCGGTGGTCGTTTCCAGCGTCGGATCGCCCTTCTCCGGCCGATTTCCGGCGACCCGTGGTCCTTCCCCTCCTCCTTTCTTCTTCCTCTCTGTCCGTTTCTTCCTCTCTCCATCCGTTTTCCTTTCTCTTTCTTCTCTCTCTCACTCGTGCTCTCTCACTTTTTCTTCTTTCTTTCTTTCTTTCTTTCTTTTCATTCTTTTATTTTTAACTCACGTCTCTCCCCCTCCTTTTTCTATAATAATAATAATTAAATAATTAAATAATAAATAAATAAATATTATTAAAAATAGATTAATTAATTATTACATAAATAATAACTAATATGTATTTTTAATTTAATCCCTTTCCCTATTTAATTCAGGTTTTCAATTCCTTAGGTCCCGAATTAAATCCTAAAAATTATTTTCTACTTCTTTTCTTTCCCTTTTATTTTATTTTAATTTAGTTCTCTCTCCTATTTTTTAGGTTTCTAATTTCATAGGTCCTAAATTAATTTCGTAAAAGTATTTTACTCCTTTCTTTCACCTTTTATTTTACTTGAAATTTCGAAGAATTCTCGGTTCCTTTCTGGTTTCCCTTAACCTTTATACTTTTCCTATATTCTTTTTAAGGTTTTAATTCCTAGCCCCGGAATAAATCATTCTTTAATCCTCAAAATTTTTAAATAATTCATTTTTTTAATCCTCGAAATTTTCCGGTGTATTACATTCTTCCCCCCTTAAGAAATTCGGTCCCCGAATTTCATCTCCTTTGTGGGGTTGTTGGCTTGTTGCCCTCCCTTAGCTCAATTTCATCTATGGTTTCCCTCAACGTGGAAGTTTTACCGTTTTACCCTACGGTTCATCTTTCTTTCCTAGAGGCTCGAGGTCTCTATCTGGTCTCTACGTATTCTTTCTGTGATCGTTCGTATTTCTAGTGTCATAGTTAACCACCCCTCCGTGAGGTGTTAACCGACAGACTCCATCTGTCATCGTATCCTTCCCTGAGGATACCTAACTTTCCTAGTTTCAATTCACTTCGTGCTACTAATTTTGCAATGGAGGGTCTGACACGTACCACATGCCATGCTCCAATTCAGTTCTCCGAGGAGTTAACTATTGCCTTCTCTAGTGAGGCTTACCTTGACTCAATCTGCTTGTCCGACTAGCTACCTTCGTAGTGACTTCTTATATCCGTCTTGGAACACGCCAAGACACTAGC
Organism: Senna tora; assembly: GCA_014851425.1. Classification (NCBI taxonomy): domain Eukaryota; kingdom Viridiplantae; phylum Streptophyta; class Magnoliopsida; order Fabales; family Fabaceae; genus Senna; species Senna tora. Next base: position 14,585,824 of record CM026269.1, read on the forward strand.
TATTTGCATAGCACACTAGATTCTATTTCTATAAACTCTAACTGACGAGGTACTCCCCTACATCGGAGTCCCCGTACCTAAGTATCATCTACTACCAAGCAGCTACTCTTCTGCCGGTATTCCCCCGATATATTCTATGTAAACGACTTCCCCAGAAAAGTCCGTTTACATCTTACTACACCCTCTACTCTACACCTAGACTTACCACTTACACGGTACACACCCTACGTAGGTGTTTATACATTGTGTCGTCAGTGTACCCAACCCTTCCGAGGTTGTTACACTCACTACCAACTCGGTTTACCCTACTCGTGTCCTAACGAAGCTAAATGCCATGGCACTAGCACAACTATGTATTACACTTACCGTTTCTCCACCAGGGACTAACTCTATAGACAACTCAACTTCTCGTTCTGGAGGGAGACTAGTTATCTCCTCTGGAAAGACATCAGGAAAATCAGAAACAATAGGAATACTGCTAAGTTTATGCGACATCTCTACTTCAGAGGAACATAGAAAACTTGCTCTTCGGATCTTTTCCTCATTTCTTTTACTAATAGGTTTGGTATCTATAAACATCACAAACTTTTCACAACAGTTAAGGACCACATTATTTTCAGACAGCTAGTTCATGCCTAAGATTACATCAATCCCTGATAGATTCAAACAAATCAAATCAATTTCAAAATGTCTATTCTCCACAACAATTGGAAAGTTTAAACAAACTAGTGAAGTCACAACACATTCTCCTGTAGGAGTAGAAATCGATAAACTATACGGAAGAGTAGTCAACAGTAGATTTAAATCCTTCACACATTTAGAATTAATAATCGAGTGCGTGGCACTCGAGTCAAACAGTACATGTAAAGACTTACCATTTATTATACATGTTCCCTCGATAAGTTCATCGGATTCAGTCGCTTCTTCGCCCTTGAGGGTAAAGACTCTTCCTCTAGTCGGTGGTTTCACTCCATCAAGGGTCTGCTTCTTCTGAGGGCAATCTCTAGCAAAATGCCCCGTCACACCACAAGTGTAACAGACATTCGATTCGAGCAGCCATGGCTTCTCTCCATGGGTTTTCCCACATTTAGAAAAAAGTTTGGGTGTAGGTCTGCTCATCATAGGTTTCTTTCCCTGGCTAGTTCCACCCTTGAAATAATTCATCGGTCGCTTGTTATTGAAGTTGACCCTATCGATCTTCTCCAAATTTCTGGCAACAATGCAACACCTGTTTACTAATTCTGCATAGTTATTAATATCAAGAGGAGCTATCACATTACTCATAGCAGAATTAAGAGCTGAGGTCACATGCATGGCCTTCCAAACCTCGTCTGGATTGTGTTTCAAGTAAGAAGAGAAATGAGATAACTCTTCATACTTGGCTATGAATTCCTCAAAAGGCATGTTTCCTTGTTTAATCTGCATAAACTCAATTCCTTCTGGTTTCTCACGCTCATCCGGTAATACTTCTCTAAGAAGGTAATCTTAAAGTTCTCCCACGTGAGCGGAGTGTTACGGGCCTCCATTAACTGCAATGCTCCTTTCCACCAATTTTCAGCCTCACCAGCTAGCATGTAGGTGGCATATTCGACCTTCTGCTCATTAGAATACTTAAGGACTTTGAACAATTTCTCCAACACCTTCAGCCAGCCCTTGGCTAATATTGGATTAAACTCACCTCTAAAGGCTGACGGTCTAGCTTTTTGAACCTCTGCCCACCCATGGTAGCTATCATCCCTAACTCTAGGACTTGGAACCCTCTCATTCCTCTCTTCTTGGATGTGCTGCATCATTTGGGTCGCTGCATCGGCTTGTCTCTTCATTGCCTCTGCCATATCCCTCATGATCTATGCATCCCCATTAGGGTTCGCCTCATTCCATCGATTATTCCCAGTATTTCGCCTCGGAGGCATATTTCACTCTACAAAATAAACAATATTGAAATTTCAATATCAGTTTCATTCATTGAGTTAATATGACTCGAAGCAAAAATACTTTCTACCCAAACCTAACTCCATTCCACTATTCAAACTCAATTACCAGTTCAAGTCTTCCTACAAGGAATCTATGCCCTATCTACCTAGTTAAAACTCCCTAATCCGGTTCTAACTAAGGTAGTGGTGCTCTGATACCATAACTGTAACATCCAAATTCCCTACGTCCTTTTTTAGTATATAGTTATCTTGAATCAGTGTGTTACTACATTTCTTTCCCGAATTTATTAAAAATTTTGCCAAATAGATTAATTAGATTGAGTTGGTTAAGGTTTCATTTCTCGGGTATCTCACTCGTCTTTCAAGCGGAAGCATAAAGTACAATCTCTACACACACCATCCATTAACCATATTTACTTATATGTACATTCATAAACCTTTACATACATAATTACATATTTTCATATTTATACATATATGAACATCCATCAAAGGTCATAGTCAACTAGAGTCCTAGAAGGAAGAAAATCTAAAGATAGCAAGCATCTTAAGATCTTAGTGCTTAACCTGCTAGTGGATAAGAACTATAGTTCATACATACATACAAACTATCCATATATTAGGGTGATATAACTCCATCCCTTTCTATACACACCATCTAGTAACCTCTACGGCGTTTCCAAATAAAGCATATAAGGCACAAGGTCAAGGGATTGGAGAATCCAAAATCATATATAATCATCCATCATAAAGTTAGACAGGCTGAGTAGGGGTCAGATATGTAACTACATGCACTACTACATCACTAATAACTATGATCCAACCCTGTATTGGGTCATGCCTCGACTCCAGTTTAGCCTCTAACGTAACTAAGTACCTAAGAATTTAATACACATCAACGTAATCATGAGATTATAATCTCAGTAATCATGGCAACCTATTTCCAAAACCGCTAATGTGTACCACTGTATCACCATACAGAAATCACTGCATTTCTCATTACATTTAATATCATAAAATCCTGGATGCACCATTATTATTAACTTAAAAACATATCTTGGCATATATCGTCATCAATGCTTCAGTTAAACATACATACGGTTGGTATGGTATGGTATGGTACAATCATTATACTTCACAATTAAACATTTGATAGCAATATGGACATTTCATTAACATTCATCATTATTTCATAAAACATGGAAATAACAAGCATTTAAAACATATGGGTATATAACCGTAATCTTTCATAAAAACATTGAGCATCGGGAGAGTTGTCCAACAACTACTCGCACATATCCATTCATTCCTTTGACACACTGATCTTCCCCTATGGTCACAGTTTTGTCCATTTCATTCATAGGATACAATGCATCTTCCCCTCTTGGGTCACAATTTTATCCTTTAACATTCATTCATTCATAGGGTACAATGCCTCTTCCCCGAAGGGTCACACTTTTACCCTTAACCATAGATTCACAAGATAAAACGCATCTTTCCCAAAGGATCACCATTTTGTCCATGACCTCTCTTTACCATAAGACGCAAGGTATCTTTCCTAAAGGATCACGATTTTATCCCTTGATATGCTATTCTCATGTACATACATTGTAAAGAAGTAGTCCCAATCATGGTTAATCTAATTTTAAGCATGTCACTCCATATTTGGCCACACAGAGTCTACTAGCTTAAAATTAAACAACCAACACGGTGTTTTCATAAACTTTCATCATCAAACGATTGGATGTTTTTACCATTCTAAATTATGGTTCAACCGTGGAAATCCCAATGGCCGTTCCATACCGACAATTGGTCAATCGATTATGGACTTCATCTTCTACAAAGAATGTATATGAAATACTTAGCTCTCTTTTCTTTTTACTATGTTATTTCCCTCAATTTATGTCCCATATTGTCATTTAATCCTTTAAAATTAAGTTTAAGAATGTAATAGGGCTCTTAAAACTTTGTTTCATAAGATGTAAAACATTTTCATAAACTGCCCTGTATCAGTCGACTGCTCCCAAGACATCATTCAACTGTTCCCAATTTAAAAAAATATATAAAAAGGGGCAGTAGCTTATCAGTCGACTGCTAGAACTTACCAGTCGACTAGAAACTCTCTGTGTTCCATCAGTCGACTGTCCCAAACATAGCAGTCGACTGCTTACTCTTGAATCCTTTGAAAATTAAATATTTATCAAAATTGGATTTTCTGGGTTGAATCTGGGTTCTTATGAATCAAGAACATGGAAGTCGACTGATTGGGCATGGCAATCGATTGCCCTATGTATTTCTAGAAAATCTGGAAAAATATGATGAGTTAAGAACACAACAGTCTACTGTTAAGCATATCAGTCGACTGTTGTGCCTCTATCTTAAATTTCTTTGAATTTCTGGGCACGACAGTCAACTGTTAGAGGCTATTAGTCGACTGTTGTGCCTCTGCCCTGTTTTCGCAAAACCTTTAAATCACATTTTCCAACCCCAAATTCATCATCCAAATACATGCAAGGTGTCCAAAACATTCTCAAGCATAAAACTGACAAAACCCATGAACAATCTTAGCCCAAACATGCTTAAACTTCCGTAGATTTAATTATGAACATGCTACCAAAGCCCATAGCCAAAACACATTTCTAAATCTTCATTGTTAGCATTCGGAGATACATGCACATATCAATAGGCATCCATCTGAGTTCTAAAATCATAGAAATGCAGGTTTTTTACTCTCTATTTCGGCCAGAAGTTCAAAATCAGAAATTGGCCATTTTCAAGCAAAATCTTACATTCAAAAAGTGAGAGTTGGAAGCCATGATTACCTTAAATCCAAGCTAGATTGTGTTTCTTGTGATGTGTAGATGCTATCTTATCAATTTCCCCAGCTGAATCGAGCCTTACTCCGAATTCTAGCTTCCCCTTCAAGCATTTCTCTTCCTTCTCTCTACCTCTTTCTCTCTCTAGTTGATGAAAATGATGAGTGTGTGGAGATGTGGTGGCTATGTTTCAGCCCTTTAGAGTGGATGAGTGGTGACTCACCACTTTCTAAATCCTTCTTATATTCAAGTTCTTATTAATTCTACTTGGTTCATTGCTTTCATTAAAATTTGAGTTAATCACTCTACCTTGACACTCAGGCGGGAAGTGTTCAAAATTCTGTTGGTGACTATAACTCTAAGCTAAAATTACAAATTACGTTCCCCATAAAGCTTTTCTTTACACCTAAGTCCCCTTCCATCTAAATTTTCTTTTCTTTTCATCCAAGTCCCTTTAACATAATCAACCTATTTCTAATGCAAGTTTACATGCTTCTAGATGCATCAAACACACACAAAAACCTTAATTCATCTAGCAAAATTAGTTACATCATTGGGAGAGGCGGATGTTACAAATTCCCTCTGAAAATCTTCCCAAGTCATTGCAGCAACTCTTCTTGCATATCTCTTCTGCACTGACTCGATCCAGATTCGTGCAGCGCCTCTTAATTGAAAAGAGGCAAGTTCCACCATCTCTCCTCCTGGACATCTCAACAATTGCCCAATCCTGATTACATCATAGAGGAAGTGTTGAGGGTCCTCCTTGCTTTCAGTTCCATAGAAGGTAGGCAGATTCAGCTTCAAGAATTTAGTAATCGGCAATTCCCTCGGAACTGCCCTCAGTTTCAAAGGCACGACCCTCTGTTGCCACTCTCTTCTTGGTTCTTCATTCCCTTCCTCTACTATATCAGTTCCCTGTTCAGTAGATATCACCTGTTCCTCTTCTTCGCCAACAACTAAACGGCGAACTTCCTGTTGAATTTGACGGGTCATTTCAGCTCTCAACTCCTGAAATCCTGTAGTTAGCATCTCAGCCACCGACGGAGCACCCGTCTTAACCTATGGCTCTGGAGATTGTTGCCTAGGCTTTGTTCTTCCTTGTGCCCAACCAAGATCGCAAGCATGGCCTCTAGCTCGGCCCCTTGGAGTTTGTGGGAGATTGCCCAAGCTCCTTGATGCTGAACAATGGCGGAGGAAGCTTCAGAGAGGCTTAGATTGGTGGTAGGAAGCAACAAATCTAGTTGGAATGTGAAGATTTTGCAAAATCTCCCATGCCCTAAGAGAGAATTGGGAGGAAGAGGAAGAAGAAGATGAGTGGAAGGGAAGAAGTGGCGTGAGAATGCTCCTGGAGTTAAAAAGAATGTGTTATCATGAGCTGTTGGGAGATTTATGGGTAATTTAGACATTTGACAACTTTTGGGGTATGGTAAAAGAAATTTCTGATGGGATTTTCTTATCTAGATTCATTAGTGGGTAAAAATAGGAAAGTTTAGAATTTTTTTTGGTAATCATAGGCCTATTGAGTGTCTTGCAGATAAAAATTTTCTACCCAGTATAATTTTCATTTTCGAAAAGTTCTCAAATTTAAACTATAAGCTTTGAATAATTCATATGACCACTTTTAAACAAAATTAAAATTTTTCTAGCTAATTTTCATATTTATTTTAATTTCTTAAATTCTCAACTCTATAACTACTAAAATTTTAATTATATCCCAAAACTTTTATTTCACTCTAAAAAATTTATTTTTTATTTTCTTTAGCCAAAATGTTTAACTTCAATTTCACAAATTTATCAATTTCATATTATCCTATCTATTCCTATTTAATTTTTTTTATCTATATGTATACACAAAATTATTATTTATTTCTATTGTTCATTTATTTATTTTGACCTTACATTCCAACTCCAAATGATGACCATGCTAAGTCTTACTATACACAATTGACCTGATTCTAAAAATACCCCTCGGGTATTACAATCTACCCTCCTTAAGAAATTCGGTCCCCGAATTTCGATTCTTGTATCTAAGAGCTAGAACAGGCACTTTTGGCATATCTCGACCTTGTTTTCCATGCGAATTCCATCCGTTAAGACATTCTAGCATCAAACACATGGCATTCTTTCCCCCACTCTGGGAACTTAAGGTTTCTTGCCTATATTCAAAGGAATTGGGCTAGGATTGACCAACAATCTCATTGGTTTCTATCTCCTTTTCGTTATTGTCCCCAACACAAGGACTCGTGTCTAACTTAATTTTAATCAAGGCTCAACATGGTTGATCCCATCGGCGACGATGTCCCATTCCATCCCTTAACCAAGTGGAAAGACAACCACAAAGTTGTGCTACCCCTCACCTTTAGTTTCATAGTCGAATTCTCGACTGTTTGCTTCTATGTCGTTAGACAAGGTTACTCCTATCCCTTCACAATCCCCTTAATGGCACCTTCCTGGTGACACCCTAAACCTCTCACCATCATCACACCATTGATCGTTTCCCTAAATCCTCAGAATGATTCAGGCCCCTTTCATCAGGATTCGAATACACACATACCTCAAACAATCTACGTGTTCATAATTACCGATCCTATCTACATAGGAATCTGAACAGAGTGTTAGGATCGAAAGTCCTTTTCTTACACTCTGACTCCCTTAAGTCCCCCGATGACTTCCCAACTCTCATCTTTAGTTCACTTAACTCATCTTTGAGCCAAGAAATCGATTCGTCTCTATAACCGCCAAAGAAGGTATTCCACACGTTTGAGCACCAAGGTCTAAACATCCCTTAATTTCTTAGCGAAAGGTTCTACCTACCGGCCGACACATTACCAACATTAGCATCACCTACGCCTCCTCCAAAAACGAAGCCTAATGCAATTCACCAAAATCCCTTACATTCACACCTAAACGACTAACCTTGATTTATAGACTCCCGACATCAGTGCTTATCATTCTTCTAATGGTACTCTTACCACTTTTTGGGATGATTACACCATTCCCATTTGCTCTCTATCCTTATGCCACTCACAGGCTCAATGCTGCGATGTCAACACGACCTTTAACCCGCCTTTATTGCTTCCCCATGCCAGCGGCAATGGATCCAACATTTAGGGTACTTGTCTCCCCTCTTTTTGAACCTCTAACCCTTTTAGGGTACCAATCCCTTTAAGACACTTAGTACCTTTTGATTACTCCTTCTCGGCTTTCCCCTAACCTTTAATGGTTTCCACAACCATTACCAAGGAACCCCCCAACAAAATCCTATGACTGCCTCCGTACCGAACAAGGACACACTACCCCAGCTAGTCCTAAGTGGTAATCCTAATGAATCCCAACGACACTACACAAACTCGACTGCTTTGTGTATATATATCCATTATATCAATGAAACTCATCAAATCCAGACCTACCAATACAACCCAATATCCCTCCTAAAGCATGCCCAGGGAAGGATTATCAAAACTCGACCCACAATAACTTAAGGCCTCACCCGACATCCCGTGAAGACTTTGAATCTTAACCACTCTTAAGATCCACCTAACAAGTTTGCATAGTGCTATGCTAACCTTTCTCGGTTAGTTTCCGTTGGCTTCCACCTCAATCTAGTCCACAAAGTCCCTTAACTTGTTTATAAGATCATACATTTTTGCAAACTCTAATGACAATTTCCCTTAACCATGCGCTTAACCCTCAAATTGAATGGGAACCAATCCCATGATTCGACCTCTCACAAAATCGAAGCATGGCTTACGCCTCACGGCCATATCCCTCCCCTTATAAGCACATCACACATTAGGTTCTGACAACCCCTAATGGTAGCATAACCTTGTCATGCACTTTGGCTTGCACCCTTCAAAGGTGCTCACCCAAATCATTCACTCACACTCATACACATTTTCTTCATCTCATGCCTTCATGATAACCTTTTCTTTTTGTGTGTCACCTGACCACAAAACAAGTGACCAACACTAGTCTTGCCCCTATGGACACCCTCACGATTGTTTGGTCATATGGCTTACCTCCTTGGTCATAACCCGAGTGAAGGGTTCTAGACCCAAGGAACTTAAGGTTCTACTATATCGTAGTGGCATCTTACTTAGCTAGACCCATCACACCTCAGGTGTAATACCCTTCCTAGTTGAATTTTTTTTCTACTTGACCCACGCAATACGGGATTCTATAGGTTCCCGTTCTTCCCCCTTATGCAATCCCTTCTTTCAAACAAGACCCTCCCACAGGGCAACCATGATCCCCTTAGGGTGGTACCTCTTAATCAAACCTATTGAGAGCTATCCATCATAATAACACTCATAGTCTTGAAATCCTTGGGGTGATACCTTGAGGCTCACACCCAATATCATGCCTAGGCCCACCCCATCCTAGTACCATGAGATCCATAAGGGTTTCATGACCTTTGACATACATAAAGTAAAGATCCCACACATGCCCTTAACATTTCAACACAAAACAGCATCATCAAAACAAATTTTAAGGTCTCAACAAATGCATATTGCAAATCACATAGTAGGGATGTTGGCCACATGGTTTAAATCTCTTGGGCACCTTAATGCTTATAAAAGAATTGAAAGAAAGTTTGTTCTTGAAGATTGTTTTCCCAACTGATGCCCAAGGTTTTGTTTGGTATCCAGGGTGTTGAATAACTAATATAATGTGTTTGAAATAAACAATTTAGAAAATCTTCTCTTTAAAAGCCACCTTGGGTTTTCTAGAAAAGAATCAGAAAATATTTCAAGTTTTTGAAAACTGAAAGATAATGTTTTCCAAAAAAAAAATTCCATGTGACCAACTCCCTTTCTCAAATCAATCTTCCCCAATCAAACAAGGGAGTTCGGTTAGACTTGCCTTTACTCCTTAGTTGTCTAGAGGAAATCATGGTATGTGGGTTGGATGCATGATGGAACTGAGTTCCTCCCCATCCCTTCCCACATACTATGCCTTTTGACAGGCACATGGTTACATCATGTTTGTTTCCACATGCCATTGTATGAAACACTTCACATGCATACGCTGTATGGTTCAACTATATTTCCTACCCATACACCATTTCACACATGTTCATCATATCAATCATACACAAATCCACAACATTCTACCTAATAGTCGTCATGTTAACTTATATCAAAATACCATACTTGTCTACACAACCATCACATCATAATTCTTGTTTCAATTCAAAGAAAACAAAACAATTTGTTCAGCCCAATCATATTAAACCACTATGAGCCACAAATGTGGTCAATTTCTTGCAAACAACCTTACATCATAGCCCATTACTTCACATTCATCCAATGACATACAACACAAAAAAAAAATCATTCAAGTACATTGTAGCATACTCATTCACACTAATCTGAACGGACTGAGGTGGAGAGCCCCTCCCCCATGGGTGGCTTCCCTTTCAAAATTAAGGGCACTAACAAAGGTTCCGGGGTCATTACCATCCCTACCTTGCGCCCTTGCACCTATCGGCATCCTAGCACCGCACAAAAATTACACTTCAAAGAGGATTTCACAAGCTATCCTATGATCAAATGGAAGACACGAAGGAAATCTTGATACAACATTCTAAGCACTCTCACAAGTGTCTGCCTAGACCACCGTTATGTCAGGATTCATAAAGACGGCCAGGATGACACCCGAGAATACTATTAGCTCCGTAAACCTAGAGGGAAACCTGCCTCTGATACCATCATTGTCACGACCCCCGGTCGGGGAGCACGCGACAGGCACAGACCGAAGGTGGGACCCCTGGTCTGTAAGCCTACTATCCTGGAACTTAACTAATTATGCATGAATAAGATATCAATATGAAAACTATAATTCTTACAAATCATATATAAACCTTTATATATGCGGATGATCCTGCCTCTATAAAAATGGAGCTGACTTCTAAGTTCTTACTTACACTTATACACGTATAAAATAAAGTAAAATTCAAATCGACAAAACACCCACATGAACAAAATGTGGGCCTTGAAAACTGACGCCTTGCTAATCCGAGACCTGTCACTTGTTCTGAACCTGTCTCTAAAAACATTAGCAAACGAGGGGTAAGTCATACGACTTAGTGAGAGACTAACCCATCATAGGCGTAGTAGCGCGCACCACTACGACAGGGAAAGGGTGACAACCATATACTTATGCAGAATGTCTCGTACGCACCATGCAACATATAATGTGATCAAATTCACCATTCAGAATCCAATCTATAGCATAGATGCCAAGCACAAATAATCATTCAAAATTTCTCAACTACATATCAAAGACTACCATCAAACCCATTCACGAATCAAATTAACAGATAGTTCAAACACAAATAGCATAGTCAAACACATCAAGTCTGAAATCAACAATTCAATAAAGATCAAATAAAACAAAGTACAATCATTCACATACCCTTGGGAGAGTTAATCACAGTGTCACACATAAAAAAATTCCTTACGGACATAAAATCAAATTTTGACCGAGTTCATATCATAATACAAATAGCACGTCATCCAAATCAATATTTCACAAAAATCAACAATCCAAGAAGACAAATATTTGGGTATAATGTTGGCCGAATAGGGTTGAGGTTGCCTGGGCACAATTTAGTGAAGGATGGTTGTTGAGAATAATATAATTTTAAAAGAATTAGTTTACAAAGCCGGTGTCCAAGGTTTTTCGAGTAATAAAGAGCATGAGCCCTCGAGTTGGTTTTCAAAAGGATAAGGAATGCAGTATGTAAAGAAGGGAGTTCAGACAGTTTAAAAAAACTATGTGACCAACATTACCTATTCACACAAATTCCTTCCCACAAGCAAACAAGGGGTGAGGTTCAACTACGTTCCTTCCCTCCTCCTTTGTTTACCTATGAGTTCATAGAAAATGGGTTGGTTAAGAGGTTCAACTAGGTTCCTTCCCACCACCTTCCCAATCTTACAATTCTAATGGTGCATGGTTCAACCTCGTTCCTTCCCATGCCCACCTTAGTACCATAACAGAATGTTAGTCCCATGGTTCAACCATGTTCCTTCCCATAGACTACCTCATGCCACTTCAAACATGATGTATGGTTCAACCTTGTTCCTTCCCATACACCACTTTATAACACAATAAACCACTCAAGTCAAGCAAAGAGACAATTCCTTCATAAAGGCACCAACATACCGGGCAAAATCAATCAAAAGGGAAATACAACACCATCTCATTCATTCTATCAAGACTCTTGTTCATACAAAACACATATCAAATCCACCATGTTCTTCATCCCTTGAAAATCACAATCACAATCATACTTTCAACATAATAGGTCCACACCCAATCTCAATCAAATCTAAAACACAACAACATGTCTCATTGGCCAATTCATAATGGTTCAAATCACATAAACAATCTTATAACTAGGTCAATTTAGATTCAATCATAATTCATATTAAGTGAATCATTACAATCACACAATTAATCACAACACATAATTTAATCATCCCTTTTTGGGGCTAAGATAAGAAAATCCCTCACCTTGGCCGCTTCACTTAGCATTCCCTTTGAGCACTCTTGTCTCCAAGGAAGTACTTGAACCCTATCACATACAACCAATTCAATCCATATAAAATTCCATACAATTTCCTAGTTTCTCTGCTTATGATTTCTTACACTTATCCAACCCCCATGTTCATTTACTTAGTCTATGGTCATCATTTGGTGTTCTTTCTTGATTAAACACAATTTAATACATAATTAATTAATGTCACAACCTTGTTCACTCTCCAAGCTCCATTAATGGAAATTTTGCCAAATATGGGAAGTCCTAACTTCCATCAAGGGTTCACATACCACCAACCTAACCATTGGGCATCATTCCAAATCATTTAAAATATCTAAACATATAATTTAAAGTTCATACATACCAACAAGCATCAAGGAAATCCACAATTTCCAAAATTTTCTCCAAATTCGTAGGTCATGAACCATAGAGTGGAAATCTCCATAAAACTTAATATTTGGAAGATCTCCGTAATATCTGGGAAATTTTTTCGAAGTTTAAAATAAAATAAGAGGGAAAGAAAAGAAGTAGAAAATAATTTTTAAGATTTAATTCAGGACTTAAGAAATTGGAAACCTGAATTAAATAGGGAAAGGAAATTAAATTAAAAATATATCGTTATTATTTTTAAGTGATTATTATTTATCTTATTATCTATTAAAAAAACAAAATAAAATATATATATTAGTTGTGTCTTAATTTAATTATTAATTAATTTTTTTAATTATATTTATTTATTTAATTATTATTTATTTAGTTATTATATTTAATTAATTGGGGGTATGGGGCCGTCGGGTTTAAAGAAAAAGAAAGGAAAAAGAAATAAGAGATAGGAAATAGGAAGAGAGAGCCCACGAGAAAGTAGAGAAAAAGAAAGAGAGAAGAGAGAGAGAGAGAAGTTGAGAGGTAGAGAGAGAGAAATGAGCCAACGAAGAAGGGAGAAGGGGAAGGGGAGCTCGTTGGAGGAGAGCTAGTCGACGCCAGAAAAGCTCACCGGAGCTGGACTACAACATCTTCCATACCTCCCATCAATTGAATCAAGGTTGGTAACCCCAATTTCATTCTAAACCCTCAATTTCTCCATTTTTAGGGATTTCTTCGATTCACTTCGATTGAGTTGTTTCGAGGGTAGATTGAGACCTAGAAAGTGTTCTTGAACACTTAGTTGGGGTAGGAATCGAGACAATACCCTCGGGTTTAGTCGGATTCGAATTTGGAAGGATATGGGGTTGAAATTCTAAATATTCATAAATTGGGGAAATTGTTGATAATTAGGAATTGAGCTTGGATTTGAGTAAATAGGTTTAGATTGGTAGTACTGAAATTATATTGTTGAAGTATTAGCTGAACAAGACCTGTGAAGAGCTGGCCCGAGATTACTAAGGTTGAACCTTGACATTAACATGCTGGGTCCCTGCTCGGTTTGCCCAAATACACTTTAAGGGTGACATTGAGAGTTTTAAACCTCCTCTCTTCGATCTTAAACACCCTAGAATAATTCTAAATATGCTATCAAGCATCAAGAATTATTTTAGGTACTTTCTTGTTTCTCAAGGATGGAAACTTGCGGAATAATAAAGTCCAAATTCTAAAGTGGCAACTATATTTCTTCGTAATTATTAGGAAACCTTAAGTAGGATAATTTAAAAGTATATTGAGGTTTAAAAACTCGAATCCAAGGCTCCAAAATCAATTCAAGGTGAGCGATAATTGTACGAAACCAAGTGTGGAGCACTTGAGACTCTCATTGAAGAGAGGGAAGACGGATAAGACCAAGAACACGGTTCATGGCGACGTGTAAGTGTATTTTTAGGCACGAGCTTACAATACGCATATGAGTTGCATATAGTTAAGATTGTTAACCACGTGAAGGCGATTGTTAGGAAACCACGATTCGTTCGGAGCGGGAGTTACTCCAGGACAAGCACAAGGAAGCCGTTCAGGTGAGGGGTTTCCCATCCTTGCCCTACATGGTTGATTGAGGATGTGGGTATGTGGTTTGCCTACTTGCCTGTTTATAAGAATTATATAGTGGTTAACATGCTATTGTTGTTCCTAAACTGTAATATATGAAAGTACTTGTATATGTGTGTTACAGGCAAAGAGGTACTAGAGGGTATCCATGTGATGACATGAGATACACCGAACAGTACGAGCAAGGGGGTAAGTTATTGATTGAGTCCAAGGTTTGGTTTACCCTAATAATTAGAAACTCATTAAAGAAATCGTAAAGAAACAGTTTGTAAATTTCGACGTTTTATGGTAATCGAACTTAGGAAAGACCTTAGAGCTAGGTTAAGATCTAATCAAGGGTTTGGGTACTAAATAAGGATTAAGAAGATCTCATAATTGATTAGTGAGTCATAGGGAGGTTCACACTACCTAGGTAAAGTCAATTTAGGATAGTAATGGGTAGATAGAGTCAAAATCCCAGCTGAAAGCTCGGGAGGAGAAATTAGTCAGATAAAGTCGCCCGTGGAGGCCATTGCTCTAGCTTGTTCTAGGGCCAGTTGATTTAATTGCCCATGGAGGCCATTGCCCTAGCCTGGCACTAGGGTTAGTTAAAGATTAAAAGAAATTGTCCATTGAGGCCATTGCCCTAGCCTGGCACTAGGGTCAGTTACAGATTAAAAGAAATTGCCCGTTGAGGCCATTGCCCTAGCCTGGCACAAGGGTTAGTTAAAGATTAAAAGATTTTCCCATTGAGGCCATTGTCCATTGTGAGATACATGGACTAGTTGAGTGATTTATAGCTTTCAGATGACATGTTAAAAGTGATTGCTTATTTATGAGAAGCATAATAGAAGAGCATGATCCGTCGGTTTATCTCTGACTTTAAGTTATATTAATATTGCCTGATCGTAATATAACATTTGATAAACTGGATTTTCATGTGCATGTGATTGTGGGTGTTTCCCTTTCCCCATCTGTAGTGGTACCCGCCGCTACGCGGAGGATGGGAAGCTTCTCACTGAGTCTGTTTGACTCACTCCCTCTGTTTCAATGTTTCAGATATAGGTATTGGGCAAGCATCGACGTCTGGACAGTGATACGAACAACAGACCAACCTTAACACACTTGTTCTCATGGGTGAATATTTTGTTATATTTTGATTATGTTGTACATATTCTAAGTAGTAGATATTTTGTATATATTTACAGCTTTTGGATGTACGTCCACTCTAGAATTGTCGGCTTCACATGTACTTAAAGACAGGGTCCAGTTTGGGGAAAAAACTAGGATATATGTATGAGTATATAAATTGTTGCATGTGAATAAGATAGATCGTACGTATTGAGACGTACGATCACTATGATATGGATATATATATTACATGTGATTGCTACATGTGAATAGGATAGATCGTACGTATTGAGACGTACGATCAATATGATATGAATATTTATATTATGAGTGTTGTTATATATCTATATACTGGGCTGAAGCGATATTGAGCGAACCGTGGATTGCAGGTTTATTAGGCCACCAGTGAGGTGTGACCACTATTATGTTGTATATATTGATTGTATAGCAGGGTAGTTATAGTTATGTTTACAGGGTAACGCTTACGGGTTTAGAGGTAAAAATTTATTCCCGTGCCGGTCACGTACTCACTTTTTAGGGTCGTGACAAACTTGGTATCTGAGCCTGGTTTTTCTTTAAATAATGTGAAGCCATTGGTATAACCGGGTGTCGGTTTAAGCTTCGTTGTGAAACCCGGGTACAACATTGAATTAAACAGGCACTTGTGGGAGTACCCATGATAAAATGAGTCAGCTTTTCTTCCATTCCTTCTTAATCTATGATAGATTGTATAAATGCTCATCAGGTGACATTCTTTTGCAGTACAGGGATGCCACCAACTACTAGGCAGGCTAGGACGGGTGGTAGAATCCTTGCATGAACAGATGAGGAGTCGGTCCGGGAGGAGAGAATGCCTCCCAGGGGCCGAGCTAGAGGCCGTGTTCGCGGTCGTAGTAGGGCACTTGTGAGGTTGCTCGGGATGTTGAGTCATGAATTCTTTCGAGTCATCGCTTTAAGCATAGAATTTTTTTGTGAAATTCTATGCAAAGCATATAACCTGTACGGTACACAAGTGCCGATGAGCACTAAGGCATAAGGTGGGGTGGCATTGACCCCGGGAACCTTAGGACGCCATAATATGGAAAGGAGACATCCATGGAGGATGCTACCTAGACACAGACACATTTGGTTGAATTGTAGGCTGGAATGCGCTACAATTTGTGATTGTTTTGCAGGTGTTAAATGAGACGACGCATCTACTCTGTTAGCGGCGCATTGTGTGCTATGGTATAGGCGCAAGTTGTTTGATTATAGTATGGAATGCAAGTAGAATAGAAATATGCAATGAATGGTAGTTTAGGCTAGGAATGGTTTGTAAAGTGAAATGGAAAGTTTACAGACAAGAATAAATAGGGCCATGAGGCATAAGGTCGACAGGAAGATGACCACGTGAATGGCTCACGACTGTGCGGTATGCTTTGGCTAAAGGATGTGAGTTTTCCTTCCTAGAAAGTAAACAGAAAAGAGGTGGTGTATGCCACATTATAGAAGTAGAAATCTACGGACTGGAAAATCAAGATACGGTATATGGAAGGGCAAAGTGGCCAAACCATATGTCGAAGAGATAGATGTTAAGAAGTAGAGGCATATGTAAACGTGTAGAGCGTGACCATATGCCGACCAAGAAACAAGGTAAATGGGAAGGCACAGGGAAGGAGCCTAGTCCAACCCTGCGCTTGATCCATGAACTACTAGTTCCTTAAGCAAACAAGGGGGAAAGAAGGGTACCCAACCAAACTCTCTTGGGTTGATTGAGGAAGAGCATAAAGGATAGGATATTGATCACTTGAGAAATTTTTGTAAAAATCTTTTTGGTCTTTCCGGATGAGAGATTCTGAAAGACCCTCAAACTTTTCTTGAAAATACTAGGGATAACCATTGGAAGGCAAATTTTCATGAAAACTTTTTCTCAGTTTGTGTCATTCCAATTGCTTAAACCCTAACCATTTACGAAAACCTTAGGCGTCATTTTCTAGGAAATAAACTTGAATTAATTTTTAAAACCCGCAGGGTGCCTAAGAAAACTAACTCATGTGACCAATACCCTACCAAATAATAGTCCTTTTACAGGTAAGCTGTATAACGATGGTAGATGTAGTTGAGAAATCACTCGCTTGGAGTGATTAAAGTTAAGTAGACATCGAAAAGCATTAGAGAGTGCTAAAGTGCCAAGCGAGTATACAGGTAAATCTAATGGTTACCAATTAGGGGCCATAGGTTGATAATGGACCCGAAAGTATTAGACCGGAGCAGGTCTAGAAGTGGAAATGGGCGTAGACCTTCGGGTACCATCCATAGATAGAAAAACGAGTGCTATTGCGATAGATATCTCTTGAACGACATAACGTGAGAGATAAACCCCAAAGGGACTCGTGGAGGGCAGAGGGGAGAGAATGTAGACAGGGATAAGTAGTCCCATAAGGAGGGAAGAGCGGAAGCCTATAGGACCCCATAGGATAAGAGTTAAGTTGGAGGTGTAGAACCAACTACTACCGTAGGTGCATGTATAGTACACAGATTGTAGTGGACATAGCTAGGTAAGCTAGTTCCACATGTTGGTGAACCGTAAATTCGTTAGTCTGAACCCTGTGTATGGGTGGGGACTGAGTGGACAAACCAAATGTATAAATGGCTGTGTGGGTGCCATAAAGGGAAAATTAACCTTAAGGACGCTTAATCGAGAAGGAGAATTTAGTGAGTAACGAGTATTGGGAAATACTCGAAGAAAGAGTTCCACGTAGGTACGAAATGGAAAAGAAGAGAGTGAATACGGGAATGGAGTCGGGTAAGCATTTGGGGATACGAGCTAAAATGATAAAACAGGTATGCTACCGTTGGGGGCGATTGGAACCCAACGGGTAACACACTTGCAAGAGGCGGTATTTGTTCATGAACATATGCCACACCGTAAGAAAGGAAAGAGTCAAAACGCTGGAGCGGATCCCGTTTGGTCAAGGGGAGTAGAGCATGTCAAGAAAGGTTCATGTTAGAGTTAATGGATCAAGTACTCCAAGAAGGAATACAGGATCTAAGTGAGTTGAGGAGTCCGAGTGGGCCAAGTTGGGGTAAAAGCCAACAGAAACCCAATGAGTAGAGTTAGCATAGGATGTGCAACCCTAAGTTGACTAACCTATGGATGGTATAGATCCACAATCATAGTCGTGTTAAGCGAGGTCTTCGGGTGTGAAGACAGAACTGAGCCTAACGCAGAGTAATGAGCATGATGGTAAGGAGGAGACTGATGAGTTTCCATTATAAATAGAAATGACTACAAGTAGTAGTCAGAGAAGAGTCTAAGTCAGTCAGTTATGGGACGTCGTCAGGGAGTAACCTGAAGTGGTTATGGAAACCACTAAGGGTAAGTGTAGAGGTCCGGAAAAGAAAGGGAAACATAAGTCATAAATGTAAGATCCTTTACCGTTTGGTGGAGAAACGGTAAGTGTAATACATAGTTGTTCTAGTGTCATGGCATTTGGCTTCGTTAGGACACGATTAGGGTAAACTGAGTCGGTAGTGAGTGTAACAACCTCGGAAGGGTAGGGTACACAGATGGCACAAAGGATAAACACCTACGTAGGGTGCATGCCGTGTAAGTGGTAAGTCTAGATGTAGAGTAAAGGGTGTAGTAAGATGTAAACAGACTTTTCTGGAGGAGTCGTTTACAAAGAATATATTGGCGGAATACCAGCAGAAGGGTAGCTGCTTGGTAGTAGAGGATACTTTGGTACGGGGACTCCTATATAGAGGAGTACTTCGTCAGTTAGAGTTTATAGAAATAGAACCTAATGTGCTATGCAAAAAGCTAGTGTCTTGGCGTGTTCCAAGACGGATATAAGAAGTCACTACGAAGGTAGCTAGTCGGACAGGCAGATTGAGTCAAGGTAAGCCTCACTTGAGAAGGCAATAGTTAACTCCTCGAAGAACTAATTTCATCATATCCACCGTTGTGGTCAGGAACAGTCTGGAACTCAATTTGAAATTGGGAATTTCAACTTGTTTGTAGCCCACATCCAAGCTAAATCAGCTCTAATTGAAGAAGTTAAATCCAAACAAGATCAAGACGCCGACCTTAAACAGATAAGAGATACAGTTGTCAAGGGGGAGAAGGACGACGTTCGATTCTCCATATATGACAGTGGCATACTCCGGTATGAGGGATGACTATGTGTACCTAAGGTGGACGGTTTGAAAGAAAGAATCCTTGATGGGGCACACAAGACAGCGTACACAATCCATCCGGGTAGTAATAAGATGTATCAGGATCTGAGAGAATTATACTGGTGAAATGGTATGAAGAGAGATGTGGTAGACTACGTATCTAGATGTCTAGTGTGTTAGCAGGTTAAAGCTGAACACCAAAAGCCCGTCGGAACACTTCAACAGATAGAAATTCCTGAATGGAAATAGGAGAGAATTACTATGGATTTTGTGTCAGGATTGTCGTGATCTCAGAGGGGATTCGATTCAGTTTGGGTAATCGTTGATCGGATGACCAAGTCCGCACAATTCCTGCCATTTAAGACCACTTACGAAGTGGGTCAGTACACCCAGTTGTACCTATCAGAGATAGTGAGGTTACACAGAATATCGGTGTCGATTATCTCTGACAGTGGGCCACAATTTACCTCTCGATTCTGGAGAGCATTGTAGGAGGCATTGGGGACAAGGGTTGATCTGAGTATAGTGTTTCATCCCCAAACAGATGGGCAGTCTGAGAAGACCATTCAGATTTTAGAGGACATGCTTAGGGCATGCATTGTAGATTTCAGCGGAGGGTGGGAGAAATACCTGTCGTTAGCGGAGTTTGCTTACAACAACAGTTACCAATCTAGTATTTAGATGGCACCCTTCGAGGTTTTGTACGGTTGGAAGTGCAGGCCCCCGATTGGGTGGTTCGAGGTCAGAGAGGCCAAGTTGGTTGGTCCAGAACTTGTTCAGGATGCTTTGGACAAGATAAAGTCCATTAGAGAAAATCTTGTGACGGTTCAGAGTAGGCAGAAATCGTATTCTGACAACAGGAGAAGAGACTTAGAATTTGTTGTGCGTGAGCAGGTTTTCTTGAAAATTTCACCAATGAGGGGCGTGATGAGATTTGGCAAGAAAGGCAAGCTAAGACCAAGGTACATCGAACCGTTTGAGATTCTAGAACGCGTGGGAAATGTTGCCTACCGTCTAGAATTGCCGGCAGAATTGGAAGGAGTTCATCCGGTGTTTCACGTGTCTTTGCTTCGCAAGTACTGCCAGACCCCTCTCATGTAATCCAACCCCAGCAAGTACAACTAGCTGAAGGTCTAACTTATGAGGAGATGCTAGTGGAAATCTTAGATCGCCAATTGAAGAAGCTGAGATCGAAGGAAATACCATTGGTGAAAGTTCTGTGGCGAAACCATTCAGTTGAGGAAGCAACGTGGGAGGTTGAGGCTAAAATGCGTAGAACATATCCTCACTTATTTCAAGACTGAGGTTAGTATGTTAATTGAAATTCAGGGACCGAATTTCTTAAGGGGGAAAGATTGTAATACCCAGGAAATTTTTTCAAAGTTTAAAATAAAATAAGAGGGAAAGAAAAGAAGTAGAAAATAATTTTTGGGATTTAATTCAGGACTTAAGAAATTAGAAACCTGAATTAAATAGGGAAAGGAAATTAAATTAAAAATATATCTTTATTATTTTTAAGTGATTATTATATATCTTATTATCTATTTTAAAAAAAAAAAGAAAATAAAATATATATTAGTTGTTTCTTAATTTAATTACTAATTAATTTATTGTCAATTATATTTATTTATTTATTTTTATTATTTATTTAGTTATTATATTTAATTAATTGGGGGTATGGGGCCGTGGGGTTTAAGGAAAAAAAAGGAAAAAGAAATAAAAGAGAGGAAATAGGAAGAGAGAGCCCACGGGAAAGAAGAGAAAAAGAAAGAGAGAAGAGAGAGAGAGAGAGAAGTTGAGAGGTAGAGAGAGAGAAAGGAGCCAACGGAGAAGGAAGAAGGGGAAGGGGAGCTCGCCGGAAAACTAGCCGAAGGAGACCTAGTCGACGCCGGAAAAGCTCATCGGAGCTTGACTACAACATCTTTCATACCTCCCACCGATCGAATCAAGGTTGGTAACCCCAATTTCATTCTAAACCCTCAATTTCTCCATTTTTCGGGATTTCTTCGATTCACTTCGATTGAGTTGTTTCGAGGGTAGATTGAGACCTAGAAAGTTTTCTTCAACACTTAGTTCGGGTAGGAATCGAGACTATACCCTCGGGTTCAACCGGATTCGTATTTGGAAGGATTTGGGGTTGAAATTCTAAATATTTATAAATTGGGGAAATTGTTGATAATTAGGAATTGAGCTTGGATTTGAGTAAATAGGCTTGATATTAGCTGAACAAGACCCGTGAAGAGCTGGTCCGAGGTTACTAAGGTTAAACCTTGACGTTAACGTGCCGGGTCCCTGCTCGGTTTTCCCAAATACACTTTAAGGATGACGCTGAGAGTTTTAAACCTCCTCTCTTCGATCTTAAACACCCTAGAATAATTCTAAATATGCTATCAAGTATCAAGAATTATTTTAGATACCATCTTGTTCCTCAAGGATGGAAACTTGAGGAACAATAAAGTCCATATTCTAAAGTGGCAACTTTATTTTAGGAAACCTTAAGTAGGATAATTTAAAAGTATATTGAGGTTTAGCAACTCGAATCCAAGGCTCCAAAATCAATTTAAGGTGCGCGATAATTGTACGAAACCAAGTGTGAAGGACTTGAGACTCTCATGGAAGAGAGGGAAGACGGATAAGACCAAGAACTCAGTTCTTGGCGATGTCTAGGTGCATTTTTAGGTGCGAGGAAACCATACGCATATGAGTTGGATATAGTTAAGATTATTAACCACGTGAATGCAATTGTTGGGAAACCACGATTCGTCCAGAGCGGGAGTTACACCAGGAAAAGCACAAGGAAGCAGTTCAGGTGAGGGGTTTCCCATCCTTGCCCTACAGGGTTGATTGAGGATGTGGATATGGGGTTTGCCTACTTGCCTGTTTGTATGAATTATTTAGTGGTTAACATGCTATTGTTGTTCCTAAACTATAATATATGAAAGTACTTGTATATGTGTGTTTGATTACAGGAAAAGAGGTATTGGAGGGTGTCCATGTGATGACATGAGATACATCGAACAGTACGAGAAAGGGGGTAAGTTATTCATTGAGTGGAAGGTTTAGTTTACCCTATTAATTCGAAACTCATTAAAGAAATCGTAAAGAAACCGTAGGTAAACGTCGACGTTTTATGGTAATCGAACTTAGGAAAGACCTTAGAGCTAGGTTATGATCTAATCAAGGGTTTGGGTATTAAATAAGGATTAAGAATATCTCTTAAATGATTAGTGAGTCACAAGGAAGATCACACTACCTAGGTAAAGTCAATTTAGGATAGTAATGGGTAGATAGAGTTAGAATCCCAACTGAAAGCTCGGGAGGAGAAACAAGTCGGATAAAGTCGCCTGTGGAGACCATTGCTCTAGCTTGATCTAGGGCCAGTTGATTTACTTGCCCATGGAGGCCATTGCCCTAGCCTGGCACTAGGGTCAGTTAAAGATGAAAAGAAATTGCTCGTTGAGGCCATTGCCCTAGCTTGACACTAGGGTCAGTTAAAGAATAAAAGAAATTGTTTGTTGAGGCCATTGCCCTAGCCTGGCACTAGGGTCAGTTAAAGATTAAAATATTTGCCCGTTGAGGACATTGTCCATTGTGAGATACATGGACAAGTCGAGTGATTTATAGCTTTCAAATGACATGTTAAAAGTGATTGCTTATTTATGAGAAGCATGATAGAAGAGCACGATTCGTAGGTTTATCTTTGACTTTACGTTATATTAATATTGCCTGATCGTAATATAACATTTGATAAACTGGATTTTCATGCGCATGTGATTGTGGGTGTTTCCCTTTCCCCAGTTGTAGTAGTACCCGACGCTACACCGAGGATGAGAAGCTTCTCACTGAGTCTGTTTGACTCACTCCTTCTGTTTCAATGTTTCATATACAGGTATCGGGCAAGCATCGACGTCCGAACAGTGATACTGACATCAGACCAACCCTAACGCACTTGTTCGCGTGGGTGGATATTTTGTTATATTTTGATTATGTTGTACATATTCTAAGTTGTAGATATTGTGTATATATTTATAGCTTTTGGATGTACGTCCAATCTAGAATTGTCAGCTTCACATGTACTTAAAGACACGGTCCAGTTTGGGGGAAAAACTAGGATATATGTATGAGTATATATATTGCTGCATGTGAATAGGATAGATCATACGTATTGAGACGTACGATCAATATGATCTTTATATATATATTTCGTGTGATTGCTGCATGTGAATAGGATAGATCGTACGTATTGAGACGTTCGGTCAATATGATATGAATATTTATATTATGAGTGTTGTTATATATCTATATATTGGGCTGAAGCGGTATTGAGCGAACCGTGGATTGCAGGTTAATTAGGCCACCAGTCAGGTGTGGCCACTATTATGTTGTATATATTGATTGTATAGCAGGGTAGTTATAATTATGTTTACAAGGTAAGGCTTATGGGTTTTGAGGTAAAAATCTATTCCCGTGCCGGTCACGTACTCACGATTTGGGGTCGTGACAATCTCTATGCTCAAAAATGATTCTAAGCTGATATACTATTGATAAATAACTCATTTCTAATAAGAAATCAATGATTTAAGTGGTGGAGCCAAGATTTTAGTAACTCACCTTGTGGAAATTCGATTTTGGAGTTTGTGGGTGATTGCCCAAGATCCTTGATGCTCAACAATGGCGGAGAAAGCTTGAGAGAGTCTTAGATTGGTGGTAGGAAGCAACAAATCTAGTTGGAATGTGAAGATTTTGCAAAGTCTCTCATGCCCTAAGAGAGAGTTGGGAGGAAGCGGAAGAGAAGATGAGTGGAAGGGAAGAAGTGGCGGGAGAATGCTCCTGGAGTTAAAAAAAATGTGTTCTCATGAGTTGTTGGGAGATTTATCGGTAATTTAAACATTTGACAACTTTTTCGGTATGGGAAAAGAAATTTCTGATGGGATTTTCTTATCTAGATTCATTAGTGGGTAAAAATAGGAAAGTTTAGAAATTTTTTTGGTAATCATAGGCCTATTAAAAATATCTGTCATTGCGTGTCGTGTAGATGAAAATTTCCTACCCTGTATAATTTTTATTTTCGAAAAATTCTCAAATTTAAACTATAAGCTTTGATTAATTTATATGACCACTTTTCAAAAAAAATTAAATTTTTTCTACCTAGTTTTCATATTTATTTTAATTTCTTAAATTCTCAACTCTAAAACTATTAAAATCTTAATTATATCTCAAAAATTTTATTTCACTCTAAAAAATTCATTTTTTATTTTCTTTAGCCGAAATTTTTAACTTCAATTTCACAATTTTATCAATTTCATATTATCCCATCAATTCCTATTTAATTTTATTTCTCTATATGGATACACAAAATTTTTATTTATTTCTATTGTTTGTTTATTTATTTTGTCCTTGCATTCCAACTCCAAATGATAATCATGCTAAATCTTACTATACACAATTGACCTGATTCTAAAAATACTCTTCGGGTATGACAGTCATTGTCTAGATAGGATCCTATTTAGTGCTGATTAACATACATGTGACATAAATGCAAAAATTATTAAAAATGATTTGGCAAGAAAAAGTTCAATGCCTCTTAATTTTATATATTATTATATTATATAGATATAGACAAAAATAGTAACTAATATGCTCTTAATCAATACTAATTTTCAAAAAAAAAAATTGTGAATTATTATATAAATAATACTTATTCTCCGTTTTTTACTTGCGGATTAGCCAGTAATTAATTTGTATCCAACTAATATATCAATAATGTGCATATGTTATAACTGATTTGTAAAGATTCCAAAATTATGAAATAAATTTATAAGATTGCTAATAGAAACTTATTTTGGTGATGAACTGGTAATTAATATTTCTCCCAATTATAGACATAGTCAAATTATTTCAAATTGACTGATCAGACTTACAAAATTATGTTCCTATATTAATAAACACGATATGGTCAACTCCTATAAAATCTTATTTGAAATAAGTGATTGGTGAATTAATGCACAAACAAATCGATTGATTTTAAATATGTTAATTTGTTATATACTGTCCAATTTTAATATATTAAATTATAATACGATTTGGTCATATATTTTTCATTTTCTTTCACCGTTAATATCAATCTCGTATAAAATAATTTGACAAATAAAATAAAATTGATATTAATGTGTATCCAACCACATATAATAATATCCTCTTTATGATATAATGGTTTAAAATAATAGTGTGTAGAGACACCCATGAAGACAAGGACTTTCCACAATTATATAAACTTTCTTTACGTAATAAATATATTAAGCTGCGGGTATAAACACTAAACTAAAAACTTTCTAATGTAGATATTATATGTAATACATGGATGATTAATTCAGAGATTCTGTTGCAATTAATTGTCTAAGACTCATGAAAAACATAGAGATATGATCAATTTTAATTCTGTAAAACAATTAATGGCCTAATTCTTGGGGTGTATTTTGTGTTAAAATTTCACCATCTTATTTCTCCTTCCAAAATGTGCTAGTATATATGTGCTAGAGGATGTGAATAAAATAATCAAGTAAATGGCAATGAAAAAACCCCAGAAATTACAGTGCTAGGAAACAACTAAAAAAAACATATATTACTATATATATGTGTGTGCATTAGTGTAGTGTGTGTGTGAAGTGCTAAGTGATCAAGAGAGTGAAGCAATCTGAGTGTTAAATGAGAGAGTGAGTTAAGAGTGAGTGACGTGAGAGTGTTACAGTGTTGCAAGTGAGAAAGTATACAAAAGAGTGAAAATTGTATTTCTGGTCTTGTGCAAAAATAAAAGTTCACTCACTTTTAGTATACTATTGAATTTAATGGCAAAGGTACTCTTAACATCAACAACAATTTTAAATCCCTGTTAATTGGGTTGTAGATAATAGATTAATAAGAACAGAAAAGGAACACATATTTTTAAACATCATCAAAGCTTGTAAAAAAAGATGATTAGTAAATATCTCATGATCACAAAGAACCATTAAATATTTTCAACATTATGACAAATCGAAACTTAATGGTCCAGTTGTGCCGTAGAGGATTAGCGGCTCTCACTATGTCAAACATTTTATTCATCTCTCGCGTGAAACAGATGAAGATGACTTTAAAACCTGTAAGCATAGGAATCAACGTGGTATAAAAATATGAAACAAAAGCACTACAACTTTAATTGAAGGCACAAGATTCAGATTAAGAAAGGCGGACATTGAGAAACTTAGATACCTTTGTATGAAACCTAAAATTCCGAGCAATGCAATAGTTTGGGAAGCAAAATAAAGCTGCATATTTATAAGGTAATGCAAACAATGGCAGCATACTCCAAATGTTTTATCTGCATTAATAACGGATTGATCAATTTATGCATGATTTCGGTCCAAATTAATTGATAATCCTATTGATCAATTTTCGCAATTAAAGCACGCGTGATTTTTTCAAGATATTATTGCATTGAATTAAAACTAATAAATTTGATTGGGTCTACATGGAAGACACAATGTAATATACCCGAGAAAAATTTCCGAAGCTTGAAATAAAATAAGAAGAGGAAGAAAAGGGAGTAGGAAATATTTCTGGTTATTTAAATTTGGGATATAAAAAAATTTAATTGGAAAGAGGAGGGGTTAAATTGGAGATATTTTCAAACTTTCCTTTAATATTATTATTATTTAGTTATTTGGTTTTTTTTATTTTTAATTAGTTATTTTAAAAAGGGGAAGGAGGGTGCGTGACTTTAGAAAGGAAGGAATAAAAAAGAAAAGGCATAAGAAGAAGAAAGAAGGAGAGGCCACACGAGCAAGAGAAAGAAAGAACAAAAGAAAAAGAGAGAAAGAAGAGAGAGAGGGAGAAGAGGCGTGGAAGGAGAAGAAGAAGGAGAGATGGGTTTCACCGGAAAAGTGACCAGGGAGAGCTAGCCGACGCCGGAAAAAGTCACCGGAGCTTGGGTACGACGTCTCCTACACCTTCCATTAATCGAATCAAAAGTTGGTAACCCCAATTTCATTCGAAACCCTCAATTTCTTCATTTTTAGGGATTTCTTCGATCCACCTTAGATTGGATTGTTTCGAGGGTAGATTGAGACCTAGGAAGTGTTCTTGAACACTTTGTTGGGGTAAGAATCGAGACTATACCCTCGAGTTTAGCTGAATTCGAATTTTGAAGGATTTGAGGTTGAAATTCTAATTATTCATAAATTGACGAAATTATTGATAATTAGGAATTGAGCTTGGATTTGAGTAATTAGGCTTGGATTGGAATTATTGAAATTATATTGTTGAGATATTAGCTGAACAAGACCCGTGAAGAGCTGGCCCGAGGTTACTAAGGTTGAACCTTGACATTAACGTGTCGGGTCCCTGCTCGGATTGCCCAAATACACTTTAAGGGTGATGTTGAGGGCTTCAAACCTCTTCTTTTCAATCTTAAACACGCTTGAATAATTCTAAATATGTTATCAAGCATCCAGAATTATTTTAGGTACTTTCTTGTTTCTCAAGGATGGAAACTTGTGGAACAATAAATTCCAAAATTTAAAATGGCAATTTAATTCCTTCGTAATTATTAGGAAACCTTAAGTAGGATAATTTAGAAACATATCAAGGTTTAGTAACTCAAATCCAAGGCTCCAAAAGCAATTCAAGGAGAGCGATAGTTGTATGGAACCAAGTGCGAAGCACTTGATACTCTCATAAGAAGAGAGGGAAAACGGATAAGACCAAGGACTCGGTTCTTGGCGACGTCTAGATGCATTTTTAGGCACGAGCATATCATATGCATATGAATTGCATATAGTTTGAGATGTTAACCACATGAATGCATTCATTAGGGAACCACGACTCGTCCGGAGCGGGAGTTAATCTAGGACAAGCACAAGGAAGCCGTCTAGGTGAGGGGTTTCCCATCCTTGCCCTATAGGGTTGATTGAGGATGTGGATATGTGGTTTGCCTACTTGCCTTTGTGTAAGAATTATTTAGTAGTTAACATGCTGTTGTTGTTCCTAAACTGTTATATATGAAAGTATTTGTATATGTGTATTTGACTACAGGTAAAGAGGTACTGGAGGGTATCCATGTGATGACATGAGATACGCCGAACAGTACAAGCAAGGGGGTAAGTTGTTGATGGAGTCCAAGGTTTTGATTTACCCTATTAATTAGAAACTCATTAAAGAAATCATATGGAAGGTGTTAGTAAACGTCGACGTTTTATGGTAATTGAACTTAGGGAAGACCATAGAACTAGGTTATGATCTAACCAAGGGTTTGGGTGCCATAGGAGGATTAATAAGATCTCATAATTGATTAGTGAGTCATAGGGATGTTCACACTACCTAGGTAAAGTCAGTTGAGGTTTGTAATGGGTAGATAGAGTCAGGATCCCAGCTGAAAGCTTTTGGAAGAGAAACAAGATTAAAATATTTGCCCGTTGAGGCCATTGCCCTAGCCTGGCACTAGGGTCAGTTAAAGATTAAAACATTTGCTCGTTCAGGCCATTGCCCTAGCCTGACACTAGGGTCAGTTAAAGAATAAAGCATTTGCCCGATGAGGTCATTTCCCTAGCCTGGCACTAGGGTCAGTTAAAGAATAAAACATTTGCCCGATGAGGCCATTGCCCTAGCCTGGCACTAGGATCAGTTAAAGAATAAAGCATTTGCCCGATGAGGCCATTGCCCTAGCCTGGCACTAGGTCAGTTAAATATTAAAACATTTCCCAGATGAGGCCATTGCCCTAGCCTGGCACTAGGGTCAGTTAAAGATTGAAACAATTTGCCCGTTGAGGCCATTGCCCTAGCCTGGCACTAAGGTCAGTATTTACAGTTTTCAAATGATATGTTAAATGTGTTTGCTTGATTATGAGAAGCATGACAGAAAAGCATGATACGTAGGTTTATCTTTGATTTTAATGTTATATTAGTATTGCCTGATTGTAATATAACATTTGATAAACTGGATTTTCATGCGCATGTGATTGTTGGTGTTTCCCTTTCCCCAGCTGTAGTGGTACCCGCCGCTACGCCGAGGATGGGAAGCTTCTCACTGAGTCTGTTTGACTCACTCCCTCTGCTTCAATGTTTCAGATACAGGGATTGGGAAGGAATCGACGTCCGGACAGTGATACGGACATCAAACCATCCTTACGCACTTGTTCGCGTGGGTGGACACTTTCTATTATTTTGACTCTTTTGGTTGTACATATTATAAGTTGTAAGAGTTGTGTATATATTTACAGCTTTTCTTATGTACCTACTCTAGAATTATCGGCTTCACATGTATTTAAAGACAGGATCCAGATGGGGATAAACTAGGATATATGTATTAGTATATAAACTTCTGCATGTGAATAAGATAAGTCATACGCACTGTGGCGTACGGTCAATATGATATGGATATATATATTATGTGTGCTTTCTGCATGTGAATAGGATAGATCGTATGTATTGAGACGTATGGTCAATATGATATGAAATTTACATTATGAGTGCTGATATATATATCTATACACTGGGCTGAGCTGAAGCGGTATTGAGCAAACCGCGGATTGCAGGTTAATTTGGCCACCAGTGAGGTGTGGCCACTATTATGATATATATATATATATATATTGATTGTATTGCAGGGTAGTTGTAGTTATGTTTACAGGGTAAGGCTTACGGGTTTAGAGGTAAAAGTCTATTCCCGTGCCGGTCACGTACTCCTGATTTGGGGTCGTGACACACAAATACCAAGCTGGATTATTATAAATTATGTGGACCAATAGAAATTTGGCATTGTAACATTGCTTGACATGTGGACTAAATGCATGAGATTAAAAGTTGAGGTAATGATGTGTCAGATGAGCAAAGCAGTCTTCAATCCTAATTGTCAAGAAGATGTTGCAGGGGGGTTCCTTTATATATATATATATATATATATATATATATATATAGATATATAGATTTCCAAGTTCGACAATAGAGGAGAGAGAAAGAATAGGCCTTAAATGCGTACTTTAGTCATCTAGCATAGGAGTTAGGATTATTTTGAAAATTAAAATTAAGAAAAAAAACCTATGCGTGATTTTGAATTTTGATCTGTCCAGTATTCAAATGTTGTAGAGGTTTTCAAAATGCTTCATAATGACAATGTTAATTGATATTTTGAATTTGAAAAATTATCATATTCAATGTCCTATTTTTCAAATAAAAAAAGGAAATATAATAAGTCCAATCCTCCTGATTAAATACATTTTATCATTCTGCACATATATTTTATAATTTTAATTTTACCTAAATACATTAATGACAAATGTTAAGAATATTTACCAAATCTGATGTCTTTATTTTTTTTAGTATCTTAAGATTGGTAAGTGTTCAATAATTTAGATTTGGCATTAAAATTGTATAATTTCCAAACCAGCTTAGAAAAAAAACAAGATCAATTGCAATAAAGAAAATACATGCATAACTCATATATATATATATATATATATATATATATAACATTAGTTTAATACGTTGTAAGAGATTAGTCCCTTTCGCCAAATTCGACATCTATTGATCATACGCATGTGTATGTTAATGTGTTTAACAATATTGGAAAATATTTAAATGAGATTTTTTTTCTTATTTTATACAAGATTTCTAACATTAATTTGTGTGATTCTATACAATAATATGAAAAAGAAACTAGGTTAAAATATAATAATAATAATAATCTGTACCATTTTTTTCAATGAACCTTGACCTAAGGAGACAATTTTCAAGAACTCCAAACTTTTGGAATCTAAATTAAAACACAAAACTTCATCATCTCAAAAATAAGTACCACAGAGATTCACAAATAATGCTATTAAAAAGAAATAATTTTAGCATAGCTATAAATTACTATCTATAACATTGGCTATGTCTAATTTTAAAGTGTCGACTAATTTTAAAAGTTTCAACGTCAGTTCTACAATTAACCTTAGAGATTGTGATGAGAATTTTTAACATTAGTTGTAACAATCAAGATTAAAAATAACATTATTAACATATGACATTAATTAACTGATGTCAAAAATAAAATTTTTAAAAGTCAAAATTCCACGATGAATTTATTATGAAATACTTAGTCAAATATGTTTTACAGATTATCAAAAAAAAAAGTTTTACAGATATGAAATAGAAAATATAGCATCAATGAAAACATCTTTTACACATCTTTAGACCATAGGATATATAAGTGTCTAACAAGCTAAAGCAACAATAAGAATTTCAATGTAAAATCTACAAAATCATTGATGCTATTAATATTGTTGTTATTATCTTTTCGTTGAGTGATTGTAATTCTTAACCAAGAGAAAGATTCTTAGAAAATATTTTATAAAATACAAAAGATTCGATACATACATTTTGAATCCATTTTTCCAATATATTTCTCTTCTCTTCACTTCTTCGCCTTCTTTCAAACTTCTATATACCCTTCATACATTAATTTTGACGATTACGAGTTTATTTTGCAATGATATTTAAAACTTGAATCAATTGTCGTATTAAAATTGGGTCAATAATTATTAGAGAAACGCAGCGTTCTCGTGGAGTTTTTGCGTAAAAAATGACTAAATAAAGTAATTTGTTTAATTTTATATAGTAGTAATATTATTATGTCATAAAAGCTATATTTCTTTATAATAATTAAAATTCTATAAATTATTTGTTTTTTTATAGGATATAAATTATTTATTTACTATATATATATATATATCAAATGAGTAAAATAATGGCTAATTTATAAGAAGTAAATTCATATATATCCTAACAGACGGGTTTTGGTGCCCTCTCTTTAATAAAGTGAAAGCATTTTGTGGTCAGTTGTTTATTTTTAAGTGGAAGACTCGTGACGAATGGATTAATTACTATTGCCAACGGTGAATACTCTAATTTAGTCTAATAAAATTGATCTTTTTATTTGGCACCTGATTCATTTTAGACTACAACAAAGGTCGAAAGTTATTTAAATGTTTAACAACCATCTATACCTTCCTAGAGTGAGAGGGCCTTACGTCATCACAGATTTAAGTTGGTCTTTTAAATTGGCCAAAAAAAATTTCCTCCGACCAAAACCATTACAAACCACAAATAATGGGATACATAGATGCTTTAATAAAAACAAATATGGAAAAAGCATATATAATTCAAAATTTTTGTTTGGCCTTCGTATATAATTCAAAATTTACTCCAATCACTACTTCATTCATATCTTGAAAATATTTAATTTGATAATCAGAAGACTAAGTGTACAATTATTTTTTTTAGTGAGAAGATAATTTGATTCAAGAATTAAGGGTGAATGACAACTGTGATATCGTGTCCGACAGAAGGAGGCCTTTCGAAGGAGGAAACGGATCAGATGGAGAGGAGTACCAAGAAGGTTAAGATGCATGGATCGAGTGAGAACAATACTGTCATGATGTCGGCTGACAAGAATTCTGATGTGCAGAGAGTCGATGAGGGTCGAGTCACTGAGGCTAGCTTCGTATCCTTTAGAGACAAGCTCGCCGAAAATATAACGGATCAGGACGCGCCTATGTCACCCACAATCTCGGAAGACGGTTTGGATGAATCAAGTGACTCAGATGCTAGTGACGGGGAGGAGGACGATACCCCGTTTGATCCTTGCCCTATGTTGAGTTTTACTCAGG
Organism: Senna tora; assembly: GCA_014851425.1. Classification (NCBI taxonomy): domain Eukaryota; kingdom Viridiplantae; phylum Streptophyta; class Magnoliopsida; order Fabales; family Fabaceae; genus Senna; species Senna tora. The sequence goes on from CM026269.1 coordinate 14,619,044, forward strand.
AGAAAGTGAATGAGTGGTGCCGCCCATGGAAACTGACTCTTATTGTGCATGTTATGGGGAGATCGGTTAGGGTCACCTTTATGAAGAACAGATTTAAGAAGCTATGGCAAAGGGATGGGGAGTTCTTGATCATTGATCTCGAACAGGGATTCTATGTAGTGTCGTTTACTAATCAGAATGATTTTGTGTATGCGTATCAAGGGGGCCCAAGGATGGTAGCAGATAACTATTTAGTGGTTCAACGCTGGAGGCCGAACTTCAACCCTAAGGACGTGAATGAAGTGACTCGAATTACGGCTTGGGTACGGATTCCTAGTCTTCCTCTGGAATTCTATAATGTTTGGTGCTTATGTAGAATTGGTGGCTTGATTGGCAAGACTATTAAGGTGGACCCGACAACTTCTCTCACTAGTCGAGGTAAGTTTGCGCGCATCTGTGTAGAAATCAACTTAAAGAAACAGCTTGTCCCTTAAGTCGATGTCAGGGGGCGAAATTATGTAGTTGAGTACAAAGGTTTGCATATGATTTGCTTCCATTGTGGGAGATATGGGCATCCAAAAGACGGTTGTGGTGAGAAAAAAAATATTCGAAATAGAAGGAAGGTCAATCTCCAGTGGACCTGAATTGTACTCCGGCAGCAGAGGAACAAGGGAACGGTGAGGCGGCGGTGTTGGAAGAACATGGGGGTGACGAAGTTGGTAAGCCCAAAATTTTTGGAAGGTGGATGATGGTAACCAGGACTAATAGGAGAGAGAACCATGTTTTTAAAAGACAAGATTTTGGTAGCAATCAGTCGAAAGTCAAACATAGTAAAGAGGGAAAGACCTTGACTAATGCCAATCATAGGTCAAGGTTTGGGATTTTACAGAATATTGGTGAAGATTTGGAGCATGTAACATCACTTGGTAATAATGAGGTTGTCCAAGTTGGGTGGACCACAGACCCCACCGAACCTTTGTTGAGTAATAGCATTTATGGAAAGTAAGCTATTATGAACAGGGCTGATTAGAGGCCCACGAAGGTGAAGCAAGGGGTTACTAATGGGAAACAAATTAATTTGGGCAAAGGACCTTTTGGGCCTAGCAATACTCAGCAATTTAACAACCCAATGTTTAATTATAGTGTTGTGAGTGGTGGTTCATTTAACAGACCGGGTCTTGGAGATGTTGGGCTGAGTAGTGTGCATCGTCCCTTAGCTAATGATCCTATTGGTGGTTTGCATACCAATCCAGTTGGGAAACAAGTTCTCATAGGTGCTTTTTCAAGTGTTAAACACACAGAGAATTCTACCGCACCTCTTGCGCAAGGGACGCGATCGGTGAGTAGCTTGGTGGTCGGCGCCATTTGCGGAAGGGCCGACGGTGGTCGGAAAGAAGCGGTGGCATCCGATGTGGGGCAGATGGAGATTGAGGAGTCCATTGGGGCTCCGTTTTGATGGGTTTCTCACCCTTTCTTCTCTGTCATTGGTTATTTATGAATTTTATCTTCTAGAATTGTCGGGGCACCGATGTGCGTAGCTTCCCGGAGCTCATCAAAGACTTGAATTTCCATTTTTGTGTTGATTTTGTTACTCTTATGGAGACACATCTGCATGGTGTGAACGCCTGTCGCATCATTGGTAAATTGTGGTTTGATAATTGTGAGGTGGTTGAGGCGGTGGGTCAATCCGGTGGCACTTGGTGCTTATGGAAGAATGGTGGTACATGGGTTCAAACTATTTGCATGGGATCTCAATTCATTCATTTTCGCGTTGTTGAAAGGAGTAACTTGTGGTTATTGACAGTGGTGGATGGGAGTCCTAACCCTTGCCTCAGACATGACTTATGGCGTGATCTTAACAATATTGGTGAGACTGTCCAAGAACCTTGGTGTGTGGTGGGAGATTTTAATGCTTTCCTTTTTCACAAGGAGAAATTTAGGGGTAGTGCTAATGGCTGAAAGGAATTTCTCGATTGATTTGGGTTTTTTTGGTCCTGGATTCACTTGGAATAGAGGTAGTGTTGCGATTAGACTTGACAAAGCTCTGGCTAATGCTGAGTGGAGGAAATTGTTTCCTGAAGCCTTAGTGTTGCATCTCCCTTGTTGAAAGGATTTGGGGTTGAGATTCTAATTATTCATAAATTGGGGAAATTGTTAATAATTAGGATTGAGCTTGGATTTGAGTAAATAGGCTTGGATTGGTATTATTGACATTATATTGTTGAAATATTAGTTGAACAAGACCCGTGAAGAGTTGGCCCGAGGTTACTAAGGTTGAACCTTGACGTTAACGTGCCGGGTCCCTGCTCGGTATGCCCAAATACACTTTAAGGGTGCCCTTGAGAGTTTTAAACCTCCTCTCTTCGATATTAAACACCCAAGAATAATTCTAAATATGCTATCAAGCATCAAGAATTATTTTAGGTACTTTCTTGTTTCTCAAGGATGGAAACTTGCGAAACAATAAAGTCAAAATTCTAAAGTGGCAACTTTATTCCTTCGTAATTATTAGGAAACCTTAAGTAGGATAATTTAAAAGTATATTGAGGTTTAGTAACTCGAATCCAAGGCTCCAAAATCAATTCAAGGTGAGCGATAATTGTAGAAACCAAGTGTGAAGCACTTGAGACTCTCATGGAAGAGTGGGAAGACAGATAAGAGCAAGAACTCGGTTCTTGGCGACGTCTAGGTGCATTTTTAGGCACGAGCATACCATACGCATATGAGTTGAATATAGTTAAGATTGTTAACCACGTGAATACAATTGTTAGGAAACCACGATTCGTCCGGAGCGGGAGTTGCTCTAGGACAAGCACAAGGAAGCCGTCCAGGTGAGGGGTTTCCCATCCTTGCCCTACAACGTTGATTGAGGATGTGGATATGTGGTTTGCCTACTTGCCTATTTGTAGTATTACTTAGTGGTTAACATGCTATTGTTGTTCCTAAATTGCATTATATGAAAGTACTTGTATATGTGTGTTTGAATACAGGCAAAGAGGTACTGGAGGTTATCCATGTGATGACATGAGATACACCGAACAGTACAAGCAAGGGGATAAGTTATTGACTGAGTCCAAGGTTTGGTTTACCCTATTAATTAGAAACTTATTAAAGAAATCGTAAAGAATTTGTTTGTAAACGTCGATGTTTTATGGTAATCGAACATAGGAAAGGCCTTACAGCTAGGTTATGATCTAATCAAGGGTTTGGGTATTAAATAAGGTTTAAGAAGATCTCATAATTGATTAGTGAGTCATAGGGAGGTTCACACTACCTAGATAGAGTCAATTTAGGATAGTAATGGGTAGATAGAGTCAGAATCCCAGCTGAAAGCTCGGGAGGAGAAACAAGTCAGATAAAGTCGCCCGTGGAGGCCATTGCTCTAGCTTATTCTAGGGCCAATTGATTTAATTGCCTATGGAGGCCATTGCCCAAGTCTGGCACTGGGGTCAGTTAAAGATTAAAAGAAATTGCCCGTTGAGGCCATTGCCCTAGCTTGACACTAGGGTCAGTTAAACATTAAAAGAAATTGCCCGTTGTGGCCATTGCCCTAGCCTGGCAGTAGGGTCAGTTAAAGATTAAAAGAAATTTCCTGTTGAGGACATTGCCCTAGCCTGACACTAGGGTCAGTTAAAGATTAAAAGATTTGCCCGTTGAGGCCATTGTCCATTGTGAGATACATGGTCCAGTTGAATGATTTATAGTTTTCAGATGACATGTTAAAAGTGATTGCTTGTTTGTGAGAAGCATGATAGAAGAGCATGATCCGTAGATTTATCTTTGACTCTATGTTATATTAATATTGCCTTATCGTAATATAACATTTGATAAACTAGATTTTCATGCGCATATGATTGTGGGTGTTTCCCTTTCCCCACCTGTAGTGGTACCCGCCGCTACGCCGACGTTGGGAAGCTTCTCAATGAGTCTGTTTGACTCAGTCCCTCTGCTTCAATTTTTTAGATACAGGTATCGGGCAGGCATCGACATCCGGACAGTGATACGAACATCAGGCCAACCCTAACGCACTTGTTCGCATCTGTGGATATTTTGTTATATTTTGATTATGTTGTACATATATTGTGTATATATTTACATCTTTTGATGTACGTCCACTCTAGAATTGTCGGCTTCACATGTACTTAAAGACAGGGTCCAATTTGGGGATAAACTAGGATATATGTATGAGTATATAAACTGCTGCATGTGAATAGGATAGATCGTACGTATTGAGACGTACGATCAATATGATATGGATATATATATTATGTGTGATTGCTGCATGTGAATAGGATAGATCGTACATATTAAGACGTGCGGTCAATATGATAGATATATACTATGTGTGTTGAGATATATGTATGTACAGGGTTGAAGCGGTATTGAGCGAACTGTGGATTGCAGGTTAATGAGGCCACCTGTGAGGTGTGGCCAGTATTATGTTGTATATATTGATTGTATAGCAAGGTAGTTATAGTTATGTTTACAGGGTAAGGCTTACGGGTTTAGAGGTAAAAATCTATTCCCGTGCTGGTCACGTACTCCCGATTTTGGGGTCAGGACGGTATTACTAAATCTAGAACTGTCAGCTTCACACACCTTAAAGATCATGATTAGTTATTTTACGATACAGGGAAAACTTGTTTCCAAAATATATATATACATATATCTATTGCATTTGAAAAGGATAGGCAGTATCTTCGGATGTGTAGCCAGTACATATATTATATATTATGTTTGTTTTCCTATATCTATATCCTGAAGCGGCACTGGCTATGGATTTGCTTGCCTAGGATAGGCCACCATTTCGGTGTAGCCATGGTATTATAATGCTTGTGAATGTATTTTCAATAATAGATATTTTGTCAATCAGGTGATAAGGCTTACAGGCATAGGGGTATTCCCTGTGTTTGGGCCGGTCACGGTCCTCTAAACAGGGGTTGCCACAAACTTGGTATCAGAGCCAGGTTCTTTAAGGGTGTGAAGTGAACTAGTAGTCTCGGGTGTCAGTCGGGATAGCCATTACTCATCCGGACGTAACGGTGGTTCCGACGGGCATTCGTGAGGTTGCTCAGGATGTTGAGTCATAAATTCTTTCAAGTCATCGGTTTAGGCATAGAATTTGTATGTGAAATTCTATGCAAAGCATATAACCTGTATAGTACACAAGTGCCAATGAGCATTAAGGCGTAAGGTGGGGTGTCAGTGACCCCGGGAACCTTAGGACACCATAATAGGGAAAGGAGACATCCATGGAAGATGCTACCTAGACACAGATGCGTCTGCTCTGTTAGCGGCGCATTGTGTGCTATGGTATAGGCGCAAGTTGTTTGATTATAGTTTGGAATGCAAGTAGAATAGAAATATGCAGTGAATGGTAGTTCAGGCTAGGAATGGTTTGTAAAGTGAAAGAAAAGACATGCTTGGCGTGTAGAAAAGAAAGTAAGCCCATGGGGCATTGAAATGGAAAGTTTACAGACAATAATAAACAGGGCCACGAGGCATGAGACCGATAGGAAGATGACCACGTGAATGGATCAAGATTGTGCGGTATGCTATGGCTGAAGGAAGTGAGTTGTCCTTCCTAGAAAGTAAACAGAAAAGATGTGGTCTATGCCACAGTATAGAAGTAGAAGTCTACGGACTAGAAAATCAGGATACGGTATATGGAAGGGCAAAGTGGTCGAACCATATGCCGTAGAGATAGATGTTAGGAAGTAGAGGCATATGTAAACGTGTAGAGCGTGACCATATGCCGAACAGGAAACAGAGTAAATGGTAAGGCACAGGGAAGGAGCCTAGTCCAACCCTGCGCTCAATCCATGAACTGCTAGTTCCTTAAGCAAACAAGGGGGAAAAGACACTACAAGAAAAACACCCTTTAAAGACAGACAAATCCTTCTCTAAAAAGGGTAAAATCCGTCTCTGATTTGTTCAGAGACGGAATTTGACACGGACACTTGTCCGTGTCCAAAAAATTGGTTCCTAAACTTCAGAGACGGATTCTTTAGTCTGTGTCAAATTGCACAAGGATAGTCCGTGTCTAATCAAATAAAGTTCGTCTCTAATCTATCTCGTTTGATGCTGATGTAGAGACGGATCAGAGACGGAAAACATGAATTCCGTGTATATTCCGTCTCTAAACTTAATTTTTGAGACGGATTAGAGATGGAATAGAGACGGAAATTATCAAGTCCGTCTCTAATCCGTCTCTAACATGCCCGTCTCTGATCCGTGTCTAGATTCAATTTTTTTGAGACTGTCATTTGAGACGGAACAGAGACAGAAATTATTTAGTCCGTCTCTGATCCGTCTCTAAGTGGTCGGTCTCTGATCCGTCTCTAACCCAGTTCAGACTAACTTTAGCAACAAAACAGAGACGCCTAATCCGTCTCTAAACCCATTTTTGGGACTATTTTTAGAGATCTCAAATCTGTCTCTGATTGATATGTTTATTTCATTTCTAATTTGTCCTAAATTGATTCGATTTTCACATATATTTTGCTATTAATACCTAATAAAGGCACAAGTTTCATACAAACATAATAAAATCCATATTTTAAATACTCATAACAATAGTAAAATACCACATATTTGTAACAATACTTAAAACTAATACATAATTTCACAAGTTTCATGGCAAATAGAAAAAAACATCTCAAGTCTCGAACTAAGGTGAAGGTGAAGGAGTTGACTGCTGTGCTTCTGATCCTACATTCCTCTTGGTAGTGCGTTCAACTTGTAACTGATAAAACAATTGACCAATCAAACGGTCATGCTCTGCAAATTTATCATTATAAGCTGTTATGATTTGTGATTGCTCCTCAACTTTTTGTTTTAAAACATCAGTTACAGCTTGATGCTCCTCAGCTTGCTTTGCCAAGCATCGATCTAAGTCAGCTTGGAATTGAGGATGAAGCCATGACTCAGGTCCACTAGACATCTCAATAGATATGCTACCAATATCAGGTGCTTCTGATCCTACACCAAAAACATGTCCTTTCTTGTTCTTTCCACCCACAACTTCTAACCAAATAGCATTATCTTCCTCTTGAGATATTGCATCAATGCCATTGGCCGATGCTTGAGAAGCTTTTAGTGACTTAATTCTACTGTATTTTTCCTGCAAATGGATGAGGAAATGTCATATAAAATAAACATGTAAGAGAATACAAGTACATATCATAAAAGCTAAAATCAATACCTCATTATTTGTTTACTTTGTAAAAATTTTGAACAAGACAGGCTGGCAAGTATGAGAGTAAATGAATGTAGAATATAAAAAATTATCATAAAGAAATCCTTATATAGTTGAGATGTAGAAAAAATGAAGAAGGTAATTGTATTATCTTCTAATTTCAGAATTCAAGTCACTTGTTAAACACTTTTCTACATCAATCTCATACCCAAATTAAGGTCAAAGTCAAATAAACATAGACATTGATAAGCTTTTTGTATTTTCATAAAACTCCCGAAACATTACAGACATGAAAGTAGGTAGGTTAATTGCAAGACATGAAATAACAATAATGAAATAACAACCCTTATACAGACATGAAAGCTTTACACAATAGAACTGTGAATGGATTGAGTATGAAACTGTACCCTTATACCTGTACGATTCCTTACTAAGAATCTTTACCTGTACATATCACTCACAACTTCATTTAATTATTTTACTAAAGATGAATGTGTCAAATAAAATACTTTCAAAATGTGGGAGCCATTTGTACTTTTTCTGCATATATAAGTGAATACTTTGGTAAAAGATAATTTTTATTCAAAGTTTAGAAATTAAAACAATATAATAAGTAGAGTGAAACTAACCGCCCATTCCCCAAACCACATGTTTTGGACTTCAGGTGGTATTTTCGTCCAATTGTCGTATAGCCTCTCAAATTTCCCTTCAATAACAGTTGTTATCTCTCTTATGGAATCAATTACAGGGTGAAAGCTGCAAGTCTCAATAAATGGTTAATAACAAGTACACATATATATACATCCACACATGTGATCAAATATGACTACAAATAAATTTATACTTACGTTTTTTTATCGGGATAAATCCATGTTTTGCCATCTGTAGGATCTTTTCCTCAAGGTCTATCGGAAATATGTCGTGGTTGTTCATCAGTTTGGGCATTAGAATGAACAGATGAATGTGGAGAAAGCACAATAGGTGGAGAAGGGGCAGTAGGTGGAGAAGGGGCAATAGGTGGAGAAGGGGCAGTAGGTGGGGAAGGGGCAATAGGTGGAGAAGGGGCAGTAGGTGGAGAAGGGGCAATAGGTGGAGAAGGGGTAGTAGGTGGGGAAGGGGCAGTAAGTGGAGAAGGATTATCAAGGTCTTGAATCCTTAAACGGCCCCCACCTCGAGTTGTGCGCCCTCTAACACCACATCGACTTGATTGACCACTAGACATCTGTAAACAAGAAGCACATTACAAAAAAAAGTTATAAAATTTAAGTGAAACAACAATCAATACTAATTATAAAAGGATTTAAAAAGAAACATAACAAATTACAAAAAGAGTTACATAATTTGAGTTAAATAAGAATCAATACAAATTCCAAAAGCATTACAAAATGTATAACATTGTCAGTTCCACTACATTTACAAGACTACTCCTAAAGTTCATCTTCATCCCCTGTATCATCTTCAGTAAGTAGGTCCTCTTCATCAGTCGAGGTTTAAATAAGGTCGGGTTCATGTTCAGGAAGTTCTTGATTGACAACCAACATATCAGCTTCTTCATATGCACCTTCACGATCATGTAATGTTGGAAGCTCGTCATTCTCAATGTTTGTTGGCGTGATTTCCTCTATCTCATCACCCTAATATACATCATTACCAACTTCAGCACTGGGTGCATCAATTGTGGACCTTGCTTTTGTTTTAATAACTGCCATCCAATTAATCTTTATCACGTGCCGTAGGAAAAGGTGCATAATATACTTGCTCTGCTTGTTGCGCAAATATAAATGGATCGTATTTATTGTACCTTCGTGTTGCTTCAATTTCAACAATTCCCTTATGGATTTTCATGCCACGATTCAGAGTTTGATCAAACCATTCGCAATTGAACAACGTTATATGCTTCACTGGTGATCCCCCTATATATTCTAATTGGATTACTTCTTTAAGTATGCCATAGTAATCACTTTTCGATTGTCCATAGCCACTTCCCCTAATGCAAACACCACAATTTACTGTTGACTTGTGCTGGCTCCATGCTTCTTTGTGGAACTTATACCCATTAACAAAATACATAGGCCATGAGCGTGCCATTTTCTTGGGTCCCCAAGCAATGTCTTGTATAAATTGACTAGTCACATTATTGTCTTCGTTTTGAACCTATTTGTAAAAAGGATATACAATGTAAGCACACTCTGGACAACTATTAATGTTACAAGATTTGAAAGTTGCAATAACATCTTACATATTCTTGAAACCAAGTAGGAAAATTAGAACTAATCATTTGATCCACCTTAGCATTTGTTAATTGTGGTGCAGATCTTCTTATACCCTCGATGTATAAACTGCAGTCACATATGCAAGGTTAACTAAACTTATTCCATGATTAGTTTATCATTGAAATTAAGTTTCAATAGCATGAAACTTACTCTAGATACAGCTGCACTTCATCATAATTTTCAAGAACATATCTTGTGGCCACTGTCATTTCCTTGACTGTTAAGATCCGTCTACTTTCTTTCCCAGCTGCGCATCCGGGATAGTTAAAAATAGACACAGATTCATTCATGTCCTCACCACCACCATCGTCATTCCTTTGAACCCTTGTCATTCTTGAGGAGACATGTGACTCAAAATAATGAGAGCAAAAAGTGGCAGTCTCCTCAATGATGTAGGCGTCACATATTGATCCTTCAACACGAGCTTTATTCTTAACTTTCTTCTTCAAAGTGTGTAGGAACCTAACATTCCATTATATACGTTAATAAAGATTAGTTTTTTTATTGTAATGCATGCATATACAAGTTATAAAATATTGTTCATTACCTCTCAAATGGATACATCCACCGATATTGAACTGGTCCACCAACCCTTACTTCATACGGTAAATGAATTGGGAGATGCTCCATTGAGTCAAAAAAACCTGGGGGAAAGATTTTTTCCAATTTTCACAATATCACTACAAAGTTTTCTTCCAACAACTTCAATTGATCCTCTTGCAAGGTAGTTGAGCAAATATCTCTGAAAATTTGACTAAGCTCAGTCAGAGAATTCCAAACAACTTCCGGAAGAGATTTAAAAGAAATTGGAAGTAAACGCTCCATGAAAACGTGACAGTCATGGCTCTTTAGCCCATGTAACTTGGTTTCCTTAAGGTCAACGCATCGTGCTAAATTAGAAGCATAGCCATCAGGGAGCTTTAGATTCTTTACCCATTCACAAACAGCACGCTTTTGATCTACATTCAACGCATATTGTGCCTTGGGTTTGAAAAGTTTACCATTGCGATCCACTAATTCTAATTCTCTACGTCGACAATACTCTTTGATGTCCATCCTTCATTTTTCATTGTCTTTTGTTTTACCCTTTGTGTCCATCAGAGTGTAAAATACATTGTCAAATATGTTCTTCTCAATGTGCATGACATCTAAGTTATGTCGAATCAAATTAGTTTCCCAGTAAGGTAACTCCCAAAATATACTCTGCTTGGTCCAATTGTGTGTACGACAATACCCATCTATGTCGGGCAAAGATCCATGCTCAGTAACCTTGGGAAGATTGGACACTCTTTCCCAAACCTGGGTACCATTTAATCTCTCAGGTCGTGGCGATTGCTCAACTCAGTTTTTTTAAAGGAAGTCTTATTTCTCCTATATTGATGATCCTCAAGTAGGAACTGGCGATGACCATCAAAGAAAGATGTCTTTTTACTATTCTTGAGAATGAATGCCTTCGACGCCTCCATACAAATAGGGCATGACAATTTACCAGCAGTCATCCAACCTGACAACATGCCGTACGCTGGAAAGTCATTAATAGTCCACATAAGTGATGCCCGCATTTGAAAGTTCTGTTTTAATGAACTATCATATGTCTGGACACCCTCCTCCCATAGCAGCTTAAGTTCATCGATTAAAGGTTGCAAGTAAACATCTATGTTACCTTTTGGATTGCGAGGGCCAGGGATAATCAATGACAAAAACATATACTCTTGTTTCATGCACATCCATGGCGAAAGATTATATGGCGTGACAATGACAGGCCAACAAGAGTAGTTTTTTCCAGATTGTCCATAGGGTGTAAAGCCGTCAGCACAGAGACCAAGCCTTACATTTCGTGGATCTGATGCAAAGTCAGGGTAAGTTTCATCAAACTTGTTCCATGCCTCTCCATCAGATGGGTGAGATAACACACCTGGATCTCGACGATTATTATGATGCCACCTCATTTTTGCAGCTGTCCTAGATGAAGTGAATAATCTCTGAAGTCTAGGCGTCAATGGTAAGTACCGCATTGCTTATTTGCCACATTCTTGCATCGTCCATGACTGCCTCTTCTTACCTTGTACATAGCACACCCACAAAACTTGCATTGGGTTTCATTCAAGTCATCTTTGTAATATATCATACACCCATTAGGACAACAATCAATTTTTTCATAACCTAGCCCTAATTTTGACAGCAATTTTTTTGTCCTATACAGATCTTTGGGCATTCGATTATCTTGAGGCATTATCTCTTTTGACCACTGCAAGATCTCATTAACGCATCGCTCTGGCAAGTTGTAGTCAGCCTTGATGCTTAGCAATCTAATTGCTGTCGATAGTTCAGAGTGATTAGAATACCCATCCCACAAAGGAGCTTGTGCAGCAGAAAGCATATCATAGAAACCTTGAGCATCGGGATTCGGTGGCTCCTCTACATTAGGTTGAAAGTTTGGCCCTGCTGCATCTAACACCATCGTCTCGAACCGATTAGATTGTTCCTCATAATCTCCACGACCATCAAATTGGTCATGTAATGGTGGCATCGTCAATTGAGGGGCTCCTGGCAACTCTTCCCCGTGAGAGGTCCAATGAAAATAGTCGTCCTTAAATCCATTCCTATACAGGTGCTCCTTAACCATATCAACAATGACAATTTTCTTATTTTTACACTTCGTACAAGGACATCTAATCTTTCCATTGTTCACAAAGATTTCCAATTGACAAGCATGGGCAAGAAACTCCTCCACACCATTCATGAATTCAGAAGTAAACCCAACTCGACCAGGAAGCACTCTGTTGTACATCCATTGTCGAGATTCACGCAAATCCATACTTTGGTCCTAAGAAGTGATGAAGTTTAGTTACAAAACTTCATCTGGTAATGCAAATGAAGTATAGTCTAAATCAAATAAAATGTCAAAACAAATTAAGGAGAAGAAACGAAAAACGGAAAAAATTGTCCTCACAACTTATCCTAAAATTAAGTGTTCATAATTAACACTAAAATTACACCCTTAAAACAACAAATCAAACAAATCCTTAATTATTATAGTTCTACACTAACATAAATATTTTAATAATACAATGACAAAATAAATGAAGTTGGAATGGATGTATTTTTTTTCTGTAATTTTTATATAATTTTTTTAAATATTTTATCTGTGAAATAATAATAATATTTTAATAAAAATTTACCTTAACAAAGATTTATCATAAATAAATTAAAAACTAAATAATTATTAATATTAATAATAATTCACCATAAATAAATTAAAAATTAAATTATTATTAATACTAATAAATAATATATTAATTATTTATAAGGCTATTTATTTTTCTCAAAATCTAATCTACAAACCAAACAAAGCCCAAAGAGTTGGACCCACGTGATTTGAAAAGAATAAGTTAAGATCAATCTATAAAAATGCCAGAGTTGGACCTACGCATTAACATGTCAAGGATTAACATCCAATTACCAAAAAAACAAAGTTGGATTGAAATGATTAAAGGTGTGAGTTAAGATCAACCACAGTACCACAAAGACAATTATATAAATTAAAGGTTAAAATATATTTCTGACATTTTTATGGGCCAATGATGCACTACTTGAATCAAGCCTCCTAATTAAGTTAATATCAAGTATCAAGCACACAAGCCAATTATAATTTTAAATTAAAGGCTGAAAAAAAATATTTCTTGCATTTTATTGGGCAATTCAGCGCTACTTGAATCTAACCTCCTACAAACTACAAGATATTAGCCTAATTGAAAATGACAATTTTGTTTAATTAATTTATTTATAGTGTAACAAACAATACATAGTGGATTCTCCACTGCTAGTTTGACAATTGACAGAACATTTTGACATGCTTTGTCAAATTTTATTGCATAGAATTCTCATCATGTTTCTAAATCTCCTTTTCAAAAGAGACGTGAATCATTGTATGTCAATGATTAACTTAACTAATAACTACAGTGAAGAAAGCAGAGCCATAGTGTGATGGATACATGAGAAGGAGAGGAGGAACTAATTAAGCTATTATAAGTACAACCTTTTTGGCCTAAGGTTTTGATGCATTCAGTGAGAGTTTCATTTTCATATGAGGTGTGAAATTTTTACGCAGAGTTGGACTTGATAATCCTACTATTGAAGTTCGATTTGAGCAGAGCATTACCTACATTACTCAACTTTTTTTGTGAATGTATTAGAGGTATATATGGTGACATCCACCATGGCCAAAAGGGTGAAGCACAGTGAAATACAAGATTTGAGAAGAAAATTCACAAGATTTTATTTTGTTAGGAAATAAAAAAAATTAAGAATAAGGAATTATTTTACTTCTTATAAAAAAAATACGTGTTAAAATATAAAATTATTAGTTAATTTTTTAGGAAATGAATATGTAATTTAATATTTTATTTAGGTTGGGGTTGGTTTTGGTTTTGGTTTTGGCTTTCACTATCACCGACCCCTACCTTCACTGCACTTGACTTTATTACTACTACATCCACCTCCCTTCTACTCTGTTCTGTTCTGTTTGTTTGTAATATTATATTTCTTATTTTGTCAAAATTTAGTCTAACAGTCTAGTTGGATAGGTTGACTTATAATTGTATTCACGGCCTAATATTTTTTAATCAAAATTATTTCAATAAAATTGAAATTTGTTTACTAAAATTGTCCTTTTTGCTTCTCAGGACAAAGGGCTTGGATTGGAGTAAAAGTATACAAAGCCTAACTTTGGAACTAACCAGAATTGTAGGCAGAAGTGTAGGTTGGAAGCAGAGCATTACCTACATTACTCAACTTTTTGTGAATGTATTAGAGGTAATTCAGTAAGAACTTCTGCAATATTATATCTGATTTATCTCCAACTACTCATTCTATTCTTTCTTTCTTTTGTCAAGGGATTCTTAAATTATCTTCACATCATTCCAAGTCCAAAGAAACCCTTACATATTCTTCAGAATGTCAGTGGAATCATAAAGCCTCAAAGGTGAATACACGATTTTTTTTAATTTAAAAGAAAAAAGGAAGAACAAGAAAGAAAGAAAATGCATTCATTGCGGGCCAACAAGAAACGTACAGAGATGCTGAATAAAAAACTCACTTGGAATTATGGTTAGTTGAATGACTCACTTGGAATAAGACAAAAACTTTGATATTTACCACTGTATAGAGATGCTGATAGAGCTACTGAGAAGAGAGAAAGAAGCAAAGAAGCAAATATTTATTTAATCTATGATCAATAATTAACTCAATATAAACAACAAAGAATAGCCAACAAGAAACAAATTCTTGAAAGCTTAAAGTTGAAGGGCTTAACCTAACCTCCTTCAAATCCCATTGTCTCGTCAAACAAAGACACAATCTAAATTTCAGAAAAAATATAAATAGAAAAGAAAATATAAACACAATCTAGGAAAAATTGCCAAGCGAATTTAAAAAACATCACATGAGAAGAGAGAAGTAGTCTACCTTTTGCTTATACAGAGAAAGAGTGAACGAACAAAGGAGAAGAGAGAGCAAACGAAGGAGAAGAGAGAGCCAACGAAGCTGTGGACGGCGGCAGCACTGTGGACAACGACGGCGCTTTCGACGGCAACAACGATGTGGACAAAGGTCGTGGTGCTGCAAGCGATGGGACGATGGTAAAGAGACGAAACGATTTCAGCAGAAGAAGAAAATGAAGTCTTGGCATTTTTAGGTTTTTAAAAAAGGGACAAAACGCAGCCGTTTAACTGGACAATAAAGAAAACATATATTTGAGACGAAAATTGAGAAGGAAACATTCCGTCTCTAAACTGAAAAGTAGAGAACGAATTTGGCACCAACATTTCCGTCTCTGATCTGTCTCCATGTTGTGGGGCAACTTGAACCAAATAGAGACGGAAATTAATCCCTCCCAAAATCGTTCTCTAACTAAAATTTAGCGAAAAAAAATACCCGCCAAATCTGAAGATGTCTCCCCGCCTTTTTTTCCCACTAATTAGAGACGGATTAGGGACGGATTTATTGGGAACAGACTCATCCGTCTCTAAATCCGTCTCTAAACCACAAAATGTTTTTGAAGCTTTTTTCCTTCATTTGGAGACGGATCGGACACGGATTAAGCACTGATTAGACACTGGTATTAATCCGTCTCTAAATTCTGTGTCTGATCTGCTGTTTTCTTGTAGTGAGAAGGGATTAAGCCCAACCAAAGCCTCTTGGGTTGCTTAAGGAAGAGCATAAAGAATAGTATATTGATCACATGAGAAATTTTTGTAAAAATCTTTTTTGTCTTTCCGAATGTGAGATTCTGAAAGACCCTCAAACTTTTCTTGAAAATACTAGGGATAACCATTGGAAGACAAATTTTCATGAAAACTCTTTCTCAATTTGTGTCATTCCAATTGGTTAAACCTAAGGGTTATCAATATGGGGCCATAGGGTGATTATGGACCCGAAAGTATTAGACCGGAGCAGGTCTAGATGTGGAAATAGGCGTAGACCTTTGGATACCGTCCAGAGATAAGAAAATGAGTGCTATTGTGGAAGATAGCTCTCGAACAACATAACGTGAGAGATGAACCCCAAAGAGACTCATGGAGGCCTAAGGGGAGAGAAAGTAGACAGGGATAAGTAGTCCCATTAGGGGGAAGAGCGGAAGCCTATAGGACCCCATAGGATAAGAGTCAAGTAGGAGGTGGAGAACCAACTACTAACGTAAGTCGATGTATAGTACACAGATTGTAGTGGACATAGCTAGGTAAGCTAGTTCCACAGGTTGGTGAACCGTAAATCCGTTAGGCCGAAGCCCGTGTATGGGTGGAGACAGAGTGGAAAAACCAAACGTATAAATGGCCATGTGGGTGCCATAAAGGGAAGATTAACCATAAGGACGATTAATCGAGAAGGAGAATTTAGTGAGTAACGAGTATTGAGAAATACTCGAAGAAAGAGTACCACGTAGGTACGAAATGGAAAAGAAGAGAGTGAATACGGGAACGGAGTCGGGTAAGCATCTGGGAATGCGAGCCAAAATGATAAAATAGGTATGCTACCGATGGGGGCGATTGGAACCCAACGGGTAACACACTTGTAAGAGGCGGTATATGTTCGTGAACATATGCTACACTGTAAGAAAGAAAAGAGTCAAACCGTGGGAGCGGATCCAGTTTGGTCAAGGGGAGTAGAGCATGTCTGGAAAGGTTCATGCTGGAGTTAACGGATCAAGTATTCCAAGTAGGAATACATGATTTAAGTGAGTTGAGGAGTCCGAGTAGGCCAACTTGGGGTAAAAGCCAAAGGAAACCCAACTAGTAGAGTTAGCATAGGATGTGCAACTCTAAGTGGACTAACCTGAGAATGGTATAGATCCATAGTCAGAGAAGAGTCTAAGTCAGTCAGACATAGGATGTCGACAGGGAGTAACCTGAAGTGGTTATGGAAACCACTAAGGGTAAATGTAGAAGTCCGGAAAAGAAAGGGAAACACAAGTCATAAATGCAAGATCCTTTACCATTTGGTGGAGAAACAACAAGTGTAATACATAGTTGTGCTAGTGTCATGGCATTTAGCTTTGTTAGGACATGAGTAGGGTAAACCGAGTCGGTAGTGAGTGTAACAACCTCGGAAAGGTTGGGAGTCAGACATAGGATGTCGACAGGGAGTAACCTGAAGTGGTTATGGAAACCACTAAGGGTAAATGTAGAAGTCCGGAAAAGAAAGGGAAACACGAGTGATAAATGCAAGATCCTTTACCGTTTGGTGGAGAAACAGTAAGTGTAATACATAGTTGTGCTAGTGTCATGGCATTTAGCTTTTTTAGGACATGAGTAGGGTAAACCGAGTTGGTAGTGAGTGTAACAACCTCGGAAGGGTTGGGTACACTGATGGCACAAAGTATAAACACCTACGTACGGTGTATGACGTGTAAGCGGTAAGTCTAGATGTAGAGTGGAGGGTGTAGTATGATGTAAATGGACATTTCTGGAGAAGTCTTTTACATAGAATATATCGGGGGAATACCGGCAGAAGGGTAGCGGCTTGGTAGTAAAGGATACTTAGGTACGGGGACTCCGATGTAGGGGAGTACTTCGTCAGTTGGAGTTTATAGAAATAGAACCTATTGTGCTATGCAAATAGCTAGTGTCTTTGTGTGTTCCAATACGGATATAAGAAGTCACTACGAAGCTAGCTAGTCGGACAAGCAGATTGAGTCAAGGTAAGCTTTACTAGAGAAGGCAATAGTTAACTCCTCGGAGAACTAAATTAGAGCATGGCAAGTGGTATGTGCCAGACATTCCATTGCAAAATTAGTAGCACAAAGTGAATTGAAACTTGGAAAGTTAGGTATCCTCGGGGAAGGATACGACGACGGATGGAGTCTGTCGGTTAACACCTCGCGGAGGGGTGGTTAACTATGAAACTAGAAATACAAACGATCACAGAAAGAATATGTAGAAACCAGATAGAGTCCTTGAGTCTCTAGGAAAGAAAGATGAACTGTAGGGTAAAACGGTAAAACTTCCACATTGAGGGAAACCATAGATTAAATTGAGCCAAGGGATGGAAACAAGCCAACAACCCAACGAAGGAGATGAAATTCGGGGACCGAATTTCTTAAGGGGGGAAGAATGTAATACCACAGAAAATTTCAAGGATTAAAGAATGATTTATTTCGGAGCTAGGAATTAAAACTTTAAAAAGAATATACAAAAAGTATGAAAGTTAAAAGAAACCGGAAAGGAACCGAGGACTAAAACAAAGGAAAACGTAGAGTTGGAGGATGGAGGGACTAAAGTGAGGAGAAAAATTGTTTCTCCCCACTTACACCCCTTCCACACCACTCTCACACAAAATCAGAAAAGAAAAAAAGAAAGGAAAGGAGAGAGAGGGAGAAGAGAGAGAGAGGGAGCTAGGGCTTGGATGGAGGAGCAAATCTGGTGGGAATCTCGCCGGACTCCGGTGAGCCGGAGTTGGAGGAGAAGGTGGAGAGCATCCTCGTCTCAATCTCTCAAGCTAAGGTTGGTATAACGCATGATTCTCTCCAAGTTTCCATTTTCTTCATCTTTTTCATTTTCTTGGAATTGAGTTGAGAATCCGAGTTTGGGCGGATTTGAGGGTAGAATAACGTTTCTAAAGTGTTCTTGAACACTCAACGAGGTTAGGATTCTAGGCTAGATCGTTGGATTTGGCCGGATTTGAAGTTGGAGGGGTTTGGGTTCATAAAACCATTTTTCCCAATTTTGAACAATCAACGATTCGGCGATGAATTAGAGTTGGATTTGAGTTGTAGGACTTCCTAAATGTAGTATATATGTAGGAGAACAAAACCTGATCAAGGTGCGTCGAAGTCGGGGCCGGAAAATGGCTGAAATGATGAAACCGCAGCCAAACCGAGCTGGTCTTGCACCAGCTCGAGCTGGCGCAAACGAGCTAGCTTGCTGCCTCAGGGCAGCATGTCTTAGCGCAAACGCGCCAGAGCTGGCGCATTCGCAACAAGGCACTGCCCTGGGACTCCCAGGGCCCCAAAAATGTACTTTCGAGCCCCCGAATCAATCCTAAATGATTCCTAACATCTCCCTAAAAAATTAATAAGCTTTAAAATTGAATTAAAAGCCTTAGAAACTAGATTTCTTAGAACCCAAGTAGGAACACAAGTTGAACCAAAATGCTTAGACCTTCCTAAATTTAGGATTCCTTCCATCCAAGCTAGATAAGCTTCCTTAGATGTGAACACAAGTTAGATAGAGGTCGAATACTCAAATCCAAGGATGTGAAACACTCGATTAGAGTGTTATATGCGAGTAAGTCAAGTGTCCGAGGAAGGATACGCATAAGTCGGGATAGAGAGTCCAATAAGACCAAGAGCTTGACTCTGTGGCAACCATGGACTACATGAGAGAGTAATGGAGAGATAAATAACAAGTTAAGCTAAGTAATAAATAACCTTACTAAAGTAAATGTTGTTCTTATAGGAACAACGGCACGCCATAGAGTGCAACGGGAACTCCAAGGAGACTAAAGTTACAGGAGAGGATTGCATAGAAGGTTGGCCAAGGTGAGGGATCTTTCATCTCTGCTCCTAGGGTTGTATGCTTATGTGGATTACATGAGTATGTATATTCTCTGCTTGTCTGGTATGTGTTAGCTAGAGATATAAAATGCTAAAAGAATGAAAGAACTAGAAAATAGGTCGTGGAAAATAGCTTGGATAGGAAGACATAGGAGTAGAGTGTAATTGTTTGCTATGATTGGTGTGTTACAAATCCAACTCATACACTCCGGAGGCATGATGAGTATTTTATTAAATCTTTTCCACGACGGTGGCAAGAGTCCTTGTACGGAAGGACTAAGCTTTTATTTTGAAAACTCGTCACGACGGTGACTTAGATAATAATCATGCAAAAGGAGTTATTGGTGGGTTTTGGATTTGATTATGCCAGCGATGTGAGACATCGACTACAACAACGTTCGATGGCACTTGAGACCTTAATTTTATAATCACCATGACGATGGTCATTGCCCTATCCTGGCAATAGGGTCAGAAAGGATTTATATTGCTATGGCGATAGCTTGAGGTTCAAAGAGTGAATCTGGACGGGTATATGAGTTATATCTTGTTGAGGATACTTGTCCATATTAACAAGTAGATGAATTGTTGATCCTTCGGGAAAGATACAAAGAAATTTAAAACCTAAAATAAATAGGAGTGGGAACTAAATTAAAATATTTTTAAATATTAATTAATTATATTACTTTTTATTAATTAATTAATTATTTATTTATTATTTAATTACTAATTATTTTATTTTAACTATATTTATTTATTTATTATAATTATTTTATTATTATTATTTAAGTGGAGGGGTGCCGTAGCCTTTTAAGGAAAGAAAGGTTATTAAAAGAGAAAAAAAGAAAGAAAAAGAGAGAAGAGAAAGAGAGAGAGAGAGAAAATGAGAGGTAGAAGAGAGAGAGAGGGTGCATGGAGAAGAGAAAGGAGAGGGGGAAGGAGGAGGCTCGCCGGAAAACTCGCCGGAGAGAGCCGTCCGACGCCGGCCACGACCACCGGAGCTCGACTCCAACATCTTCCACACCTCCTACCAATCGAATCAAGGTTGGTAACCCCAATTTCATTCTAAACCCTCAAATTTTCCATTTTTAGGGATTTCTTCGATTGAGTTGTTTCAAGGGTTGATTGAAACCTAGGAAGTGTTCTTGAACACTTAGTTGGGGTAGGAATCAAGATTATATCTTCGGATTTAGCCAAATTCGAATTTGGAAGGATTTGGTGTAACATCTCAATTCCCTACGTCCATTTTTAATACATAGTTATCCTGAATTAGCGTGTTACTACATTTCTTACCCGAATTTATTAAAAACTTTTGCCAAATAGATTAATTAGATTGAGTTGGTTTAGGTTCTATCTTTCGGGTATCTCACTCGTCTCTTAAGCGGAAGCATAAAGTATGATCTGTACATACATAATCAATTAACCATATTTACTATCATAAACTTTTACATACATAGTTGCATACTTTCATATATATATATATATATATATATATATATATATATATATATATATATATATATATATATATTTACATATATCCATCATGGTCAAAGTCAACTAGAGTCCTGAGAAGGGAAAAGATCTAGAGATAGCAAGCATCTTAAGATCTTAATCCTTAACCTACTAGTGGATAAGAACTCTAGTTCATACGTACATACAAACTATCCATATATTAACATAATATGACTCCATCCCTTTCTATACATACCACCTAGTAACCTCTATGGCCTTTCCAAAAACATATAAGTCACAAGGTCAAGGGATTGGAGAATCCAAAATCATATATAAACATCCGTCATAAAGTCAAACAGGCTGAGTAGGGGTCAGATATGTAACTACATGCACTACTACATCACTGATAACTATGATCCAGCCCTGTGTTGGATCATACCTCCACTCCAGCTTAGCCTCCAGCGTAACTAAGTACCTAGGCATCTGATACACATCAACGTAATCATGAGAACATAATCTCAGTAATCATGGCAACCTGTTTCCAAAACCGCTAATGTGTACCACTGTATCACCATACAGAAAATCACTGCATTTCTCATTACATTTCGTATCATAAAAACCTGGATGCACCATTATCATTAATTTTAAAGCATTTTATGGCATATATCATCATCAATGCATCAGTTAAACATACTTACGGTTGGCATGGCATGGTACAATCATTATACTTCACATTTAAACATTTCATAGCAATAGGGACATTTCATTAACATTCATCATCATTTCATAAAACGTGGAAATAACAAGTATTCAAAACATATGGGTATTTAACCCTAATCTTTCATAAAACATTGAGCATCGGGAGAGTTGTCCAACAACTACTCGCACATATCCATTCATTCATTTGACACACTGGTCTTTCCAAACAGGTCACAATTTTGTCCATTCCATTCATTTGACACACTGCTCTCCCCCTATGGGTCACAGTTTTGTCCATTTCATTCATAGGATACAATGCATCTTCCCCTCTTGGGTCACAATTTTATCCTTTAACATTCATTCATTCATAGGGTACAATGCCTCTTCCCCGAAGGGTCACACTTTTACCCTTAACCATACATTCATAGGATACAACGCATCTTTCCCAAAGGATCACCATTTTGTCCATGACCTCTCTTTGCCATAAGAGACATGGTATCTTTCCAAAAGGATCACGATTTTATCCCTTGATATGCTATTCTCATGTACATACATTGTAAAGAAATAGTCCCAATCATGGTTAATCTAATTTTAAGCAAGTCACTCTTGATTTGGCCATATAGAGTCTACTAGCTTAAAATTAAACAACCAACACGGTGTTTTCGTAAACTTTCATCATCAATCGATTGGATGTTTTACCATCCCATATTATGGCTCAACCGTGGAATTCCCAACGGTCGTCCCATACCGATAATTGGTCAATCAATTATGGACTTCTTCTTCTACAAAGAATGTATATGGAATACTTAGCTCTGTTTTCATTTTACTATGTTATTTCCCTTGATCCATGTCCCATATTGTCCCTTTAATCCTTTAAAATTAAGTTTAAGTATGTAATTGGGCTCTTAAAACTTTGTTTCATAAGATGTAAAGCATTTTCATAAACTGCCCTGTATCAATCGACTGCTCCTGGACATCAGTCGACTGTTCACTCTTTGAAAAATTTATAAAAAGGGGCAGTAGCTTATCAGTCGACTGCTAGGACTTACCAGTCGACTGGTAGCTCTCTGTGTTCCATTAGTCGACTGTCCCAAACATAGCAGTCGGCTGCTTACTCTTGAAAACCTTCAACAATTAAATATTTACTAAATTGAATTTCTGGGTTGAATCTGGGTTTTTAATGAATCAAGAACATGGAAGTCCACTGATTGGGCATGGCAGTCGACTGCCATATGCGTTTCTGGAAAATCTGGAAAAATCTGATGAGTTAAGAACACAGCAGTCGATTGCTAAGCCTATCAGTCGACTGTTGTGCCTCTGTCTTAAATTTCTTTGAATTTCTGGGCACGAGAGTCGACTGTTAGAGGCTATCAGTCGACTGTTGTGCCTCTGCCCTGTTTTCGCAAAACCTTTGTATCACATATTCCAACCCAAAATTCATCATCCAAGTACATGCAAGGTGTCCAAAACATTTTCAAGCATAAAATTGACAAAACCCATGAACAATATTAGCCCAAACATGCTTAAACTTCCTTAGATTTAATTAAGAACATGCTACCAAAACCCATAGCCAAACCCATTTCTAAATCTTCATTGTTAGCATTCAGAGATACATGCAAACATCAATAGGCATCCATCTTAGTTCCAAAATCATAGAAATGCAGGTTTGTACTCTCTATTTCGGCCCAGAAGTTCAAAATCTGAAATTGGCCATTTTTAATCAAAATCTTGAATTTCAAAAAGTGAGAGTTGGAAGCCATGATTACCTTAACTCCAAGCTAGATCGTGTTTCTTGTGATGTGTAGATGCTATTCTATCAATTTCCCCAGCTGAATCCAGCCCTAGTCCGAATTCCCAGCTTCCCATTCAAGCTTTTCTCTTCCTTCTCTCTACCCCTCTCTCTCTCTAGTTGATGAAAATGGTGAGTGTGTGGAGAGGTGGCAGCTCCTCCCTATCCTTAAGTGTCAATTAAGTGGTGACTCACCCCTAAACATTCTTTCCTTCCATTTAAGTACTTAATTCTTCTCAATTCATTGTTTTCATTAAAAATAGAGTTGATCACTCTACCTTGACACTCAGGCGGGAAGTGTTCAAAATTCTGTTGGTCACTATGACTCTAAGCTAAAATTATGAATCACATCCCCCATCAAGCTTTTCCTTACACCTAAGTCCTCTTCCATCTAACCCTTCTTTTCTTTTCATTCAAGTCCCTCTAACATAATTAACCTATTTCTAATGCAAATTTACATGCTTCTAGATGCATCAAACACATACAAAAACCTTAGTTCATCTATCAAACAATTAATTACATCATTGGGAGAGGCGGATGTTACATTTGGGGTTCAAATTATAATTATTTTCAAATTGGGGAAATTGTGATAATTAAGATTGAGCTTAGATTTGAGTAAATAGGCTTTGATTGATATTATTAAAATTATACGGTTTGAATATTAGCTGAACAAGACCCGTGAAGAGCTGGCCTGAGGTTACTAAGGTTGAAGATTGACGTTAACGTACCGGATCCCTGCTCGGGTTGCCCAAATACACTTTAAGGGTGACGTTGAGAGTTTTAAACCTCTTCTTTTCAATCTTAAACACCCTAGAATAATTCTAAATAAGCTATCAAGCTTCAAGAATTATTTTAGGTGGCATTTTGTTTCTCAAGGAGGGAAACTTGCGGAGCAATGAAGTCCAAATTCTAAAATGGTAATTTTATGCCTTCATAATTATTAGGAAGCCTTAAGTAGGATGAATTAGACGTGTACTGAGGTTTAGAAACTAGATTTCTTAGAACCCAAGTAGGAACACAAGTTGAATCAAATGCTTAGACCTTCCTAAAATTAGGATTCCTTCCAATCAAGCTAGATAAGCTTCCTAAGAAATGAACACAAGTTGGATAGAGGATTAATACTCAAATCCAAGTATGTGAAACACTCAAGTAGAGTGTTATATGTGAGTAAGACAAGTGTCCGAGGAAGGATACGCATAAGTCGAGATAGAGAAGTCCAATAAGACCAAGAGCTTGACTCTGTGGCAACCATGGACTACATGAGAGAGTAATGGAGAGATAAATAACAAGTTAAGATAAGTAATAAATAACCTTACTAAAGTAAATGTTGTTCTTATAGGAACAACAACACGCAATAGAGTGCAACAGGAACTCCGAGGAGACTAAAGTTACAGGAGAGGATTGCATGGAAGGTTGGCCAATGTGAGGGCTCTTTCATCTCTGCTCCTATCATCTTCAATATTTTATATACCTATTTCATTTTATTTTGGACAAAATATTTTATATCTCTTTGGATCGTATCTAAAATCTCCATTTTAATTATAATCTTAATTGGACTAGAAAAGAATATAGATTGATTTGTTAAATGGATTTGAGTTAGTTTTGCCACCTCTACTGTGAAGCTCATTCTTGAACAAATCAACTTTTCTCTCCATAAGCCTTCCCAAATTCTACATATCCTATATATATATATATATGAATTTATCTTCAAGTCCTCAAAATACCTTAATTAGACAAAATTTTGTCATTCCTACTTCATATATACAAAATTTGAACTAAAAAATCTTCACGTATGCATTATAGTGGTGAAACAGAAAAGGGCATCTTCTTACAAATCACCTGCCAAATCCAAATCTCTCACATGAAAACCAAAAAGTAGACAAGAAAAATAAATAATGAAACAAATATGTAATTTTGAAATCGGAGCACAAGAAATTGAAGAAACACAATAATGGCTGAGCATTATAAAAAAGTTCAACGAATAATACTGTGAGATAAATGATAATAATTGTTGAATTCGAGAAACAATTTATAAGTTCAGTTGATCCTAATTTTAAGAACTTTAAGATCAAAAAAATTCACCATTCTTGGTGTTGTTAACATAGTTCTTACTCTTATACATTTTGCATACCAAATCTCAAGTGACCTTTAAAGTTGAATGTAATACCCGGGAAAATTTTTTCAAAGTTTAAAATGAAATGAAAGGGAAAGAAAAGAAGTAGAAAATAATTTTAAAACTTAATTCAGGACCTAAAAAATTGGAAACCTGAATTAAATGGGGAAAAGAGAGTAAGGAATATTTTTGGGTATCTAATTTGGGATATAAGAGAAAATAAAAATTTAATTGGAAAGAGGAGGATTTAATTGAGGATATTTTTGCACCTCTTGTTTATTATAATAATTATTATTAGTGTTATTATTTAATTATTTTATTTTTAATTTAATTAATTATTTAAAAGGGGAGGGGTGCATGCATTAGAAAAGGAAGAAACGAAGAAAGAGTTGAAGGGAGTAAGAGAAGGAGAGAGAGAGAGCACGAGAGAGAGAGTACTAGAGAGAGAGAGAAGTGGTGTGAGGAAGGAGAAGAAGGAGAAGAGGTTGGGGTTCGCCGGAAATGGGACCGGGGAGAGCTAGCCGACGCAGGAGAAGTCACCGGAGCTCGGGTACGACGTCTCCTACACCTTCTACCAATCGAATCAAAGGTTGGTAACCCCAATTTCATTCGAAACCCTCAATTTCTTTATTTTTAGAAATTTCCTCGATCCACCTTCGATTGGGTTGTTTTGAGGGTAGATTGAGACCTAGGAAGTGTTCTTGAACACTTAGTTGGGGTAAGAATTGAGGCTATACCCTCTGGTTTAGCCGAATTCGAATTTGAAAGTGTTTGGGGTTGAAAATTCTAAATAGTCCCAATTTGGGGATTCGTTGATAAATTTGGAATCGGGCTTGGATTTGAGTAGTTAGGATTGGATTTATGTCGTTCGAATGTAAGTGAACAAAACCCGTGAGGTGCGGAGTCGAAGCCGGGGTCGAAAGGGGGCCGAAACGGGCCCAAACCAGCCCACAGCACAGCAAACGAATTGTTGTGCTGCGAGCTAGCGCTGCAGCGCCCAAATCGGCGTTGTAGCACTCGCTCTCAGTTATACAAGAGCTGCTGGGCAGCAGCTTGGCGCCACAATGCCCAAATCGGCGCTGCAGCGCTCGGTCTCTGCCCAGCATGCCCAAAATTCGTTTTTAAGCCAATCCGGGACGTCCAAACCTCCTATTTTCAATCCGAAACATCTTAGGACACCCCAACCATTCTTTTAAGGATCAAAATCATTTCAAATGTCTTATTTTCCCTCAAGAATGGAAACTTACCAAATAAGCTACGCCCAACTTCTTGAATTTCTAAATTCCCTATACACCGTCATTAGGTAACCTTAAGTAGGATAGCTTAGAAGCACATTCAGGTTTAGTAACTTAAATCCAAGGCCCCAAAAGCAGCTCAAGGAGAGCGATAGATGTACGAAACCAATTGCGAAGCA
The DNA here is from genome assembly GCA_014851425.1 of Senna tora. Taxonomy (NCBI): domain Eukaryota; kingdom Viridiplantae; phylum Streptophyta; class Magnoliopsida; order Fabales; family Fabaceae; genus Senna; species Senna tora. Next base: position 14,646,012 of record CM026269.1, read on the forward strand.
CTTGAGACTCCCATAGAAGAGAGGGAAGACGGATAAGACCAAGGACTTGGTCCTTGGCAACGTCTAGATGCATTTTAGGCATGAGCAGGTCGTATGCATATGAATTGCAAATAGTTTGAGATGTTAACCACTTGAATGCATTTGTTAGGAAACCACGACTCGTCTGGAGCGGGAGTTACTCTAGGACAAGCACAAGGGAGCCATCCAGGTGAGGGGTTTCCCATCCTTGCCCTACAGGGTTGATTGAAGATGTGGATATGTGGTTTGCCTACTTGCCTATTTGTAAGAATTGTTTAGTGGTTAACATGCTATTGTTATTCCTAAATTGTTATCCATGAAAGTATTTGTATTGTGTTTGACTACAGGTAAAGAGGTACTGGAGGGTATCCATGTGATGACATGAGGTACGCCAAATAGTACAAGCAAGGGGATAAGTTGCTGATTGAGTCCATGGTTTGGTTTACCCTATTAATTAGAAACTCTTTAAAGAAATCATATAGAAGTTGTTAGTAAACAATCAAGGGTTTGGGTATTACATAAGGATTAAAACGATCTCATAAATTGATTAGTGAGTCATAGGGAGATTCACACTACCTAGGTAAAGTCAGTCTAGGATAGTAATGGCTAAATAGAGTCAGAATCTCAAATGAAGGCTCGAGAAGAGAAACAAGTCAGAAAAGATTGCCCGTTGAGGCCATTGTCCTAGCCTGGCACTAGGGTCAGTTAAAGATTAAAACATTTGCCCGTTGAGGCCATTGCCCTAGCCTGGCACTAGGGTCAGGTAAAGATTAAAACATTTTCCCGTGGAGGCCATTGCCCAAGCCTGACACTAGGGTCAGTTAAAGATTAAAACATTTGCCTGTTGAGGCCATTGCCCTAGCCTGACACTAGGGTCGGTTAAAGATTAAAATATTTGCCCGATGAGGCCATTGCCCTAGCCTGGCACAAGGATCAGTTAAAGATTTAAAATAATTTGCCCGTTGAGGCCATTGGCCTAGCCTGACACTAGGGCCAGTTGAGCGATTTACAATTTTCAAATGATATGTTTAAAGTGTTTGCTTGTTTATGAAAAGCATGATAGATGAGCATGATCCGTAGGTTTATCCATGATATTATGTTATATTAATATTGCCTGATCGTAATATAACATTTGATAAACTAGACTTTCATGCGCATGTGATTGTAGGTGTTTCCCTTTCCCCAACTGTAGTGGTACCCGCCGCTACGCCGAGGATGGGAAGCTTCTCACTGAGTCTGTTTGACTCACTCCCACTACTTCAATGTTTCAGATACAGGGATCGGGCAGGCATTGACGTCCAGACAGTGAGACGGACATCAGACCATCCTTACGCACTTGTTCGCGTGGGTGGACACCTTTTGGTTATTTTGATTCTTTTGGTTGTACATATTATAAGTTATAAGGGTTGTATATATATATTTACATCTTCCGATATGTACCTACTCTAGACTTGTCGGCTTCACATGTATTTAAGACAGGGTCCATTCTGGGGATTAACTAGGATATATGTATGAGTATATAAACTTCTGCATGCGAATAGGATAGATCGTACGCATTGAGGCGTACGATCAATATGATATGGATATATATATATATTATGTGTGCTTGTTGCATGTGAATAGGATAGATCGTATGTATTGAGACCTTCGGTCAATATGACATAAATATTTATATTATGAGTGTTGATATATATATCTATACATTGGACTGAGCTGAAGCGGTATTGAGCGAACCTCGGATTGCAGTGAGGTGTGGCCATTATTATGATATATATATATATTGATTGTATAGCAGGGTAGTTATAGTTATGTTTACAGGGTAAGACTTACGGGTTTAGAGGTAAAAGTCTATTCCCGAGCCGGTCACGCTCCCCGATTTAGGGTCGTGACATTGAAAGTGACATAGGCTCTTCTAACAATTGATGAAAGAATGAAAGCTTTCTAATGCAGGTGATTCATAAATTTTATATATATATATATATATTGTACAAATTTTGAATCCCAAAGTACTCTACTTGTTCTAAAGAAAAAAATTTACAAAATAAAATAAACAAATTCCACTTACCAGATTTAAGTCCATTTAACAATAGGAGACTAAACTTTCACTAGAAAATACTACAAATTTGATATGCCAGAAAAACTACAAAATTGAATATATAGGTTTGAAAGAAAACCACCACCACAATTAGAGGACAAAATATCTAGTTGATTAACTGATCCCAAAATTCATCTCTATACTTTTTACACAAGAAGGACATTTTGAAGTGGAAACAAAAGAATTTTAATCAAATCAACGAAATACCAAATAATTTGAGAAATTGAATTCTCTACAAGTATTTTGCATTTAGTTGACTGGCCAAAATTCATCTCCGATACTGTATGAATGAAATAGAAACAATTCTTGTTAATAAGTATCATAAGACTAATTAAGTGCATTTCATTCAGTATTAAGGCTGGTATATGTAGACCACCATCCCAATGTTAATCAATATTTTGAATTTTTAAAAATTATTACATTCAAAGTTCTAATTCTCAATAAATTGTCTTCCTATATATGCAGCTTTGAGTTAAGTAGGTGATTACAATATTACCAAAATTTATTATGCACATACGTTTTATCATTTTAATTTTACCCACAAAACAATCATATCTAATTAAAAATATCAATTTATAGATCTTCTATATTGAATTTCAGCTCCAGGAACATGCATGTTCATTTTCTCTCTATACCTTAGCAAATACATGCATGCGCATTTAATTTCTTTTATATATTAAGAAAATTCACCAAACCTGATTTCTTTGTTTTCTAGCATCCCAGGTTTGATAAGTGTTAAAAGGCCTCTACTTTACCAATACTGATTTTTTGAAGGCTAAAATGGGACCTAAGGCATCTTGGGTCTGGTCAAGTTTACTGGAAGGAAGGAAGTTTCTTGAACAAGGGTGTTGTTGGAGAATTGGAGACGGTTCAAGAGTGGGTTTTTGGGAGGATAGATGGATTCCAACTTTCAGTGGCAATAAATTGAATGATGTGAATGGTGATGTCAACTTGAAGATTCCTTATGTCATTTCTAATGGTAGTTGGGATGTGAGTAAGTTGGTGGGGTTGGTTTCTCGGGAGGAGTTAAATGCCATTTTAGCTATTCCTCTTAGAAGTGGGTGCTTGGAGGATAGATTAATGTTGGCTGAGGCAAAAAATGGGTTGTATTATATTAAACTGGGTTATAAATTTGGCATGAATTTGAGCAGGGATGTGGTGAGTTTGAAGCCTTCTTGTTCAACTTAAGTGGATAATTCTCTTTAGCCCGCGATATGGAGGGTTTGTGATGCTCCCACAGTTAATAATTTTATTTGGAGGGCTTGCATTGAGGCTTTGGCCACTAATGAGGCTTTGGTTAAAAGAAGGTTTGCTATTCCTATTGTTTGTAGAACTAATGCTCCAGAGACAATTGAGCATCTTTTGGTGTTGTGTGATTGGGTGAAGCTGGCTTAGTTTTGCTATCCTCTAAGCCTTTTTTATTTCTGATGTGGGGTTTAGTAGGTTTGAGGATTGGTGTTTAAGGTTTTGGTGAGAAATAAGGGGTTGGATGAATATGGCAGGAGCATTTAGATGTATATGTGTTGGGAACTCTGGAAGATGGGATGTGAAGTTGTCTTTCGTGTGGCAAAAGCTAATCCTTTTCTTGTTGTTGATAAGGCAGTTAGAAATGGAAATGAGTTTTAGGTTAGTAATAAGGGTTTTCTCTTGTGAGTGGCTATGTGGTGAAAGAGGGTGTTGGGAATGCTCAGGTTGATGACTTCTGGGTTGCTCCTAGGACTAATGTGCTGAAATGTAACGTAGATGGAACTTTTCACAGTGGATCTACGGTTGGTGGAGTGGGCATTAACTGCAGAAATGCTCTTGGGGAGGTTTCGGATGGTTGTGCTGAAAAGGTGTCGACTTGCTCTAGTCTTTTGATCGAGGCTTGGGTTCTGAAGAAGGCTTTGTTGCTGGCTTGTTTGAAAGGGTGGGAGAGGGTGGTTTTTGAATTTGATTGTTCTGTCTTAGTTGATGTAGTTGCAGGTTTGAAGGGTGCTAAGGTGGATTAGGTCAGTTCTCTTTTTTACTAGACATTTTGGAGCTGTTGAGTTCTTATGAAGGTTTCTATGTGGTTTTTGTTAGGCGTCAAGGCAATCAAGCTGCCGATTGGTTAGCGAAGAAGGCGTTAAACGAGTGGTTATGAAGGATTGGGTTTTTAACCCTCCACTCTTGCTTGCCTCTATTTTGGCTTTTGATGTTACTAGGAGTGGCTCTAATATTGGTGATAGGAGTTCTAATAATTGCTTTTCTGCAGGGTGTGCTGTGGGTTGTGCTTTTGGTTAATTTGAATTTTTTTTAGCTTGTTTTTGCTAGTTCTGGTTAGGTGCTAGCTTCTTGTTGTTTCTTTTTTTCGTTGAATGAAATATCCTTTGGCCAAAAAATATATCTATATATACATAGCACAAATATACATGTTATAAAGAATTCAAACAATTTTTTTTTTTGAGCTAAAACATTAGCTTAATATGTTGTAAGAGATTAGTCACTTTTTTTTATAAATTCAACCTCTATTGGTCATGCGAATATGTTAATGTATCACAAAATATAGTGAAATATTAAAATGAGATGATTTTTGTACAAGATCTAAAACTTTATTTGATTCCTTAAAATACTATGAAAATAAATTAACTTAAATAAAATTTGAAAATATTTTTTATGATGATAATGATAAGGACCCCACCTGGTGATAAAAGTCTTTGATTGTTGTTGTTAATTATTATTGTATGATGATAATGATAATGATAATAACAACAACAACAACAACGATGATAAAAGAACCTACATAGAGATAGTTTTCAAGAACATTATGGGTCCATTTGGCATGACTGAAACAGGCTCAATAAAGTAAAATGGTTCACTTTTTTAGAAAAAATATGTTTGGTATAATTTTAGACATTGTAAACCGGTTTGAAGTCAGACGTTCAAAAACTTTCCCTAAAAGATATGATGCAATCCAAATTTCCTTCAGTAATCTGGAGTCAAAAGACCAAATTACCCTGGCATTTTTTCACTCTCAGTCCTAACATTAATTGTCCGCCTCTCTGTTTCTCTTCTCTCTTGTCTCCTGCCTTCCATCGCAACCCCTAAATCTTCTTCTTCTTCTTCCTCAAATGACTCTCTACTCTCATAATCTTCACCATAGCCTCATCTTCATCTTCTTATTCATCCTTTTCCTCAAATCATTCTCTACTCTCAAACCCCAATTTGAATCTAAACCCCAAAAATCAAGAATATGAAAAGAGAGCAACATCATCTTCGTCCTAACCTAGGCGAGTCTTCCATGGCTGTGAGCTCGAGTGGGAAATCAAAGTTATGGTACAACAGAAAGGCGGTGGGAGATGGACGAGCTTTGACCGTGCTTGGGTACAAGGTGAGATCGTTGAACATGGTAGATGTGGCAACTCGGCTTCCCAGATTCGATCGTCATCTACTTATTCGATATCTAACCTCAAGCCTCCTCCTCTTCCCATTCTACCTATCCTTAGTGCTTCCAACTCCAATGGTAACTCGATGACATGGCTATGTTCTTGCATTTCGGAATGAATACCTTCACAGACACAGAATGGGGTTTCAGCTGTGCTAATCCCTCCCTCTTCAATCCAACCCAATTTTTTTATTAAATAAACAATTTTTTATTATTATAATAAAATATTAATAAAGGGTATTTTTAGTCTTTTGTTAAATTTTACATCAATTTTTACATACCAAACATATTTTTCTTATTTTACATTGCAAACATTTTTACTTTCCCACCTGCTCTTTTCAATCCATACCGTTTCCTTTACTGACCTATTACTTTACCAAACGGAGCCATAATGTGTTTGCTTCCATTGTTTCCTATTTTAATTTTTAATAAAAATAAGAAATATCACCGAAAATGCGTTTAGTACATTTTAAAAGAAAACATTTTTTGAAACTATTTTAAACAACAGGCCAAAAACGTCAAAAACACATTTTCAAACAATAACCAATGTCATTTTTGTTTCATCTCGCAATTTTTCAGAAGTTCATTAGCGGATGAAAAATCATCTCTAATGGAATGGCTAATATAATCTACATTCTTCAATTCCTTTTGAAAAATAGAATTTTGATCAAGTTCATCGAATTAACAAATTAAAAAAATTAAGAAAAATAATATCATGGCGGGTTTATTTGGGGTCCGTTTGGTGCGATTGAAACCTACCTCAGTAAAATAAAATGGCACGCGTTCCTATAAAAAAATATATTTGGTATAATTTTAATCATTGTAAACAACTTTACAATGTAAACCAATTTTGTAGTCAAAACCACAAAACTTTTCCAAAAAAAATCAAATGTAATCTAACTTGCCTTCAATAACCTGAAGTGAAAAGACCAAAATGTCCCTGGTATTTTTTTACTCTCATCCCTAACGCTCGTCTGCCTCTTCTCTCTTTTCCACCCTTGCATCTCCTATATACTCTTCTCACTTCTCACCATCACTCATTTGTTATCGTCGCCATCGAGATCTATCATAGTTGTCGTCGAGATCCGTCATCGTCGCCGTCAAGATCCATCATCGTTGACATCGAGATCTGTCATTATCGCCGTCAAGATCTGTCACCGTTGTCATCGTGATCCGTCATCGTCACCATCGAGATCTATCATCGTTGTCGTCGCGATCCGTCATCGTTGCCGTCGAGATCTATCATCGTTGTCGTCGCGATCCGTCATTGTCGCCGTCAAGATCCATCATCGTTGTTATCGAGAACTGTCATCATCGCCGTCAAGATCCAGCACCGTTGTCATCGAAATCGATTCCCTTTCCATTCCCTCCCTTTACTTTACATACCAAACCTATTTTTTATGTTTAACATAACATTCCTTCCCTTTCCATTCCCTCCCTTTACTTTACATTACAAAAAATTATACCAAACGGGCCCCTGGTAATTCATGAATTATATTGATCAAACTTATCTCCTAGATTACCAAGAAAAAAGAAAAGAAAAAAAACATGTACAAATATTGGAAACCCATAGCCGCATTCATCGACAAGAATCATTTGGAGGGAACAAAAAATTTTTAATCAAATCAATGGTGCACTAAATATTTTTAGAAAAGTATATAAGCCTCTATAAATATTTGGTGCATCATTGTTTGACCAAAATTCGTCTCCAATCGAGAAATAAGGCAAGGAAGAAATAATTTATATTATGGTTTATCAAGTGACAATGCTATGTATATATAGCTTATACTCGATGAGAGGGGCAGAGGGAATTTTCAAAATTTAAAAAGTTTAAGTGGGATTTTGAACCGCCTAATGTTTAAAATTTAAAATTTAAATAAAGTAGGTTAATTTTCATATTGTAGACTAGGGTATTAAAATAATGACAATTTCCAAGTTCGACAATAGAGGAGAGAGAAAGAATAGGCCTTAAATGCGTACTTTAGTCATCTAGCATAGGAGTTAGGTTTATTTTGAAAAGTAAAATTAAAATTAAGTAAAAAAAAACCTATGCGTGATGTTGAATTTAGATCTATCCAATATTCAAATGTTGTAGAGGTTTTCAAAATGCTTCATAATGACAATGTTAATTGATATTTTGAATTTGAAAAATTATCATATTCAATGTCCTATTTTTTTTTAAAAAAACGAAATATAATAAGTCCGATCCTCCTTATTAAATACATTTTATCATTATGCACATATATTTTATAACTTTAATTTTACCTAAATACATTAATGACAAATATTATGAATATTTACCAAACCTGATTTCTTTATTTTTTTTAGTATCTTAAGATTGGTAAGTGTTCAATAATTTAGATTTGGCATTAAAATTGTATAATTACCAAAGTAGCATAGAAAAAAAAGAAGAAGATCAATTGCAATAAATAAAATACATGCATAACTCATATGTATATATAACATTATTTTAATACGTTGTAAGAGATTAGTCCCTTTCGCCAAATTTGACATCTATTGATCATACGCATGTCTATGTTAATGTGTCTAACAATATTGGAAAATATTTAAATGAGATTGTTTTTTCTTATTTTGTACAAGATTTCTAACTTTAATTTGTGTGATTCTATACAATAATATGAAAAAGAAACAAGCTTAAATAATAAAAATAATAATAATAATAATAATAATAATAATAATAATAATAAAAACTTGCACCAATTTTTTTTCAATGAACCTTGACCTAAGGAGACGATTTTCAAGAACTCCGAACTTTTGGAACCTAAATTAAAACACCAAACTTCATCATCTCAAAAACAAGTACCACAGAGATTCACAAATAATGTTGTTAAAAAGAAATAATTTTAGCATAGCTATAAATTACTATCTATAATGTTGGCAATGGCTAATTTTAAAGAGTCGACTAATTTTAAAAGTTTCAACGTCAGTTCTACAATTAACCTTAAAGATTGTGATGAGAATTTTTTCAACATTAGTTGTAACAATCAAGATTAAAAATAACATTATTAACATAGACATTAATTAACTGATGTCAAAAATAAAATTTTTAGAAGTCAAAATTGCACGATTAATTTTTTATGAAATACTTAGTCAAATAAGTTTTACAGGTTATCAAAAAAAAAAAGATTTACAAATATCAAATAGAAAATATAGGATCAATGAAAACATCTTTTACACATCTTTAGACCATAGGATATATAAGAGTCTAACAAGCTAAAGCAACAATAAGAATTTCAATGTAAAATCTATAAAATCATTGATGCTATTAATATTGATGACTTTTCGTTGAGTGATTGTAATTGTTAACCAAGAGAAAGATTCTTAAAAAATAGTTTATAAAATACAAAAAATTCGATACATACATTTTTAATCCATTTCTCGAATATCTTTCTCTTCCCTTCACTTCTTCGCCTTCTTTCAAACTCCTATATACCCTTCATAGACGATTAGGAGTTTATTTTGCAATGATTTTTAAAACTTGAATCAACTGTCGTATTAAATATCACAACCCCAAATCGGGAGTACGTGACCGGCAAGGGAATAGATTTTTACCTCTAAACCCGTAAGTCTTACCCTGTAAACATAACCATAACTACCCTGCTATACAATCAATATATACAACATAATAGTGGCCACAACTCACTGGTGGCCTAATTAACCTGCAATCCACGGTTCGCTCAATACCGCTTCAGCCTAGTATATAGATATATCTCAACAAACATAGTATATATCTATATCATATTGACCGCACGTCTCAATACGTACGATCTATCCTATTCACATGCAGCAATCACACGTAATATATATATATATATATATATATATATATATATATATATATATATATATATATATATATATATATATATATCCATATAAATCAACTGGCCCTAGAACAAGCTAGAGCAATGGCCTCCACGGGAGACTTTATCTGACTTGTTCCTCCTCCTGAGCTTTCAGCTGGGATTCTGACTCTATCTACCCATTACTATCCTAAATTGACTTTACCTAGGTAGTGTGAACCTCTCTATGACTCACTAATCAATTATGAGATCTTCTTTTAAACCCTTGATTAGATCATAACCTAGCTCTAAGGTCTTTCCTAAGTTCCATTACCATAAAACGTCGACGTTTACAAACAAATTCTTTACGATATCTTTAATGAGTTTCTAATTAATAGGGTAAACCAAACCTTGGACTCAATCAATAACTTACCCCCTTGCTTGTACCGTTCGGTGTATCTCATGTCATCACATGGATACCCTCCAGTACCTCTTTGCCTGTAATCAAACACACATATACAATTACTTTCATTTATTACAATTTAGGAACAACAATAGCATGTTAACCACTAAATAATTCTTACAAATAGGCAACTAGCCAAACCACATATCCACATCCTCAATGAACCCTGTAGGGCAAGGATGGGAAACCCCTCACCTAGACGGCTTCCTTATATTTGTCCTGGACTGACTCCCGCTCCGCTCGAATCGTAGTTTCCTAACAAACGCATTCACGTGGTTAACAATCTTAACTATATGCAACTCATATGCGTATGATATGCTCGTGTCTAAGAAGGCATCTAGACGTTGTCAAGAACCGAGTTCTTGGTCTTATCCGTTTTCCCTCTCTTCCATGAGAGTCTCAAGTGCTTCACACTTGGTTTCGTACAATTATCGCTCACCTTGAATTGATTTTTTGGTGCCTTAGATTCAAGATACTAAACCTCAATATACTTCTAAATCGTCCTACTTAAGGTTTCCTAATAATTACGACGTAATAAAGTTGCCACTTTAGAATTTGGACTTTATTGTTCTGCAAGTTTCCATCGTTGAGCAACAAGAAGGTACCTAAAATAATTCTTGGTGCTTGATAGAATATTTAGAATTATTCTAGGGTGTTTAAGATTGAAAAGAAGAGGTTTAAAACTCTCAACTTCACCCTTAAAGTGTATTTGGGCAATCTGAGCAGGGACCCGGCACGTTAATGTCAAGGTTCAGCCATAGTAACCTCGGGCCAGCTCTTCATGTGGCTTGTTCAGCTAATATTTCAACCATATAATTTCAATAATACCAATCCAAGCCTATTTACTCAAATCCAAGCTCAATTCCTAATTTTCAACAATTTCCCCAATTTATGAATATTTAGAATTTCAACCCCAAATCCTGCCAAATTCGAATCCGGCTAAACCCAAGGGTATAGTCTCGATTCCTACCCTAACTAAGTGTTCAAGAACACTTTCTAGCTTTCAATCTTCCCTCGAAACACCTCAATCGAAGTAAATCGAAGAAATCCCTAAAAATGGAGAAATTGAGGGTTTAGAATGAAATTAGAGTTACCAACCTTGATTCGATCGGTGGGAGGCGTGGAAGACATCAGAGTCGAGCTCCGATGGTCGTGTCCGGCGTTTGACCACTCTTCTTCGGCCGGTTTTCGGCAAACCGTGGTCCTTCCCCTCCTCCTTTCTTCTTCTTCTCCGTCCACTCCTCCCTTTCTCTCTCTATCTCTCGTCATCTCTCTCTCTCACGATCCCCTCTCTTTCTCTTTTCTTTTCCTTTTTTCTTTCTTTCAAAACAAACCCACGGCTCCCCCATTTTTTTAAAATAATTAAAATAATAATTAATTAAATAAATAATAAATAATAAATAAATAAATATAATTAAAAATAAATTAATTAATAATTAAATTAAGACACAACTAATATATATATATATTTTTTTTAAAATAGATAATAAGATAAACAATAATCACTTAAAAATAATAAAGGTATATTTTTAAGTTAATTTCCTTTCCCTATTTAATTCAGGTTTCCAATTTCTTATGTCCTGAATTAAATCCCAAAAATTATTTTCTACTTCTTTTCTTTCCCTCTTATTTTATTTTAAACTTCAAAAAACTTTCCCGTGTATTACATTAAAATTGGGTCAATAATTATTAGAAAAATGCAGCGTTCTCATGGAGTTTTTGCGTAAAAAATGACTAAATAAAGTAATTTGTTTAATTTTATATAGTAGTAATATTATTATGTCATAAAAGCTATATTTCTTTATAATAATTAAAATTATATAAATTATTTTTTTATAGGATTTAAATTATTTGTTTACTATATGTATATCAAATGAGTAAAATAATGAATAATTTGTAAGAAGTAAATTCATATATATCCTAACGGACGGGTTTTGGTGCCCTCTCTTTAATATAGTGAAAACATTTTGTGGTCAGTCGTTTATTCATAAGTGGAAGACTCGTGACGAATGGATTGATCACTATTGTCAACGGTGAATACTCTAATTTAGTCCAATAAAATTGAACTTTTTATTTGGGACCTGATTCATTTTAGACTAGAACAAAGGTCGAAAGTTATTTAAATGTTCAACAACCATCTATACCATCCTAGAGTGAGAGGGCCTTACGTCATCACAGACTTAAGTTGGTCTTTTAAATTGGCCAAAAAAAATTTCCTCCGACCAAAACCATTACAGGCCACAAATAATGGGACAGAGAGATGCCTCAATAAAAACAATTATGGAAAAAGCATATATAATTCAAAATTTTTGTTTGGCCTTCATATATCATTCAAAATTTACTCCCATCACTTCTTCATTCATATCTTCAAAATATTTAATTTGATAATAAAAAGACTAAGTGTGCAATTATTTTTTTTAGTGAGAAGATAATTTGCTTCAAGAATTAAGGGTGAATGGCGACTGTGATATCGAGTGCGACAGAAGGAGGCCTTTCGAAGGAGGAAACGGATCAGATGGAAACGAGTAGCAAGAAGGTTAAGTATAGGGAACGAGTAGCAAGAAGGTTAAGTATAGGGAACGAGTGAGAACGATACTGTCATGACGTCGACTGAGAAGAATTTTGATGTGCAAAGAGTGGATGAGGGTCAAGTCACTGAGGCTGGCTTCGTATCCTTTAGAGACAAGATCGCCAGAAATGTACCAGATCAAGACGCGCCTATGTCACCCACGATCTCGGAAGACAGTTCGGATGAATCAAGTGATTCAGATGCTAGTGAGGAGGAGGAGGAGGAGGATGATGATACCCCGTTTGATCCTTGCCCTAAGTTGAGTTTTACTCAGGAGGAAGTGGATGTGTAATACCCCGGAAAATTTTGAGGATTAAAGAATGATTTGTTTAAAATTTCAAGGATTAAAGAATGAATTATTCCGGGGCTAGGAATTTAAAACTTTAAAAAGAATATAGAAAAAAAATATGAAAGTTAAAAGAAACTGGAAAGGAATTTTTTTCAAAGATTGTAATACCCAAGAAGTTTTTTTTTTGAAGTTTAAAATCAAATAAAAGGGAAGGAAAAAGAAGTAGAAAATAATTTTTGGGATTTAATTCGGGATCTAAGAAATTGGAAACCTGAATTAAATAGGGAAAAAGAGTAGATTAAAAAACACATATTAGTTTTTATTTATTTAATTATTAATTAATTTATTTTTAATTTGAAGAAATCTGAGTTTAATTCTTAGAAAAATAAATTCGTGTATTGCAAAATGCCAAATGTGGCTTAAATAGGGACCATGGTTACAAGTTAACCACTAGTATCCCTTTAGGAATATGACTTAATCTAATTTAAATTATTAAATCAGATTTAGGTAACAAAAGATATCTAAGATTTCAATTTAAAACATTAAACTAGATAACTAATAAGTAGAAACTTAAATAAAATAAATTTACTAAAGATAATAATTAATTAAATAATAACGACACTCCCCCTCAAGCTGCGGACATGATGTTGATCATTCCCAGCTTGGCACTTAGCTCTTCAAAGTTGGTGCCACACAAGCTCTTTGTTAGGATGTCTGCTACCTGAAGGTGAGAAGGTGTGTGACTCAAGGTTATATTTCCAGAATCTAGATTTTCCTTGTTGAAGTGGTGGTCAATTTCAACATGTTTGGTTCGATCATGATGCACGGGATGTTTGGCAATGCTAATGGCTGCTAAATTATCGCATTTTACCTCCACAGGGTTGTCAACTTGAATTATGAGTCCACTAAGCAGTCTTTTTAGCCAAATACCTTCACATATACCTTGAGATAGTGCTCTAAATTCAGCTTCCGCACTGCTTCTTGCAACCACAGACTGTTTCTTGGTTCTCCATGTCACTAAGTTCCCCCAAACCATGGTACAGTATCCTGAAGTAGATCTTCTATCAATTATACATCCCGCCCAATCAGCATTGGTGTAAATTTCAACTCCTCTATTGTCATTCTTCTTAAAGAAAATACCCTTTCCAGGTGCTGACTTTAGATATCTCAGAATTCGATATGCTGTCTCGAGGTGTTCCTCATTAGGACTATTCATAAATTGACTTATCAGACTCACAGGGAAGCTAATATCCGGTCTTGTATGAGACAGGTAAATTAGTTTACCTACTAATCATTGGTACCTTCCAATGTCCCCCAAGGGGCTCTCCTGAGAGAATTTTGTCTTGTAATTTGTCTCCATAGGGGTCTCAGCTGGTTTGCATCCAAGCATACCAATTTCTTGGAGAAAATCTTGAGTATATTTATGTTGTGACACAGCTATTCCTCCTTTTGATCTTGCTACTTCCAATCCCAAGAAGTATCTGAGTTCACCAAGGTCCTTTGTCTCAAATTCCTTGGTTAAGGCAGCCTTAAGCAGAGATATTTTCTCAATGAAGTCCCCTGTGATAATTATGTCATCTATATACACGATCAAGAAAGCCCTTTTTCCAGTGGGTGAGATTTTGTAAAATAGTGTATTGTCTGCTTGGCCTTGAATATACCCATTTCTCTTAACAGCATTGGTGAACTTCTCAAACCATGCTCTAGGAGATTGTTTAAGGCCATAAAGAGACTTCAGTAATTTACATACTTTCCCAATACTACTTTCAAGTCCAGGTGGAACATTCATGTAAACTTCCTCCCTGAGATCTCCATTCAGAAAGGCATTTTTTATGTCGAGCTGGTGGAGTGGCCAATCCAAATTAGCAGCTAAGGATAGGAGAACCTTGATGGAATTTAAGTTGGCTACAGGAGCAAAAGTTTCCTGATAGTCAACTCCATGGGTTTGAGTGTACCCCTTAGCTACTAATCTAGCTTTATACCTATTGATGCTTCCATCAGAATTATACTTGATTGTGAATATCCATCGACATCCTACTGGATTTTTTCCTTTCGATAATGTAGTTAGCTCCCATGTATTGTTCTTGACTAGTGCATCCATCTCTTCTTTTACGGCAGTTTTCCACTTCTCATGTTTGAGAGCTTCTTCAATGGTAGTAGGTACTTTTTCACCAGAGACTTTGGTGATAAATGCCCTGTAATTTTTTGACAGCTTAACATAGCAAACGAAGTTAGCAATTAGATGCTTAGTACAAGCTCTTACCCCCTTCCTTAGCGCAATAGGAAAATTCATATCTTCATTAGAGTTCTCAGTATTTGCAGGACTTGGCCTAGGAATCTCGGCCTCAGTTTGCATCATTGGAGTGGTGTGGGTCTCATGCCTTTTATCATGGGAGGTTAACGTTTGTCTAGGTGACTCAATGGGTTGGGTTTGTTTTTCAATTTGGTCTATAAAACTCCATTCCTCCTCTATAATCTCCCCCTGAATGGATGTTTTGGGGTAATATGGGTCAAGTTTATGGAAGGCAACGTCTATGGTGACAAAGAATTATTGAAGAGTTGGTGAATAACACTTATACCCTTTTTGGGTGGAGGAGTAACCCAGAAACAAGCACTGCACAGCCTTGGGATCCAATTTGTTTTGGTTATAGGAATGGACAAAGGCTTTGCACCCGAAGACTTTGGGTGGTAGAGAGTGTAGAACTTGTGTAGTAGGATAATATGAAAGAAGATGATCATACGGGGTCTTTAGGTCTAGAATTTTTTAAGGCATTCGGTTTATAAGGTAAACAGCGGAAAGAACAGCTTCACCCCAATACTCTTTAGGGGTGTTATATGTAAAAAGTAGGGATCGAGCTACTTCAAGAATGTGACGATTTTTTCTTTCGGCTACACCGTTGTGTTGGGGTGTATATATACAAGATGTTTGGTGTAGGATTCCCTCTTGGGAAAGGTTGGAATTAAGTGCAGAATTAAGATACTCTTTGTCATTATCAGACCGTAAGACACGAATTTTGGTTTGGAATTGGGTTTGAATAAATTTATGGAAAATTTTAAAGATATGAGGAACTTCAGATTTTTTCTTCATGAGAAAGACCCAAGTTAACCGGGTATGGTCATCAACAAAGGTGACAAACCACTTGGAACCGGTAATGTTTGGTGTGTTAGCAGGGTCCCAAACATCACTATGGATAAGAGAAAAGGGTTGAGAGGGCTTATATATGTTAGGAGAATATGTGGATCTAGTGTGTTTAGAAAATTGACAAATATCACACAAAAGCAAAATAGAACTTTTATTACGAAATAAACTAGATATAACTTTTGCATATAATGAAAATTAGGATGGCCTAGTCTATAGTGACACAATAGAATATCGGGAAGACAAGTGACACTAAGAACAGTTTTATGGAAAGTTGGAAAAATAGTAGGTCCTAGAAGGTAGAGACCATTGCACTCCTCAACACTGCCAATCATCTTCCCTGATGCCAAATCCTGAAAGGAGCAACCATGAGATTTAGAGTTAGCAACAAAGTGGTTATCTCGTGTGAGCTTACTAACAGATAATAAGTTACAAGTTAATGTGGGCACATGAAGAACATTCAACAGAGTGAGATTGGCAGAGATTTTAACAGATCCAATTCCCGACACTTTTACCATAGTTCCATCAGCAATTTTGACTAGTAGAGATGATTCATAAGGAGTCAAATCAGAGAAAAAAGAAGCATTAACCGTCATATGATCCGACGCACCAGAGTCAACAATCCATGAGTCAGTTGGGGTTTTAGAGATAATCATGGCAGAAGAAGGAGTACCTGATTGGGCTATATGCCCCGTGCTTGGCATACCAGAGGAAGTGGATGACTGACCAAAGAGTTTTGGAGAAACTCAATTTGGTTTTGGCTGAATGGTTGAGAATTAGTAGTTTCCACATGATGAGCAGCGAATGAACGAGATCGTGGCTTCCAATTAGGAGGTTTACCATGAATCTCCCAGCAGGTGTCCTTTGTGTGACCCTTCTTGTGACAGTGATCACAATATTTAGTAGTAGGGACGCCTTCTCGCTGAAGTTGTTGTACTGGTCCTCTAGTAGTTAGTGCTGAATGTTCTAGTGGAGTGTGAGAGGTATTGGGATTGTTAATCTTCTTCCTGCTTTCTTCACGTCGAACTTCAGAAAAAGCCTCTTTGAGAGAAGGTAAGGAGCTTCTCCCTAGGATACGGCCACGGACATCTTCAAAGGTTTCATTCAGTCCCAAAAGAAATTTATACAATCTCTTTTCTTCAACCAGCTTCTTGAAGTATTGAGCATCTTTTGAGTAAGACCAATTATAACTTTCAAGAAGGTCTAATTTTTGCCAGCATCGAATTAAGGAGTTGTGATATTGATGAACAGTCATATCACCTTGGTTGAGATTGTGAAGAACAGATTCAACTTCAAATATTTCAGCAGACTTCTCATGCGTTGAGTATGACTCACGTGCTGCCTCCCAGATATCGTGAGCAGTGGTGTAGAGAAGAAAATTATCTCCAATCTCGGTAGTCATGGAATTAATGAGCCATGACATGACCATATTATTCTCGTCCCACCACTTTTTGTAGGAGGCATCTTGTTGACTTGGAGCTTTAGCTACACCCAAGAGATAATCGTCCTTGCCCTTGCCACACACAAACATGAAAACTGATTGACGCCATTGTAGGTAATTTTGACCGTTAACCAAGCTTCTTTAAGTATTCAATTGAGTATCTTATCCTATCAGATGTGGGACTTAATGTTTATTTCTAATACTCTCCCAAAAGTCCAAGTCTTTTTTTTTCTAGTTGTGACTTGACTTTTTTATTATTCTTGGCTTGTGTTCTTTTTGAGTCTCAGAGGCCTCTTTTTATTTCTTTCGGGCTTGTACTCTTTTTTCTGAACCTCAGAGGCCACGCATTTTTTTCTTCCTTTTTTAACGGGAGTTTTTTTTTCACATCTTACACTTTGGATCGTCATGAGCCGTTAGGCTACTGAGCTCTGATACCATGAAGAAATCTGAGTTTAATTCTCAGAAAAATAAATTCGTGTATTGCAAAATGCCAGATGTGGCTTAAATAGGGACCATGGTTACAAGTTAACCACTAGAATCCCTTTAGGAATAGGACTTAATCTAATTTAAATTATTAAATCAGATTTAGGTAACAAAAGATATATAAGATTTAAATTTAAAATATTAAACTAGATAACTAATAAGTAGAAAGTTAAATAAAATAAATTTAATAAAGATGATAATTAATTAAATAATAACGACATAATTACATTTATTTATTTATTTATTATTTATATATTTAATTATTATAATAATATTAATTATAATTTTTTATTATTTTTTAAAAAAAGGGGGGGTTTGACGTGGGGTTAGGTAGATAGATTAAAAAAGAGAAAAAAGGAAATAAAAGAAAAAGAAAGAGGGCTACGGATAGAAGAAGAGAAGAAAGAAAGAAAGAGAAGAAGAAAGGGAGAAGAAAACGGAGAGAGAGGGAGAAGAGAGAGAAAGAGCCGTGAGGTAGAGAGAGAGAGGGGGGTTCACCAGAAATCCGCCGGAAACTCGGCGGGGAAGAGCTAGCTGACGCTGGGAAAAGTCACCGTAGCTCGGTTACAACATCTTCCACACCTCCCACCAATTGAATCAAGGTTGGTAACCCCAATTTCATTCTAAACCCTCAATTTTTCTATTTTTCTAGGGATTTCTTCGATTCACCTTCGATTGAGTTATTTCGAGGGTAGATTGAGACCTAGAAAGTGTTCTTGAACACTTAATTGGGGTAGGAATCGAGATTATATTTCTGGATTTGCCCAAATTCGAATTTGGAAGGGTTTGGGGTTAAAATTCTAATTATTCATATATTGGGGAAAATTTTTTATAATTAGGATTGAGCTTGGATTTGAGTAAATAGACTTGGATTGATATTATTAAAATTATATAGTTGAAACATTAGCTTAATAAGACCCGTGAACAGCTGGCCCGAGGTTACTAAGGTTGAACCTTGACGTTAACGTCTCGGGTCGCTGCTCGGTTTGCCCAAATACACTTTAAGGGTGATGTTGAGGGCTCCAAACCTCTTCTTTTCAATCTTAAACACCCTAGGATAATTCTAAATATGCTATCAAGAATCAAGAATTATTTTAGGTACCTTCTTGTTTCTCAAGGATGGAAACTTGCGGAACAAATTAAGTCTAACTTCGTGAATTTCAATCTTATCCTTTCACAACATTTAGGAAACCTTAAGTAGGATAAATTAGAGGTATATTGAGATTTAGAAACTAGATTTCTTAGAACCCAAGTAGGAACACAAGTTGAATCAAAATGCTTAGACCTTCCAAAAGTTAGGATTCCTTCCAACCAAGCTAGATAAGCTTCCTTAGATGCGAATTCCAGTTAGATAGAGGTCTACTACTCAAATCCAAGTATGTGAAACACTCAAGTAGAGTGTTATATTCGAGTAAGTCAAGTGTCCGAGGAAGGATACGCATAACTTGGGAGAGAGAAGTCCAATAAGAGCAAGAGCTTGACTCTGTGGCAACTATGGACTACATGTGAGAGTAATGGAGAGATAAATGACAAGTTAAGCTAAGGAATAACCTTAATGAAGTACATGTTGTTCTTATAGGAACAACGACACGCAATAGAGTGCAACAGGAACTCCGAGGAGACTAAAGTTACAGGAGAGGATTGCATGGAAGGTTGGCCAAGGTATGGGCTCTTTCATCTCTGCTCCTAGGGTTGTATGCTTATGTGGATTACATGAGTATGTATATCCTCTGCTTGTCTGATATGTGTTAGCTAGAGGTATAGAATGCTAAAAAAATAAAAGAACTAGAAAATAGATTGTGGAAAGTAACTTGGATAGGAAGACATAGGAGTTGAGTGTAATTGTTTGCTATGATTGGTGTGTTACAAATCCAACTCGTACACTCTGGAGGCATGATGTGTATTTTATTAAATTTTTCCCACGATGGTGGAAAGAGTCCTTGTACGGAAGGACTAAGCTTGTAATTTGAAAACTCGTCACGACGGTGACTTAGATTATAATCATGCAAAAGGAGTTATTGGTGGGTTTTCGATTTGATTATACTAGCGATGTGATACATCGACTAGAACAACGTCGGATGGCACTTGAGACCTCAGTTTTATAATCACCATGACGATGGTCATTGCCCTATCCTGGCAATAGGTTCAGAAAGGATTTATATTGCTATGGACGGGTATAGGAGTTATATCCTATTAAGGATACTCATCCAGATTAAGAAGGAGAAGAATTGTTGATCCTTCGGGAAAGATACAAAGAATCTTATTAATATGTGAGACTAAGGTAAACAGACAAGGGAGGAACCTACGAGTGAACCGTGAGCCTAACCTAGTAAAAGAGAAATCATCCTGTGGAGTTGGTCCAGGGTGTGTCAGTGGCCATGCTTCGAGACGTCGTGCCGTGCCCGCCATGTGGCCTGCTTGGGTAATGGACGAGTGGGCTCAAGCTATTACCCTACAGCAAGGGGTCAGAACGTGCCACTTGGTGGCTACGAATCAGTTGTTTGATAGATAGAGATCGATTGTGTTTGGTTAATAGAGTTGTCACGAGGTGACCAGTACCCAAGTGAATGGGTTAAGTATGTTTTGTCACGTGGTGGCCAGTAGCCCGAGTGCACGGGTTCAAAGTAGAAAAGCCACGTAGTGGCTAGGAGATACCCCAGAGTTGGGGAGATTAAGTAGATATGTTTAGCATCTATGTGTATGTACAAATTGTCTGTGTTTACATATAATTGTTGATTGTGCAGCATAGTGGTAACGTACAGGACTACGTCACCACACGTCTTGTTTGATTCAGACATGCTGAAACATGTGAAGACCGGTAAGTAAAAGTCGACACTATATGTTACATGTTTAATTGTTGATTGTTGAAGTGGAATAAACTGCTGCATGTTTATAGTTGTTAAATGCATGTGAGTGTTTGGGTGAAATTTCTGTTGTTGTGTGATCACCAAGAATGCGTGCTAACAACAGTAACTAGTTGTGTTTGCATGTGGTTGTGTATGACTCCTAAGCCCAACGCTATGGTGCCCACCTTGCGTCGGGGATGGCAGAGTCCTCACTGAGTCACGTGGTTAAGACTCACACCTCATTTTTACTACACAGAGACAGGTTAAGTACAGGTGGAAGAAGTCTCGGTGGAACGAGGGTTGAGCAACACTTTCTAAGACCCACAACTTGTTCACGTGGGTGAATAAATTGTAACTATAATTTAATTTACTTTATCATTGTATCATAAAGTAAAGGGTAGACGTACCCAATTAGATTGTATTACTAAATCTAGAACTGTCAGCTTCACACACCTTAAAGATCAGGATAAATTATACTGCGCTACAGGGAAAATTTATTTTCAATATATATATATATATATATATATATATATATATACATATATCTGTTGCATGTGAATAGGATAGGCAGCATCTTCGGATGTGTAGCCAGTACACAGGTTATATATATTATGTGTGTTTTCCTATACTTATATCATGAAGCGGCACTGGCCGTGGATTTTCTTGCCTTGGATAGGCCACCATTTCGGTGTAGCCATGATATTATAATGCATGTGAATGTATTTTCAATAATAGATATTCTGTCAATTAGGTGATAAGGCTTACAGGCATAAGGGTATTCCCTGTGTCTGTGCCGGTCATGGTCCTCTAAACGGGGGTCGTGACAGGATGAGTGGTGCCGCCCATGGAAACTGACTCTTATTGTGCGCCATATGGGGAGATCGGTTAAGGTCACCTTTATGAAGAACAGACTCGAGAAGCTATGACAAAGGGATGGGAAGGTCTTGATCATTGATCTCGAACAGGGATTCTATGCAGTGTCGTTTACGAATCAGAATGATTTTGTGTATGTGTATCAATGGGGCCTATGGATGGTAGCAGATCACTATTTAGTGGTTCAACGCTAGAGGCCAAACTTCAACCCTAAGGACATCAATGAAGTGACTCGAATTACGGCTTGGGTACGGATTTCTAGTCTTGATCTGGAATTCTATAATGTTTAGTGCTTATGTAGAATTGGTGGCTTGATTGGCAAGACTATTAAGGTGGACCCAACAACTTCTCTCACTAGTCGAGGTAAGTTTGCGCGCATCTGTGTGGAAATCAACTTAAAGAAACAGCTTGTCCCTCAGGTTGAAGTCAGGGGGCGAAATTATGTAGTTGAGTACGAAGGTTTGCATATGATTTGCTTCCATTGTGGGAGATATGGGCATACAAAAGACGGTTGTGGTGAGAAAAAAATATTCAAAACAGAAGGAAGGTCAATCTCCAGTGGGCCTGAATTGTACTCCGACAGCAGAGGAATAAGGGAATGGTGAGGCGGCGGTGTTGGAAGAACATGGGGGTGACAAAGTTGGTAGGTCCGAAATTTTTGGAAGGTGGATGACGGTAACCGGGACTAATAGGAGAAAGAATCAGGTTTTTAAAAGATAAGATTTTGGTGGCAATCAGTCGAAAGTCAAACATAGTAACTAGGGAAAGACCATGACTAATGCCAATCATAGCTCAAGGTTTGGGATTCTATAGAATATTGGTGAAGATTCGGAGCATGTAACGTCACTTGGTAATAATGAGGTTGTCCTAGCTGGGTGGACCACAGACCCCACCAAACCTTTGGTGAGGCATTGATGGAAAGCAAGCTATTATGGACAGGGCTGATTGGCAGCCCACGAAGGTGAAGCAAGGGGTTACTGATGGGAAACAAATTAATTTGGGCAAAGTAGCTATTGGGCCTAGCAATACTCAGCAATTTAACAACCCAATGTTTAATTATAGTGGTGTGAGTGGTGGTTCGTTTAACAGACCGGGTCTTGGAGATGTTGGGTTGAGTAGTGTGCATCGTGCTGTAGCTAATGACCCTACTGGTGGTTTGCATACCAATCCAGTTGGGAAACAAGTTCGCATAGGTGCTTTTTCGAGTGTTAAACACACCGAGAGTTCTACCGCACCTCCTGTACAAGGGACGTGATCGGTGAGTAGCTTGGTGGTTGGCGTCAATGGTAGAAGGGTCGACGGTGGTCGAAAAGAAGCGGTGGCGTCCGATGTGGTGCAGATGGAGATTGAGGAGTCCATTGGGGCTCCAGTTTGTTGTGTTTTCACCATTTCTTCCATGTTATTGGTTACTTATGAATTTTATCTTCTGGAATTGTCGGGGCACCGGTGTGTGGACTTCCCCGGGCTTATCAAAGACTTGAATTTCTATTTTTCTGTTGATTTTGTTGCTCTTATGAAGACACATCTGCATGGTGCGAATGCCTCTCGCATCATTGGTAAAGTGGGGTTCGATAATTATGAGGTGGTTGAGGCAATAGGTCAATTCGGCATTTGGTGCTTATGGAAGAATGGTGGTACACGGGTTCAAACAATTTGCAAGGGATCTCAATTCATTCATTTTCGCTTTGTTGAAGGTAGTAACTTGTGGTTATTGACAATGGTGTATGGGAGTCTTAACCCTTACCTTAGACACGACTTATGGCGTGATCTTAACAATATTGGTGAGACTGTCGAAGAACCTTGGTGTGTGGTGGGAGATTTTATTGCTTTCCTTTTTCAAGAGGAGAAATTTGGGGGTAGTGCTAATGGTAGCCGCCCGGACTCTTTTTCTTGGATGTGGCTGAAAGGAATTTCTAGATTGATTTGGGTTTTTTTGGTCCGGGATTCACCTGGAATAGAGGTAGTGTTGCGATTAGACTTGACAAAGCTCTGGCTAATGTTGAGTGGAGGAAACTGTTTCCTGAAGCCTCAGTGTTACATCTCCCTTGTTACAAATTGGATCACTTTCCCATACTGCTCCGCACTCACGATAATGTGCTTACTTCTAATAGGAAGAATAGGCCTTTTCATTTTATGGCCTCTTGGCTTTTACATGATGAGTTTCCTAACTTAGTCAAAGATTCGTGGTCCTCTGACTGGTATTTGGCTTTATGTAATTTTCATGAGAAAGTTGATAGGTGGAATAAAGATGTTTTTGGTAATATTTTCAGGAAGAAGAACCGTATTCTTGCTCGTTTGGAAGAGATTCAAAGTATTCTTGCCATGAGTCCCAATCTGTATTTATCTAACTTGCAAAATGAGCTTTGGCTAGATTATGAGAACATTCTCACGCGGGAAGAGTTATTATGGATGCAGAAGTCTAGGGAGCAATGGATTATTGATGGGGATAGAAATACCCGTTTCTTTCGTACTTCTACTATGATTCGGAGAAAGCGCAATAAGATTGGGGCACTAAAGGGAGAGGAGAATGAGTAGATTTATGATGATAATGTTATGAAAGACATGACGATTGGTTATTTCTCGAACTTGTATACTAATGATATGGACGAATTTTGTATGAGGTGGAGGGTTGCTTTCCAAGACTTGAAAGTTGGGAGTTTGATACGCTCTCTACAGGAATTAGCATTAATGAATTGAAAACGGCTATCTTCAACATGGGTCCGTTTAAGGCCCCAGGTTTCGATGGTTTGAGTCCTATTTTCTTTCAGAGTCAGTGGGAAGTGATCAAGAATTCTATTGGTAACCTAGATTCTGGTGTGTATTTGAGTCCAGCTTTGGTGGAGAGTATTAATCACACTCTTATTGTCCTTATCCCTAAGGTTACTTTTCCGGAGGGTTTGAAGGATTTCTGCCTGATAAGTCTATGCAATGTGGTGTATAAGGCTATCACTAAGGTGTTGGCTAATAGATTGAAAATGTTAATGCCTAAGCTTGTCGCGCCTAACCAGTGTAGCTTCGCCCCGATCCGCCATAGTTATGATAACTTTGTGGTAGCTCGGGAAGTGATCCATTCTATGGATTAGGTGGAGGTTGTTAAATGGTTGCTTAGGTCATTTTTGTGTGAGCTCGGGGCAAAAAGTCAATAATGCCAAAACTCAGGTATTCTTTTCGAAGAATGGCAATCATAACCGTGTGGTGGAATTGATTGCTAACCTGGGGTATAATTTTACCAGTGATTTGGGTAAGTATTTGGGTGTTCCTATTCTTCACCAGAGAGTGAATAAGAATACTTACAGTTACATTTTGAGAGGGTTAGGGGCAAATTGAATAGGAAGACTAAATCGTTATCCCTTGTTGGTCACGTCACTTTGGTCAGATCTGTCACCTCTTCTATTCCTACTTATTCTATGCAAACATCTGTTATTTCTTCCATGGTTTGCAATGAGGTTGAGAAAAGGAATTGATCTTTAATTTGGGGTGATACCGAGGAGTCGAGTAAGGTGCACTTGGTCTCTTGGCAGCATATGTGTCGTTCTAAGCAAAATGGTAGGCTTGGGTTGAGGCACATCAAGGAGGATAATAAGGTTGTCATGGTGAAACTAGGGTGGGGTCTTATGGAGAAGAAGGACACTCTCTGGGCGAGAGTTTTGAGAGCTATGTACAAGTGTAGTAATGACTTGGTCCCTGCTATATCGAAGCCCCAAAATTCCTCGCGTTTGTGGAAAGTTATTGCCAATTCCTGGAAGCACGTGGAGGAGGGCACTATTTGGCGCATTGGTGATGGGAGAAGGGTGAGATTTTGGGCCGATTCGTGACTCCCTAATGGTAAGTGTCCTATGTCTTATGCTTTGGGTCCAATTGATAGTGACTCTTTGAATTCGGTGGCTGCGGATTTTGTTACTGGTTCGAGTGAGTGGGATTGGAGCCGTTTTGGATTTTTGCTACTAGATGGAGTCTGTGACATGATTGCTACTATTGTTCCCCTTCTGGTGTGGGTTCTAGTCATAGAATTGCTTGGAGGTATTCTAAGAATGGGTCGTTTTCTACTAAAGCGGCCTATAGAGCTATTATTAATTAAACAGATACCTCGGATCCTAGTTTTTAGAAGTCTCTTTGGAAATGGAAGGGGTTGGAAAGGATCAGATCCTTTATGTGACTTTGTGGGAATAACCGTGTGCTTACCAATGAGGCTAGGAAAAGGCGTGGTCTTACAGAATGCGATTCCAGCACCCGTTGCAAGACTTATTCAGAATCTTTGATTCATATGCTAAGGGATTGTCTATGCATTAAGCCCATTTGGCTTAAGCTCTCCACTCGAGTAAGTGGCATATTTTCTTTTGGCCTTCTTATTTTTCTTGGTTAAAACTGAACTTTTCCTCGAACTTGGGTTTTGATGAGTCTGATTGGGATACTTTTTCATCACCACATGTTGGTTTATCTGGCGTAAGAGAAACGAGGTGGTTTTTAATGATCATGTTAATATGGCTGAGGATCCAATTGTTGCCATTAAGCAGTTGGTGCACGTTTACAAGCAAGCTTATGCTAAAAGGTTAGTTCATAACTCTTCTAATCCGGTTAAAACGTCTCGCTTGATCTGTTGGAAGCCGCTTGGTGCTTGGTGGCTAAAGTTTAATGTTGATGCCACGGTTAAGGATAGTCTTGGGATCGCTTCTTGTGGGGGAGTGTTGTGGGATTATGCTGGTAACTTTGTTAAGGGTTTTGTGAGGAAGTTGGGTTCGTGTGATATGTTACTTGCTAAGTTGTGGGCTATTCTGAATGCCCTAGAGGTTGCTTGGAGCATGGGCTATAGGAACCTTGTGGTGGAATTGGACAGTCTTATGGCGATCAATTTATTGAAGAATCAGATCCGTGACAACCATCCCTATGCTGCGATCATCTGTCGGATCCAACACTGGGTTGCTGTTGATTGGGATGTGTCTTTCTTGCATTGTTTTAGAGAGGGGAATTTTGTAGCTGATGCCGTTGCTGGGATGGCGTGTAATGCCTTTAGTGCTGGTCTGTCTCTACTGCACTCTGTTCCTGCTGGTTGGGAGCCCATTCTTAGGCGTGATGCTGCTGGTGTGGGTGTTGCTCGTTGCTCTGTAGTGTAGTTTCTTGTCCTTTTCCCTTTGACAAAAAAAAACAATTTTTTTAATGAAGGAATCTTGATAGTTGATTTGTTAGAGAAACTAGATCCTATAGTGCATTTTTTTTTCAGTAATTTATTGTAGTACATTGATCATCTAGTTACATCCTATTGACACGTCATTCTCCTCTAAAAACAAACTTATTGAAATAAAAGGATTTGCATCTCTTATCTATTGAAAAATTATACTTACCCATTTCTCAAACATTTTTTTAAAAAGAATTGAGATATTTTATCTTTTAATTAAGAATTAAATTGAAAGTGCATTTTTCAAAGAAAAAATTATCTCACTCTTTATTTATTAAAATATAAATTATTACTATTTCATAAAACATTTTCCATCCAACATTTTATATGTATTTTATTTTCAAATAATAAAATTATACAACTGTGGCCTATCCATGGTTCACCGACTTAATAAAGAACAAGTGAATCAATTGTGGTTGATAGCAAAACAATCATCAAAACTAACTTGGCCTATTCTAACCTTTGGTTTGGCTATTAGAACAACTAGTCTGGGTCGAGTCAAAATACATTGTCTTGATATATGTTTTTATTTTACTAACATCATCTAATATACCAAAATACTTAAATACATTCTCATCTCAACTTTACTTATTTTTACATATACCAAAGTATCCAATATTGCTTGTTACCTTGTAGGTATTGTGAATGATAGGATGGTCTGAGGATTTAAAGTTGTTCAATGCACAAAATTAAGGATCAAATGCTTGACATTTAATTAAAGGTGGATGAGCCCCTTTCACTCAACTACAATACTCTACATGTATATATACAAGAAGTAAACAAAAGAAATCTTCACTTAGACATGCATCATAGAGATAAGGAGGCATCTTCTTACAAATCACATGCTAAATCCAAATCTTTTACATTAAACACCAAAATTAGACAAGAAAAAATAATAATAAAACAAATCCGTAATTCCGAAACAAAAGTGCTGGAAATTGAAGAAGCACAATAGTGGCCGAGATTTAAATTAGCTATCAAATATATTAATTTTACATGTTTAAGTGATTGATCAACAAATCTTATGATGGTAATGAAGAAAGATTAAAAGAGAATGTTGAAAGGGAACTCCAAAAATTTAATAATTAATTGGAACAAAAACAAAAGCTCGCCTTCCTCGAAACACTTATTATATACTCTCTTTTCTAATATTTTTGGAATATAAAATTTCAATCAAATCAATGAACTACCAAATATATTTTAAGAAAAATAATGTTTCTCCAAATAACATTTGATAGTTCATTGAATGATCAAAATTTATCTCCAAAATTTTTTTATATACGAAGGACATTTCGAAGTGGAAACATAATAATTTTAATCAAATCAACGAAATACCAAATAATTTGAAAAGTTGAATTGTCTCATAATATATTTGGCATTTCGTTGACTGGCCAAAATTCATCTCCAACATTATTTGAAGGAAACAAAAACTATTCTTACTGATAATTATCATTGGACTAACTACATTTTGTTCAGTACTGAAGCTAGTATATATAGGCCACCATGAAATTGCTAATTGATAGTTTGAATTTAGAAAATTATCATATTGAATGTCCAATTTTCAAAAAACAAGAAGGAAATATCGTAAATCCTCCGTATTACATACATTTTATCATTGTGCACATACATTTTATCATTTTAATTTTACCTAAATACATTAATGACAAATATTAAGAATATTTACCAAACTTGATTTCTTTATTTTTTTTTAGCATCTTAGGTTTGGTAAATGTTCAACAATTTAGATTTGGTATTGACACTATATAATTAGCTACCAAACCAACATAAAAAAATATCAATTGCAATAAATCAAATATATGCATATATATATATATATATATATATATATATATATATATATATATATATATATATTAGTTCTCTTTTGCTAAATTCTACATCTATTGATCATACGCATGTGTTAATGTGTCAAACAATCTAGTGAAATATTTAAATGAGATTTTTTTCTTATTTTGTACAAGTCTCTAACTTTAATTTGTGTGATTCCATACAACAATATGAAAAATAAATTAACTCAAATAATAATAATAATAAGAAGAAGAAGAACTTATAACTTTTTTCTAATTTTCCAATGAACCTTTACCTAAAGAGACGGTTTCCAAGAAGTACTCCAAACTTTTGGAACCAAAAAATCATAGAACTTTATCATTTCAAAAACAAGTACACAGAGATTCACAAATAATGCTATTAAAAAAATAATTTTAGTGTAGTTATAAATTACTATCTATAACTTTTTTGATGGCTAATTTTAAAGGGTTGGCCAATTTTAAAACGTTCAATGGCAATTCTACAAAACGTTAAAGATTGTGATGAGAACTTTTTAACATTAGTTATTAAAAATAATATAATTAACAAATGGCATCAATTAACTGACGCCAAAAGTAAATTTTTTAAGAGTGAAAAATTGCATGATAAATTTATCATGAAAGAATCAGACAAATATGTTTTCCAGAGATCAAATAGAAAAGATAGCATCAACGGAATACATATCTTTAGACCATAGGATAAGAGAATAATTAACAAGCTAAAGCAATAATAAGAATTTCAATGTAAAATCTATAAAATCATTGATGCTATTAATATTGATGTTATTACCTTTTCGTTGAGTCATTGTAATTATATTAACCAAGATGCTTTAAAAATATTCTACAAAATACAAGAGATTCTATACATACATTTTTGACCCATTTCTCGAATATCTTTCTCTTCTCTTCACTTCTTCGCTTGTTTTCGAACTTTTAATATTCATACTTTAATTTTGATTACGAGTTTATCTCGTAACAATATTTATAAGTTGGTTCATCCGGTGTATTAAAATTGGGTCAATAGTTATTAGAAAAATGCACTATTTTTGTGGAGTATATATATATATTTGTTTACTATATATAAATCAAATGAGTAAAACCATGAATAATTCGTAAGAAGTGAATTCCTAACCTAACAGGTTCTGGTGCCCTCGATCTCTTTAATAAAGTAAAAGCATTTTGCGGCCAATCGTTTATTCTTACGTGGAAGACTTGCGACGAATGGATTTATCAATGCTGTCAGCAATAAATACCTTGTTGTAGCCCAATAAAATTGAACTTTATGTTTGGGACCTAATTAATTTTAGGCTACAGCAAAGGTAAAAAATTATTTAAAATTTCAACAACTATCAATACATTCCTAGAGTGAATGGGCCCCACATCATCACAGCTTTAAGTTGGCCGAAAAATATTCCTCAGTCCAAAACGATAAGCCACAAATAATGTGGTAGATAGATGCCTCAATATCTCTGTATTATATTGTCCCCTCTCTAACTGTTCTCTGAAGGCCTAGCGCCGCTGGTAACATCTGCTGGGGTGGTGTTGCCTATAAGCAGTCGTAGCCCCCCTCTGCTTCTTTTTTCTGTATTTTTTTCTCCCTCCTTTTGTGAAGCTTTCTTCTTCCACTAGGGACGATATTTTCTCTTTTTAGGAGTTTTTTCCTTCCTCTTTTGATGGAAGCTATCCTCCTCCTTCTTAAGTGAAGGTATTATGAAGAAAAGCATCATCTTCAAATCTAGAAGTATGGCATCTGAAATGAAGAAAGCTGCTGTGAAGATTTAACTCCAAGCGAGAGATGAGAGGTGTGATGCCTCGTGGGTTTAGATCTTCTAATTTTCTATTTAATATATAATAGATTTTGTAGATTATATGAGTATGATGCTATTTTCTTGGATGGTATAGGAGATTTAGGGTTTATTTACTTTAGGTGAGTTGCCTAAGGTTTTGTTAAATTCTACTATCTTATTTCTATCCTAGGAGTGCAGGCTAAGTTAATCCTATAGTCTTGATTAATCTATGCTTGCTAATGCTCCTTTGTATCCAAGGCTTTTTGCCTCTTATCAATTAATATTTCTTGACCAAAGAAAATACAAAAGATAGATGCCTAAATAAAAACAATTATGGAAAATGCATATATAATTCAAAATCTACTCCAATAATTTCATCCATATCTTCAAAATATTTACTTTGATAATCAAAAGACTAAGTGTACAATTTTTTTATGAAGGGATCTTGATATCTTGCCAGTATATAGATACATTTCAATATACATAATATATCCATATCATATTGACCACATGTTTCAGTACGTACGATCTATCCTATTCACATGCAGCAAACACACATAATATATATATCCATATGATATTGACCGTATGCTTCAAGGCGTACGATCTATCCTATTCACATGCAGTAGTTCATGTAATCATACATATATGTATCCTAACTTTCCCTAAAACTGAAACCTATCTTTAAATTCATGTGAAACCGACAAGTCTAGAGTAGGCACACATCGAAAGCTGTA
The DNA here is from genome assembly GCA_014851425.1 of Senna tora. Classification (NCBI taxonomy): domain Eukaryota; kingdom Viridiplantae; phylum Streptophyta; class Magnoliopsida; order Fabales; family Fabaceae; genus Senna; species Senna tora. The sequence continues at coordinate 14,676,960 of CM026269.1, forward strand.
AATATTTACAACACTTACAACTTTAGAATATGTACAACAAAAGAAATCAAAATAACCAAAAAGGTGTCCACCCATGGGAACAAGTGAGTGAAGGTTGATCTAATGTCCGTATCACTGTTCAGACGTCGATGCCTGCCCGATACCTGTATCTGAAACATTTAAGTAGGGGGTGAATCAAACGGACTCAGTGAAGAGCTTCCCATCCTCGGCGTAGCAGCGGGTACCACTACGGCTGGGGAAAGGAAAACACCCACAATCATATACGCATGAAAATCCAGTTTATCTAATGTTATATTACGATCAGGGAATATAACATATGAACAAAGATAAACCTAAGAATCATGCTCTACTATCATGCTTCTCGAAAACAAAACAACCACTTTAAGCATGTTATCTGAAAGCTGTAAATCTGTCCAAGTGTTTGACACTGGACCATGGCCTCTTCGGCTTCAATTACTCAACTAGTCCACGCATTTCACAATGGACAATGGGCTTAACGGGCAGCTCTTTTAAACTGACCCTAGTCTTAGACTAGGGCAATGGCCTCCATGGGCAAACTGAACAACTGGCCCTAGAACAAGCTTGAGCAATGGCCCCCACGAGCGAGTTTATCTGACTTGTTTATCCTCCTGAGCTATCAACTGGGATTCTGACTCCATCTACCACTTACTATCCTAAATCGACTTTACCTAGGTAGTGTGAAACATCCCTATGACTCACTAATCAATTATGAGATCTTTTTAATCCTTAATTAGTACCCAAACCTTAGATTTAATCATAACCTAACTCTAACTTTTTCCCTAAGTTCAGTTACCATATAACGTCGACGTTTACAAACAAGTTCTTTACGATTTCTTTAATGAGTTTCTAATTAATGGTGTAAACCAAACCTTGGACTCAGTCAATAACTTACCCCCTTGTTCGTACTGTTCAGTGTATCTCATGTCATCACATGGATAACGTCCAGTACCTCTTTGCATGTAACCAAACACACATATACAAGTACTTTCATATATTACAATTTAGGAACAACAATAGCATGTTAGCTACTAAGTAATTCTTACAAATATGCACGTAGGCAAAGCACATATTCACATCCTCAATCAACCCTACAGGGCGAAGATGGGAAACCTCTCACCTAGACTGTAATACTCAAAATTTTTTTTTTTGAAGTTTAAAAAAAAACAAAGGGAAAGAAATGAAGTAGAAAATAACTTTTTGGATTTAATAAAGGACTTAAGAAATTGGAACCCTACATTAAATAGGGAAGAGGGATTAAATTAAAAAAAATACACATTAGTTATTATTTATTTAATTATTAATTATTTTATTAATTAATTATATTATTTTTGTTACCTATTTATTTATTTATTTATTTTAATTATTTTCAATTAATTCAGGGGGGGTGCCGTGGGTTATTAGTAAAAGAAAGGAAAGAAGAAGAAATAAAATAAAAGGAAATAGAGAGAGAGAGAGGCACGGGTCCGAGAAAGAAAAGAAGAAAAAACGAAAAGGAGAGAGGGAGAGGGTGGACGAACAAGAAGAAGAAAGGAGGAGGGGCAGGACCACGGTTCGCTGGAAACCAGCCGGAGAAGTGCGGTCTGACGCCGGAAACGACCACTGGAATTTGACTACAACATCTTCCACACCTCCCACCGATCGAATCAAGGTTGATAACCCCAATTTCAATCTAAACCCTCAATTTCTCCATTTTTAGGGATTTCTTCGATTTACCTTCGATTGAGTAGTTTCGATGGTTGATTGAGACCTAGAAAGTGTTGTTGAACACTTAGTCAGGGTAGGAATCGAGACTATATCCTTGGGTTTAGCCAAATTCGAATTTGGAAGGATTTGGGGTTGAAATTCTATTTATTCCTAATTTGGGGAAATGATTGATAATTAGGAATTGAGCTTGGATTTGAGTAAATAGGCTTGGATTGGTATTAATCAAATTATATTGTTGAAATATTAGCTGAACAAGACCCGTGAAGAGCTGGCCCGAGGTTACTGAGGTTGAACCTTGACGTTAACGTGCCAGGTCCCTGCTCGGTTTGCCCAAATACACTTTAAGGTTAATGTTGAGGGCTCCAAACCTCTTCTTTTCAGGTGGAGAAGGACGACGTCCGATTCTCCATAGATGATAGTGGCATACTTCGGTTGGAGGGTCGGCTGTGTGTACCTATGGTGGATGGTTTGAAAGAAAGAATCCTTGATGAGGCACACAAGACAGCATACACAATCCATCCGGGTAATAATAAGATATAACAGGATCTGAGAGAACTATACTGGTGGAATGGTAATAAGAAAGATGTGGCAGGCTACGTATCTAGATGTCTAGTGTGTCAGCTGGTTAAGGCTGAACACCAAAAGCTCGCCAGAATACTTCAACAAATAGAAATTCCTGAGTGCAAATGGGGGAGAATTACTATGGATTTTGTGTCAAGATTGCCACGATCATAGAGGGGATTCGATTCAGTTTGGATAATCGTAGATCGGATAACCAAGTGCGCACATTTCCTGCCAGTTAAGACCACTTATGGAGTGGATCAATATGCCCAGTTCTACCTATCAAAGATAGTGAGGTTGCACGGAGTACCGATGTCGATTATCTCTGACAGGGGGTCGCAGTTTACCTCTCTATTCTAGAGAGCATTGCAGGAAGCGTTGGGGACGAGGGTTGATCTGAGTACAGCGTTTCAACCCCAGACAGACGGGCAGTCTGAAAGGACCATTCAGATTTTAGAGGACATGCTTAGGGCATGTGTTATGGATTTCGGCGGAGGGTGGGAGAAATGCCTGCTGTTAGCGGAGTTTGCTTACAACAACAGTTATCAATCCAGTATTCAGATGGCACCCTTCGAGGCTTTGTACGACTGGAAGTGCAGATCCCCGATTGGGTGGTTCGAGGTTGGAGAGGCCAAGTTAGTTGGTCCAGAACTTGTTCAGGGTGCTTTGGACAAGATAAAGTCCATTAGAGAAAAGCTTGTGACGGCTCAGAGTAGACAGAAGTCGATGCTGACAACCGAAGGAGAGACTTAGAATTTTCTGTGGGTGAGCAAGTCTTCTGGAAAATTTCACCGATGAGGGGCGTGATGACATTTGGCAAGAAAGGCAAGCTAAGTCCAAGGTACATCGGACCATTTGAGATTCTAGAACGCGTTGGAAATGTTGCCTACCATCTAGAATTGCCGGCAGAATTGGAAGGAGTTCATGCGGTGTTTCACGTCTCTATGCATCGTAAGTACCTGCCAGATCCCTCTCATGTAATCCAACCCCTGGAAGTACAACTAGCTGAAGGTCTGACTTATGAGGAGATGCCAGTGGAAATCTTAGATCGCCAATTGAAGAAGCTGAGGTCAAAGGAGATACCATTGGTGAATGTCTTGTGGCAAAACCATTCGCCTGAGGTAGCAACGTGGGAAGTTGAGGCGGAGATGCGCAGGACATATCCTCACCTATTTCAAGACTGATGTTAGTATGTTAATTGAAATTCAGGGACTGAATTTCTTAAGGGGGGAAGATTGTAATACCCGAAAAAACTTTTTCGAAGTTAAAAAAATGGAAAGAAAAGAAGTAGAAAATAAATTTTAGGATTTAATTCAGGACTTAAGAAATTGGAAACCTGAATTAAATAGGGAAAAGGGATTAAATTAAAAAAAAATACACATTAGTTATTATTTATTTAGTTATTAATTGTTTTATTATTTTTATTACTTATTTATTTATATATTTTAATTATTTTTAATTAATTAAGGGGGGTGCTGTGGGTTATTAGTAAAAGAAAGGAAAGAAGAAGAAATAAAATAAAAGGAAATAGAGAGAGAGAGAGAGAGAGAGAGAGAGAGAGAGAGAGAGAGAGAGAGAGAGAGAGAGAGAGGCATGGGTCCGAGAAAGAAAAGAAGAAAAAAACGAAAAGGAGAGAGGGAGAGGGCGGACGGAGAAGAAGAAGAAAGGAGGAGGGGAAGGACCTCGGTTTGCCGGAAACCGGACGGAGAAGTGCGGTCCGACGCTGGAAACGACCACCAGGGTTCGACTACAACATCTTCCACACCTCCCACCGATCGAATCAAGGTTGGTAACCCCAATTTCAATCTAAACCCTCAATTTCTCCATTTTTAGGGATTTCTTCGATTCACCATCGATTGAGTTGTTTCGAGGGTGGATTAAGACCTAGAAAGTGTTCTTGAACACTTATTCGGGGTAGGAATCGAGACTATATCCTCGAGTTTCGCTGAATTCGAATTTGGAAGAATTTGGGATAGAAATTCTAATTATTCCTAATTTGGGGAAATTATTGATAATTTGGAATTGAGCTTGGATTTGAGTAAATAGGCTTGGATTGGTATTAGTGAATTTATATTGTTGAAATATTTGCTGAACAAGACCCGTGAATAGCTGGCCCGAGGTTACTAAGGTTGAACCTTGACGTTAACATGTCGGGTCCCTGATGGGTTTGCGAAAATACACTTTAAAGGTGATGTTGAGGGCTCCAAACCTCTTCTTTTCAATGTTAAACACCCTAGAATAATTCTAAATGTGCTATTAAGCATCAAGAATTATTTTAGGTACTTTCTTGTTTCTCAAGGATGGAAACTTGCGGAACAACAAAGTCCAAATTCTAAAGTGGCAACTTTATTTCTTCGTAATTATTAGGAAACCTTAAGTAGGATAATTTAAAAGTATATTGAGGTTTAGTAACTCAAATCCAAGGCTCCAAAATCAATGAAAGGCGAGCGATAATTGTACGAAACCAAGTGTGAAGCACTTTAGACTCTCATGGAAGAGAGGGAAGACGGATAAGACCAAGAGCTCGGTTCTTGACGACGTCTAGGTGCATTTTTAACCATGAGCATTCACATGCATATGAGTTGCATATAGTGTAAGATGTTAACCACGTGAATGCATTTGTTAGGAAACCACGATTCGTTTGGAGCGGGAGTTACTCCAGGACAAACGCATTGAATCCATCCAGGTGAGGGGTTTCCCATCCTTGCCCTATAGGGTTGATTGAGGATGTGGATATGTGGTTTTCCTACTTGCTTATTTGTAAGAATTATTTAGTGGTTAACCTGCTATTGTTGTTCCTAAATTGTAATATATGAAAGTACTTGTATATGTGTGTTTCATTACAGGCAAAGAGGTACTGGAGGGTATCCATGTGATGACATGAGATACACCGAACAGTACAAGCAAGGGCGTAAGTTATTGATTGAGTCCAAGGTTTGGTTTACCCTATTAGTTAGAAACTCATTAAAGAAATCGTAAAGAATTTGTTTGTACACGTCGACGGTTTATGGAAATCGAACTTAGGAAAGACCATAGAGCTAGGTCATGATCTAATCAAGGGTTTGGGTATTAAATAAGGATTAAGAAGATCTCATAATTTATTAGTGAGTCATAGGGAGGTTCACACTACCTAGGTAAAGTTAATTTAGGATAGTAATGGGTAGATAGAGTCAGAATCCCAGCTGAAAGCTCGGGAGGAGAAACAAGTCAGATAAAGTCGCTCGTGGAGGCCATTGCTCTAGCTTGTTCTTGGGCCAGTTGATTTAATTGCCCATGGAGGCCATTGCCCTAGCTTGGCACTAGGGTCACTTAAAGATTAAAACAAATTGCCCATTGAGGCGATTGCCCTAGCCTGGCACTAGGGTCAGTTGAAGATTAAAACATTTGCCCGTTGAGGCCATTGTCCATTGTGAGATACATTGACCAATTGAGTGATTTATTGCTTTCAGATGATATGTTAAAAGTGATTGCATGTTTATGTGAAGCATGATAGAAGGGCATGATCCGTAAGTTTATCTTTGACTTTATGTTATATTAATATTGCCTGATCGTAATATAACATTTGATAAACTGGATTTTCAAGCGCATGTGATAGTGGGTGTTTCCCTTTCCCCAGCTATAATGGTACCCGCCGCTACGCCGAGGATGGGAAGCTTCTCAGTAAGTCTTTTTGACTCACTACCTCTGCTTCAATGTTTCAGATACAGGTATCGAGCAGGCATCGACGTCCGGACAGTGATACAGACATCAGACCAATCCTAATGCACTTGTTCGCGTGGGTGGATATTTTGTTGTATTTTGATTATGTTGTACATACTCTAATTTGTAGAAATTGTGTATATATTTACAGCTTTTGATGTACGCCCACTCTAGAATTGTTGGCTTCACATGTACTTAAAGACAGGGTCCAGTTTGGGGAAAAACTAGGATATATGTATGAGTATATAAACTGCTGCATGTGAATAGGATAGATCGTACGTATTGAGACGTACGATCAATATGATATGGATATATATATTACGTGTGATTGCTGCATGCGAATAGGATAGATCGTACGTATTGAGATGTGCGGTCAATATGATATAGTTATATACTATGTGTGTTGAGATATATCTATATACTGGGCTGAAGTAGTATTGAGCGAATCGTGGATTGTAGGTTAATTAGGCCACCAGTGAGGTATGGCCACTATTATGTTGTATATATTGATTGTATAGCAGGGTAGTTATAGTTATGTTTACAGGGTAAGGCTTACGGGTTTAGAGGTAAAAATGTATTCTCGTGCAGGTCACGTACTCCTGATTTAGGCTCGTGACAAACTTGGTATCAGTTCCAGGTTATCTTTAAGTCATGTGGAGCCATTGGTATAACCGGGTGTCGGTTTGGGCCTCGTTATGAACCCGGGCACAACGTTGGAACAAACAGGCACTTGTTGGAGTACCCAGGATATTGAGTCATCTTTTCTTTCATTGCTTCTTAATCTGTGGTAGATTATATGAATTCTTATTAGGTGTCATTCTTGTGCAGTACAGGGAATGCCGCCGTCTACTAGGCCGACTAGGAGGGGCGGTAGAGTCCCTGCACGTACAGATGAGGAGTCGGTTAGGGAGGAGAGAATGCCTCCCAATGCTCTAGCTAGAGGCCGTGCTCGCGGTCGTGTTAGGGCACCAGGGAGGAGAGTGCCTAGGCAACAATGTCCAGAGCCACAGGTTGAGACGGGTGCTCTGTCGGTGGCTGAGATGCTCACTGCGGGATTTCAGGAGTTGAGAGGTGAAATGACCCGTCAAATTCAACAAGAAGTCTGCCGTTTAGTTTTCGGATAAGAAGAGGAACAGGTGATATCTACTGAACTGAGAACTGAGGTAGTTGAGGAAGGGAATGAAGAACCAAGAAGAGATTGGCATTAGAGGGACGTGCCCAAGAGACCGAGGGGAGTAACGAGGGAATTGCCGATTACTAAATTCCTGAAGCTGAATCCGCCTACCTTTAGTGGAATTGAAACCAAGGAGGACCCTCAACATTTCCTCCGTGATGTAATCAGAATTGGGCAATTGCTGAGGTGTCCAGGGGGAGAGTTGGTGGAACTTGCCTCGTTTCAGTTAAGAGGCGTTGCACGAATCTGGATCGAATCAGTACAGAAGAGATATGCAAGAAGAGTTGCTCCTATGACCTGGGAAGATTTTCACAGGAAATTCCTAAGTCGATTTTTGTCCGAAGGAACGAGGTATGCCAAGCTTCAGCAGTTTGAGGATTTGTTGATGACGCCAAACATGACAGTGACGGAGTTTGAGTTGCAGTTGACGGAGCTAGCCCAATATTCTCCAGAATTGGTTCCTGATGAGAAGGAGTTGATCAAGAGGTTTATACACAGGTTGGTAGAGCCGTTGTTCGTAGTTCTACTGCCGCAATGTGGCCAATTTGAAACTCTAACAGAGACTGCTGATTGTGCTAGGGTAATTGAAAATAGAAAGAAGTTTGGAACGTCGGGGAATCCCAACAATAAGTTAGTGACAGGTAATGATGGACAGGGATGGAAAAAGAAGCAAAAGACAACAGGTAGTGTTGGTGTAGTCTCAAATTATACAGGACATGTTGGTGGGCAGTTTGGGCGGTAGCCAGAGATAGCAATGTGGAACATGTGGGAGATTTCATTTTGGAGAGTGCAGAGCCATGAAAGGAGGTTGTTACAACTGTGGCTAGTTCGGGTATAAGGCTAGGGAATGTCAAGAGTAGTACAAGTGTCATGAGTAATCCAACTCAGGGTAGTACTCCGATTGCAGCCCCACCAGTCAAAGTTGTACCACCCCAAGTTAACAGCTCAGGTGCGAGCAGAGGTATAGGAGCAGGAGCAGGAGGTAGAGGTCCAGGTGCACCAAGAGGGGGACAGGCACGGGTGATTGCTTTGTGTCGATAGGATGCACATGCCTCACATGCAGTTGTGACAGGTAGACTTACAACATACTCTCTCCAGGGTTTTGTATTATTTGATTCTGGTTCAACACATTCCTATATCTCACATGCATTTGCACGGAAAGTTGAGAGAAGCCCGACTAGGTTGAAGGAGATAGAAATGGTCTCTACTCCGATGGGTGAATCAGTCCAAGTCAATTATGTCTATGAGTCGTGTGTGGTTGTGGTCGAGGGTCATGAAACAGTTGTGGATCTACGACTACTATACATGGTAGACCTGGATGTTATTCTGGGTATGGATTGGTTGGCATCATGTCATGCGGTAGTTGACTGCAGGTCGAAGTGTTGGAAATTCAACATGCCAAATGAAGAGCCATTTGTGGTACGGGGTGATGGTGCGGCACCACATCCGAGTTTAATTTCGGCAATGAAAGATTCCGAGCTACTCGAGAAAGGGTGTAAAGGATATCTGGCTTTTGTGAGGGATACAACGAAAGAAGTACTTTCTACGACTCAGGTACCAGTGGTCCGGGAGTTTCTTGATGTATTTCCTGACGACTTGCCTTCTTCGCCGCCTAATCGATAGATTGAATTTGAGATTGAACTTTTACCAGGTACTCAGTCGATTTCCACACCACCCTAAAGAATGGCTCTGAAGGAGTTGAGGGAGCTACACACACAGTACAGGAATTGCTCGATAAGGGTTTCATCAGACCCAGTTTTTCACCTTGGGGTGCACCAGTTATATTCGTGAAGAAGAAGGATGGAACTTTGAGATTGTGTATCGATTACCGAAAGTTGAATAAGGTAACGGTCCGCAATCAGTATCCACTTCCAAGAAACGATTATCTGTTTGATCAATTGCAGGGTGTTAAGAGGTTTTCAAAGATCGATGTGTGATCAGGGTATCTTCAGCTGAAGATTATAAGTGAAGATGTGCCCAAGATTGCTTTTTAAACCCGATACGACCATTATGAGTTTGTAGTCATGTCGTTTGGGCTAACTAATGCACCAGCAGCATTTATGGATATGATGAATCGCGTTTTCAAGCCATTCCTAGACCGGTTTGTCATTGTATTTATTGATGACATTCTACTCTATTCCAAGAATGTTAAGGACCACACAGAGCATTTGAGACTGGCATTACAGAAGCTGAGAGAAGAGGAATTGTATGCTAAGTTTTCTAACTGCGAGTTTTGGCTTGATAAAGTCACATTTCTCGGTCACGTGGTATCTTTAGAGGGAATCCATGTTGACCCGAGCAAAGTTGAAGCAGTGAAGAATTGGTCCCAGCCTACCTCAGTCACGGAGATTCGCAGTTTCCTAGGTTTGGCTGGATATTATAGAAGGTTTGTGCAGGACTTTTCAAAGGTTGCTGCACCTCTTACAAAGTTAACTCATAAAGGGATAAAATTTGTGTGGGATAACAAGTGCAAAGAGAGTTTTCAAAAGCTGAAGGAAAGTCTCACCATAGCACTGGTGTTTGCTCTTCCTGAGGGCACCGAAGGGTATGTAGTTTACTGTGATGCTTCACGAGTTGGGTTAGGGTGTGTTCTTATGCAGCATGGTAAGGTGATTGCTTATGCGTTTAGGCAACTTCGGAAGCATCAGAAGAACTACCTGAGTCATGATCTTGAAATGGCAGCGGTGGTATTTGCCTTGAAGATTTGGAGGCACTACATTTATGGTGAATCATGTGAGGTATACACAGACCACAAGAGCCTTAAGTACATCTTCGAGCAAAAAATCTGAATCTGAGACAACGCAGGTGGATGGAGTTGTTGAAAGACTATGACTGCACGATTTTGTACCATCCTGGTAAGGTGGATGTGGTGGCAGACGCTCTGAGCCGAAACTCAATGGGTAGCTTTGCCCATATCAGTGAAATACGGAGGCCACTAATTCGGAAAATACATGAACTGGAATAGTCTAGAACTCAGTTTGAAATTAGAGATTCCAAATTGTTTCTAGCCCACATCCAAGCTAAGTCAGCTCTAATTTAAGAAGTTAAATCCAAGCAAGATCAAGACGCCGACCTCAAACATATCAGAGATACAGTGGTTAAGGGGGAGAAGGACGACGTCTGATTCTCCATAGATGATAGTGCATACTCCGATTTGAGGGACGGCTGTGTGTACCTATGGTGGATGGTTTGAAAGAAAGAATCCTTGATGAGGCACACAAGACAACGTACACAATCCATCCGGGTAGTAATAAGATGTAACAGGATTTGAGAGAATTATACTGGTGGAATGGTATGAAGAAAGATGTGGCAGACTACGTATCTAGATGTCTTGTGTGTCAGCAGGTTAAGGCTGAACACCAAAAGCCCGCCGGAATACTTAAACCGATAGAAATTCCCGAGTGCGAATAGGAGAGAATTACTATGGATTTTGTGTCAGGATTGCAGCGATCACAGAGGGGATTCGATTTGGTTTGGGTAATCGTTGATCAGATGACCAAGTCCGCACATTTCCTGCCAGTTAAGACCACTAATGGAGTGGGTCAGTATGCCCAGTTGTATCTACTAGAGATAGTGAGGTTGTATGGAGTACCGATGTCGATTATCTCTGACAGGGGGCCGCAGTTTACCTCTCGATTCCGGAGAGCATTGCAGGAAGCGTTGGGGACGAGGGTTGATTTGAGTACAGCGTTTCATCCCCAGACAAACGGGCAGTCTGAGAGGACCATTCAGATTTTAGAGGACATGCTTAGGGCATGTATTATGGATTTCGGCGGAGGGTGGGAGAAATACCTGCCGTTAGCGGAGTTTGCTTACAACAACAGTTATCAATCCAATATTCAGATGGCACCCTTCGAGGCTTTGTACGGTCGGAAGTGCAGATCCCCGATTGGGTGGTTCGAGGTCGGAGAGGCCAAGTTAGTTGGTCCAGAACTTGTTCAGGATGCTTTGGACAAGATAAAGTCCATTAGAGAAAAGCTTGTGATGGCTTAGAGTAGAGAGAAGTCGTATGCTGACAACCAAAGGAGAGACTTTGAATTTGCTGTGGGTGAGCAGGTCTTCTTGAAAATTTTACTGATGAGGGGTGTGATGAGATTTGGCAAGTAAGGCAAGCTAAGTCCAAGGTACATCGGACCGTTTGAGATTCTAGAACACATGGGAAATGTTTCCTACCATCTAGAATTGCCGGCAGAATTGGAAGGAGTTCATGCGGTCAAAGGACATACCATTGGTGAAAGTCCTGTGGCGAAACCATTCGCTTGAGGAATCAACGTGGGAAGTTGAGGCGGAGATGCGCAGGACATATCCTCACCTATTTCAAGATTGATGTTAGTATGTTAATTGAAATCCGGGGACCGAATTTCTTATGTGGGGAAGATTGTAACACCCAAAAAGTTTTTTTCGAAGTTTTTTAAAAAAAAAGGGAAAGAAAAGAAGCAGAAAATAATTTTTAGGATATAATTCAGAACTTAAGAAATTGAAAACTTGAATTAAATAGGGAAGAGGGATTAAATTAAAAAAAATACACATTAGTTATTATTTATTTAGTTATTAATTATTTTATTATTTTTATTATTTATTTATTTATTTATTTTAATTATTTTTATTAATTAAGTGGGGGTGCCGTGGGTTATTAGTAAAAGAAAGCAAAGAAGAAGAAATAAAAGGAAATAGAGAGAGAGAGAGGCACGGGTCCGAGAAAGAAAAGAAGAAAAAACAAAAAGGAGAGAGAGAGGGCAGACGGAGAAGAAGATAAAGGAGGAGGGGAAGGACCATGGTTCGCTGGAAACCGGCCGGAGAAGAGCGTTCCGATGCTGGAAACGACCACTGAAGTTCGACTACAACACCTTCCACACCTCCCACCAATCGAATCAAGGTCGCTAACCCCAATTTCAATCTAAACCCTCAATTTCTACATTTTTAGGGATTTCTTCGATTCACCATCCATTGAGTTGTTTTGAGGGTTGATCGAGACCTAGAAAGTGTTCTTGAACACTTATTCGGGGTAGGAATCGAGACTATATCCTCGGGTTTACCCGAATTTGAATTTGGAAGGATTTGGGGTTGAAATTCTAATTATTCCTAATTCGGGGAAATTATTGATAATTAGGATTTGAGCTTGGATTTGAGTAAATTGGCTTGGATTGGTATTATTGAAATTATATTGTTGAAATATTAGCTGAACAAAACCCGTGAAGAGCTGGCTCGAGGTTACTAAGGTTGAACCTTGACGTTAACGTGCCGGGTCCCTGCTCGGTTTGCCCAAATACACTTTAAGGGTGATGTTGAGGACTCCAAACCTCTTCTTTTCAATGTTAAACACCCTAAAATAATTCTAAATATTCTATCAAGCATCAAGAATTATTTTAGGTACTTTCTTGTTTCACAAGGATGGAAACATGCGGAACAATAAAGTCCAAATTCTAAAGTGGCAACTTTATTTCTTCGTAATTATTAGGAAACCTTAAGTAGGATAATTGAAAAGTATATTGAGGTTTAGTAACTCGAATCCAAGGCTCCAAAATCAATTCAAGGTGAGCGATAATTGTACGAAACCAAGTGTGAAGCACTTGACACTCTCATGGAAGAGAGGGAAGACGGATAAGACCAAGAACTCGGTTCTTGACGATGTCTAGGTGCATTTTTAAGCACGAGCATGTCACATGCATATGAGCTGCATATAGTGTAATATGTTAACCACGTGAATGCAATTATTGGAAACTACGATTCGTCCGGAGCGGGAGTTACTCCACGACAAACGCATGGAAGCCATTCAGGTGAGGGGTTTCCCATCCTTGCGCTATATGGTTGATTGTGGATGTGGATATGTGGTTTGCCTACATGCAATTGTTGTTCATAAATTCTAATCTATGAAAGTACTTCTATATGTGTGTTTGATTACCGGAAAAGAGGTACTGGAGGGTATCCATGTGATGACATGAGATACACTGAACAGTACAAGCAAGGGGGTATGTTATTAGAAACTCATTAAAGAAATCGTAAAGAATTTGTTTGTAAAAGTCGACGTTTTATGGTAATCGAACTTAGGAAAGTCATTAGAGCTAGGTTATGATCTAACCAAGGGTTTGGGTATTAAAAAAGGATTAAGAAGATCTCATAATTGATTAGTGAGTCATAGGGAGGTTCACACTACCATGGTAAATAAAATTTAGGATAGTAATGAGTAGATAGTGTCAGAATCCCAGCTGAAAGCTCGAGAGGAGAAACAAGTCAGATAAAGTCGCCTATGGAAGCCATTGCCCTAGCCTGGCACTAGGTTCAGTTAAAGATTAAAACAAATTGCCCGTTGAGGCCATTGCCCTAGCCTGGCACTAGGGTCCATTAAAGATTAAATGATTTGCCCGTTGAGGCCATTGTCCATTGTAAGATACATGGATCAATTGAGGGATTTATAGTTTTTAGATGACATGTTAAAAGTGATAGCTTGTTTATGAGAAGCATGATACAAGAGCATGATCCGTAGGTTTATCTTTGACTTTATGTTATATTAATATTGCCTGATCGTAATATAACATTTGATAAACTGGATTTTCATACGCATGTTATTGTGGGTGTTTCCCTTTCCCCGGCTATAGTGGTACCCGCCGCTACGCCGAGGATTGGAAGCTTCTCACTGAGTCTGTTTGACTCACTCTGTCTGCTTCAATGTTTCAGATACAGGTATCGGGCAGGCATCGACGTCCGGACAGTGATACAGACATCAGACCAACCCTAACGCACTTGTTCGCGTGGGTGGATATTTTGTTATATTTTGATTATGTTGTACATACTCTAAGTTATAGATATTGTGTATATATTTACAGCTTTTGATGTACGTCCACTCTAGAATTGTTGACTTCACATGTACTTAAAGACACGGTCCAGTTTGGGGAAAAACTAGGATATATGTATGAGTATATAAACTGCTGTATGTGAATAGGATAGATCATACATATTGAGACGTACGATCAATATGATATGGATATATATATTACGTGTGATTGCTGCATGCGAATAGGATAGATCGTACGTATTGAGACGTGCAGTCAATATGATATATATATATACTATGTGTGTTGAGATATATTTATATACTGGGCTAAAGCGGTATTGAGTGAACCGTGGATTGCAGGTTAATTAGGCCACCAGTGAGGTGTGGCCACTATTATGTTGTATATAATGATTGTATAGCAGGGTAGTTATAGTTATGTTAACTGGGTAAGGCTTACGGGTTTAGAGGTAAAAATCTATTCTCATGCCGGTCATGTACTCCCCATTTGGGGTCCTGACATTGATGGCTTCCTTGTGTTTGTCCTGGAGTAACTCCTGCTCTGGACGATTCGTGGTTCCATAACAATCGCATTCACGTGGTTAACATCTTACACTATATGCAACTCATATACATATGACATGCTCGTTCCTAAAAATGCACCTAGACGTTGCCAAGAACCGAGTTCTTGGTCTTATCTGTCTTCCCTCTCTTCTATGAGAGTCTCAAATGCTTCTTACTTGGTTTCGTATAACTGTCACTTATCTAAAGTGATTCTCGAGCCCTGGATTCGAGTTACTAAACCTCAATATGCTTCTAAACTATCCTACTTAAGGTTTCCTACTGACTATGTATAAAGTAAGTTGAAATTTAAAAGTTTCGACTTAACTTAGTCTGCATGTTATTCTTCAGAAACAAGAAGGTACTTAACATAATTCTTGACTCTTAATAGCATATTTAGAATTATTCTCGGGTGTTTAAGATCGAAAAGAAGAGGTTTGGAGCCCTCAACATCACCCATGGAACATACTTGAGCAAGCCGAGCATGGACCGGGCGAATTAACGCCACGGTTCAACCTATACTGCCCCGGGCCACACCAGCTCGCAGTTGCATATCCTATCTATTGAAAATTTATATTTTAGTTTTTCTCAAACATATTTTTAAAAGAAATTGAGATATTTTATCTTTTAGTTAAGAATTAAATTGAAAGAACAATGCATTTTTCAAAGAATAAATTATTATCTCACTCTTTATTTATTAAAATATAAAAAGTAGTACTATTTCATAAAACATTTGGCATCCAATATTTTATGTTATTTTATTTTCAAATAATAAAAAGATATAACTTTTGTTACATTATGTTAAAATTTTATTTTAAAAGTTAGTATCAATTTAATTATAGTTATTGTTTTATATTAAAAAAAATCGTTGACAAATGCAATTATATTCATTTATAGAAAAAAATAGAGAAAAGGGTGAATATAATTTTTCAATAAGAGAAGGAGAAGCAACCAAATCCATTTTTTGAGTTTACTTTTTACAAGAGAGTAATGTGTCAATAGGAAATGCAACAAGATGAATTGGACAATCGTGATCAATGCACTACAATGAATTTGGATCATTGGTTCAACAATTTCATTACTTAAAAGCCAATTGAAACATAAACCAATAAAATAATTAAAATATATTGTAACTGTCGTTTTTGGTTCAGACAATTTTAGTTTGTAATTAGGACCACTGGGGGTCTTAACCTTGGGGGACTTGTCCTTAGGTTATGCACCTAGGTGCTTACGTACCCTTCGGATAGGATCAAAGTCCAAGTAGTTTGTAATGGTGATGTCTATAGGAGCCGTTAGGCGAGGTGATTACCTGTATTGGGCCGTGTGCGGCTAAGACGTGCCTAAGGTACTCCGGGCGGGCGAGCCGCTCTTAGGAGGTTGCCTTAGTGTGAAGGAGCTCGGGTCTCAGAGGGCTGCTGGAAGCCCCATTGATGGTAAACTCCGGGATGGAGGTGAGCCGGCCGGTGGTTGGACTGGATGGAGTCTACGGCGGAGCTCAGAGTGCTTGGAAGATTTGCGTGACATGTTTGAGGGTGCTCAGATTACTGAGAGTACGTGTGTCACGACCCTAAATCAGGAGTACGTGACCGGCACGAGAATAGAGTTTTACCTCTAAACCCGTAAGCCTTATCCTATAAACATGACTATAACTACCCTTCTATACAATCAATATATATATATATCATACTAGTGGCCACACCTCACTAGTGGTCTAATTAACCTGCAATCCGCGGTTCGCTCAATACCGCTTCAGCTCAATCCAGTGTATAGATATATTTATCAGCACTCATAATGTAAATATTAATATCATATTGACCGTATTCACATGCAGCAAGCACACATAATATATATCCATATCATATTGACAGTACGCCTCAATGCGTATGATCTATCCTATTCACATGCAGAAGTTTATATACTCAAACATATATCCTAGTCTTCCCCAAACTGGACCTTATCTTTAAGTACATGTGAAGCCGACAATTCTAGAGCAAGTACATATCAAAAGCTGTAAATGTATGTATACAACTCTTACAACTTTAAAATATATACAACAAGTGAAATCAAAATAACCAAAAGGTGTTCACCCACGCGAACAAGTGTGTAAGGATGGTCTGATGTCCGTATCACTGCCCGGACGTCGATGCCTGCCCGATCCCTGTATCTGCAACATTGAAGCAAAGGGAGTGAGTCAAACAAACTCAGTGAGAAGCTTCCCATCCTCGCCGTAGCGGCGGGTACCACTACAGCTGGGGAAGGGGAAACACCCACAATCACATGCGCATGAAAGTCCAGTTTATCAAATGTTATATTACGATCAAGCAATATTAATATAACATTAAAATCAATGATAAACCTACGGATCATGCTTTTCTATCATGCTTCTCATAATCAAACGGTCATAATTAACATATCATATGAAAACTGTAAATCAATCAACTGACCCAAGTGCCAGGCTAGGGCAATGGCCTCAACGGGCAATTTCTCTTAATCTTTAACTAACCCTAGTGTCAGGCCAGGGCAATGGCCTCAACGGGCAAATATTTTAGTCTTTTACTGACCCTAGTACCAGGCTAGGGCAATGGCCTCAACGGGCAAATGCTTTACTCTTTAACTGACCTTAGTGCCAGGCTAGGGCAATGGCCTCAACGGGCAATATTTCCTGACTTGTTTCTCTTCTCGAGCCTTCAGCTGGGATTCTGACTCTATCTACCCATTACTATCCTAGACTGACTTTACCTAGGTAGTGCGAACCTCCCTATGACTCACTAATCAATTTATGAGATCGTTTTAATCCTTATGTAATACCCAAACCCTTGATTAGATCATAACCTAGCTCTAAGGGCTTTCCTAAGTTCAATTACCGTAAAACGTCGATGTTTACTAACTACTTCTATACGATTTCTTTAATGAGTTTCTAATTAATAGGGTAAACCAAACCTTGGACTCAATCAACATCTTACCCCCTTGCTTGTACTATTCGGCGTACCTCATGTCATCACATGGATACCCTCCAGTACCTTTTTACCTGTAGTCAAACACACATATCCAAATACTTTCATGGATAACAATTTAGGAACAACAATAACATGTTAATCACTAAACAATACTTACAAATAGACAAGTAGGCAAACCACATATCCACATCCTCAATCAACCCTGTAGGGCAAGGATGGGAAACCCCTCACCTGGACGACTTCCTTGTGCTTGTCCTGGAGTAACTCCTGCTCCGGACGAGTCGTGGTTTCCTAACGAATGCATTCAAGTGGCTAACATCTCATCTATATGAAATTCATATGCATACTACATGCTCATGCCTAGAATGCATCTAGACGTTGCCAAGAACCGAGTCCTTTGTCTTATCCGTCTTTCCTCTCTTCTATGAGAGTCTCAAGTGCCTTGCACTTGGTTTCATACAACCATCGTTTCCCTTGAGTTGCTTTTGGGGCCTTGGATTTGAGTTACTAAACCTCAACGTGCTTCTAAGCCATCCTACTTAAGGTTCCCTAATGACGGTGTACGGGGAATTTAGAAATTCAAGAAATTGGGCATCGCTTATTCCGTAAGTTTCTATTCTTGAGGGATAAGAAGACATTTGAAATGGTTTTGATGCTTAAAAACATGGTGTGGTGTCCTAAGATGTTTCGGATTGAAAATAGGAGGTTTGGACGCCCCGAATTGGCTTAAAAATGACTTTTGAGCATGCTGGACAGAGGCCCGGCGCTATAGCGCCAAGCTACTGCCCATCAGCTTTTGGTAAACCAGAGAAATGGCGCTATAGCGCCGGTTCGCAGCACATCAATTCATTTGCTGTGCTGTGGGCCGGTTTGAGCCCGTTCCGGCCCCCTTTCGACCCCGGCTTCGACTCCACACCTCCCGGGTCTTGTTCCCCTACAATCCAACGACATAAATCCAACCTTAACTACTCAAATCCGAGCCCGATTCCAAATTTATCAACGAATCCCCAAATTGGGAATATTTAGAATTTTAAACCCCAAACCCTTTCAAATTCGAATTCGGCTAAACCCGAGGGTATAGCCTCGATTATTACCCCAACTACGTGTTCAAGAACACTTCCTAGGTCTCAAGCTACCTTCGAAACAACCCAATTGAAGGTGGATTTGAAGAAATCCCTAAAATGAAGAAATTTGGTATTTTCGAATGAAATTGGGGTTACCAACCTTTGATCCGATTGGTGGAAGGCGTAGGAGACGTCGTACCCGAGCCCCGTTGACTTTTCCTGCGTCGGCTAGCTCTCCCCGGTCACTTTTCCGGCACACCCCACCTCTTCTTCTCCTTCTCCTTCACGCTACCTTTCTCTCTCTCTCTCTCTCTCTTCTTTCCCTTTTTTCTTTCTCTCTATTCCTTCTCATCCTCCTTCATTCCTTTATCACCAAACCCACGACACCCCACTTCCCATTTCTAAAATAATTAATTAAAATAATATATATATATATATATATATATATATAGTAAAAATAAATGAATAAATGATAACTAAATAATAATGATAATTATATTATAATAGAGAAGAGGTGGAAAATATCCCCAAATTAAATCCTCCTCTTTCCAATTAAATTTTTTATTTTCTCTTATATCCCAAAAATATTTTCTACTCCCCTTTTTCCTATTTAATTCAGGTTTCCAATTTCTTTGGTCCTGAATTAAATCCAAAAAATTATTTTCTACTTCTTTTCTTCCCCTTTTCATTTCATTTTAAACTTCGAAAAAATTTCTCGGGTATTACAAGGTGTGGGATCTTAGATCGGTGTCCTAGTCCTTCGTGTTGCGTATCTCTAGTCCCCAGGTGAGGGTCTATTTATACTGAGTGTGCGGAGGTCGTGCTCGACCCACGATCTCGTGGGGCGTGGGTCATCCCACGATTCTTAGGGAGTTCCCATGTCTGTTTAAGTGGACGTTCCGTGAAGTGACGTGGGCAAGGGTCATGTAACTAGCAGATGAGTGGTGCGACGTGTCGCTAGCGCGTGCTGCTGTTAGGCTTCTAGAAGCTTAATGCCACGTGTCCCAAGGCGGAGTATTCCGTAGTTACTTACATATATATATATATATATATATATACACCCACACAAATACAATCAATGTATATTCTACTTTAAATAAATTGTGGGATTTATTAGAAATTAACATAACTAACATAAAACTAAATAAGGCAAGATAGCAAGGAGCAAATCGGTGTTGTTTGCTCAGTGTACATTGAAATAATAAAAAAAGCCATCCAATCCAATGGTTCACTGATTTACTAAAGAACAAGTGAGTCGATTGTAATTGATAGCAAAACAATCTTCAAAATCAAATTGGCCTATTCTAACCATAGGTTCACCAGTTAGAACACTAGTTTGGTTCTAGTCAGAATACAATGTCTTGATATATGTTTTTATTTAATAACATCATCTAATATTCAAAGTACCTAAATACATTCTCATTCTTACTTATTTTTACATATACCCAAATAACCAATATTGCCGTGCACGATTACTAATCCATTTCTTAGCTTATACCTTGAATGATATGATGACTTGCGGATTTAAAATTGCGCAATACTCAAATTAAAGTTAAGAATCGAATCCGATTGAAGGTATATGAGTCCCTTATATTTAATTACATTCGGAGATTCATCCTTACTCTACTTGTATATATACAAAAACTAAAGAAAAGAAATCTTCACTTAGGTATGCATCATAAAGGTGAGAAGGCATCCTCTTACAAATTAATTCACCTGCCAAATCAAAATCTGTCGCATTAAAACAAAAAATTACACAAGAAAAATTAATAATAAAACAAATTCGTAATATTTAAACAAAAGCACAAGAAATTGATGAAGCACAATAGTGGTCGAGACTCAAATTAGCTATCAAATATATTAATTTTATATATAGGTAGTTATTGATCACTAATTCTTATGATAACAATGAAGAATGATTAAAGAGAAAGTTGAAAGGGAATTCCAAAAATTTAATAATTAATTAGAACATAAAAAGCTCACCTTCCCCAAAATGATTATATACTAACTTTTTTAATTTGGTTTGGCAATATAAAATTTCAATCAAATCATTTAACTACCAAATATATTTTAGGAAAAATAATCATTCTCCAAATTAAACTATATTTGATAGTTCATGGACAGATCAAAATTTATCTCCAAATCATTTTTAATATATGAAGGGCATTTTGAAATGGAAACAAAACAATTTTAATCAGATCAACGAAATACCAAATAATTTGAGAAATTGGATTCTCTAATAATATTTGGTATTTCGTTGACTGGCCAAAATTGATCTCCAACATTATTTGAATAAGGGAACATAAATCATTCTCACTGATAATTATCATTGGACTAACTCCATTTTATTCAGTACTAAGGCTTGTATATATATTGGCCACCATGACAATCCTAATTGATATTTTGAATTTGAAAAACTATCATATTCAATGTCCAATTTTTCAAAAAAAAGAAGGAAATATAATAAATACTCCTGATTACACACATTTTATCATTGTGCACATAAACCTTATAATTTTCATTTTACCTAAATACATTATTGACAAATATTAAGAATATTTACTAAACCTGATTTCTTTATTTTTTTTAGTATCTTTGGTTTGGTAAGTGTTCAATAATTTAGATTTGGCATTAACACTATTTAATTAGCTACCAAACCTGTCACGACCCCCACCCGAGGGCATGTTTCCGGCACAGACTTAGGGTAGAACCCCCGAGCTTGTAAGCCTATATGTTAATTCTAAAACCTGTCTTTCGATTTGATATTTAAGCGTTCCATTTAATCCATCACAGATTACGATTTAAATCAATTTCACAATATCGATTCAGCAATTTTACAAAGTCCCAAAATCTGCCTCTAGGCTAATGGAGCTGACATCTAAAGGTGAATGAATTTTTACAAATTACAAAGTATTATCAAAGCAAGGACCTACATGAACCAAGTGAAGCTTCATCTATTGCCACCTTCGCTGGACCACGGTGGATGCCTTACCTATACCAACATTACCTTTTCACACAAATTCCTTCACACAAACAAACAAGGGGTGAGGTTCAACTAGGTTCCTTCACTCCTCCCTTGCTTACCTATAAGTTCTTAGCAAATGGGTTGGTTAAGTGGTTCAACAAGGTTCCTTCCCACCACCTTCCCAACCTTATAATTCTAATGGCACCGCATGGTTCAACCTCGTTCCTTCCCATGCCCACCTTTGTACATTAACACAAGGTTAGTCCCATGGTTCAACCTTGTTCCTTCCCATGGACCACCCCATGCCATATTCACACATGGTGTATGGTTCAACCTTCTTCCTTCCCATACACCACCTTAAATCATAGCTCATGATTGGTCACATGGTTCTGCCTTTGCTCCTTCCCATGTTCTCAACCATGCAACATTCACACAAGGTGTATGGTTCACCCATGGTCCTTCCCATACACCCAAGAAAATAACATTCACACTTAATCAAAATCCTTAGATTCTTGCAAAATCATGCTAATGAGTCTAACAAACATTATAACTCAATACAATTCCCAATTCACAGAGAACCAAATAACTTATTCTTCTCATTCACAACAATAATCATGACCTATACATGCAATTAACCAATTCAATCGTAACTCGTAAAATAAAACCCATACACAAGGTCAAGTTTCATCAACAATCATCCATGAGTACTAGCATACATTAAGAAGTCCACAATTTTCATGTCTATATCAATCATTACAAATATCCATGAATTCCGCATACACAAAAAGAAATACACAAATTGGGTCACACAATCACATCAAGCAATCAACCCTTTAGGGGCTAAGATGAGAGGGTCCCTCACCTTGACAACTCCATTCATTATATTCTTGAGTGCCCTTCCCTCCAAGGAGTTTCTTTGGTCCCTCATTTCCAAGCTACAATTACCCTTTTGCAAAATGCATGTTGGTTTCAACTTCTTGGAAGCCAAATCTTAATCTAAGTGCATTATAATACAAATGCATCAATTTAATAACTAAGCATAAACTGATTCAACCTCATTCACAGTTTTTTCTTTTTAACGTTTACTAGTTCAAAAACACTTTCCATTTAAACATGCCATTACAAATTAAACTCTACAACCAATATCCATAACAAGTTTTCTTACACTCATTAATCAATACCAACAATTGTATTTTAATTTCATAAATTCCAGAGTCATAGAGATTAGCCAGAATTGAGAATTTCCACACAGATTCCCCAAAACAAGACAAAACAAAACACACGATAAACCAATAAGCTTTCAGCAACTCAAACTTCATCCAAATATTTTTCTATATATTTCTGGAAGTTCTTTAAGATGTATATTAACAAATATAAAAATTTTAGAGTCTCGGGTTGTAATACCCCGGAAAATTTTGAGGATTTAAGAATGATTTATTTAAAAATTTTTTTTTTCAGGATTAAAGAAGGATTTATTCCGGGGCTAGGAATTTAAAACTTTAAAATATATATATATATATAGAAAAAAAAGTATGAAAGTTAAAAGGAACCGGAGACTAAAACGAAGGAAAACTTAGAGTTGGAGGATGGAGGGACTAAAGTGAAGAGAAAACTTGTTTCTCCCCACTTACACTCCTTCCACGCCACTCACACACGAAATCAGAAAAGAAAAAGAAAGGAAATGAGAGAGATGGAGAGGAGAGAGAGGGGGAGCTAGGGCTTGGATCAGGGAGCAAATCCGGCGAGAATCTCGCCGGAATCCGGCAAGCCGGAGCAAGGATTAGGAAGCCGCCCCCAACCTTCTCTTCATCTTGTTTTACTCTCTTGAGGTAGGTTTAGTAATCTCCTCCATCTATAATTTTTTGCATCCTCACCATTTCTTGAATTTATTAACAATGGAGGCTCAAACTTTGCATTCTTGATGTTATGAACATTTCTATTGGATGTTTAAATTGTTGGATGCGCTGAGATTTTGCTGGGTTAGAGATTTGAGTTTAGGGTTTGAGTTTGTTCATCATGTTCTTCTAAAAACACCCATCTTTGATGGTATAAGACACAAGAAATTCGTGAAACATGTTTATTGTCAAAAACTGATATTTTGAATTTGACCTTCCTCTGTTTAAACGTGTTTTCTGAATTCGTTACTTGATGGATTTAAGTGATTCCAAGATCCTATGAAACCTAACATCCCAAGCTTTCTAACTTGTATTTTTCAAAAATATTGCAACGGTTAGATCTTCTGGAAATTGCCTCGAAAGTCAGAGGTTCTGTTTTCTAAACTGGAGCGGAATTTTTGAATGATTGGCTACTGTTTTTTGATTGCTGCTCTTAAATGGCTCAAATACTTTCTGTAATGAATTGATAATTAGAATATTTTATCTCTAAGCTTGATTTAGAAAGAAGAATCAAATAATTTCGTTAAGTATGGAAGGAGATATGACTATTTCAATGAAGCTTGCCAAATGATGCATGCTGTTTTGAATATGATCTTGCTCTGTTTAAATGTGTTTTCTGAATTCGTTACTTCATGGATTTTTGTGATTCCACAGCCATATGAAAGCTACCATCCTAAGCTTTCTAATTTGTATTTTTACTAAAAAGTCCAACGGTTAGATTTTCTGGGAGGTTTCTGGAAAGTTAGCGGTTCTGTTTTACAAACTACCAAGTTTCTAGTTTTTGAAAAGTTGTTATTTCTTCTTTAATTTGAATGGTTCCTTTTCCTTCAACTAAAATGAGTTTAACCAACTTTTAAGTGTCATTTCAAATATCAAACAACATCCTAGATAAAGAATTGTTGGTTTGTTTGGGTTCCAAATGAATTGCTTACACTTTTTAAATGAAATGAGAGATTGCCCAATGGTTGGATTTTTTTTATGTGTGGACGCATGGTGAAAATGAGAAGTTTCCATATTTGGCAAAATCCTTCATTTAAGGAGCTTGGAGAGTGAGCAAGTGGCAAGACTTGTTTACTTAAGCATAAATTGTTTTTAACTTAAAAGAAATATAAATGATGACCTTAGCTTAATAAGGGGTTTTGGGTTAGCCTTGAATGTAGTTTTAAGTTCCTATGTAATTATGAATTTAGAATATGGTGGAAATGATTATATGTGATAGGAATTATGTGGTGAAATAGAAGTTGATGTATGAAAATTAATATGGATTGAATTGGTTGTATGTGATAGGATTCAAGTACTTCCTTGGAGACAAGAGTGCTCAAAGGGCACTACAAAAAACAGGGTGTCTTACGGCGGTTACCTACCCACGGTTATTGCCAACCGTGGTTAGATGCAATATTGCATTTCATTTAACCACGGTTGTTTACCTACACTCAGAACCGTGGCCAAAAGTAAATAAATTTTAAAAAATAATCAATTTCCAGCTTATCCCCTTTTTCATTAGGCGCCTTTTTTTTCCCCAAACTCGCCACACCAAAAGACATTCTCTCCACTATTCTGACCTAAACTCACAGAAGCACGATTTTCTCTTCAAGCAACGACGAGGGAGCAGCACGATAGCGAACGGCGAACGGCGAACGGCAACGGTGAGTCCGAAGGGAGGGTTGTGGGATTGAGTCCGAAGGGGATAAGACTGCTTCAGCTCAATGTCTCTCCGTAGCCAAACCAGCTCTCCAGGTGAGCTTCTATACCTCTTGCTCTTCTCTTCTCTTTTCATTTTTCAGTGTCTCATGAGTCATGGTGAATTCATTTGATTTGATTTGATTTCAGGGAAATGGGAAGGGGTTCTCTGACTTCTCTGGCCTCCGTAACTCATCAGGCTACCTTCCTTTCTCCAAGAAATCCTCAGAGGATTTCCATTCAGTCATTGCCTTCCAGACCTCTGCAGTAAGTACTTGAACTTGAATCACATACTACTAGAAAGTAGAAACCAACCAGTGTAGTGTAGATTGTTGAATGATGAGCAATTAATAGAGTTGAACTCTAAATAATGCTTCACTTGTCATGTAAGATTAGCATTAGGTAGAGGATGTGTGTGGAATAGTCTAATTAAGAAGGGGAAGCAGAAATGGTAGTTATAGAATTGAAAAGAGTGTGTGTGTGTGATTTAGGTGAGTTTGCTGCTTCAGCTCAATCATGTCTTTATGTGGTATTTGCATTTTGACACCTCTAATTTGTAAGACCATAGATACATGAAAATTAAATTAATTAATAAAGTTTTGAACCTCAAGCCTCTTAGAACTAGTCATTGCAGCTAAGGAATTTATTAAAAAAACAAACAAACTAGAAGACTATTATGTTGGGGAGAGTTTTGTGTTTTTTCTCTTCTTATAGTGGGAAAGAGAGGCCATCTGATAAAGCAGAGAACAAATTCTTTTAGCATATTTGGAGGGCTGTAAAGCTAAAGGGAATATTTTCTTTTCTAGACGTTGCTCATTAGTAAAGGAAAAACCATGTCAGGTATATCAATTATGATTGGGTGCTCTATGGTAGCCCATTGTAATTTAGTTGTCAAGCACAAGATGTGGCAAAAAATGGGAAGGTGAATTTGATTCTTAACTTGTAATTATATTTATCAAAACATCTAAGTCTGCTTGTGGCTTAGTTTCAAACCTAGGAGTTTGTGAAGTTATGATTGAAACAGGAAGTTCCAAACCCTTGCTCTATCTGTGAAGCAATTCTTTATTGATTTGGTAGAATAAATTTAATTTTCAGATCAGGTGTAGTGACTTAAACAACTAAACAAGTTAAAATTCTGTGTGTTCGATTAGTGGGCTCTAGGTATATCATCAGGCTGTTTTTGGGCTAAATGAAGGGAACCTCCCAATTTCTTTATATTTAAGGGAAAAAAGAACTTTTAAGGGAACCTCCCTTCAACTTTTAATCACTTGCAAATAGTCCCTAAACTTTTAAGTCACTTAATTTTCACATTCTAAGTAATAGATCCTTGTGTCTATTTCACCTATAATTCCATTACTTCAATTGTCACCTCGAACTCTCCAGTGCGAGCATGTCCATCAATTTCAGCCATTATTAGAAATGGCAAATGAGGTAACAATATTGAAGATGAAATAGATAGAACAACCTATTTTCTAAAGTGTGAAAATTGAGAAATCTAATTTCAACTTTCAAGTGTTGAAAGTCCAGAGAGACTACTTGCAAGACACTCAAACTTCCCTACATTTAAACAATCCTATGCTTTGTTCTTTGATTGATCACTGTTAATTAGTTTATCAGAAGATTTTGTCTAGGTAGCCTGAAAGTTGGGAAGATTATATATTTTTTAATGTCACATGGAACCGTAGGTTATATATATAATTAATTATTCTGAATTAGGAAAAAGGGATATAGCAGATAAGATCCATTATAGTTGAGAAACCATGGTGTATCAATTTCTGTCTTTGACTTATTTTTCTAAATATATTTTTCCATCTCACTAATCATGAGCTAACTTTAAGTGGAAAGAAATTATGTTTTGATCATAAAGTAATATCTGAAAGAAAAATACAACTTGGGTGAAGATAGCATATCCTTCAGCTAGACAAAAAAGGCAAAAGCAGAAAGCCAAAGAGGTTAAACATTGCAACAAAAGTAACACAAATGACATGTAGTAGGTTTTGGGCCCCGTATACCTCTTTATTCACATAGCATGTGTGTGATCTGCAGAACTTGTTTAGAAATTCTATCCTATTTATTTCTCCATTGTTCAGGAATTAGGGTATTTTTTTATGGTAGTTTGGTGTTCCCTAGTACATTGGATGATTGGAACAATTTCTCCTTGTTAGGTTAAATAGGTTTGGCAATAAGAACGATAACAAGATTTTGTGCATGGACACTAACACTGAAATGAACATGAGTCACAATTGATATGGACATACAACAAAATCTTTGTCCTTGTGTAATTTAATGTGTAATGCCGTGTCTAATATGAATGTCTGACATGCATTGCACACAGGCTCACTCCTTTTTTGAAGTATTTGTGCTTCATAGCTTTGTGGCAATCTGTGATTTGTGGGATTCTTGGGTTTGTTTAATTGGAGAGGAATGCCTACATCTTTAAGGGCACATCTTAGCCTTTACATATGTTGTGGGATAGATTTGTACGTCACTGTCTTTTGTATAGCAATTATGGTTGTTTTGTTTTGTTGCTTTTTCTTGTCTTTTCTGATTTGAGGAAAAATACCTTTTGTTGTTATTACACTCCTTCCTAATATAGCAATAGAAAAGTTGGGACCAGATCAGGTAGGAGTAACATCTTTGATATTAATGGGAAAAACTTACCAAATTGATATGTTGGTTGCTTATGCTTAGAGATTGGGATGTGTTAGTCTGTGCAGCAACTGATTTAACTCTTCAGAAATTGGCATCTACTGGTTACATACTGTCATTTATGTAATTTGTTCATAGTTCACTAATTTTGCTTCTGATTTATAATGCAAGTTACATTGTCCAGAAAAGCTATTTACTTGTATTTCTAAGATCTTTTATCTTCAACAAATATTTTCTTTGCATCTTCCTGGAGAGTACATATTCTCTCTCCATAATCTTGAGCCTTCTTTGTTTGTCTGAGTATGAACTATGAAGAAGATATTCTCTTTTTAACTATTCTTCCAGGTAGACACAAATCCAAATGGGCTGTTTGGTACAATGATAGGCTTTTTATTATGGGCTATGCCTTCAGCCTGTTCTCTTTCTACTAGCGCTGGGCCCTTATGCTTACCATTTTAGGCCCAGTCCTATTGTCACTAAGATTCTCTTTGTGTTTTTCTTTATAAATAGTGGGCTCCCACAAAAATTTTGTAAAACGTCTAATTGGGCCACAAAAAAAAAAGAATCTGCTATAGAGAAATAGAGAAAGTAAACTAATACTAAATAGCAAATGCTTTCTCTACCCATATTTTTGGAAAAAAAACCGTTCAAATGCAAACTAGAGAAGATTCTATCTTATAGTAAAAGAGGTAAAAGATATATTACTTTTCTTCTTGTAATTTTTGTAAGTTACTCAAATCATCTTCCATCTTCTATTTTTTTCCTCTCAAAATATGAGAAACTAACTTGTGCTAAAAAAATTTATTATTCTCTGAGGATATCATAAGAGGCTTTATTTCTTTTTATATCTATGATATGTTTAACCATTTTTGGCAGGGTGAGATTCTTTTAACTTTTACTCGGAATTTGTAGAGAATTTATGTTTGTTTGTTTGAAAATTTTTGGTCCATAAATAACTTCACCATAGAAATGTGCAACGACAGAACATGTTGGCGTTGCTTGATCTATATAGCCGACCCTACCTAGTGGGAAAAGGCTTTGGTTATTGTTGTTGTTGTTTGTTGTTTGAACATTTTTGGTAGGCTATGTTAGCTTAACTTAATTTTATCATTATCCTTTGCCCATTATGACTTCTTCCTATTTGTTGTTTTGTGAAAACATATTATTTGCAGGTTCAATTGCGGCTTGACTAAATTGCAAGATTTCTAAATTAAAGTTGTGCTTTCATTTTCAACTACATCAATATAGTTGAAAGTAAGTATGATAAAAGTAAATTTTATATTATCAAACTCTCTTTGATTGAAATATGAGCATCTTTTCTTGCATTACTATGTTGCTACATCAATATAGTGTACTTTGCTTATATTGATATGAGTATATCTTTGTTTTAGAGTGGCTGTGTTTATTAATCTCTGAAAAAAAACAAAATTTTGTTATTGTGATGTATAGATGTGTTCATCTTTCATTATGAATTATGATGGTAATTGGATTTTTTAGGTTGACGCTATTTTATGTCGTAGTCATACATACAATTTATATGAAATTATAGAAGCTTAAGTGTTTAGTAAAAGTATAATATGTTTAGTAAAAGTGTGACAATTCTGATTAAGTCTCTCCGTAACTATTTAGGTGTAGCTATGGATAGAAGTTGGATTAGTAGGCCTCGCTATTCACCAGAATATGTTGCTGGTGTAGAAAGTTTTCTCGATTTTGCATTTTCTAGGCTTTATGTGGAAGGGATTGTGAAATGCCCATGTCTCTCATGTGGCTTTAAAAAATGGTTTACAAGGGACGTAATGTTTGATCACTTGATATGCAATGGGTTCCCGTTGGGGTACACTACTTGGATTAGGCATGGTGAACGGGTAGAGGAAGATGCCCCTACTACTCCTTTGGTACAAGTGGAGCAAGTAGGTGGGGAAATGCAAGATTTATTACACGATGCCTTTGGGGTCTTTAGAGAGAGAAACATTGATGAACCAAGGTCATTCCACCATCCAAATAGTGAGGTGCACATTGGTTCCACTAGTGGAACAAATGGGGAAAATTGCAAATTTGATGACTTGATGAATGATGAAAATCAAGAATTGTATGAAGGTTGTACGAAGTATTCAAAGCTTTCCTTTTTGGTTAAGCTTTATCACATTAAATGCTTATGTTGAGTGAGTGATAAAGCTGTGGACATGATTTTGGAATTGTTGAGGGATGCATTTGAAAATGCAAGGCTTCCGAAATCGTTTTATGATGCCAAAAAGACCATAAACAAGTTGAGTCTTAATTATCAAACTATCCATGCTTGTCCAAACGATTATATGCTATATTGGGGGGATGATGCTGAACATGACAAATGTAAAACATGTAATACTTCTAGGTGGAAGACAAATACAAGGGTGGATAGTAACAATGGGTGTGGTGGAAATAAAAACGAAAAAAGAGACCTGCAAAGGTGTTACGCTATTTTCCACTCACTCCAAGATTGCAAAGATTGTATATGTCCACTAAAACAGCGAGCATTTGAGGTGGCATGCTACAGATCGAAACTTAGACGGTCTTCTTAGACATCCAAGAGATGGTGAAGCATGGAAGTCATTTGATGCTCAATACCCAGGATTTGCTGAAGAACCTAGAAATATTAGACTTGGGTTGGCTAGTGATGGTTTTAATCCTTTTGGAACAATGAGCACTAATTATAGCATTTGGCCAGTTATTTTGATTCCATACAACTTTCCACCATGGATGTGTATGAAGCCAACATCTTTAATGTTGTCTATCATCATACCTGGGAAAAAAATGCCTGGAAATGACATTGATGTGTATCTACAACCGCTAATAAAAGAATTAAATGATTTGTGTGTCGAGGGCGTTGAAACATTTGATTCTTCCACTAACCAGAAGTTCAAAATGCGGGCTGCATTGTTATGGACTATAAGTGATTTCCCAAGGTTAGATAATCTATCTGGTTGGAATACCTACACCGGCTATGCTTGTCCATCATGCAATTTTGATCAAAAGCCTATGAAACTTACCAATTGGAAAAAGTCTTGCTTCATGGGTCATCGTAGATTCTTGCCAGCACAACATAGTTATAGATTTAATCGAAATCGTTTTGATGGGACAACAGAAACACGGGATCCTCCAATTCAACTAGATGGTGCCATGATACTGAATCAAACAAAATGCTTTAATGTGACATATGGTAAGCCTCTAGAGTCAGATTCAGTAAGAAAAAGACCACGTGCAAGAGAGGCCCAACAATGGAGAAAAAGAAGTATATTTTTTCAATTGCCATATTGGGTTAATCTTAAGTTGCGACACAATTTAGATATGATGCACATTGAAAAAAATGTGAGTGACAATGTGTTGTATACTTTGTTGAATGAAGCTGGAAAGACAAAAGATAACTTGAATGCTCGAAAAGGTTTGCAATGTTTAGGAGTGAGACCAGAGTTATGGCCAGATGCAAATGGGAAATATAAATCTGCTTGTTTTACTATGAATAATCAACAAAAGGATGTTTTCTTACAAACATTAAAGGATGTGACAGTGCCAGATGGTTATGCATCCAACATTTCCAGATGTGTTGACATGAAGAATCGTAAAATCTCAGGCTTGAAAAGTCATGACTCTCATGTACTCATAGAGCAGCTACTTCCAGTAGCATTGCGAAATGCACATATTGACCCTAAGGTTACTGCAGTTGTGGTGGACTTGTGTGTGTTCTTTAGGAAATTATGTTCTCCTGTGTTAGATATCAAAGAGCTTGACCAACTTCAAGAAAAAATTGTGATCACACTTTGTCAACTAGAGATGTTATTCCCGCCTTCTTTCTTTACAATCATGGTGCACTTGGTGGTTCACTTGGTTGATGAAGCAAAACTTGGAGGTCCAGTTCAGAATCGATGGATGTATCCTATAGAACGGTATTCTTTATTTTAATTTAGTTTTATCAAAATTAAAGTATTGTTTTCATTTTTTATTTTCTTTTGTTTTGACAACTGTATGTATAGGTACCTTGGACATTGTAAGACATATGTAAGAAATAAGGCTCAAGCAGAAGGCTCTATTGCTGAGAGTTATCTAGCTGAAGAAATATTGAACTTTTGTTCAAGGTATCTAGATGACATAGACACAAGATTTAATAGGTCGAGTCGTATTGACGATAATGTTTGTACCGAGAACTCAGGGTCACAGATGTTCCCGCAATTAGGGCGTCCAGTTGGTAGCACCTCAGACTTTGAACTAACTCCTACTGAAAGATTACAAGCACATCGTTGTGTCTTGTTCAATTGTAAAGCAATTGATGGGTTTGTTCAGTAAGTGTTAGACACTAATCAATCTCTTTTTAGTTTATAAAATAATGTGGCTACGTAACTAACCTAATAAAATATCTTGTAGACAATATAGAGATGACGTGAAAGCTATGCTTCGCCGTCATACTAGATCTGCGGTGGCGATTGACAAGCATGTCACAAAAAATTTTGCTAATTGGTTTAAAGATTATGTAAGATTCAATTTTGCTATTTTATTAAAACACCAAGTGTATGTTGTTAAAATATTTTGTTAATTGTTTTAGATTGGCAAGAATGACAATGCAAATGTGTCGGATGATATCAAATTCCTTGCACGTGGTCCTCAATCAATGTCTAGGAGATTCAGTGCAGTAAATATTAATGGCTTTAGGTTTCGAACACTAGCAAGAGAAGAAGGATTGAAAACCCAAAATAGTGGTGTATGGGTCACATCACAAACTAGATGTTATGCAAGTGCAAAAGATGCGAATGTAGCACTTGCAAACCTCTTATACTATGGCAAGTTAGTAGATATCATCGAATTGAAATACTATGGTCATATGAAACTTATGCTTTTCAAATGTTTGTGGGCTAACACTAGAGGGATAAAGAAAGATGAATTTCAGTTTAATTTGGTTAATTTTTCCCGATTGATTCATACTGGAGATCATGTAGACGATGAGCCTTACATATTGGCTTCAGATACTCAAATGGCTTTTTATGTGGAAGACAAAACAAACTTGCCATGGAGTGTTGCAATCCATGTGAAGCCTCAAGACTTATATGAAATGGGTGATGAAGTAGACATTGATGAAGAAGATAATGGTCGTCAAATTCAACAAGCACATATAGAGCAACAAATAAATTCAATTTTTCCTGTTGACCTTGATAACTTGCAACTGTTAAGGGGTGACGAAGAACATATTTCTGATCAACTAGCTAACAATATTGATGGAGTGTTTGATAATAGTGATGAAAATGACATGGTTTGTTTATTACTTTGTTCTACATATATAGTCTATCATAGTTTTGTTTATATTTTACATGGTTTCTCTATTATATTTTACATGGTTTCGCTATTGTATTATTCTAACCATATCTTTTTTATTGTCTTTCAGGATGCAACAAAATAAGTGTAAACGATCATCTAGATCTAGACTAAAAGTTGATGCATTGATACAAAAAATATATGAGGCCCCTCCTGCACCAGCTGCTCCTCCTACACAACCACTTGGCACATCTTCCCAACAGGAAATGACTATGAATTTTGCTCGAGTTGAGGCCCCATCTGCAACACCTACTCCTCCTACACAACCCATTGGTACATCTTCCCAACAAGAACATGTGGATTCTGCTGAACCTGCATTGGTACGAGTTCCCAGTGAAGAGCAAGGTTTGAACAAAGACTGGACAGTGGACATTATTCGTAAGTATCCAGTTTGAATTTATTTTTATTAATTTATTACAAAATATATATTTTTGTTTTTGACTTATTTTATATTATGCATGGAAGATGAAAATGGACTTATTACACAAGAGAGGATGAAGGCAAAGTATGTGTGGAATTTACCTAGGGGAAAGAAGGTGATTTGTCAAGTAAATGAATTTGGGCAAGGGCTTGGTGCTGCTGGAGGTTTAATTGGATTCTGGTTGGGAAATATGGCTACGGATTGTGAGCTAATTCCTCTAAACTTCTGTAATTGGAAGGAAGTGCCTGAACAATATTTTAATGATGCAGTTTCACTCATTGAGGTAAGAAGTGGATTTTCCATTGTTCTTCTTTAATTGTTTTTAACCACTTGCTTGTAATTAACCTTTCAATGGTTTTAAATTCAGAGTAAGATTGCATTTTCAGAACGCAATTGATTAAAGTGGGCTTGGAGATCGTTAGGGGAGAAAAGAAGAGACTATAGAAGTAAGCTATCCGGGATAATAAAAAAACTTCATGTAAGAGACGAGATCATGAAAGCACGCCCTCCAAAAGTACCCCAAGATCAGTGGAATAGCTTTGTCGACTACCGACTAAGTGACAAATGCATTTTAAGATTTCATATACAACTTGTAATTTAATTTTGATTTTATATATGATTAATTTTATTTGTCTTTCATGTATTGGAGATGTGCATTCAGAACCAAGAAAATAGGAAGAAATTAAAATTTCCTCACACGGGTGGTTCCAAAAGCAACGCGAGAAGAAAGAATGTAATGGTGATTTAAATTTTTTTAGTTCATATATTAGTTACTAGTTTTTTTTAAATGTTAAACAATGTGATTATTTCTTGTTTTTTAGGAACTAAAAAAAGGCCGACCAGTGAGTCGAGCTGAGTTATTCATTGCAACCCACATAAAAAAGGATGAGAGCTATGTTAATGAGGATGCCAGCGCAACTATGGTAATGTATTTTGAGTTTTATTCTTGTTAAAAGATGTTAATTCTTGTTTGTGATGTATGTAATAAAGTGTTGAGATGATGATTGTTTGTGATGGGTGTAATAAATCTCTATGGTATTGTCAAGCATTTTCATGTCTTAATATTGATAAGGGACGGGTACTTGTTGTTTCAGCTTTTGTATCTTAGAATGATGCTAAGGCCAATAGTTTATTAAATTTATACTGCACCCTTTTTTTTATTCCTTACTAGTTAATAAATTGGCAAATAGTTTATTCCCAATATCCAATTCATGGACTTCACTTAGATATCCTGCATACGTAATTCCTTGCAGTGTTGTATTGCCCTTGATGTATTTTTCACACATATATGCTGCCGAAAGAAATTAAAATATTCTTCCACCGATTTAAAGTTGATGTACGCTGAATAGTAGTTTATTTGTTTACTAAACTACTTTTATTTTTTCCATCATGCTTCTGCGTGCTGTTAGAATATGTCTATTGGATATGTTGATGGTTAAAATAATGCATGTTTGAATTTTTAGGAAAAAGTTTCAGAAAAGCTTCGTGAGCAAGAATCTTTAGAGTCATACACTGGTGTGGTTTCTTCAGATGATGCATTGGGGCAAGTGCTAGGCAAGGAGCATTCTGGACGAGTTCGAGGGTTAGGACTAGGTCCATGCCCTTCTCAAGTTTCTGGGCTACCCAAATATCGGTTCAATGACTTAAATTTCAGTTCTACAAGTAGCACACATTGAAATGAAAGGTCCTTGCAATATGAGCTAAGTTCAGTGAAAGAAGAGTTAGAAGCTCTAAAAAAGGAGTGTGAGATGGAGCAAGTTCGTATGAAAGAAAAGTTTGAAGCTTTGGAAAAGGAGCGTGAAATGGAGAAAGCTCAGCAATACCATATGGTCAAATATTTAGCTGATCACATGGGAGTAACAATACCATTAGTGATTGTTGGCGAGGTACCATGCCCTGCAACACAGGTAACATAAATGTTTCTTTTCTTTACAACAATATGTTAAAATAGACACTACACATTTTTATAAAATCTAACTGTCTTTCTTGTTCTAATTATAGGCACCTGATGTAGGCAGCGCAGAAGCATCACGTCGACGATCATCTGGAGCTAGTCATGATCCATGATCTTATATATTTATGTAGTTCTATTTTGATGTTAGTTGTATTTATTAGTTTTATTTTGTTGCTAGTACTAAACTTTTTAATTGCTATTAATGTATCCTTTATATTTTGAGATTGAGAATTATGTTGTGAAGACTTTATTTTGAGTTTGAAACTTTATTAGTAGATGTTGAAGTCATCTCAAATTCTATTATGTTGTCAAGACTTCATTTTGAATTTATATGCAGATGAAACTTTATTAGTAGTGTTGAATTTATTTAAAATTCTATTAGGTTTGATTTATTTATTGTTATTGTTGCTGGAGTTTATTTATTGATGTGTAAACTCTTGAATAGGTTGAGTATAAATGATACAAAGAAAGAAAAATTTCAAAAAAAAAAATTGTAAAAAAAAACGATTCTAACGGCGGTCGTAACCATTGCCAAAGGAAACATTCATAAACACCATAAATAATTTAACGGCGGTTCCAACCGCCGTTAGAGTAAATAATCTAACGGGGGTTGGAACCGCCGTTAGAGTAAATAACCTAACGGCGGTTGGTACTGCCATTAGAATAAATGATCGTCAAATTTGATCACTCTAACGGCGGTTGGAACCGCCGTTAGGGTTTGTTGACCTAACGGCAGTTGGAACCGCCGTTAGATTTTCTACTCTAACGACGGTTCCAACCGCCGTTAGGTCAAAAAATGAGAGATGAAAATGGCCCTCTAGCGATGGTTGTAACCGCCGTTAGGTCAAAAATATGCCTAACGGCGGTTATTCCAACGGTTGTCTTAACCGTCGCTAGAAGTGGTCCCGACGCATCGTTCGGCGACGGTTGCGCAACCGCCGCTAGAGTTCTAGCCATGGTCACAACCGCCGTTAGAGGCATGTTCTAACTGTGGCTAGATGCCTGTTTCCTTGTAGTGGGGAATGTTAAGTAAAGTGACGAAGGTGAGGGTTCTTCCATCTCTGCTCCTAGGGTTGTATGCTTATGTGGATTACATGAGTATTTATATTCTCTGCTTGTCTGGTATGTGTTAGCTAGAGGTATCGAATGCTAAAAGAATGAAAGAATTAGAAAATAGGTTGTGGAAAGTGGCTTGGCTAGGAAGACATATGAGTAGAGTATAATTGTTTGCTATGACTGGTGTGCTACAAATCCAACTCATACACTCCGGAGGCATGATGAATATTTTATTAAATCTTTTCCACGATGGTGGCAAGAGTCCTTGTACGAAAGGGCTAAACTATTTTTTGAAAACTCGTCACGACGGTGACTTAAATTAAATTCATGCAAAGGGAGTTATTGGTGGGTTTCGGATTTGGTTATGCTAGCGATGTGAGACATCGACTAGAACAACGTCAGATGGCACTTGAGACCTCAGTTTTTGTAATCACCATGACGATGGTCATTGCCCTATCCTGGCAATAGGGTCAGAAAGGTTTTATATTGCTATGACGATAACTTGAGGCTCATAGAGTGCATCTGGACGGGTATATGAATTATATCCTGTTGAGGATACTTGTACATATTAATAAGGAGAAGAATTGTTGATCCTTCGGGAAAGATACAAAGAATCCTATTAATATGTGAGACTAAGGTAAGGAGACAGGGGAGGAACCTACGGGTGAGCCGTGAGCTTAACCTAGTAAAAGAGAAACCATCCTGTGGAGTTGGTCCAGGGTGTGTCAGTGGGCATGCTTCGAGACGTCGTGCCGTGCCCGCCATGTGGCCTGGTTGGGTAATGGACAAGTGGGCTCAAGCTATTGCCCCGCAGCAAGGGGTCAGGACGTGCCACGTGGTGGCTATGCGTCAGTTGCTTGATAGATAGAAGTTGATTGTATTTGATTAACAGAATTTTCACGAGGTGAGTAGTACCCAAGTGAATGGGTTAAGTATGTTCTGCCACGTGGTGGCCAGTAGCCCGAGTGCACGGGTTTGAAGAAGAAAAGCCACGCAGTGGCTAGTAGATACCCAGAGTTGGGGAGATTAAGTAGATGTATGTTTAGCATCTGTGTGTATGTAAAAATTGTCTGTGGTTGTATATAATTGTTGATTGTGCAGCATAGTGGTAACGTACAAGACTACGCCACCACGCATTTTGTTGATTCAAACATGCTGAACGTGAGAAGACCGGTAAATAAAAGCTGGCACTCAATGTTACATGTTTACTTGCTGATTGATGACGTGGAATAAACTGCTGCATGTTTACAGTTATTAAAAGCATGTGCGTGTTTGGGTGAAATTTCTTTTATTGTGTGATCACCAAGAATGCATGCTAATTCACAGTAACTAGTTGTTTGTGCATGTGATTGTGTATGACTCCCAGTCCCAGCGGTAAGGTACCCGCCTTGCACCGGGGATGGGAGAGTCCTCACTGAGTCGCGTGGTTAAGGCTCACACCTCGTTTTTACTACACAGAGACAGGTTAAGTACAGGTGGAAGAAGTCTCGGTGGAGCGAGGAACGAACAAAACTTTCCAAGACCCACAACTTGTTCATGTGGGTGAATGAGTTGTAATTGTAATTTAATTTACTTTATCATGTATCATAAAGTAAAGGGTAGACGTACCCAACTATAGTGTATCACTAAATCTAGAACTGTCAGCTTCACACACCTTAAAGATCAGGATCCGTTAGATTACGATGCAGGGAAAACTTAATTCTAATATATATACATATATCTGTTGCATGCGAATAGGATAGGCAACATCTTCAGATGTGTAGCCAGTACACATGTTATATATTATGTGTGTTTTCCTATATCTATATCCTGAAGCGGCACTGGCCGTGGATTTGCTTGCCTAGGATAGGCCACCATTACGGTGTAGGCATGGTATTATAATGCATGTGAATGTATTTTTTAGTAATAGCTATTCTTTCAATTAGGAGATAAGGCTTACAGGCATAGGGATATTCCCTGTGTCTGTGCCGGTCACGGTCCTCTAAACGGGGGTCGTGATAAACTTGGTATTAGAGGCAGGTTGTTCTTTAAGGGTGTGAAGCTAACTAGTAGTCTCGGGTGTCAGTCGGGCTATCCATTACTGTAAGATTATGGGCCAGTCCACCCTTGGTGGATCGGACTCAAGCCCAATTGATGTTGGGGCAAATATATAAATAAGTTATAAATGTGGGTTATGGAGTGTAATTTACTCCATAAGTTTAAATTAATTTAAAAAATGAGTCAGTTGCGTATAAGAGAACGTGACAAAGAGAGGTGGGTGTAACAGAACACATTCATTCAGAGAAAAACAAAAAACCTCTCTTCTTCTGACTCTCTACTCTCACCAACTTTCATTGTGGGTGCATTTGCTGTGTTGCTTGCTCGGAGTCCCTACTTGGTGACCGGAGTGCACGTGGGTACCTGAACGCGGAGTCGGAGTCGGATACGTCAAGGTACACCCGTTTTCTTTCAGTGGCATCAGAGCCGCAGGTTTCTTCCGCTGTGTTTCATGAATTTATGTATTTTTCTTTCTCTTTTTGTGACAAATACATGGCATACAAATAACATGTGTTAATTACATGTTTTCTTCACCGCATAGTAATTTTTGTGCAAATTGGGTTAGTGAAAATTAATGCTTTAGGCTTTGAAATTATTCCCATTGCGTAGAGCGCGAAAAAATCGATGAAAATCGATATAAAATTTGCATGAAACGGACTCCGAACGGCATCGAAACGATAATCGAAATTTCGGGTTTGAAATTTGGGTTTCCGAAAACTACGATTTTAGGCTTCGAGAATGCTCCCATTGTGTAGAGCACGAAAAATCGTGCGAAATCGACATAAAGTTTGCAAAAAACAGAGTTCGGACGACTGAGATATTGACGTCCGAAGTTTTCCGGCGAACTTCACCGTTTCCGGTCGCCGGATTCTGGAAAACGGAGGTTGAAGGTTGAAGATGACGGTTAGCGACAGTTTTGGAAACTGCTGCTAAAAAAAAAAAGACCGTCACTAAAAAAAAAAAACCGTCACTAATAAAAAAAAAAAAAAAAAAAGTCACTTGGCGCGGCAGTTTGAAAAACCGCCGCCTAAAATTAAATTTTAAAAATTCAAAATTCAAAATTCAAAATTCAAAATTCAAAAAAAAAAAAGGGACAGAATTGCCACGTGGCGCGTGCTGCCACGTGGCGCGTGCTGCCACATGGCGCGTGCAGCCACGTGGCGGACCAGTCCGGCGCGTGGGCCACACCGCCGGACTGCTGCCGACGTCCCACAGCCGGTGGGGCGGCGCGTGTCGCCGCCGGCGGCCGGCACGGCGGCGCGTGGGGCCCACGCGCCGCCACTAAAAAAAAAAAAAAAAAAATTTTTTTTTTTTTTTTGGGCGCGTGAGGGAGCGTGTGACCTCCGATTGAGGTCCCGTCTGTCTCTATAAATCCGTAAAATTGAGTTTTTCAATTTGACATATAATTCGACTATGTTTGGGATAATTTGGGATCTGCTTATGTATTTTTTAGTGCTTTTCTGGTATTTTTTGTTTCCAGAAACAATTAAAATAATATTATTATTTTTTTTTTTAGGTAAATTGAGGCAAATGGCTTCTAATAGCACTGAAAACACTGATAATAGTGCGTTGAACTACTCATATTTAAATGAGGCAGTTCCTGAATACGTACCTATGGAGGAAGATCCAGAGGAGGATCCCGAGGAGGATCCTGAAGAGGATCCTGAGGAAGATCCAGAGCAAGATCCCGAGGAGGAACCTGTAGAGGATCCCCAACCACTCCCGGAAGAGACAATACTTTCCGGACCAACGTCGGAAACATTATTTCCACTTGAGCCCCTCAACGTAGATCCTCAATTAAACTACAACGATCCGTTAAATCCAATAGTGGTCGAAGAAATTGTGGTGGAGGAAGGCGAGGAAGTCAACCAACCTTTAACCCCTGCATTAGCTATGGATATAGCTGAAAGAGATGCAGCGCGACTAACAGATATAAAAGACATAAATGGCGTACTTTCCAAATACGTCAAAAACATGACTGATAAGGAAAACACTAAATTTTACGTCAAAGTCATATTGGAATACATAAGAGCTGTAAGGGTTAGAGGCAAACCTAGAGGCCGACCTCCTAGCAAACTATACTGGTTTCTGATGATAGAAATGGTATGCCGAATAGCCGACAGACCACACCGACATAAGATATTAAGAGACGCAGTGATTGATTATATGCGAGCTTTTTTACTATGATTTTTTGGTGTTTGAAGTTTTTTAAGCTCATGTATTTTCTTTGGATTTTAATGTTATTGAACATGATATTCATGCTTTTGTGATTTTTTAGTTAATGAACATTTTAATTTTATTTAATGCAATCATTGAGAATTACATGTTCATATGCATGAATTTGTGTATACTTTTTGTGAGTGGGAGCTTTTAGAAGATGAGACTTCTAAGAGTCGTAATTTAATAAAAGCACTTATATAGAATTCTTGATAAGATATAATGATTATTGCTTGTATCTGTGTGATGGGAGATACAAACGTATGCTCTTGATCATTGATCTTGCAATATCATTGTTTTCTACTCAAGAATAATATAAGGGCATGGCATTGTATACTTTATGTGCTAAATATAACCAAACTAAAATGTTCTTTGGAACGTATCTCTATTAGAGAGATCGTTGAATAATGTGGGATCGATTTGTCACAGACTTAACAATGGCATCAAAGAACATAATAGCTGAGCTAAACAAGGGGGATAAGCTTAACGGGGACAATTGGGACATATGGCATCGTAAAGTTCAATACATCTTGGAGGAACAAGATGCAATTGAACCTCTTACCGTGGTCTTGGTCGAACCTGAGATTGGGAATACGGCCCAACACAGGAGGGACCAAGAAGCATACCAGGTTTGGAAAAGAAAGAATAGCATTGCGAGAATTACCTTGTTGAGTGCAATGGCTGATGATCTGATGTGTGAGTTTGAGAGTCACAAAACCGCACAAGCTATGTGGATAGCTTTGAAAGACAAGTTTGGTGGTACCTCTACCTCCAAACTGAGAAGGTTGACGATTAAGTTCGATACCTATAAACTCAAGCCTAACACTCCAATTAAACAACATCTAAGAGAGATGGCCAACATGATCAGGGAACTGAAAGAAGCTGGACATACACTGTCTGATGAACAGCAAGTACAAGCAGTTATCAGATCGCTCCCTGGGAGTTGGGAGCACATGAAGGTGAATTTGACCCACAATGAGAACATCACTACTTTCAGTGATGTAGCCAAGCACTTGGAGCTGGAAGATGAACGCTTGGAGGCTTATAAATCATCTGGGCAAGCCTATTACACTGAGACTGCAAGTACTTCTCAGGCAAAGCCCAATTCCAAGAAGGGCAAATTTTTCCAGAGAAAAGGGAAAAAGGGTGTTTTTCAACCCAAGAAAGGCAAGAAACAATTCAAGAAAAAGGGAAACAAATGTGGCAAGAAGAAGATAGACCTAAAGAAGGTCAAGTGCTTCGCCTGCCAAAAGATGGGCCATTTCGCACGGGACTGTTCCAAACAGACCGAGAGCGAAAAGGTATTAGTGAATTATGTGAATTCACATGTTTCATATGTTTCTAGCACTGTTTTTCTAACAGAACCTATTTCTTTTTCTTGGATCATTGACTCAGGCTCCACAGACCACGTAACGAGGGATCGAGGATCCTTCATCGAATACCGTCGATTGCCAAATCATAGCAGGTGGCTATATGTTGGAAACAACGCAAGGATCGAGGTCAAAGGTCTTGGCACTTGCCAATTCACTTTGCGTGGTGGAAAGACTTTGACGCTTCATGATGTGCTTTATACTCCTGACATTCGACGGAATTTGATATCTGTTAATTGTCTTTTAAAGTTTGGGTTTCATTTAAACTTTCATGACAAGGTTGTAGACTTTTTTAACAACTCAGTTTATTATGGTTCGGCTTTTCTCTTAGAGAAGTTCTTTGTTTTGGACATTGTTGGAGATTGTAATTATAATGAATGCTTTGCTATTTGTTCTACTAATGTTGATATGAATGTTTGGCATTCTAGACTAGGACACATTAGTCAAAATAGAATGATTAAATTGGCCAAAGAAGGCATGTTAGGCTCAATTCCAAACATGGAAATGTCACTATGTGAAAATTGTCTAGCTGGTAAGGCAACAAGAAAACCTTTCGGTAAGGGAACTAGAGCTGAAAATCCATTACAATTAATCCATTCTGATATATGCGGTCCTTTGAGTGTGAGGGCGAGACACGGAGCGTGGTATTTCATTACTTTTATAGATGACTATTCACGATATGGTCATATTTATTTGATTTCACATAAGTCTGAAGCTCTTGCGTGCTTCAGACGATACCTAAACG
Organism: Senna tora; assembly: GCA_014851425.1. NCBI lineage: Eukaryota > Viridiplantae > Streptophyta > Magnoliopsida > Fabales > Fabaceae > Senna > Senna tora. The sequence goes on from CM026269.1 coordinate 14,719,796, forward strand.
AGGTAGAAAATCAAATGGATAATAAAGTCAAAGCATTACGCACTGATCGAGGTCGTGAATATTTGTCTGAACAGTTTAAACAACTCTGTGAAGAAAAAGGGATAATCAGGCAACTGACTATCCCTGGCACTCCACAACAAAATGGAGTTGCCGAAAGAAGAAACAGAACTCTTCTAGACATGATTAGATCAATGATGGCCCTAGCAAACCTACCAATTTCATATTGGGGTGATGCTTTATTGACGGCAACCTTCATACTTAATCGTGTGCCCTCAACATCAGTCGCTTCCACACCCTATGAGTTATGGACGAAACGTAAACCAGATTTAAGCATCTTAAGGCCCTGGGGGTCAGCTGCGTACATCCATGACAATTCCCATAAGTATGGAAAACTGGGTCCCAGAGGAAAGAAATGTATCTTTATTAGATACTCAGAACAATCAAAGGGATACGTTTTCATAGGTGAAAACGAAGATGGCACGGTGACTGAGATAGAATCAAGAGATACAAGATTCATTGAAACTGAATTTCCTAATCGAGGAGATGTTGACCGCACTGTTTCCCTTTATGAAACAACAGAACAAGACAGTGCAGAACAAATTGACAAACCAGAATCGTCTAGGATTGTCAATCTGAGTGGGAGCCAAGAAAGGTCAACACCAAGACCTGAACAAGAAAAGAAAGATAAGGGGATTGCTTCTATTAGAAGGAGCAATAGGGAAAGTGTTCCCAAACAACGCTTTCAAATCGAAGGCGAATCTTTCTTAGTTACTCCAGAGGGAGATGATGAACCTCGTTCTGTACATGAAGCCTTGTCAAGTCCTGCCAAGGAAGAATGGAAGAAAGCAATGGAAGAAGAAATGGACTCAATGAAAAAGAACCAAGTTTGGGTGTTAATTGATCTACCAAAAGGGCGTAAAGCCATTGGGAACAAATGGGTTCTCAAAATTAAGAGAAAAGTTGATGGATCAGTTGACAAATATAAGGCTAGGCTAGTAGCAAAAGGTTACACACAACAAGAAGGCATAGATTACGATGACACGTTCTCGCCAGTTGTGCGTTTTAACTCCATTAGACTTATTTTGGCAATAGTAAATAGTTTAGACCTAGAATTACATCAGATGGATGTAAAAACCGCATTTTTGAATGGTGATCTGGATGAAGAAATCTATATGGAACAACCATTAGGTTTCATTGAAAAAGGAAAAGAGTCAAAAGTTTGTAAACTTAAAAGATCCATTTATGGATTAAAACAATCATCCAGACAGTGGTATTTGAGGTTTCACAAAGCAGTAACCTCATATGACTTCCAAATGATAGAGGAAGACCACTGCGTCTACATCAAGAGGTTTGAGGGTAATTTTATTATTTTATCCTTATATGTAGACGATATACTATTGGCCGGTAATAGTCTAGGCTCTGTAACAACCATAAAAGAATGGCTTTCATCAAACTTTGAGATGAAAGACATGGGTGAAGCAGAATACATACTTGGAGTTAAAATCCAAAGAAATCGTTCGAAAAGAATCTTGTCTCTTTCACAAGAGAATTACATCAACAAGATTCTTGAGCGATTTAACATGAAGGATTGCAAACCTATGAACACTCCTGTAGCTACTGGATTAGCCTTGAGTCTCGATATGTGTCCCAAAACCGAATCAGACAAGAAGAAAATGGAAAGAGTTCCATATGCCAGTGCAGTTGGCAGTCTGATGTATGCAATGATGTGTACAAGACCAGACATCTGCTATGCAGTAGGATTGGTAAGCAGATTCCAATCTAACCCCGGTGAAAAGCATTGGAAAGCAGTGAAGAGGATCTTGAGATACTTAAAGGGCACTTCTGACTATGCATTGTGCTATAAAGGAAGTGATTTGCGCCTTGTTGGGTATTCCGATGCCGACGTAGGCGGAGATGAAGAGGAACGAAGGTCAACTTCAGGTTATACCTTCTTACTCAACAACGGCGCCATATGCTGGAGCAGCAAAAAGCAAACGTGCATCGCCTTACATTCAATGGAAGCCGAGTTTGTGGCATGCACTGCTGCCGTACAAGAGGCATTATGGCTGAAGAGATTTATAGAACATCTTGGATTTGGAAATGAGAGTACCAATCCAGTGTTATTATACTGTGACAATACTGCAGCCATAGCCTATACTAAGGATCCTAAGTATCACAGCAAGACCAAGCACATTGATATTAAATATAATTTTGTCAGGGATTATATAGCACAAAAGATTGTAACTGTACAATACATTTCGACAAAATGTATGATAGCAGATCCCCTGACAAAGCCAATAGGTGAAAGAGTGTTTAAAGAACATATGCAAGCCATTGGCATACATAAAATGTAATATGCAGAATTCATAAATAAAGAATGATGTTCTAATTTTCTGTTATTACTTTATGCATCTATTTTGGAGTATACAATGTCTAGTATGTCGTACAGGTTGAAAGGTTGGCTCTCTCACACGGGCAACCGCCTTTGACACTCAAGTGGAGTGTGCAAAGATGAGACATTTGTGTTCACCAATAAAGCAGCCAAGAGTGCTGATATGGTAGAGAAGAAACACAAACTATATGTCGCCTTGACTAACGTGTAGCAAGTCAAGATGAGATCCGCATAAAATAAAGTTGGATCGAAGTTTGGAATCCCACTTCCAAAATACCTGTAGTCAGATAACAAACTCTTCAACGTTGACGTCGTAAATGAAAGTAGAGTTGAAGAATTTGGGCCTAGATACTGGGTGTATCTAGACTTAAGTCTGTACGGTGTTAAGATAAGAATAAAACGACATATGCTCTTATAATAAAAGAGTAACACCGTAGCATGTGTTTCATACCACATGTACTGAGAGAACCGCAAGAGGGAAGCAAGTGAAAGATCCCTGCTTCATTGCTGTGTTAGTCCCAGGGAAGAACAATTTTCCCAGTGATGTCCTTTGAACTTTGACAGTATCACGGAGATATGTTTCAGTGACTGCTACTTTAGCATTTTTACTATGATCATGATAGATGCGATCTAAAGTACTATGCTAAGAAAGCGACTGATTCATATTAAAGTGTTATTTGGGCGAAAGGAAGATTAACTGAGATATACACAACTATGCTAGTGTCTGTGACATGTCCCTTATGACATTTTTTGTTGTCGTAAGTGTGGATACTAGACATATGAGGAAGGCAATCTAAATCATACATTGATTCGAGGGGGATTAGTTCTTGCCACGTGAAAGTGTATATAGTTAAATCTAGGACATCTGAGGCATCATTTAAAATTCTAGCTACACGAAGGAGACGGTTACTTGTACTGGTCCTATAAAAAGGATTGCTAGCACAAGTACCTAAGTGAAGACGTCATGCCCACGCGGTCACGGCAAAGCACTAAGTATGAAATTGAAAGGAGGCTGAGAGATTTAACCCACGACATCTAATCCACCAAGTGTGAGTGGGAGATGTAAGATTATGGGCCAGTCCACCCTTGGTGGATCGGACCCAAGCCCAATTGATGTTGGGGCAAATATATAAATAAGTTATAAATGTGGGTTATGGAGTGTAATTTACTCCATAAGTTTAAATTAATTTAAAAAATGAGTCAGTTGCGTATAAGAGAACGTGACAAAGAGAGGTGGGTGTAACAGAACACATTCATTCAGAGAAAAACAAAAAACCTCTCTTCTTCTGACTCTCTACTCTCACCAACTTTCATTGTGGGTGCATTTGCTGTGTTGCTTGCTCGGAGTCCCTACTTGGTGACCGGAGTGCACGTGGGTACCTGAACGCGGAGTCGGAGTCGGATACGTCACAGGTACACCCGTTTTCTTTCAATTACGAATCCAGACGTAACGATGGATCCGACGGACACTTGTGAGGTTGCTCAGGATGTTGAGTCATAAATTCTTTCGAGTCATCGCTTTAGGCATAGAATTTGTATGTGAAATTCTATGCAAAGCACATAACCTGTACAGTACACAAGTGCCGATGAGCACTAAGGCGTAAGGTGGGGTGGCAGTGACCCCGGGAACCTTAGGACGCCATAATAGGGAAATGAGACATTCATGGAGGATGCTACCTAGACACAGACACATTTGGTTGAATTGTAGGCAGGAATGCGCTACAATGTGTGATTGTTTTGCAGGTGTTAAATGAAACGATGCGTCTGCTCTATTAGCGGCGCATTGTTTGCTATGGTATAGGCACAAGTTGTTTGATTATAGTATGGAATGCAAGTAGAATAGAAATATGCAGTGAATGGTAGTTTAGGCTAGGAATGGTTTGTAAAGTGAAAGAAAAGACACGCTTGGCGTGTAGAAAAGAAAGTAAGCCCATGGAGCGATTGAACTGGAAAGTTTATAGACAAGAATAAATAGGGTCAGGGGGCATGAGACCAACAGGAAGATGACCACGTGAATGGGTCACGACTGTGCGGTATGCTATGGCTGAAGGAAGTGAGTTGTCCTTCCTAGAAAGTAAACAGAAAAGAGGTGGTGTATGCCACAGTATAGAAGTAGAAGTCTACGGACTAGAAAAATCAGGATACGATATATGGAAGGGCAGAGTGGCCGAACCGTATGCCGTAGAGATAGATGTTAAGAAGTAGAGGCATATGTAAACGTGTAGAGCGTGACCATATGCCGATCAGGAAATAGAGTAAATAGTAAAGCACAGGGAAGGAGCCCAGTCCAACCCTGCGCTCAATCCATGAACCGTTAGTTCTTTAAGCAAACAAAGGGGAAAAGAAGGGATTACGCCCAACCAAACTCTCTTGGGTTGCTAAAGGAAGAGCATAAAGAATAGAATATTGACCACATGAGAAATTTTTATAAAAATCCTTTGTTTTGGTCTTTCCGGATGAGAAATTCTGAAAGACCCTCAAACTTTTCTTGAAAATACTAGGGATAATCATTGGAAGGCAAATTTTCATGAAAACTCTTTCTCAAATTGTGTCATTCCAATTGGTTGAACCCTAACCATTTACGAAAACCTTAGGTATCATTTTCTAAGAAATAAACTTGAATTAATTTTTCAAACCGTAGGGTGCCTAAGAAAACTAACTCATGTGACCATTACCCTACCAAACAATAGTCCTTTTACAGGTAAGTTGTATAAGGATGGTAGATGTAGTTGAGAAATCACTCGCTTGGAGTGATTAAAGTTGAGTAGACATCGAAAAGCACTAGAGAGTGCTAAAGTGTCAAGGGAGTATACAAGTAAACCTAAGGGTTACCAATTAAGGGGTCCATAGGGTGATTATGCACCCGAAATTATTAGACTAGAGCAGGTCTAGAAGTGGAAATGGGCATAGACCTTCGGGTACCGTCCAAAGATAAGAAAATGAGTGATGTTGAGGTAGATAGCTCTCGAACGAGATAACGTGAGAGATAAACCCCAAAGAGACTCGTGGAGGCCCGAGGGGAGAGAAAGTAGACAGGGATAAGTTGTTCCATAAGGGGGGAAGAGCGGAAGCCTATGGGACCCCATAGAATAAGAGTCAAGTAGGAGGTGGAGAACAAACTACTACTGTAAGTGTATGTATAGTACACATATTGTAGTGGACATAGCTAAGTAAGCTAACTCCACAGGTTAGTGAACCGTAAATCCGTTAGTTTGAACCCCGTTTATGGGTGGAGACTGAGTGGACAAACCAAAGTTTCAATGGCTATGTGGGTGCCATAAAGGGAAAAATTAACCGTGAGGAGGATTAATCGAGAAGGAGAATTTAGTGAGTAACAAGTATTGAGAAATACTCGAAGAAAGAGTACCACGTAGTTACGAAATGAGAAGAAGAGAGTAAATACGGAAATGGAGTCGGGTAAGCATCGGGTGATGCGAGCCAAATGATAAAACAGGTATGCTACCGTTGGGGGCGATTGGAACCCAACGGGTAACACACTTGCAAGAGGCGGTATATGTTCATGAACATACGCCACACCAAAAGAGAGGAAAGAGTCAAACCGTGGGAGCGGATCCCGTTTGGTCAAAGGGAGTAGGGCATGCCCGGAAAGGTTCATGCTGGAGTTGACGGATCAAATATTCCAAGTAGGAATACAGGATCTAAGTGAGTTGAGGATTCCGAGTGGGCCAAGTTGGGGTAAAAGCCAACGGAAACCTATTGAGTAGAGTTAGCAGAGGATGTGCAACTCTAACTAGACTAACCTGAGGATGGTAGAGATCCACAGTCATAGTCGTGTTAAGCAAGGTCTTCGGATATGAAGACCGAACCGAGCCTGAGGCAGAGTAATGAGTATGATGGTGAGGAGGAGACTGATGAGTTTCCATTATAAACAGAAATGACTACAAGTAGTAGTCAGAGAAGAGTCTAAGTCAGTCAGACATAGGATGTCGACAGGGAGTAACCTGAAGTGGTTATGGAAACCACTAAGGGTAAGTGTAGGAGTCCAGCAAAGAAAGGGAAACACGAGTCATAAATGTAAGATCCTTTACTGTTTGGTGGAGAAACGGTAAGTGTAATACATAGTTGTGCTAGTGTCATGGCATGTAGCTTCGTTAGGACACGAGTAAGGTAAACCGAGTTGGTAGTGAGTGTAACAACCTCGGAAGGGTTGGGTACACTGATGACAAAAAAAAAGTATAAACACCTACGTGGGGTGTATACCGTGTAAGCAGTAAGTCTAGATGTAGAGTAGAGGGTGTAGTAAAATGTAAACGGACTTTTCTGGAGAAGTCGTTTACAAAGAATATATCAAGGGAATATCAACAGAAGGGTAGTTGCTTGGTGGTAGAGGACACTTAGGTACGAGGACTCCGATGCAGGGGAGTATTTAAGTCAGTTAGAGTATATAGAAATAGGACCTAGCGTGCTATGCAAATAGCTAATGTCTTGGCGTGTTCCAAGACGGATATAAGATGTCACTACGAAGGTAGCTAGTCGGACAAGCAGATTGAGTCAAGGTAAGTCTCACTAGAGAAGGCAATAGTTAACTCCTCGGAGAACTAAATTGGAGCATGGCATGTGGTACGTGCCAGACACTCCATTGCGAAATTAGTAGCACAAAGTGAACTGAAACTAAGAAAGTTAGGTATCATCGGGGAAGGATACGACGATAGATGGAGTCTGTCGGTTAACACCTCGCGGAGGGGTGGTTAACTACGAAACTAGGAATACAAACGATCACAGAAAGAAGATGTAAAGACCAGATAGAGACCTTGAGTCTCTAGGAAAGAAAGATGAACTGTAAGGTAAGACGGTAAAACTTCCACGTTGAGAGGAACCATAGATGAAATTGAGCCAAGGGAGGGCAACAAGCCAACAACCCCACGAAGGAGATGAAATTTAAGGGGGGAAGAATGTAATACCCCGGAAAATTTTGAGGATTTAAGAATGATTTATTTAAAAAATTTTTTTTTTGAGGATTAAAGAAGGATTTATTCTGGGGCTAGGAATTTAAAACTTTAAAATATATATATATATATAGAAAAAAAAAGTATGCAAGTTAAAAGGAACCGGGGGCTAAAACGAAGGAAAACGTAGAGTTGGAGGATGGAGGGACTAAAGTGAAGAGAAAACTTGTTTCTCCCCACTTACACCCCTTCCACGCCACTCTCACACACAATCAGAAAAGAAAAAAAAGGAAAGGAGAGAGATGGAGAAGAGGGAGAGGGGGAGCTAGGGCTTGGATGAGGGAGCAAATCCAGCGAGAATCTCGCCGGAATCCGGCGAGCCGGAGCAAGGATTAGGAAGCCGCCCCCAACCTTCTCTTCATCTTGTTTTACTCTCTTGAGGTATGTTTAGTAATCTCCTCCATCTATAATTTTTGTCATCCTCACCATTTCTTGAATTTATGAACAATGGAGGCTCAAACTATGCATTCTTGATGTTATGAACATTTCTATTGGATGTTTTAATTGTTGGATGTGCTGAGATTTTGCTGGGTTAGAGATTTGAGTTTAGGGTTTGAGTTTGTTCATCATGTTCTTCTAAAAACACCCATCTTTGATGTTATAAGACACAAGAAATTCGTGAAACATGTTTATTGTCAAAAACTAAAATTTTGAATTTGACTTTCCTCGGTTTAAACGTGTTTGCTGAATTTGTTACTTGATGGATTTAAGTGATTCCAAGACCATATGAAACCTAACATCCCAAGCTTTCTAGATTGTATTTTTCCAAAATATTTCAACGGTTAGATCTTCTGGAAATTGCCTCGAAAGTCAGCGGTTCTGTTTTCTAAACTGATGCGGAATTTTTGTATGATTGGCTACAATTTTTAGATTGCTGCTCTTAAATGGCTCAATTACTTTCTGTAATGAATTGATAATTAGAATATTTTATCCCTAGGCTTGATTTATAAAGAAGAATGAAATAATTTCGTTAAGTATGGAAGGAGATATGACCATTTCAATGAAGCTTGCCAAATGTTGCATGCTGTTTTGAATCTGATCTTGCTCTGTTTAAATGTGTTTTCTGAATTCGTTACTTAATGGATTTGAGTGATTCCAAAGCCATATTAAAGCTAACATCCTAAGCTCTCTAAGTTGTATTTTTAATAAAAAGTCCAACGGTTATATTTTCTGGGAAGGTTCTCGAAAGTTAGCGGTTCTGTTTTACACACTACCAAGTTTCTAGTCTTTGAAAAGTTGTTATTTCTTCTTTAATTTGAGTGGTTCCTTTTCCTTCAACTAAAATGAGTTTAACCAACTTTTAAGTGTCATTTCAAAGATCAAACAACATCCTAGATAAAGAATTGTTGGGTTGTTTGGGTTCCAAATGAATTGCTTACACTTTTTAAATGAAATAAGAGATTGCCCAATGGTTGGATTTTTTTTATGTGTGGACCCATGGTGAAAATGAGAAGTTTCCATATTTGGAAAAATCCTTCATTTAAGGAGCTTGGAGAGTGAGCAAGTGGCAAGACTTGTTTACTTAAGCATAAAATGTTTTTAACTTAAAAAGAACTCTAAAGGATGACCTTAGCTTAATAAGGGGTTTTGGGTTAGCCTTGAATGTAGTTTTAAGTTGCTATGTAAGTATGAATTTAGAATATGGTGTAAATGATTATATGTGATAGGAATTATATGGTGAAATAGAAGTTGATGTATGAAAATTGATATGGATTGAATTGGTTGTATGTGATAGGATTCAAGTACTTCCTTGGAGACAAGAGTGCTCAAAGGGAATGTTAAGTAAAGTGACGAAGGTGAGGGTTCTTCCATCTCTGCTCCTAGGGTTGTATGCTTATGTGGATTACATGAGTATTTATATTCTCCGCTTGTCTGGTATGTGTTAGCTAGAGGTATCGAATGCTAAAAGAATGAAAGAATTAGAAAATCGGTTGTGGAAAGTGGCTTGGATAGGAAGACATATGAGTAGAGTATAATTGTTTGCTATGACTGGTGTGTTACAAATCCAAATCATACACTCCGGAGGCATGATGAGTATTTTATTAAATATTTTCCACGACGGTGGCAAGAGTCCTTGTACGGAAGGGCTAAACTTTATTTTGAAAACTCATCACGACGGTGACATAAATTAAATTCATGCAAAGGGAGTTATTGGTGGGTTTCGGATTTGGTTATGCTAGCGATGTGAGACATCGACTAGAACAACGTCAGATGGCACTTGAGACCTAAGTTTTTGTAATCACCATGACGATAGTCATTGCCCTATCCTAGCAATAGGGTCAGAAAGGTTTTATATTGCTATGACGATTGATTGAGATTCATAGAGTGCATCTGGACGGGTATATGAGTTATATCCTGTTGAGGATACTTGTACATATTAATAAGGAGAAGAATTGTTGATCCTTCAGGAAAGATACAAAGAATCCTATCAATATGTGAGACTAAGGTAAGGAGACACGAGAGGAACCTACGGGAGAACCGTGAGCCTAACCTAGTAAAAGAGAAACCATCCTTTGGAGTTGGTCCAGGGTGTGTCAGTGGGCATGCTTCGAGACGTCGTGCCGTGCCCGCCATGTGGCCTGGTTGGGTAATGGACGAGTGGGCTCAAGCTATTGCCCCGCAGCAAGGGATCAGGACGTGCCACGTGGTGGCTATGCATCAGTTGCTTGATAGATAGAAGCTGATTGTATTTGATTAACAGAATTGTCACGAGGTGACCAGTACCCAAGTGAGTGGGTTAAGTATGTTCTGCCACGTGGTGGCCAGTAGCCCGAGTGCATGGGTTTGAAGAAGAAAAGCCACGTAGTGGCTAGTAGATACCCCAGAGTTGGGGAGATTAAGTAGATGTATGTTTAGCATCTGTGTGTATGTATAAATTGTGTGTGGTTGTATATAATTGTTGATTGTGCAGCATAGTGGTAACGTACAGGACTACGTCACCACGCATTTTGTTGATTCAAACATGCTAAACGTGAGAAGACCGGTAAATAAAAGCTAGCACTCAATGTTACATGTTTACTTGCTGATTGATGACGTGGAATAAACTGCTGCATGTTTATAGTTATTAAATGCATGTGGGTGTTTGGGTGAAATTTCTTTTATTGTGTGATCACCAAGAATGCATGCTAACTCACAGTAACTAGTTGTTTGTGCATGTGATTGTGTATGACTCCCAGTCCCAACGGTAAGGTACCCACCCGCCTTGCATCGGGGATGGGAGAGTCCTCACTAAGTCGCGTGGTTAAGACTCACACCTCATTTTTACTACACAGAGACAGGTTAAGTACATGTGGAAGAAGTCTCGGTGGAGTGAGGAACAAACAAAACTTTTCAAGACCCACAACTTGTTCATGTGGGTGAATGAATTGTAATTGTAATTTAATTTACTTTATCATGTATCATAAAGTAAAGGGTAGACGTACCCAACTATATTGTATCACTAAATCTAGAACTGCCAGCTTCACACACCTTAAAGATCGGCATCCGTTAGATTACGATGCAGGGAAAACTTATTTCTAATATATATATATACATATATCTGTTGCATGCGAATAGGATAGGCAGCATCTTCGGATGTGTAGCCAGTACACAGGTTATATATTATGTGTGTTTTCCTATATCTATATCCTGAAGTGGCACTGGCCGTGGATTTGCTTGCCTAGGATAGACCACCATTTCGGTGTAGCCATGGTATTATAATGCATGTGAATGTATTTTTCAGTAATAGCTATTCTGTCAATTAGGTGATAAGGCTTACAGGCATTGGGATATTCCCTGTGTCTGTGCCGGTCACGGTCCTCTAAACGGGGGTCGTGACACGGGTTATCCCAATAATTTATTATAATTCCAAGAAAATACAAACATCAAAACAAAGTCAAGAACGCAACAGCTACCTTTCGAAGGCCTTTTCTCAGAATATAACCGTTGGTTTTTCCATTAAAGGTATAAATTGGAAAGCTATGGATGTTAGCTTTCCCTGGGATTTTGAATCACTCAGATCGGCCCCGTAACGAAAGAGAAAAATACAAATGAATGAACAAAGGTCAGATTCACGTCAGCAGAAAAACTCAACAAATATGTTCAACGGTTTTGAGACTTGAATCTTCACAAAAATGGATGTTCAGAAAGGTGTGATTCTTGAAAAAAATAGGGAAGGTCAAGCACGTTACCTTGCACACGATTTCTCCCCGAAAATGTAAGAAAAGAGAAAGAACACAACCACCCTTTGATTCTAGGCTTCTTGGTTTGGCTACAGAAGAAATCCTTCTTCTTCGATTTCTCTAGCTCCTCAAGCTCTTTGTCTCTTCATCTCTACCTTCTATTTGCTCTCTGGTTTCTATCCTTCCCACTCTCGGTCTCACTCTCGGTTCTCTCTCGTTCACTCCACTTCTTTCTCCTTCTCGGTCTTTCTCTATTTTCCTCTCTCTCTTGGTCATGGTAAGAAGAAGAAGAATAGAATGGGTATGTTTTGGGTAAGAGATGACTTAATGGGTAAGGAGTTTTGGATTTTTTTTTTGTTATTATTTTCATGTGAGACTTAGTAAGAAAGGCTTGAAAAGATAAGGATGTGCGAATCATCATTTTGGATGAGACTCCATGTGCTACGATTGGTGGGTGGGAATAAAAGAGATATATTTTTAATTTATCTATTTATTTTATTTACCAAAGAAGAATGTAGGGGTCTAGTGTAGGAAAACTACTTTTATTTTTCTAGAAACTCACAAACATTCTCTCTCTCTCTCTCTCTTGTGTGTCATAGGTAAAAGTGGAGTATAGGATAAAACTAATCTCATACGTATTATTTAATGTTATATTGTCTTCTTAAATACTTTTTTTTTTAATTTAATTGAATGTGAATACCTTTCTATATATAAAGATTTTTGTTCTAAATTAAGCTTTTCTCTAACTTAATTTCTTATTCCTAATTTATTTATTCTCAATTTAATATTTGGTCTTTAATTTAACTATCATGCTATTAACTTTGAATTTCCTTCAATTACTGCTTGTTATTTTATTTAATATTTTCTCCGTTAATATTAAATTTCCCAATTTAATATAATTATCTTTCATTTATATAATTTATTGAAAGTTACTCTATTTATTGATCAATCTTTTACTTTGACTTAATTAATTCGTCTAACTTTTTTTTCACTTAAGCATCTTTGGGAGCGAGATATTACAAAACCATCGTAAAAAAGATCAATTGCAATAAATTAAATATATGCATAATTCACCATATATGTATATAAATTAGTTTAATACGTTGTAAGAGATTAGTCCCTTTCGCTAAATTCAACATCTATTGATTATACGCATATGGCGAAATGTTTAAATGAGTTTTTTTTGTTTTGTACAAGATCTCTAACTTTAATATGTGTGATTCAATACAATAATATGAAAAATAAATTTAACTTAAATAATAATAGAACCTATACCTTTTTTTCCCAATGAACCTTGACATAAGAAGACGGTTTTCAAGAACTCCAAACTTTTTGAACCTAAAAATCATGGAACTTCATCATCGCAAAAACTAGTACCACAGAGATTCATCACATATAATGCAATTAAAAAAATAATTTTAGCTCATTTATAAATTACTATCTATAACGTTGGCTATGGCTAATTTTAAAAGTTCAACGTCAATTCTACAACTAACGTTAAAGATTGTAATGAGAACCTTTTAACATTAGTTATAACAATCAAGATTAAAAATAACGATATTAACAAATGACATTAATTAACTGACATTGAAAATATTTTTTTAAAAATGCAAAATTGTATGATAAATTTATTATTAAATAATTAATTAAATAAATTTTACAGAGATCAAATAGAAAGTATAGCATCAACAAAAAAATCTTTTATATATCTTTAGACCATATGATAAGAGTCTGTTGGATATGTTGGGGTCTTCGGGACTAAATATCCGCCCATGTGGGAGTCCGATCGGGTCGAGTGAGGATCCGTTGGAAAGCTCGCTGAGAGACAAAAAAACGACACCAAGATGACAATCATCGGAGGTCACACGAGCTCGCACTCGTGGCCCAAAGTGGGCTAGGTGATCATGATGGAAGCATGATATTTTGTTCATATACCAAGTCCCACATTGCTTGCGTCAATGATGGGAGCTCTCTCATCCTCCTATAAATAGGAGTGACTGCACACCTTTCCAGTAGCTCATTCCATGTGTTGGAAAGGGGGGTCCCGTTTGGGAAACCCCACTGACTATAATATTCTTCTCTGTCTCTTGTGTTTTATTCCATGCATCAGTCGTAGACATGTGGCTCTACCTCTGGTAGGTAGAGTCCTCCGTTTGGTGCGGCACTTTTCGGAGCTCATCGATTGGAGGTCAGCCCTGGTGGAGCAGAGGCACTGGCAAGATCCGAGGTTTTAGCGATGGCGTCCAGGTTAGTAGCTTCCGCAATGTTTATTTTTGCTTGGATTTATTTTCGATTTTTCTTTTAGGTCCCTGGGTCGGCTCGGGTCATGTGGATCCGGGCCTTTCCCACATTGGTATTAGAGCCAGGTTATGCTAGAGCTCTGTTCTTGTCACGACCCCCTATCGGATGTCCGTGACCGGCACGGGAGGTAGGATTTCTCCTATCCCGCAAGCCTCTAATCGCTGATTGACACTTTAATATGTGTATATCTACCCATTTCTAATACAAACAATATATAATACATATGGTCATCCATTTCCAGTGACCTAAGCAGTTTGCAATCCACGGCTCGCTCAACGCTGCTTCAGTTTATATATATACACATATTCATTCATACGTACATATAGTATACATATTGATCACGCGCTTCAGGGCGGGTGATCTATCCAATTCAAATGCAGAAGTCCTGTATACAGTCATACATATATTCAATCACACGTTTGCATATAGTTTACATATTGATCACACGCCTTAATGCGTGTGATCTATCCTATTCACATGCAGAAGCCATATTTTCATACAATCAGGTATTCAGTCACACACACACACACACACATATATATATATATAATTTGCATATTGATCACACCCCTCAAGGCGTGTGATCTATCCTAGTCGCATGCGGAAGTCATATATATATATATATATATATATATATATATATATATATATATATATATACACAAGATATACACTATATCATAGCCTAAAGTCCCAACACCAAGACCTAACATTAATTTGTATGAAGCCGACAATGCTAGAATTCAAGTGTGACATATATATATACACAACAGATGTAAACGTACATACGCCACACGCAAAAAGGATTCATATATATATATATATACATCACAACATGTATACATAATCAAAATAACTATCGACGCTAACAAAGCGTGCGGTCTTCAGAGTTGTCCGCCTCCTTGAGAGGAAGTGGGCGCGTTCCCGACTCCTGAACCACCTGTATCTGAAACTTGTAAACAGGGGGTGAGTCCAACAGACTCAGTGAGAAGCTCCCCCATCCCTGGCGTAGCAGCACGTACCACTACAGCTGGGGGAAGGGAGCAACCATAACCACATGCGCATGAGACGGATTCGTATTATGATCTTTAACATGATCAAGCAATCAGTAAATAATATTCACAATTTAAAATCCTATTTCATGCTTCTAACATATTTATTAATCCGCATGTAAATCGATCATAAACATGTAACATATGATTCCATTGTTAACATATACTTGTGCACATAGGCACTCACTTTCTGTCTCCCGCATTACGCTAAGAGAAATACTGGCCCGAAGGCAATTTCATGTACGAACTTAGTTGATCACACCAGGAACTTTCGGACTCCAAGACACGCTTAGAGTAATAGCCGACAACTTGTTTGACCTCAGTTTATACCAAGGTAATGGCCACTATGTGGCATACTTACTGACGTCATAATCCTGTCTGTCTGATCAGGATGACCGACTCGATCTACCCGGACAAACTAAACAAACTCAACTAACATATTTAACTTTGAAAGACGCCCTATTTGTAACTAACTGAATATCGTACGTGTTCTTTAGTTAGGCCTAGATTTCCCCCGTTTCAATTATGCAACACTCTCACTCACATTTAACAACCTAGGTTCATTTTCTTCAATGTATCATACAGTTAAAACCTTTGCACGATGATCAATTTAAATGGGTTTCTAATATTAATAATCCCTCACATATGAAATTTCGACTCAATCCTACCCACGGTATCATATAAGGCTCGGTGAGCCACAATATCGCATATACACCTTGAGATTAATCATATAAACATAATAACATTTTGCACATCCACTGTTTACTCACTAATCATATACACGTAACATAAATACATTCAAATAGATATATTCCATATATCAACTTGCACAAAATAGAGCAAACCAAATTTCCACGTAGTCATCAAACCCTGTGGGGCGGGGATGGGAGAGCCCCGCACCTTGTTGGCCCTCCTGATCAGTACTCGGAGTACCTGAAGCTACAATCACTGTGTGGTGCCCTATACATATTATATTTAAGAAATTTAGAACATGTAACTAAGCATCTACCATGCACGTGTCATGCTAATGCTTATGCACCCTCTAGCTATTTTCCAAGAACTAATTATTTAGTTCGTTACGTCGTTTTATTTGCTCTTTCCAAAAGTCCAGAATACCCCATATTCGACTTTCACACTTTCATGTGTTCATATGGGTATTTAACTAATAAAAGAATTAAATTCACGGTTCAAAAGAGGCACTAGCTTACTCATTCCACCGTCTCCCTTATTTCGCGAGTAAAAGCTTAATTACTACCTGTTTAATTATATATAAAAAATATAATTGGATATAATTAGAGCCTTGGAACTAATTTAGCGGCTCTTAGGTGTCCACTACGGACTAGACCAAAGTGTCCAACCCACCGCACAACTTTTTACAGTATTGTGGCTTAGTATTTCGCCTCTTTTTCACCGGATTGGGTTCTGGTTGAGACGGTAAATACTCGGGCTTTATTCCCCTGACTATTCCAGCATTTATAACACCTATACTACTCTAATCAAAGCCTAAACATGCATCAAACTATCAATTTCGAATTTATAGCAATTTTCTAGCTAAATTTTCCTAATTTCCATACCCAGTCAATTCCTACGGTTTAGTTTCGATTCTGAACCACACTAAGCTTTCAATAACACCCACTAAGCTCAAATTTAACCCCGGAATGCCCTGATTGGAAGTATTTGAAGAATTCCTAAAATACCCAAAATTGGAGAAAATGGGGTTTTGGGAGTTTGGGGCTTCCTTACTTGATTTCAATCAGATAGAAGGTTGGTGGGTGTTGAGGATGACCTCCGGTCACCGTTTTCGTCACCGGCGTGGCTTCACCGACGCTTTTCTGGTCGGTTCCTCCGTTTCCCCTTCCTCCTCTTCTTTCTCGGTTTGGTGTGTGTTTGTGTGTGTGCTTCGTTTTTCTGCTTTTGCTTCTCACGTCTGCTTCCCTTTCCTTTTTTTTAATGAGTGTGTTGAATGGGGGGTCAAGGTGGGCCCCCCATGTATCTTAGTATATACATATATATATATATATATATATATATATATATATATATATATATATATATATATATATATATATATATATATCTTATATGTGTGTTAGTGAAAGAATAAGGGGGTCACGGTTGGCCCCCTTTATTTATTTATTTTTTATTATTTTTTTAATATATATATATATATATATATATATATATATATTATTAGAAAAACTTATTTACTTGTTATATCCTACTTCTTTCCAATCTTTTTAATCCCTTCTTCATTTTATTTTTTAATTCTTACCCCTTTTAATTTAATTTATTTTTCTTCCAAAAAGAAAAATAAATTAAATAATGATGATAATAATTAATTTAAATATTTTGGGTATTACAATCTTCCCCCCTTAAGAAATCCGGTCCCTGAATTTCAAATAAAATAGTATCCTTGGTCTTGAAACAGATGAAGATACGTCCTGCACATTTCACTCTAGACCTCCCATGTGGCCTCTTTGGTGGAGTAGTTTCTCCGCAGAACTTTAACCAATGGAATCTCCTTCGTTCTGAGTTTCTTCAACTGTCGATATAAGATTTCTACTGGCTCCTCTTCATATGTCAGATTCTCGGTTAGTTGCACGTCTTGAGATTGAATCACGTGCGAGGGGTCTGGAAGATATTTCCGAAGCATCGATACATGAAAAACAGGATGGACTCCCTCCAATTCCGTAGGCAACTCCAACCGATACGCTACAATCTCTCCCTTATACACTTCACTTTTTGCAAGGCATCTTGCAACAATTCTGGGCCAATTAGACTAGCTTCTCCGGCCTCGAACCACCCAACTTCCGTACAGAGCCTCGAAAGGTTCCATTTGGATACTCGCTTGACAATTGTTATTGTACGCAAACACAGCCAAAGGTAAATACCTTACCCAACTTCCGCCGAAATCCATAATACACGCCCGAACCATGTCCTCAAGAATCTGAATGGTTCTTTCTGATTGCTCGTCAGTCTGTGGGTGGAACGCAGTATTCAAATCAACACTCGTTCCCAACACTTCCTGCAAGGACTTCCAAAACCTGGAAGTGAACTGTGGCCCTCTATCAGATATTATGGACACTGGCACACCGTGCAATCTAATGATTTCTGATAGATAAATCTGTACATATTGACTCACTCTGTAAGTGGTCTTAACTGGCAGAAAGTGCGCGGACTTAGTCATGCGATCCACTATCACCCAAACTGAATCGAATCCCTGTTTTGATCTTGGCAATCCTGTTACAAAATCCATCGTTATCCTCTCCCATTTCCACTCAGGTATTTCTATCTGTTGTAATGTTCCGGCGGGCTTCTAATGTTCAGCCTTGACTTGCTGACACACTAAACACCTGGCTACATAGTTTGCAACATCCCTCTTCATGCCATTCCACCAGTACAGCTGTTTCAGGTCATGATACATTTTATTTGCTCCCGGGTGGATTGTATAGGTTGTTCGGTGTGCTTCTTCAAGAATTCTTTCTTTCAAGTTATGAACCATAAGGAAAGACAACCGTCCCTCCAACCGAAGTATCCCGAACTCATCAATAGAGAATCGGACGTCGTCCCCTTTCTCTTTAGTTACAGTATCCCTGATTTGTTTGAGGTCGGTATCTTCATCCTGTCTAGCCTTCATCTCTTCTACCAGAGAGGACTTAGCTTGCAAATGAGATAGAAGTGAGTTAGAACTCCCAATCTCAAACTGATTTCCCGTTTGTTCTAGCTCGTGCAATTCTCTAATCAACGGTCTCCTTTCTTCACTTATATGAGCAAGACTGCCCATGGATTTCTAACTCAGAGCATCGGCTACCACATTAGCCTTTCCTGGATGATACAAGATCGTGCAGTCGTAGTCTTTCAACAACTCTAAC
Source organism: Senna tora (assembly GCA_014851425.1). NCBI lineage: Eukaryota > Viridiplantae > Streptophyta > Magnoliopsida > Fabales > Fabaceae > Senna > Senna tora. Next base: position 14,738,540 of record CM026269.1, read on the forward strand.
CATCGATGTTGTCTCAAGTTCAAGTCTTTCTGCTCGAAAATGTATTTGAGGCTTTTGTGGTCTGTATAAATTTCACAAGTCTCACCATACATGTAATGTCTCCATATTTTCAAGGCGGACACTACAGCAGCCATCTCAAGGTCGTGAGTCGGGTAATTCTACTCATGTTTCCTCAGTTGTCGCGATGCATACGCAATCACCTTGCCATGCTACATCAAGACACACCCTAACCCGGTCCTCGACGCATCACAGTATACCACATACCCTCCTGTGCCTTCAGGTAATGCCAACACCAGAGCGGTAGTGAGACTGTCTTTTACCTTCTGAAAACTCTGCTCTCACTTATCATCCCATATGAACTTCACCCCCTTCTGTGTTAGCTTAGTCATAGGTGCAGCAACCTTAGAAAAGTCCTGCATAAATCTTCTATAGGTATTCGTCCAAGCACAAGAAACTGTGAATTTCAGTAACTGAGGTAGGCTGGGACCAATTCTTCACCGCTTCAACCTCACTTGGATCAACGTGGATTCCCTCTGATGATACCACGTGACCCAAAAAGGCGACTCTGTCAAGCCAGAATTCACACTTGGAGAACTTGGCATACAGTTTCTCTTCTCTCAACTTCTGCAAGGCTAATCTTAAGTGTTCTGCATGTTCTTCAGAATTCTTAGAATAAACCAAGATGTCATCAATGAAGACAATGACAAATTGGTCCGGAAATGGTTTGAAGACCATGTTCATCATGTCCATGAACGCTGCAGGAGCATTAGTTAATCCGAAAGACATCACCAAGAACTCGTAATGTCCATATCGGGTCCGGAATGCGGTCTTAGGTATGTCTGATTCTCGAATCTTTAGTTGATGATACCCAGATCGCAAATCAATCTTGCAAAACCGCTTTGCGCACTGCAACTGATCAAATAGATCATCTATCCTCGACAGTGGGTATTGATTGCGGATCGTTACCTTGTTTAAGTTTCGGTAATCGATACACAACCGCAAAGATCCGTCCTTCTTCTTCACAAAAAGGATCGGTGCACCCCAAGGAGAGAAACTGGGTCTTATAAAACCGTTGTCAAGCAATTCTTGCAATTGTGTATGTAGCTCCTTCAGCTCTTTCGGAGCCATCCGTTAAGGTGGTGTGGAGATAGGCTGGGTGCCAGGTTGCAGCTCAATTTCAAATTCAATCTCACGATCGGGTGGCAACCCCGACAATTCTTCTGGAAATACAACCAAGAACTCTCGCACTACCGGTACTTGAGTCGGTGAATGTACTGCTTTCGTGGTATCTTGGACGAAGGCCAAATACCCTTTGCAAGTAACTTGGATGCCTTCAAAGCCGAGATCAAGCTTGGATACGGTGCAGCTCCGTCACCACGTATCACAAAAGGCTCCTCGTTTGGCATATTGAATTTCAAGCATTTAGCCCTGCAGTCCACAACCGCATGGCAAGACGTCAACCAATCTATTCCGAGGATCACGTGAAGATCAACCATACACAACAACCGAAGGTCTACCACAGTCTCATGACCATCGACCTCCACAATGCAAGACTTCTGCACGTACTCTACTTGTACCGATTCTCCCATTGGAGTAGAGACCAGTACTATTTCTTTCATTCTAGACGGACTCTTGTTGAATTTAGAAGCAAATGCAAGAGACACGTAAGAATGAGTGGAGCCGGAACCAAACAAAACTCGTGCTTCAAAAGAGCAAACAATAAGGGTACCTGTCACAACTGCATTTGATGCATGAGCGTCCTGCTGAGAAAGTGCAAATACCCGCGCTTGTCCTCCACCAGTTGCCCCTAGCCCACTACCACTAGATCCTGCACCACGACCTCTAGCTACACCTGTACTTGCTGTTTGTGGTGGTACGGTTCTCACTGGTGGGGCTGGAATAGGTGTACCCCTCGGCGTCGGATTGCTTCTCACACTTGTACCCTCTTTTCTCTATGGACACTCTATAGCCATATGGTCCACCTGGGCGCAGTTGTGACTCCCACCTGTCAGTCTCCGACATATTCCAAAATGAATTCTGCCACAAGTCGCACACTGGGGCTTTGTCTTACCGGCATTTCCACCCCCTTGCACTCTCTGTCCCCCTTGAAAATTATCTCTTGTACCTGTTTCATGGGTGGTAGTTGAGGATTGTCACCCTGCAGACCCTGAATAACCTGCACCTCCACCTGTTGTCTTCCTCTTCTTACTTCCACCTCCTTGGTTGTCACACCTTGTAATTAACTTGACTTTGGGATCAGCAGAAGTCCCGTACCTCTTCCTGGTTTCAATCATTCTGGCACCGTCTGCTGCTTGAGCTAAAGTCTCAAATTGTCTCCTCAGGGGGTAACAAAGCAGTAAATAACGGCTCCGTGAGATGGTGTGTGAATCTCTTGATCCTCGCCTCTTCATCAGGAACCAACTCAGGTGAGAATTGAGCCAATTCTGTTAAAAGTAATTCATACTCCGTCACGGTCATGTTAGGCGTCATCCACAACTCCTCGAACTGCTGACGCTTCGCATCTTTGGTGCCTTCAGATAGAAACCGACCCAGGAATTCCCTCTGAAAATCTTCCCAGGTCATCAGTGCTACCCTTCTTGAATACCTGGTCTGTACGGACTCTATCCATACTCTGGCATCTCCCCTCAGCTGGAATGAAGCTAATTCCACTAACTCATGTCCTGAGCACCTCAGCATGTGCCCAATTCTGACTATGTCTCTCACAAAGTACTGCGGATCCTCTTTCTCACGAATTCCGCAGAAAGTGGGTGGATGAAGCTTCATAAATTTTGAAATTGGCAGCTCTCTAGGTGCTACCCGTGGCTCACGAGGCATTTCCTGTGGTTGTTGCCATTCCTTATCCTCTTCCTCAACAACCTCCATCTCTTGATTGCTAGGAACTCTCTCTTTTTCTTCCTCGCCGACTACTAACCGGCGTAGTTCCCTCTATATTTGTCTCGTCATATCTTCTCTTAGTTCCTGAAATCCTGCAGTGAGCATTTCTGCCACGGAAGATGCACCTGTCTCTAAATGAGGTTGAGGTTGAGGTGATTGTCTCCTCTCTTCTTCTCTAACTTGTGCTCTACCTCGACCACGAGCACGACCTCTACCTCGGCCTTGGGTACGGCCTCTACCTCGACCTTGGGTGGCCATTCCCTCCTCTCGAACTGATTCTCGATCAATTTCAGCAGGAGTTCTCCCTCCACCCCTAGCCCGTCTCGTAATCGGTGGCATCCCTATACTGCACAAGGACCACACTTAATGAGTACACGTATATCAATGATATTTCATATCAAAGAGAGTAGAAAGAAAGGCTGACACAATTTCCTGGATACTTCCACAATTGTCTTTTTACTCCCATGTTGCGCCCGGGTTCACAACGAGGTGTAAACCGACACCCGGTCCTACCTATGGCTTCATATAGTTTAAAGATCACCAGGCTCTGATACCAAGTTTGTCACGACCCCCTATCGGACGTCCGTGACCAGCACGGGAGGTACGATTTCTCCTATCCTGCAAGCCTCTAATCCCTGATTGACACTTTAATATTTGTATATCTACCCATTTCTAATACAAACAATATATAATACATATGGTCATCCATTTTCGATGACCTAAGCAGTTTGCAATCCACAGCTCGCTCAGTGCCGCTTTAGTCTATATATATACACATATTCATTCACACGTACATATAGTACACATATTGATCATGCGCTTCAGGGTGGGTGATCTATCCTATTCACATGCAGAAGTCCTGTATACAGTCATACATATATTCAATCACACACTTGCATATAGTTTACATATTGATCACACGCCTCAATGCATGTGATCTATCCTATTCACATGCAGAAGCCATATTTTCATGCAATCAGGTATTCAGTCACACATATATATATAATTTACATATTGATCACACCCCTCAGGGCGTGTGATCTATCCTAGTCGCATGCGGAAGTCATATATATGTATATATACATGATATACGCTATATCATAGCCTAAAGTCCCAAAATCCAAGACCTAACTTTAATCTGTATGAAGCCAACAATGCTAGAATTCAAGTGTGACATATATATATATACCCAACAGATGTAAACGTACATACGCCACGCCCAAAAAGGATTCATATATATATATACATCACAATATGTATACATAATCAAAATAACTACCAACGCAAACAAAGCGTGCGGTCTTCAGAGTTGTTCGCCTCCTTGAGAAAAAGTGGACGCGTTCCCGACTCCTGAACCACCTGTATCTGAAACATGTAAACAGGGGGGTGAGTCGAACAGACTCAGTTAGAAGCACCCCCATCCCTGGCGTAGCAGCGGGTACCACTACAGCTGGGGGATGGGAGCAACCACAACCACATGCGCATGAAACGGATTCGTATTATGATCTTTATCATTATCAAGCAATCAGTAAATCATATTCACAATTTAAAATCCTATTTCATGCTTCTAACATATTTATTAATCCGCATGTAAATCAATCATAAACAAATAACATATGGTTCCATTGTTAACATATACTTGTGCACGTAGGCACTCACTTTCTGTCTCCCGCATTACGCTAAGATAAATACTGGCCCGAAGGCAATTTCATGTACGAACCTGGTTGATCACACCCGGAACTTTCTGACTCCAAGACATGCTTAGAGTAATAAACGGCAACTTGTCTGACCTCAGTTTAAACCAAGGTAATGACCACTATGTGGCATACTTACTGAGTCATAATCCTGTCTGTCCGATCAGGATGACCGACTCGATCTACCCGGACAAACTAAACAAACTCAACTAACATATTTAACTTTGAAGGACGCCCTATTTGTAACTAACTGAATATCATACGTGTTCTTTAGTTAGGCCTAGATTTCCCCCGTTTTAATTATGCAACACTCTCACTCACATTTAACAACCTAGGTTCATTTTCCTCAGTGTACCATACGGTTAAAACCTTTGCACGATGATCAATTTAAATGAGTTTCTAATATTAATAATCCGTCACATATGAAATTCCGACTCAATCCTATCCACGGTATCATATAAGGCTCGGTGAGCCACAATATCACATATACACATTGAGATTAATCATATAAACATAACAACAGTTTGCACGTCCACTGTTTACTCACTAATCATATACGCGTAACATAAATACATTCAGATAGATATATTTCATATATCAACTTGCACAAAATAGAGCAAAACACATTTCCGCGCAGTTATCCAACCCTGTGGGGCAAGGGTGGGAGAGCCCCTCACCTCGTTGGCCCTCCTGATCAGTACTCGGAGTGCCTGAAGCTCCAATCACTCTGTGGTGCCCTATACATATTATATTTAAGAAATTTAGAACTTGTAACTAAGCATCTACCATGCACGTGTCATGCTAATGCTTATGCACCCTCTAGCTATTTTCCAAGAACTAATTATTTAGTTCGTTACGTCGTTTTATTTGCTCTTTCTGAAAGTCCAAAATGCCCCATATTCGACTTTCACACTTTCGAGCCATTTAGAACCTCTAATTGCTTAGGTTAGATATTTCCACTTGTCTAAATTTCCCTTCATGTGTTCATATGGGTATTTAACTAATAAAAGAATTAAATTCACGGTTTCAAAAGAGGCTCTAGCTTACTCATTCCACCGTCTCCCTTATTCGCCGAGTAAAAGCTTAATTACTACCTCTTTAATTATATATAAAAAATATAATTGGGTATAATTAGAGCCTTGGAACCAATTTAGAGGGTCTTAGGTGTCCACTACGGACTAGAACAAAGTGTCCAACCCACCGCACAGCTCCTTACGGTACTGTGGCTTAGTATTTCGCCTCTTTTTCGCCGGATTGGGTTTTGGTTGAGACGGTAAATACTCGGGCTTTATTCCCTTGACTATTTAGCATTTATAACACCTATACTACTCCAATCAAAGCCTAAACATGCATCAAACTATCAATTTCGAATTTATAGCAATTTTTTAGCTAAATTTTCCTAATTTCCATACCCGGTCAATTCCTACGGTTTAGTTTCGATTCTGAACCTCACTAAGCTTTCAATAACACCCACTAAGCTCAAATTTAACCCCGGAATGCCCCAATTGGAAGTATTTGAAGAATTCCAAAAATACCAAAAAATGGAGAAAATGGGGTTTTGGGAGTTTGTGGCTTCCTTACTTAATTTCAATCGGATAGAAGGTTGGTGGGTGTTGAGGATGACCTCCGGTCACCATTTTCGTCACCGCCGTGGCTTAACCGGCGCTTTTCCGGCCGGTTCCTCCGTTTCCCCTTCCTCCTCTTCTTTCTCGGTTTGGTGCGTTTTGTGTGTGTGCTTCGTTTTCCTGCTTATGCTTCTCACGTCTGCTCCCTTTCCTTTTTTTTTAATGTGTGTGTGAGTGTGTTGAATGGGGGTTCAAGGTGGGCCCCCCATGTATCTTAGTATATACATATATATATCTTATATGTGTGTTAGTGAAAGAATAAGGGGGTCACAGTTGGCCCCCTTTATTATTATTATTATTATTATTATTATTATTATTATTATTATTATTATTATTATTATTATTATTATTATTTTAATATATATATATATATATTTTATTATTAGATATTATATATATATATATATATATATTATTTTATTAAAAAATTTATTTACTTGTTATATCCTACTTCTTTCCAATCTTTTTAATCCCTTCTTCATTTTATTTTTTTAATTCTAACCCCTTTTAATTTAATTTGTTTTTCTTCTTCCAAAAAGATAAATAAATTAAATAATGATAATAACAATTATTTTAAATATTTTGGGTATTACAGTTCTCCTGGGATTGATGAACCGAAAAGGGTTAGAAACATGTTTAGGGCTTGTTTGTTTAAAACTTAGGAACATGCTTAGGTTCCCAGTGTTAATTATATGTTTTAATTTGATTTAAAACATGTGATAGTCATATATTGTAGGGTAGGGTCCCATAATTTTTGAATTTAAATTATGTGTTAATTTTTAATTCAATATTGACTGGTAACTTATACCCTAAAACCTAGAAACATGTTTAGGTTCCCCTTGCAATATTAATGACCCTAATTTGCATGCATATATATATATATATATTATTTAAGGTATGTGTACCCTACGAATTAGATATATACCTATGGATGTATAATACTGCTTTGGGGAAGGGGAACGTTAATTAACGAGGATGAAGTTGACCAGCCGAGAGGCTGACGGAGTCGCCGCCGCCGGTTGCCGACTGGCAGTCAGCGCCGCCGCATACTGTCGCCGGTGGCCGGCGGTGAAAGAAGAAAAGGTGGACCAAAATTATGAAAGAAGAAAAGACGGAGTCTATAAGGAAATACCAAGTATAGGAATTGGTCAATCTGCCCTGTGCCACAAGGCATTTTAAGAACAAGTGTGCTCTTAATGTTTGAGGGAGGCAGATGGGTCAATCGACCACTACTAGGCACATTAAGCAGTGAAGATGTTCACACAACAACAAGGTATCGACTATGACGAAGTCTTCTTGTATGTTCTGTGATCAAAGTCTGATTCTAGCTTTTGTCACCAGTTTATGTCTGGGGGTACATCGATTAGGATGTCAAGACCACTTGATTGTATGGCAAACTAGGTGAAGGGATCTACGTGCACAAGCACGTAGGTCTCATGGCAAAAGGCCAGGAGCGAAGAGTATGCCGACTCTAAGGATCTCTCATGATCTCAAATATTCACCTAGACTCGTGGTAATTGATCAATTAGTTCATTTCAAGGAAGCTGAGAGTATTTCATTACCCTCACGCTATATGTAGAAGACATATGGGTAGCTTGAAATAACATAGAGGCTTCTTTAGCCAATTAAGGATGGTTATCCTTTCATCTTTAAGATAAAGGAATTGGGTTAGGTAGTGGGAGTCAAGATTCATGGAGAATGTTCCAAGAATCGACTCACTCTATCACAAGAATCCTATGAAGAAGAGATTCTTGGTGGATCCCATTTGAGGGGATCTGAACCTGAGTGATGTGCTAGTAGCAAGAGGCAAGAGTTTGAGTCTTGCTATACGTCTTTAGACTAAGTCAGAGATGGAGTCATTGGATGGTATTTTCATACATGTAGTTGGTAGCTTGAAGTACAAGGAGGAGTGTAGTCACTCTAATGTGTTTTTTTTGTAGTCGGCTTTGTGAGTTGTTATCAGTTAAGCCTAGGTCAGACACACTGTTTAGAGTGTTCTGAGATACTTGTAAGGCGATGCTAAGGGCGCTGCTGACAATCGATTAGTTTCATCATATTGGTGACCCGCAAACGGCGGACCACACATTGATGTCGATTGGGTAAGAGACTTGGATGAGAGGACATCCACGTCTTGGTGTGCTTTGCTAAGCACTAGAACCATCTTGGAGAGAGGCAAGTAAGGATTATGTATTTCTTTGTCCACTAGGGACATGGAGTTCATTGCATGATAATCAGTAGTACAGGGCAGTTTGGATTGGAAGATCTAAAGTTACTTATAGATCACAGACAGAGCTGTTGACCTAGTGACATTGATCTCATCAAGTCAAATAGATATGGTTTACACCAAAGAAAGCCTAAGTACCACAAGAGAACGCAACACAACTTTGTATGAGACATCATTACATAGTAGTTAACTACCCTGTTGTGTCAGTCTAAGCATCAAGTGACCGGAGAGAGGGTCCTCACAATATGACCTATGATAGAGCATTGGCTCTATACCCTCACGGACCCGCAGTGGTGGGTTGGCTGTATAGAGATACGAGCCGTAAAACTAGTGTTTTAGATACCCATGATTGCTTTGAACCAGGGTGATTTAACATAATTTAAGTCTTGAGGACAAACTTTGTGAAAACTCTATTTCTTGATCATAAGCAAAGTGTGATGCCTAGGCATACCTTTATTTTGTGTGGATCAAGAAATAGAAGTACTTATTACACAATATATAAAATATGTCGTACAGGCTTGGGAGGTTGGCTCTCTCACACGAGCAACCACCTTGGACACGTAAGTGGTGTGGGCCTTCAAGATGAGAATTGGGTGCTTTTTCCTTGAACACCAAAATGGGATATAGTGTGAATATCCAAAGGCAGCTGAAAAGCGCCGATTGTTGGACATGAAAACGCTACTGAGAATTGATAAGTCGCCCTAGTAAGTGTACTAGGATGAGATCCGCTATGATATGAGGTCTTATGATCGAATTATGAATCCCCGCTATTCATAATGCCTGTAGCCAGACATGAGTGCTCCACTTGGTGCTATGTGAAGCGAGCGAAGTATGGCAGCAAACTCAGGTTAGATTCTAAGTGAGTCTGGACTAAGGTTTGTGTGGTGTAAGTGATTGAGGATCAAAATCGACATACGCTCGAGAACACCACAACGTGCGTTTCATACCGCATGTGCTTTAAGAACTGCAAGGGAAGCATGTGAAAGAATCCCTACTTCAATGATGTGTGAGTCCCTAAAAGGATGCATCAATCCTTTCAAAGGGGTACCCTTATGCACTTTGACTCTGTCATGAAGAGATAAGGTAGTGCTTACTACTTTGATATCTTTCCAAGAGGCTATGGAAAAACACGGCCCGATGGAAGACTGTCAGGAAAGCAACTATCTTTTATTGAACTGATAAGAGGTCGAAAGGAAGATTGTGATGACATATGCATGTGTTATAGTATCCTGAGGTCGACCCATTATGTGATCCCTTTGAGGTTCTCATGGATGTGGATACCTATCGCAACTGAGTCTGACAGAAGTCCTAGTCATATTGTAGACTTAGAGGGATTGGACTAGCCATGTATATGAACACGTCTAGGGAACCCATGGCACTATTTTTCAGTGAGACATGTGGTCACATCATCAGACACTTGGGTTGTAGCATCACTTATAGCTGGGCCCTAACAGGCTTCTAGTATAAGGCTCCCACATATTGTGCCAAGCGGTCACGACTGTCACGGAGTATGAAGGAAGACGACGAGAGAAAGAGAAATAGAGAATTCCTTTGTGATAAGGATAGTCATGGGCCTCCCACCATGTGCGAGTGGGAGTATGTTGGATATATTGGGGTCTTCGGGACTAAATATCCACCCATGTGGGAGTCCGATCGGGTCGAGTGAGGATCCGTTGGAAATCTCGCTGAGAGACGAACAAAACGACACCAAGATGACACTCATCGAAGGTCACACGAGCCCACACTCGTGGCCCAAAGTAGGCTAGGTGACCATGATGGAAGCATGATATTTTGTTCATATTCAAAGTCCCACATTGCTTGCGCCAATGATGGGAGCTCTCTCATCCTTCTTATAAATAGGAGTGACTCCACACCTTTCCAGTAGCTCATTCCATGTGTTGGAAAGGGGGGTCCCGTTTGGGAAACCCCACTCAGTATATATTTCTCTCTTTCTCTTGAGTTTTGTTCCGCGCATCAGTCGTGGACATGTGGCTCTACCTCTCGTAGGTAGAGTCCTCCGTTTGGTGTGGCCCATTTCGGAGCTCATCGATTGGAGGTAAGCCCTGGTAGAGCAGAGGCACTGGCAAGATCCGAGGTTTTAGAGATGGCCAGGTTAGTAGCTTCCGCAATGTTTATTTTCGGTTTTTCTTTTAGGTCCCTGGGTCGGGTCGGGTCGTGTCATGTGGATCCGGGCCTCTCCCAACAGAGTCTAACAAGCTAAAGCAACAATAAGAATTTCAATGTAAAATCTATAAAATCATTGATGCTATTAATATTGATGTTATTATTTTCTCAGTTAGTCTTTGTAATTGTTAACCAAGAGAAGATGCTTACAAAAACTTCTACAAAATACAAGAGATTCGATATATACATACATTTTTTGTCAATTTCTCGAATGTCTTTCTCTTCTCTTCACTTCTTCGCTTGATTTTGAACTTCTATCCTTCATAGTTTAATTTTGATTACGAGTTTATTTTGTAACAATATTTATAAGTTGGTTCAACCGGCCCATTAAAATTGGGTGAATAATTATTAGAAAATGGCACTATTTTCGTGGAGTATATATAATTTTGTGTGTGTAAAAAATGACTAAATAAAGTAATTTGTCTAATTTTATATAGTAGTAATATTATTAAGCTATATTTATTTATAATAATTAAAATTATATAGATTATTTGTTTATATATAAAAATCTAATATGAGTAAAATAATGGATACTTTGTAAGAAGTAAATTCCTATCCTAATGGGTTTTTGTGCCCTCTCTTTAATAATGTGAAAGCATTTTGTGGTCAGTCGTTTATTTTTAAGTGGAAGACTTGTGACGAATGAATTTATCATTGCTGTCAACAATGAATACCCTGATTTAGCCTAATCAAAATGAACTTTCTGCTTGGGACCTAATTCATTTTAGACTACAGTAAAGGTCAAAAGTTATTTAAATGTTCAAACAAGCGTCTATCCATTCCTATAGTTTGTTAGCCTTACATTATCACGGCTTTAAGTTGGTCTTTTAGTTAAGTTGGCAAAAAAAAAAATCTCTCAACCCAAAACCATTACAAGCCGAAAATAATGGGAGAAACATGGATAAAAGTTCATACTATCAAAATTTGGTACAACCTTCCATTTATGTAGAGTTACTTATTAATATTAATTGAAGTTTATATTTATAAGGACCCACCTTTTGAATGGTTTAGGGACCAACAAATTGGAGAGATGTACTGAATTTCAATACTACCATACTACTAAACATCTCCTCAATAGATAGATAAATGCCTCAACAAAAACAATTATGAAAAATACATATATATAATTCAAAATCTACTTCGATCACTTCGTCCATATCTTCAAAATGTTTAATTTGATAATCAAAAGACTATTAAGTGTAAAAATACTTTACGAAAGAATCTTGATATTTGATTTCTTAAGAAACTATATCCTCTATAGTGCATTTTCCGGTAGTATAACGTAGTACATTGGTTATCTAGTTACATGATCTCTTATTGGCACGTCATTCTCCTCTAAAACTAAACTTACTAAAAAAAAGAATTCAGTTGCATCTCCTCTCTATTGAAAAATTATACTTACCCTTTTCTCAAACTTTTTTTTAAAGAAATTGAGATATTTTATCTTTTAATTAAGAATTAAATTGAGAGAACGTACAATTTCCAAGGAATCAATTATTATCTCACTCTTTATTTATTAAAATATAAAAGTTAGTACTATTTCATAAAATATTTGTCATCCAACATTTTATATATTATTTTATTTTCGAATAATAAAATGATATAACTTTTATTACATTAGGTTAAAATTTTATTTCAATAGTTAGTATCAATTCAATTATAGTTATTGTTGCATTAAAAATAAAATCATTGACAAATACAAATTGTATTCATTTATAGAAAAAAAATAGAGAAAACGGCGAGTATGTATAATTTTTCAACAAGAGAAGGTGTCACGACCCCAAATCGGGAGTACGTGACCGGCACGAGAATAAATTTTTACCTCTAAACCCGTAAGCCTTACCCTATAAACATAACTATAATTACCCTGCTATACAATCAATATATACAACATAATAGTGGTCACACCTCACTGGTGACCTAATTAACATGCAATCCACGCTTCTCTCAATACTGCTTCAGTCCAGTATATAGATATATCTCAACACACATAGTATATATCTATATCATATTGACCGCATGTCTCAATAGGTACGATCTATCCTATTCACATGCAACAATCACACGTAATAATATATATCCATATCATATTCATCGTACGTATCAAAATGTACGATCTATCCTATTCACATGCAGCAGTTTATAGACTCATACATATATCCTAGGTTATCCCCAAACTGAACCCTGTCTTTAAGTACATGTGAAGCCGACAATTCTAGAGTGGACGGACATCAAAAGCTGTAAATATATACACAATATCTACAACTTAGAATATTTACAACATAATCAAAATATAACAAAATATCCACCCACGCGAACAAGTGCGTTAGGGTTGGTCTGATGTCCGTATCACTATCCAGACGTCGATGCTTGCCCGGTACCTGTATCTAAAACATTGCAACAGAGGGAGTGAGTCAAACAGACTCAGTGAGAAGCTTCCCATCCTCGGCGTAGCGGCGGGTACCACTACAGCTGGGGAAAGGGAAACACTCACAATCACATGCGCATGAAAATCCAGTTTATCAAATGTTATATTACGATCAGACAATATTAATATAACATAAAGTCAGAGATAAACCTACGGATCATGCTCTTCTATCATGCTTCTCATAAATAAGCAATTAGTTTTAACATATCATCTGAAAGCTATAAATCACTCAACTGGTCCATGTATCTCACAGTGGACAATGGCCTCAACGGGCAAATCTTTTAATCATTAACTGACCCTAGTGACAGGCTAGGGCAATGGCCTCAACGAGCAATTTCTTTTAATCTTTAACTGACCCTAGTGCCAGGCCAGGGCAATGGCTTCAACGGGTAATTTTTTTAATCTTTAACTGACCCTAGTGCCAAGCTAGGACAATGGCCTCTATGGGCAATTAAATCAACTGGCCCTAGAACAAGCTAGAGCAATAGCTTCCATGGCCAATAAATCAACTGCACCTAGAACAAGCCACAACAATGGCCTCCACGGGCGACTTTATCTGACTGGTTTCTCCTCCCGAGCTTTCAGCTGGGATTCTGACTCTATCTACCCGTTACTATCCTAAATTGACTTTACCTAGGTAGTGTGAACATCCCTATGACTCACTAATCAATTATGAGATCTTCTTAATCCTTATTTAGTACCCAAACCCTTGATTAGATCATAACCTAGCTCTAAGGTTTTTCCTAAGTTTGATTAACATAAAACGTCGACGTTTACAAACAAATTCTTTACGATTTCTTTAGTTTCTAATTCATAGGGTAATAAAAAACACAAATACAAGTACTTTCATATATCACAATTTAGGAACAACAATAGCATGTTAACCACTAAATAATCCTTACAAATAGGCAAGTAGGGAAACAACATATCCACATCCTCAATCAACCCTATAGGGCAAGGATGGGAAACCCCTCACCTGGACTGCTTCCTTGTGCTTGTCCTGGAGTAACTACCGCTCCGGACGAATCGTGGTTTCCTATAAATCGCATTCACGTGGTTAACATCTTACACTGCATGCAGCTTATATGCATATGACATGCTCGTGCCTAAAAATGTACCTAGACGTCGCCAAGAACCGAGTTCTTGCTCTTATCCGTCTTCCCTCTCTTCCATCAGAGTCTCAAGTGCTTCACACTTGGTTTCGTACAATTATCGCTTATCTGAAGTGATTTTAGAGCCTTGGATTTGAGTTACTAAACCTCAATATACTTTTAAATTATCCTACTTAAGGTTTCCAAATAATTACGAAGAAATAAAGTTGCCACTTTAGAATTTGGACGTTATTGTTCCGCAAGTTCCCATCCTTGAGAAACAAGAAAGTACCTAAAATAATTCTTGACGCTTGATAGCATATTTAGAATTATTTTAGGGTGTTTAAGATTGAAGAGAGGAGGTTTAAAACTCTCAACGTCACCCTTAAAGTGTATTTGGGCAAACCGAGCAGGGACCCAGCACGTTAACGTCAAGGTTCAATCTTAGTAACCTTGGGCCAGCTCTTCACGGATCTTGTTCAGCTAATATTTCAACAATATAATTTCAATAATTCCAATCCAAGCCTATTTACTCTAATCCAAGCTGAATCCTAATTATCAATAATTTCCCCAATTTATGAATATTTAGAATTTCAACCCAAAATCCTCCAAATTCGAATTCGGTCAAACCAGACGATATAGTCACGGATCCTACCCCAACTAAGTGTTCAAGAACACCTTCTAGGTCTCAATCAACCCTCGAAACAACTCAATCGAAGGTGAATCGAAGAAATCCCTAAAATTGGAGAAATTAAGGGTTTAGAATGAAATTGCGGTTACCAACCTTGATTCGATCGGTGGGAGGTATGGAAGATGTTCTAGTCGAGCTCCGATGAGCTTTTTCGGCGTCGACTAGCTCTCCTCCGACGAGTTTTCCGGAGAGCTCCTCTTTCCCTTGTCCCTTCTCTGTTGGGTCCTTTCTCTCTCTCTACCTCTCGACTACTCTTTCTCTCTTCTCTTTCTTTTTCTCTTCTTTCTTGTGGCTCTCTCTTCATATTTCCTCTCTTTTATTTCTTTTTCCTTTCT
The DNA here is from genome assembly GCA_014851425.1 of Senna tora. Taxonomy (NCBI): domain Eukaryota; kingdom Viridiplantae; phylum Streptophyta; class Magnoliopsida; order Fabales; family Fabaceae; genus Senna; species Senna tora. The sequence continues at coordinate 14,753,707 of CM026269.1, forward strand.
TTTTCTTTAAACCCCACGGCCCCATACCCTCAATTAATTAAATAATTAAATATAATAACTAAATAAATAATAAATAAATAAATATAATTAAAAATAAATTAATTAATAAGTAAATTAAGATACAACTAATATATTTTCTTTTTCTTTTCTTTTTTTTAAAAATAGATAATAGGATAAATAATAATCACTTAAAAATAATAAAGATATATTTTAAATTTAATTTCCTTTCCCTATTTAATTCAGGTTTCCAATTTCTTAATTCTTTTTCTTTTCTACTTCTTTTCTTTCCCTCTTATTTTATTTTAAACATCAAAAAAATTCCTGGGTATTACAATCTTCTCCCTTAAGAAATTTGGTTCCTGGATTTCAATTAACATACTAACCTCAGTCTTGAAATTGGTGAGGATATGTCCTGCGCATCTCCGCCTCAACTTCTCGCGATGCTTCCTCAACCGAATGATTTCGCCACAGGACTTTCGCCAATGGTATCTCCTTTGACCTCAGCTTCTTCAACTGGCGATCTAAGATTTCGACTAACATCTCCTCATAAGTCAGACCTTCAGCTAGTTGTACTTCTTGGGGTTGGGTTACATGAGAGGGGTCAGGCAGGTACTTGCGAAGCATAGATACGTGAAACACCGGATGAACTCCTTCCAATTCTGCCGGCAATTCTAGACGGTAGGCAACATTTCCCATGCATTCCAGAACCTTAAACGGTCCGATGTGCCTTGGACTTAGCTTGCCCTTCTTGCCAAATCTCATCACGCCCCTCATTGGTGAAATTTTCAAGAAAACCTGCTCACCCATAGCAAATTCTATGTCTCTTCTTCGGTTATCAGCATACGACTTCTGCCTACTCTGAGCCGTCACAAGCTTTTCTTTAATGGACTTTATCTTGTCCAAAGCATCCTAAATAGGTTTTGGACCAACTAACTTGGCTTTTCCGACCTCGAACCACCCAATCAGGGACCTGCACTTCCAACCGTACAAAGCCTCGAAGGGTGCCATTTGAATACTGCATTGGTAACTGTTGTTGTAAGCAAACTCTCTTAACGGCATGTATTTCTCCCACCCTCCACCGAAATCCATAATGCATAACCTAAGCATGTCCTCTAAAATCTGAATGGTCCTTTCGGACTGCCCGTCTGTCTGGGGATGAAACGCTATACTCAGATCAACCCTTGTCCCCAATGCCTCCTGCAATACTCTCCAGAATTGAGAGGTAAACTGTGGCCCCCTGTCAGAGATAATCGACACTGGTACTCCGTGGAACCTCACTATCTCTGATAGGTACAACTTACCCACTCCGTAAGTGGTCTTAACTGGCAGGAAATGTGCGGACTTGGTCATCCAATCAATGATTACCCAAACTAAATCGAAACCCTTCTGTGATCTTAGAAATCCTTACACAAAATTCATAGTACTTCTCACCCATTTCCATTCAGGAATTTCTATCTGTTGAACTGTTCCAGCGGACTTTTGGTGTTCAACCTTAACCCGCTGACACAGTAGACATCTAGATACGTAGTCTACCACATCTTCCTTCATACCATTCCACCAGTACAATTCTCTCAGATCTTGATACATTTTATTACTACCCGGATGGATTGTGTACGTTGTCTTGTGTGCCTCATCAAGGATTCTTTCTTTTTGTTTATAATGGAAACTCATCAGTCTCCTCCTTACCATCATACTCATTACTCTGCCTCAGGCTCAATTTGGTCTTCATACCCGAAGACCTCGCTTAACACGACTATAACTGTGGATCTATACCATCCTTAAGTTAGCCCACTTAGAGTTGCACATCGTATGCTAACTCTACTCATTGGGTTTCCGTTGGCTTTTACCCCAACTTGGCCCACTCAGACTCCTCAACTCACTTAGATCCTGTATTCCTACTTCGAATACTTGATCCATTAACTCCAGCATGAACCTTTCCGGACATGCTCTACTCCCCTTGACCAAACGGGATGCGCTCCCACGGTTTGACTCTTTCCTTTCTTACGGTGTGGCATATGTTCACGAACATTTACCGCCTTTTGAAAGTGTGTTACCCATTGGGTTCTAATCGCCCCCAATGGTAGCATACATGATTTGTCATTTGGCTCGCATACCCCGATGCTTACCCGACACCGTTCCCGTATTCACTCTCTTCTTTTCATTTCGTACCTACGTGGTACTCTTTCTTCGAGTATTTGTCAATACTCGTTATTCACTAAATTCTCCTTCTCGATTAACCGTCCATGTGGTTAATTTTCCCTTTATGGCACCCACATAGCCATTTATACGTTTGGTTTGTCCACTTAGTCCCCACCCATACACACGCTTCAGACTAACGGATCTACGGTCCACCAACTGTGGAACTAGCTTACCTAGCTATGTCCACTACAATCTGTGTACTATACAAGCACTTACGATAGCAATTGGTTCTCCGCCTCCTACTTGACTCTTATTCTATAGGGTCCTATAGGCTTCCGCTCTTCCCCCCTTATGGGGCTACTTATGCCTGTCTACTTTCTCTCCCCTCGAGCCTCCACGAGTCCCTTTGGGGTTTATCTCTCACATTATCTCGTTCGAGAGCTATCTACCGCAATAACACACACTTTTTTATCTCTGGACGGTACCCGAAGGTCTATGCCCATTTCCACTTCTAGACCTGCTCCGGTCTAATGCTTTCGGGTCCATAATCACCGTATGGCCCCTTAATTGGTAACCCTTAGGTTTACCCTTATACTCCCTTGGCACTTTAACACTCTTCTAGTGCTTTTCGATGTCTACTTAACGTTAATCACTCCAAGCGAGTGATTTCTCAACTACATCTACCATCGTGATACAGCTTACCTGTAAAAGGACTATTATTTGGTAGGGTATTGGTCACATGAGTTAGTTCTTTTAGGCACCCTGCGAATTTTAAAAAATTAATTCAAGTTTATTTCTTAGAAAATGATGCCTATGGTTTTCGTAAATGGTTAGGGTTTAACCAATTGGAATGACACAAATTAAGAAAGAGTTTTCATGAAAATTTGCCTTCCAATGGTTATCCCTAGTATTTTCAAGAAAAGTTTGAGGGTCTTTCAGAATCTCTCATCTGGAAAGACCAAAAAGATTTTTACAAAAAAATTTTCTCATGTGATCAATATCTTATTCTTTATGCTCTTCCTTAAGCATCCCAAGAGAGTTTGGTTGGGCTTAATCCCTTCTTTCCCCTCTTGTTTGTTTAAGGAACTAGTAGTTCATGGATCGAGCGCAGGGTTGGACTAGTCTCCTTCCCTATGCCTTCCCATTTACCCTGTTTCATGCTCGGCATATGGCCACGCTCTACACGTTTACATATGCCTCTACTTCATAACATCTATCTCTACGGCATATGGTTCGGCCACTTTGCCCTCCCATATATCGTATCCTGATTTTCCAATCCGTAGATTTCTACTTCCATACTGTGCCATACACCACCTTCAGCAATAGCATACCGCACAGTCGTGACCCATTCACATGGTCATCTTCCTGTCAGGCTCATGCCTCATGGCCCTGTTTATTCTTGTTTGAAACTTTCCATTTCAATCGCCCCATTGGCTTACTTTCTTTCCTACACGCCAAGCGTGTCCTTTTATTTCTATTCTACTTGCATTCCATAGTATAATCAAACAACTTGCGCCTATACCATAGCACACAATGCGCCGCTAACAAAGCAGACGCATCGTCTCATTTAGCACCTGCAAAACAATCACACATTGTAGTGCATTCCTGCCTACAATTCAACCAAATGTGTCGGTGTCTAGGTAGCATTCTCCATGGATGTTTCCTATCCCGATTATGGCATCCTAAAGTTCCCGGGGTCACTACCACCCTACCTTACGCCTTAGTGCTCATCGACACTTATGTGCCGTACAGGTTATATGCTTTGCATATAATTTCACATACAGATTCTATGCTTAAAGCGATGACTCGAAAGAATTCATGAATCAACAACCTGAGCAACCTCACAGGTGCCCTATTACGACCGCGAGCACGGCCTCTAGCTCGGCCCCTGGGAGGCATTCTCTCCTCCCGGACCGACTCCTCATCTATACGTGCAGGGATTCTACCGCCCCTCCTAGCCTGCCAAGTAGTCAGCGGCATCCCTGTACTGCACAAGAACGTCACCTGATGAGCATTTATATAATCTATCATAGATTAAGAAGGAATCAAAGAAAAGCTGACTCATTTTATCCTGGGTACTCCCAGAAATGCCTGTTTAATTCGACATTGTACCAAGGTTTCACAATGAGGCTTAAACTGACACCCGATTATACTAATGGCTTCACATGACTTAAAGAATAACCAAGCTATGATACCAAGTTTATCACGACCCCAAATCGGGAGTACGTGACCGGCACGGGTATAGATTTTTACCTCTAAACCCGTAAGCCTTACCCTCTAAACATAACTATAACTACCCTACTATACAATCAATATATACAACATAATAGTGGCCACACCTCACTGGTGGCCTAATTAACCTGCAATCCACGGTTCGCTCAATACCGCTTCAGCCCAGTATATAGATATATCTCAACACACATAGTATATATGTATATCATATTGACCGCACCTCTCAATACGTACGATCTATCCTATTCACATGCTGCAATCACACGTAATATATATATATATATATATATATATCCATATCATATTGGTCGTACGTACTATCCTATTCACATGCAACAGTTTTATACTCATACATATATCCTAGTTTATCCCCAAACTGGACTCTATCTTTAAGTGTATGTGAAGCCTATAATTCTAGAGTGGACGCACATCAAAAGCTGTAAATATATACATAATATCTACAACTTAAAATATGTACAACATAATCAAAATATAACAAAATATCCACCCACGCGAACAAGTGCGTTGGGGTTGGTCTAATGTCCGTATCACTGTCCCGACGTCGATGCTTGCCCGATACCTGTATCTGAAACATTGAATTAGAGGGAGTGAGTCAAACAGACTCAGTGAGAAGCTTCTGATCCTCGGCGTAGCGGTGGGTACTACTACAGCTGGGGAAAGGGAAACACCCACAATCACATGGGCGTGAAAATCCAGTTTATCAAATGTTATATTACGATCAGGCAATATTAATATAACATAAAGTCAGAGATAAACCTACGGATCATGCTCTTTTATCATGCTTCTCATAAATAAGCAATCACTTTTAACATGTCATCTGAAAGCTATAAATCACTCAACTGGTCCATGTATCTCACAATGGACAATGGCCTTAACGGGCAAATCTTTTAATCTTTAACTGACCCTAGTGCCAGGCTAGCACAATGGCCTCAACGGGGAATTTCTTTTAATCTTTAACTGACCCTAGTGCCAAGCTAGGGCAATGGCCTCCATGGGCAATTAAATCAACTGCCCTAGAACAACCTAGAGCAATGGCCTCCACGGGTGACTTTATCTGACTTGTTTCTCCTCCTGAGCTTTCAGCTGGGATTCTAACTCTATCTACCCATTACTATCCTAAATTGACTTTACCTAGGTAGTGTGAACATCCCTATGACTCACTAATCAATTATGAGATCTTCTTAATCCTTATTTAGTACCCAAACCCTTGATTAGATCATAACCTAGCTCTAAGGTTTTTCCTAAGTTCGATTACCATAAAACGTCGACGTTTACAAATGTAATATCCGAGATATTTAGATTGGATTATTTTCATTTTTATTAAATTTATTTTTCTTTCAGAAAGAAAAATAAATTAAATTAAAGATAAAATAAAATTAAGGGGAGAAAAATAGGAAATCTATGTATTCTTTTTAGGACCTAAAAGAAAAAGAAGAAAAAACATATAAATAAATTTTTCAAAAAAAATATATATATTATTAAAATATATGGGGGGGGCGGGCAACGTGACCCCTACTCACCCATCCAATTCACTTAAGACAAATATATATATATACATATATGTGTGTGTGTAATAAAGCAACACACTCACACACAACAAAAAATAATAAGGAGAAGCTGCACGTGAAACAGAAGCAAAAAACGCACAAAGCTGAGAAAAAAAAACCGAGAAGGAGAGGGAGAAGGTGGAGCACGGTGGTTTTGGGCCGGATTTTCACCGAAGAAGACATTCTGGTGCCAGAGAAGGTGACCGGACCTCATCTTTCATCACCACCAAGCTTTCTATCCGATTGAATCAAGGTATAGAAGCCCCAATCTTTCAAAACCCCAATTTCTCCAATTTTGGGTGTTTTAGGAATTCATCAAATACTTTCAATCGGGACATTCCGGGGTTAAAGTTGAGCTTAGTGGGTGTTATTGAAAGGTTAGTGAGGTTTAGAATCGAAGCTAAACCGTAGGAATTGACCGGGTATGGAAATTAGTAAAATTTAGCTGGAAAATTGCTATAAAATTCGAAATTAATAATTCGATGCATGTTTAGGCTTGGATAGGAGTAGTATAAGTGTTATAAGTGCTGGAAATAGTCAAGGGAATAAAGCCCGAGTATTTACCGTCTCAACCGGAACCCAATCCGGTGAAAAAGAGGCGAAATACTAAGCCACAGTACCGTAAAGAGCTGTGCGGTGGGTTGAACATCTCGGTCTAGTCCGTGGTGGACACCTAAGACCCACTAAATTAGTTCCAAGGCTCTAATTACACCCCAATTATATTTTTATATATAATTAAAAAACGTAATAATTGAGCTTTTACTCGGCGAATAAGGGAGACAGTGGAATGAGTAAACTAGAGCCTCTTTTGAACCGTGAATTTAATTCTTTTATTTTTTAGATACCCATATGAACACATGAGGGGAAATTTAGACAAGTGGGAATCTCTAACCTAAGCAATTAGAGGTTCTAATTGGCTCGAAAGCGTGAATGCCGATATATGACAATATGGACTTTCAAAAAAAGAGAAATTTAGACGACATAACGAACTAAATAATTAATTCTTGGAAAATAGCTAAAGGGTGCATAAGCATTAGCATGACACGTGCATGCTAGATGCTTAGTTACGCGTTCTAAATTTCTTAAATATAATGTGTATAGGGCACCACAGAGTGATTGGAGCTTCAGGCACTCCCAGTACTGATCAGGAGGGCCAACGAGGTGAGGGGCTCTCCCATCCCTGCCCCACAGGGTTGGATGACTACGTGGAAGATGTGGTTTGCTCTATTTTGTGCAAATTGATATATGAAATATATTTATATGGATAAAATTGTGTTACGCGTGTATGATTTGCAAGTAAGTAGTCAACGTGCAATAGTATATGTGCTTATATGATTAACCACAAGGTGTATATGTGCTATTGCGGCTCACCGAGCCTTATATGATACCGTGGGTAGGATTGAGTCGAAATTTCATATGTGAGGGTTCATTAATATTAGAAACCCATTTAAATTGATCATCGTGCAAAGATTTTGACCGTATGATACATTGAGGAAAATGAACCTAGGTTGTTAAGTGTGAGTGAGAGAGATGCATAATTGAAAAGGGGGAAACTAGGCCTAGCTAATTCACACGTGTAATATCCAGTTAGTTATTAATAGGGCGTCTTTCAAGGTCGAATAGGTTATTTGAACTTGTTCAAGTTAGTTCGGGTAGATCGAGTCGGTTATCCTGGTCGGATAGACAGGATTCAGTTAACAGTAAGTATGCCACATAGTGGCCATTACCTTGGTTTAACCGGGGTCAGACAAGTTGCCGGCTATTACTCTAAGCGTGCCTTGGAGTTAGAAAGTTCCTAGTTTGATCAACTAGGTTCAAATAAGACATTGCCTTCGGGCCAATATTTCTCTTAGCGTAGCGCGAGAGACAGAAAGTGAATGCCTTTGGGCCAGTATTTCTCTTAGCGTAATGCAGGAGACAGAAAGTGAATACCTACGAGCATAACTATGTATGACTTATGAAAAGATATGATATATGCTTATGATTGGTTTACATGCGGATTAATAAACATGTTAGGAGCATGAATTAGGATTTTTAATTGTGAAAATGATATATAGATTGCCTGATCATATTAAAGGTCACAATATAAATCTGTTTCATGCGCATGTGGTTGTGGTTGCTCCCTTCCCCCAGCTGTAGTGGTACCCGCTGCTACGCCAGGGATGGGGGAGCTTCTCACTGAGTCTGTTCGACTCACCCCCTATTTACATGTTTCAGATACAGGTGGTTCAGGAGTCTGAAACGCGTCCTCTTCTTTTTAGGGAGGCGGGCAGATCTGAGGACCGTACGCTTAGTCCGCGTCGGTAGTTATTTTGATTATGTACACATGTTGTGATGTACATGTATATGATTCCTTTTTGGGTGTAGCGTTTGTACTGATACAGCTGCAGTATATACATACGTCCTATTCTAGCATTGTCGGCTTCATACAGATTAAAGTTAGGTCTTGGTGATGGGAATATAGGCTATGATATAATATATATCATGTATATACGTATATGACTTCTGCATGTGACTAGGATAGGTCATACGCATTGAGGCGTGTGATCAATACATAAATTATATGTATGTGTGATTGAATACCTGTTTGTGTGAAAATATGGCTTCCGCATGTGAATAGGATAGATTACACGCATTGAGGCGTGTGATCAATATGTAAACTATATGCAAGCGTGTGATTGAATATATGTATGACTGTACACAGGATTTCTGCATGTGAATAGGATAGATCACCCGCCCTGAAGCGCGTGATCAATATGTATAATATATGTACGTGTGAGTGATTATGTGTATATGTATAGACTGAAGCGGCGTTGAGCGAGCCGTGGATTGCACGCTACTTAGGTCACCGGATATGGATGGCCATAAATACTATATATTGTTTGTATTAGAAATGGGTAGTTATAAACATGTGAAATTGTCAATCAGGGATTAGAGGCTTACGGGATAGGAGAAATCCTACTTCCCGTGCCGGTCACGGACATCCGATAGGGGGTCGTGACGACAAACAAATTCTTTACAATTTCTTTGATGAGTTTCTAATTAATAGGGTAAACCAAACATTGGACTCAATCAATAACTTACCCCTTTGCTTGTACTGTTCGGTGTATCTCATGTCATCACATGGATACCCTCAAGTACCTCTTTGCCTGTAATCAAACACACATATACAAGTACTTTCATATATCACAATTTAGGAGCAACAATAGCATGTTAACCACTATATAATCCTTACAAGTAGGCTAGTAGGCAAACCACATATCCACATCCTCAATCAACCCTATAAGGCAAGGATGGGAAACCCCTCACCTGGACGGCTTCCTTGTGCTTTTCCTGGATTAACTTCCGCTCCGAACGAATCGTGGTTTCCTATCAATCGCATTCATGTGGTTAACATCTTACACTGTATGCAGCTTATATGGATATGACAAGCTCGTGCCTAAAAATGCACCTAGTCGTCGCCAAGAACCTAGCTATTGGTCTTATCCGTCTTTCCTCTCTTCCATGAGAGTCTCAAGTGCTTCACACTTGGTTTCGTACAATTATCGCTTATTTGAAGTGATTATTGAGCCTTGGATTTGGGTTACTAAACCTTAATATACTTTTAAATTATCCTACTTAAGGTTTCCTAATAATTAAGAAGAAATAAAGTTGCCACTTTAGAATTTGGACGTTATTGTTCCGCAAGTTTCCATCCTTGAGAAACAAGAAAGTACCTAAAATCATTCTTGATGCTTGATAGCATATTTAGAATTATTTTAGGCTATTTAAGATCGAAGAGAGGATGTTTAAAACTCTCAACGTCACCCTTGAAGTGTATTTGGGCAAATCGAGCAGGGGCCTGGCACGTTAACGTTAAGGTTCAACCTTAGTAACCTCGAGCCAACTCTTCACGGGTCTTGTTCAGCTAATATTTCAAAAATATAATTTCAATAATTCCAATCCAAGCCTATTTACTCAAATCCAAGCTCAATCCTAATTATCAATAATTTCCCCAATTTATGAATATTTAGAATTTCAAACCCAAATCCTTCGAAATTCGAATTCGGTCAAAGCCGAGGATATAGTCACGGTTCCTAACCCAACTAGGTGTTCAAGAAAACCTTCTAGGTCTCAATCAACCCTCAAAACAACTAAATCAAAGGTGAATCGAACAAATCCCTAAAAATCCCTAACCCAATTTCCCTAATTTCCATACCCGGTCAATTCCTACGGTTTATCTTCGATTCTGAACTTCATTAAGCTTTCAATAACACCCACTAAGCTCATATTTAACCCCAGAATGCCCCGATTGGAAGAAATTCAAGAATTCCTAAAATGCCCAAAATTGGAGAAATTGGGGTTTTGGGAGTTTGGGGCTTTCTCACCTTGATTCAATTGGATGGGGAGCTTGGTGGTGATGAAAGAGAGTTCCGGTTTCTGTCACCAGCGTCGGAAAGGTGGTTTCCGGCGAGATTCTGGCACCGAACCCTCCGTCACGTTGCTTCTTCTTCTTCCTCGCGCGTGTGTGTATGTCTCGGGTCTGCTTGTGCATTTCTGCCTCACATTTTGCTCCCTTTCTTTTTTTTTTTATGTGTGTTAGTGAAAGGGATGGGGTACTTAAATATTAAATGGGTAAAATAATTTGTGGTGTGTGTGTAAATGGGAGGGGGTCACGGTTGCCCCCCGCCCCCCATATATTTTATTATATATATATATATATATATATATATTTTTTGTTTTGTTTTTCATTTTTATTTTATTTTATATTTACTTTCTCTTTTTTGTAATTTGAAAAACTTATTTACTTGTTATATCCTCTTTTCCCCATCCTTTTAAATTCCCTTTTCATCTAGGTCCTAAACAAATTTCCATTTTTTTTAGAAAATAGGTAAAATTTTAATTTTCTATTTCTTCTCTCTTCTTCATTTTATTTCAACTTTCTAATTTAATTTATTTTTCTTTTCCAAAGAAAAATAAATTAATAATAATGATAATAACTAAAATAAATATCTCAGATATTACAGCAACAAGATGAACTGAACAATCGTGATCAATGCACTAAAATGAATTTGGATCATAGGTTCAACAATTTCATTACTTAAAAGCCAATTGAAGCATAAATCAATAAAATAATTAATATATATATATATATATATATATACATACACAAATACAATCAACGTATATTGTACTTTAAATAAATTGTGGGATTTATTATAAATTAATATAACTAACATAATACTAAATAAGGCAAGATAGTAAGGAGCAAATAGGTGTTGTTTGCTCAGTGTACTTTGGAATAACAAAAAAAAGCCATCCAATCCAATGGTTCACTGATTTGAAAAATAAACTTGGCCTATTCTAACCATCGGTTCAGCAGTTAGAACAACTAGTCTGGTTATAGTCAAAATACAATATCTTGATATATATTTTTATTTACTAACATCATCTAATATCCAAAGTACCTAAATACATTCTCATTCCAACTCTACTTATTTTTACATATACCAAAATAACCAATATTGTCGAGCACGATTACTAATCCATTTGTTAGCTTATAGGCACCTTGAATGATAGAATGGCTTGAGGATTTAAAGTTGCTCAATACTCAAATTAAAGTTAAGAATCGAATCCTTGACATTTGATTAAATGTAGATGAGTCCCTTATACTTAATGACATTACCAAATTTATCCATACTCTACTTGTATATATACAAAAACTAAACAAAAGAAATCTTCATTTAGGCATGCATCATAAAGATGAGAAGGCATCCTCTTACAAATTAAATCACCTGCCAAATCGAAATCTATCGCATTAAAAAAAATTAGACAAGAAAAATTAATAATAAAACAAATTCGTAATATTTAAACAAAAGCACAAGAAATTGATGAAGCACAATAGTGGCCGAGACTCAAATCAGCTATCAAATATATTATTTTTACATATGTAGGTGATTAATGACCAATTCTTATGATAATAATGAAGAATGATTAAAGAGAAAGTTGAAAGGGAACTCCAAAAATTTAATAATTAATTAGAAAAAAATAGCTTACCTTCTACGGAACGTTAATATACTCACTTTTTTAATTTCTTTTGGAAATATAAAATTTCAATCAAATCAATGAACTACCAAAAATATTTTAAGAAAAATAATCGTTCTCCAAACTATATTTGATAGTTCATGGATTGATCAAAATTTATCTCTAGATCTTTTTTATATATGAAGGGCACTTTGAAGTGGATACAGAACAATTTTAATTAGATCAACAAAATACCAAATAATTTGAGAAATTGGATTCTCTAATAATATTTGGAATTTCTTTAACTGGCCAAAATTCATCTCCAACTTTATTTGAATAAGGAAATATAAATCATTCTCATTGATAACTATCATTGGACTAATTGGATTTTATTCAGCACTAAGGCTGGTATATATATATAGGCCACCATGACAATGCTAGTTGATATTTTGAATTTGGAAAATTATCATATTCAATGTCCAATTTTTCAAAAAAACGAAATTATCATCTGCAAGACACTCAATGACAGATATTTTTAATAGGCTTATGATTAGACAAAAATTTCAAAATGTTCCTATTCTTACCTACAAATAAATATAATTAAGAGAATCAAATCAAAACTCTATTTAACCCTACCCCAAGAGTTGTCAATTGCCCAAAATTACCCTTAAATCTCCTACCCAATTAATGAAGCACTTTTGTTTCACTTCCAACACTTCCAGGAGCACGCACCAAGTCATTTCCTCTCTTCTCTTCATCTTCTCTTCACTTCTCCTTTCTTATGTTCTAGGGCAAGGAAGAAAGTGATGAATCTTCCACTTCTCCCTCATTTTCTTGCTTCCTCCTACCAAGTCAAGACTCCTACAAGCCTCCACCACCATTGTTGAGCCTCAAGGAGCTTGGGCAACTTCCCCAAACTTCCATTTACGAATTTCCTTAAGGTAAGCTCCAAAAATCATGTCTCCACCTCTTAAATCATGATTTTCTTGTTGGAATGAGTTGCTAATGGATAGTATATCAACCTAGGACTCTTTTGGAACATAGAAAACACCCCAATAAGGATTTCTTTTGAGCTTTCAACATAGGGTTCATGTTGGACGAATTTTTGTGAAAATTTTTGGAATTTTTGATTTCTTTGAAATTGTTGATATGTGTCGCGACCCCCGTTTAGAGGACCGTGACCGGCACAGACATAGCAAATATCCCTATGCCTGTAAGCCTTATCACCTAATTGACAGAATATCTATTCTTGAAAATACATTCACATGCAGTATATTACCATGGCTACACCGAAATGGTGGCCTATCCTAGGCAAGCAAATCCACGGCCAGTGGCGCTTCAGGATTATAGATATAGGAAAACACACATAATATATATAACCTGTGTACTGGCTACACATCCGAAGATGCTGCCTATCTTATTCACATGCAACAGATATATGTATATATATACATTTTGAAAACAAATTTTCCCTATATCGTAGTAAAATAAATCCTGATCTTTAAGGTGTGTGAAGCTAACAGTTCTAGATTTAGTAATACAATCTAATTGGGTACGTCTACCCTTTACTTTATGATATAATAATAAAGTAAATTAAATTACAATTACACTTTATTCACCCACATGAACAAGTTGTGGGTCTTGGAAAAGTGTTGTTCAACCCTCGTTCCACCGAGACTTCTTCCACCTGTACTTAACCTGTCTATGTGTAGTAAAAATGAGGTGTGAGTCCTAACCACGCGACTCAATGAGGACTCTCCCATCCCCGGCGCAAGGTGGGTACTATAGCGCTGGGTTTGTGAGTCATACACAACCACAAGCAAAAACAACTAGTTACTGTTGTTAGCATACATTCTTGGTGATCACACAACAACAGAAATTTCACCCAAACATTCACATGCATTTAATAACTGTAAACATGCAGCAGTTTATTCCACGTCATCAATCAGCAAGTAAACATGTAACATATAGTTCCAGCTTTTACTTACCGGTCTTCTCACGTTTCAGCATGTCTGAATCAAACAAGACGTGCGGTGACGTAATCCTGTACGTTACCACTACGCTACAAAATCAACAATTATATGCAAACACAGAAAATTTGTACATACACACAGATGCTAAACATACATCTACTTAATCTCCCCAACTCTAGGGTATCTACTAGCCACTACATGGCTTTTCTACTTCGAACCCGTACACCCGGGCTACTGGCCACCACGTGGCAAAACATACTTAACCTATTCACTTGGGTACTGGTCACCTCGTGACAATTCTGTTAATCAAACAATACTTAACCCATTCACTTGGGTACTAGTCACATCGTGACAATTCTATTAATCAAACACAATCAACTTCTATCTATCAAACAACTGATACGTAGCCACCACGTGGCACGTCCTGACCCCTTGCTGCGGGCCAATAGCTTGAGCCCACTCGTCCATTACCCAACCAGGCCACATGGCGGGCACGACACGATGTCTCGAAGCATGACCATTGTCAGACCCTGGACCAACTCCACAGGATGATTTCTCTATTACTAGGTTGGGCTCACGGTTCACCCATAGGTTCCCCCCGTGTCTGGTTACCTTCGTCTCACATATTAATAGGATTCTTTGTATCTTTCCCGAAGGATCAACAATTATTTTCCTTATTAATATGTACAAGTATCCTCATCTGGATATAACTCATATTCCCGTCCAGATGCACTCTTTGAGACTCAAACTATCGTCATAGCAATAAAAATCCTTTCTGACCCTATTACCAGGATAGGGCAATGACCATCGTCATGGTGATTATAAAACTGAGGTCTCAAGTGCCATCTGACGTTGTTCTAGTCGATGTCTCACATCGCTAGCATAACCAAATCCGAAACCCACCAACAACTTCCTTTGCATGATTATAATTTAAGTCACCGTCGTGAAGAGTTTTCAAAATAAAGCTTAGTCCTTCCGTACAAGGACTCTTGCCACCGTCGTGGGAAAGATTTAATAAAGTACTCATCATGCTTCCAGAGTGTATAAGTTGGATTTGTAACACACCAATCATAGCAAACAATTACTCTCTACTCCTATGTCTTCCTATCTAAGCTACTTTCCACAACCTATTTTCTAGTTCCTTTATTCTTTTAACATTATATACCTCTAGCTAACACATACCAGACAAGCAGAGAATATGCATACTCATGTAATCCACATAAGCATACAACCCTAGGAGCAGAGATGAAAGAGCCCTCACCTTGGCCAACCTTCCATGCAATCCTCTCCTGTAACTTTAGTCTCCTCGGAGTTCCTGTTGCACTCTATTGCATACCGTTGTTCCTATAAGAACAACATTTATTTCATTAAAGTTTTTACTTAGTTGAACTTGTTATTTATCTCTCCATTACTCTCACATGTAGTCCATGGTTGCCACAGAGTCAAGCTCTTGGTCTTATCGACTTCTCTATCCCGACTTATGTGTATCCTTCCTCTGACACTTGACTTACTCGCATATAACACTCTACTTGAGTGTTTCACATACTTGGATTTGAGTACTAGACCTCTATCTAACTTGTATTCGCATCTAAGGAAGCTTATCTAACTTAATTGGAAGAAATCCTAATTTTAGGAAGATCTAAGCATTTTGATTCATCTTGTGTTCTAAGAAATCTAGTTTCTAAACCTCAATATACCTCTGATGTATCCTACTTAAGGTTTCCTAAATATTTATGAGGGGAGAAGGTTGAAATTTTAGATATTGGATTTCATTGTTTTGCAAGTTTCCACTCTTGGGAAACAAGAAAGTACCTAAATTAATTCTTAATGTTTGATAGCATATTTATAATTATTCTAGGGTGTTTAAGATTGAAAAAGAAGAGGTTTGGAGCCCTCAACATCACCCTTAAAATGTATTTGGGCAAATCGAGCAGGGACCCGGCACGTTAATGTCAAGGTTCAACCTTAATAACCTCGGGATAGCACTTCACGGGTCTTGTTCAGCTAATATTTCCACAATATAATTTCAGTTGGACCAATCAAAGCCTATTTACTCAAATCCAAGGTCAATCCAAATTATCAACAATTTTCCCCAATTTCAAAATATTCGGAATTTTCAACCCCAAACCCTTCAAAATTCGAATTCGGCTAAACTCGAGGGTATAGCCTCGACTCTTACCCCAACTAAGTGTTCAAGAACACTTCCTAGGTCTCAATCTGCCCTCGAAACAATCCAATCGAAGGTGGATCGAAGAAATCCCTAAAAATGGAGAAATTGGGGTTTTCAAATGAAATTGGGGTTACCAACCTTTGATTCGATCGGTGGGAGGTGTGAAAAATGTTGTAGTCGAGCTCCGGTGAACTTTTCCGGCGTCGACTAGCTCTCCTCCGGCGAGATTCTGGCGAGATTCCTCCTCCTTCCCCTTTCTTCTTCCCTCACACGTCCTCCCTCTCTCTCTCTCTTCTTCACGTCTTCTCTCTCTCTCCATTCTCCTTCTTTCGTTCTTTCTATCCCTTCTTTCCTCTCTTATAAAAACCCACGACACCCCACAAATTTAAATAAAATAAATAATTAATAATTATAATAATTAGATAATTAAATAATAAATAAATAAATAAAATTAAAAATAAGTTAATTAATAATTAAACAAATACACAACTAATATATATTTTCTTTTCTTTTCTTTATTTTTTTAAATAGATAACAAGATAAATAATAATCACTTAAAAATAATAAAGATATATTTTTACTTTAATTTCCTTTCCCTATTTAATTCACGTTTCCAATTTCTTAAGTCCCGAATTAAATCCCAAAAATTATTTCGTACTTGTTTTCCCTTCCCTTTTATTTTATTTTAAACTTCGAAAAATTTTCTTGGGTATTACAATTTTCGAAAAAGAAAATTTTTTTTCCGGTTTCCTTTAACTTTCTTATTTTTTGTCTATATTCTTTTTAAAGTTTTAAATTCCTAACCCCGAAATAAATCATTCTTTAATCCTCTAAATTTTTAAATAAATCATTCTTTAATCCTCGAAATTTTCTGGGGTATTACAATATGTATGAACTCTAAATGATGTGTTTATGCATTTTAGATGATTTGGAAGAATGCCCAATGATTGGGATGGTGATTTATGAATTTTGTAGAAATGAGTAAAATTTCTATATTTGGCAAACACTCTCCATTGATGGAGCTAGATGGTGTGCAAACTTTTGAATATGATTTCTTAAAGTAAAATTTATTTTGAACTAAAACCAACTCCCAAATGATGACCATAGCTTAGGTAGTGGAATTTAGGCATTGATATGTGTAGAAGTGGAAAATTGGTTAATATGGAGTTTATGGAAAACTAGCTACACACATGTGTAAGATAAGTAGTTTAATTGGTGTAGTTCTATTTGTTAGGACTCAAGTACTTCCTTGGAGACAAGAGTGCTCAAGGGTTACTAAGTAAAGCGGCCAAGGTGAGGGACCCTTCCATCCTAGCCCCAAGGGTTGTATGATAACCTTGATTTGTGGGCTTGTTTATACGTCAATGTTTGTAAATATTTAACTTTATGCTTGCTAGTAATACTGTGTCATTATATTTGCGATTGCTGGAATTTTGTAGAATAAATTGTTTGTGATTGTTAAAGTGGAAATAGGGTGGATCAAGTACATATGGGTGACGATGAAGAATTCCGCACACATATGTGCTTGACCTGAGAATTATGGCAATAACATGTATGGTACCAAGGGCAAGGGCTTTCCGTCGGGTCAGGTTCGGAAAGTGCCTTCATGTTGGCATTTCGTCGAGTAAGGTTCGAAATTTCCTTCATGTATATATATATACACTTACGGATACTCTATTGAGCCGGTCCGGAATATGGCACCATTACTGTAATACCCGAGAAAGAAAAGAAGTAGGAAATTAAATTAAAAATATATTTTAGTTATTTTAGTTTAATTATTAATTTTTTTTAATTTTTTAATAATCTTATTTTAATTTCAATTTTTTTATTTATTAATCAAATATATATATATATATATATATATTACCTAATTAAAAAGAAAAGAAAAGAAAAGAAAAGGAAAAAGAGAGAAAGGGACGCGGGACCGAGAGAAGAAAGAAAGGAAAGAAAAAACGAGAAAGAGAGAAAGAGGGAACGGACCGAGACGGAGAAAACAAAGGGGAGGTGGACAATTCGCCGGAGAAGAGCTAGTCGACGTTGGAAAGGTCACCGGAGCTCGACTACAACATCTTCCATACCTCCCACTGACCGAATCAAGGTTGGTAACCCTAATTTCTTCCTAAACCCTCAATTTCTCCATTTTTAGGGATTTCTTCGATTCATCTTCATCGTAGTTGTTTCGAGGGTAGATTGAAACCTAGAAAGTGTTCTTGAACACTTAGTTAGGGTAGGAATCGAGACTATATCCTCGGGTTTGGCCGAATTCGACTTTTGAAGGGTTTGGGATTGAAATTCTAATTATTCCTAATTTGGGGAAATTGTTGATAACTCATGAATTAAGCTTGGATTTGAGTAAGTAGGATTGAAATTATAGTGTTGAAACATAGGCGAATAAAACCCGTGAAGAACGAAAGCGAAACCGAAGTCGGAAGGTGGCCGGAAAATGCCCAAAATCGGTTTGCCCAATTATGCTTTAAGGGTGACGTTGAGAATTCTAAACTTCCTCTTTTTGATCTTAAACACTCGAGAATAATTCTAAATATGCTATCAAGGATCAAGAATTATTTTAACTACCTTATTGTTTCCCGAGGATGGAAGCTTGCGGAACAATGAAATCCAAATTATGAAATGGCAACTTTATTCCTTCTTAATTATTAGGAAACCTTAAGTAGCGATAATTGCACGAAACCAAGTGCGAAGCACTTGAGACTCTTATAGAAGAGAGGGAAGACCGATAAGACCAAGAGCTCGGTTCTTGGCAACGTCTCGGTGCATTTTTAGGCACGAGCATGTCATATGCATATGAGCTGCATATAGTGTAAGATGTTAACCACGTGGATGCGATTGTTAGGAAACCACGATTCGTCTGGAGCAGGAGTTACTCCAAGACAAACACAAGCAAGCCGTCCAGGTGAGGGGTTTCCCATCCTTGCCCTACAGGGTTAATTGAGGATGTGGATATGTGGTTTGCCTACTTGCCTATTTGTAAGGATAAGTTAGTGGTTAACATGCTATTGTTGTTCCTAAACTGTATTATATGAAAGTACTTGTATATGTGTGTTTGATTACAGGCAAAGTGGTATTGGAGGGTATTCATGTGATTACATGAAATACACCGAATGTAACACCCCAATTCCCTACGTTCATTTTTAGCATATAGTTATCTTGAATTAGTGTGTTACTATATTTCTTACCCGAATTTATTAAAACTTTTACCAAATAGATTAATTAGATTGAGTTGGTTTAGGTTCTATCTCTCGGGTATCTCACTCGTCTCTCAAGCGGATGCATAGAATACATTCTCTACACACACAATCAATTACCCATATTTACTTATATGTACTTTCAAAAACTTTTGCATACATAAATACATATTTTCATATATATATATATATATGTACATCCATCAAAGGTGATAGCCAACTAGAGTCCTAAGAAGGAAGAAGATCTAGAGATAGCAAGCATCTTAAGATCTTAGTCCTTAACCTACAAGTGGATAAGAACTCTAGTTCATACATACATACAAACTATCCATATATTAACATAGTATAACTCCATCCCTTTCTATACATACCATCTAGCAACCTATATGGCCTTTCCAAAAAACATGTAAGGCACAAGGTCAAGGGATTGGAGAATCGAAAATTATATATAATCATCCATCATAAAGTCAGATAGGCTGAGTAGGGGTCATATATGTAACTACATGCACTACGACATTGCTAATAACTACGATCCTGCCATGTATAGGGTCATGTCTCCATTCCAGCTTAGCCTCCAGCGTAAATAAGTACCTAGGCATCTGATACACATCAACATAATCATGAGATTATAATCTCAGTAATCATGGCAACCTGTTTCCAAAACAGCTAATGTGTACCATTGTATCACCATACAGAAAATCACTGCATTTCTCATTACATTTCATATAATAAAATCCTGGATGCATCATTATCATTAACTTTAAAACATATCAAGGCATATATCATCATCAATGCATCGGTTAAACATACATACGGTTGGCATGGTATGGTGCTATCATTATGCTTCACATTTAAACATTTCATAGCAATATGGACATTTCATTAAGATTCACCATCATTTCATAAAACATGGAAATAACATGCATTCAAAACATATGGGTATTGAACCCTAATCTTTCATAAAAACATTGAGCATCGGGAGAGTTATCCAACAACTACTCGCACATACCCATTCATTCATTTGACACACTGGTCTTCCCCTATGGGTCACAATTTTGTCCGTTTCATTCATTTGACACACTGGTCCTCCCCTATGGGTCACAGTTTTGTCCATTTCGTTCATAGGATACAATGCATCTTTCCCTCTTGGGTCACAATTTTATCCTTTAACATTCATTCATTCATAGGGTAAAATGCCTCTTCCCCGAAGGGTAACACTTTTAGTTTTAACCATTTACATTCACAGGATACAATGCATCTTTCCCAAAGGATCACCATTTTGTCCATGGCCTCTCAATGCCATAAGACACAAGGTATCTTTCCTAAAGGATCACGATTTTATCCCTTGATATGCTATTCTCATGTACATACATTGTAAAGAAATAGTCCCAATCATGGTCGACAATTGGTCAATCGATTATGGACTTCTTCTTCTACAAGAATGTATATGGAATACTTAGCTCTCTTTTCATTCTAGTATGTTATTTCCCTTAATCTATGTCACATATTGTTCTTTAATCACTTAGAACTAAGTTTAAGTATGTCATTGGGCCTTTCAAAATATAATTCAAGGGTATTAAGTTCATTTTGTGCAAAATACAGATAACAGTCAACTGTTGCAAACCAGCAGTTAACTGATTGATCTTTGAAAACTTGAATATTTGAAACAGAAGGATAACAGTTAACTGTTATGGCTTAGCAGTCGACTATTTGCTCTCTGTTTTGCAACAGTCAACTGTTCCCCCATAGCAGTCGCATGTTCATTAAAAATCTGGGTTTTCATGAACTAAGAACATGGAAGTCGGCTGTTAGGGCTAGCAGTCGACTGTTCATGTGAAATTCTGGATTTTTTCAAAATGAAGAACATGATAGTCGACTGTTATAGCTAACAGTCGACTGCTGCGCCTCTTCCTTGTTTCGGAAATGCACTTTTTGCCCAGATTTCAAGTCCAAATCTCATGTTTAAGCCACATGCAAGGTTATACAATTATCATAGACCATTTGTACGGTAAAACCCAAGTAAAACTCAGCCCAAAACATGCTTAAACTCGTTTAGATTCGATTATGACTGTCTACCAAACCCATAAGCCAAACCCATTTCTAAATCTTCATTTTTAGCATTCGGAGATACATGCAAACATCCATAGGCATCCATCTAAGTTCTAAAATCACAGAAATGCAGGTTTATACTCTCTATTTCGGCCAGAAGTTCAAAATCCGAAATTGGCCATTTTCAAGCAAAATCTTAAATTTCAAAAAGTGAGAGTTGGGAGCCATGATTACCTTAACTCCAAGCTAGATTATGTTTCTTATGATGTGTAGAAGCTATCCTATCAGTTTTCACAGCTGAATCGTGCCCTAGTCCGAATTCCTAGCTTCCCCTTCAAGCTTTTCTCTTCCTTCTCTCTACCCTCTCTCTCTCTCTAGTTGATGAAAATGATGTGTGTGTGGAGAGGTGGGAGCTCTTCCCTATCCTTAAGTGTCAATTAAGTGATGACTCACCCCTAAAAATTCTTTCCTTGCACGTAAGTACTTAACTCTACTCAGTTCATTGCTTTCATTAAAAATAGAGTTAATCACTCTACCTTGACACTCAGGCGGGAAGTGTTCAAAATTCTGTTGATCACTATGACTCTAAGCTAAAATTATAAATTACAACCCCCATAAAGCTTTTCTTTACACCTAAGTCCTCTTCCATCTAAACTTTCCTTTCTTGTCATTCAAGTCCCTCTAACATAATTAGCGTATTTCTAATGCAAGTTTACATGCTTCTAGATGCATCAAACACATACAAAAACCATAATTCATCTAGCAAACAATCAATTACATCATTGGGAGAGGCGGATGTTACACCAAACAGTACGAGCAAGGGGGTAAGTTATTGATTGAGCCCAAGGTTCGGTTTGCCCTATTAATTAGAAACTCATTAAGAAAATCGTAAAGAACTTGTTTATAAACGTCAACGTTTTATGGTAATCGAACTTAAGAAAGATATTTAGAGCTAGGTTATGATCTAATCAAGGGTTTGGGTACTAATTAAGGATTATGAAGATCTCATAATTGATTAGTGAGTCATAGGGATGTTTCACACTACCTAGGTAAAGTCAATTTAGGATAGTAATGAGTAGATGTAGTCAGAATCCTAGTTGAAAGCTCAGGAGGAGAAATAAGTCGGATAAAGTCGCCTGTGGAGGTCATTGCTCTAGCTTGTTCTAGGGCCAGTTGATTTGTTTGCCCATGGAGGCCATTGCCCTAACTTGATATTGGGGTCAGTTAAGGAAGTCTTCCCTTTGAGGCCATTGTCCATGGTGAAACATATGGACCAGTTGAGTGATTGATGCCGAAGAGGCCATGTCCAGTGTGAAACACTCGGACTAGATTTATAGCTTTCAGATAATATGTTTAAAGTGATTGTTTGTTTTACAAGAAGCATGATAGAAGAGCATGATCCTTAGGTTTATCCTCGATTATATGTTATATTAATATTGCCTGATCGTAATATAACATTTGATAAACTGGATCTTTATGCGCATGTGATTGTGGGTGTTTCCCTTTCCCCAACAGTAGTGGTACCCGCCGCTACGATGAGGATAGGAAGCTCTTCACTGAGTCTGTTTGACTCACTCCTCTTACTTAAATGTTTCAGATATAGGTATCGGGCAGGCATCGACGTCCAGATAGTGATATGGACATCAGACCATCCTTTACGCACTTGTTCGCGTGGGTGGACACCTTTTGGTTATTTTGATTTCTTTTGTTGTACATATTCTAAAGTTGTAAGTGTTGTGTAAATATTTACAACTTTCAATGTGTGCTTAATCTAGATATGTCAGCTTCACATGTACTTAAAGACAAGGTCCGGTTTTGGGGAAGTTAGGATATATATATATATGTATGATTACATTAACTACTGCATGTGAATAGGATAGATCGTACGCATTGAGGCGTACGGTCAATATGATATGGATATATATATTATGT
Source organism: Senna tora (assembly GCA_014851425.1). Classification (NCBI taxonomy): domain Eukaryota; kingdom Viridiplantae; phylum Streptophyta; class Magnoliopsida; order Fabales; family Fabaceae; genus Senna; species Senna tora. The sequence goes on from CM026269.1 coordinate 14,776,976, forward strand.
GTGTTTGCTGCATGTGAATAGGATAGATCGTACGTACTGAGACGTGCGGTCAATATGTTACCAATATATTAAGTGTGTTGAGATGTATCTATATACTGGGCTGAAGCAATCTTGAGCGAACCGTGGATTGCAGGTTAATTAGGCCACCTGTGAGGTGTGGCCGCTATTTTGTTATATATGTTGATTGTATAGCAGAGTAGTTATATCTATGTTTTACAGGGTAAGGCTTACGAGTTTAGAGGTAAAAGTCTATTCCCGTGCCGGTCTCGTACTCCCGAATTGGGGTCGTGACAATTACTAGTTGGTTAATTCGTTGATTTGGTCCAGATTGAACCAAGCGGGCTTCCCGAGACAATGGTCCAAAAAGTGCCGATGTAGATGGACACCTCGGCGAGTTGGTGCTGGGGTGCGCCACCAAACACAACATTCTGTGGAGACGGTCCCGGAATGGGTTGTGTGCCTATGCGTATCGATGTAAGATACCGAGCGTATAGGTACTCAACATTAGTCTAAACCCTCATTGTCCTTGGTATGCACTATGACTAGATTTCCTTTTCTTCGAACAAGCCATGACAATGGCCGGTATCCTCACGTGACGTCAGGAAAAAGCTATTTTCTTAAAAAGGTCATGACATCGATTGTTTTCTTGATATTGCGTCGAGGAATCCTTGTTTTTAAATTACTATATTTCAAATCCAACCGACCATGACAATGAGTTAAGTCTTATTGTGCATCGGGATAGATAGGGAGGACCGACACGTCATGGCGACAACAAGGTAAGCAAAGGTACGTAAGTTTGGCGGGTGAACCGCACTTGGATTTTAATCTATGTTCGGTGTTTCTCGATACACGAATGTCAAAATGAATGATTAATGTATGTTGCGGTACGGTTAAAGTAGAGTTTGTACATGTTCTATTGCTTGAGAACAATTATATAATTATCAAAGATGAAATGAAGTGTATGCGTATGTGAATGTGAATGTGGTTTATCCCCTTCCCGGTCGTAGTGGTACCTGCTACTACGCCTAGGATGGGAGAGTCACTCACTGAGTCATTCACTCACCCTCTAGTGGTTTACTTTTTTAGATACAAGTACCGGTCAGACTTCCACGTCGGCTCAGTGAAGGCGACGTTTTGCTAGCACTCACATTCTAACTCTGTGAGTGGCTTTGATTTTCTTTTGCATATTGTAATGAATTGATTACACTTTGTGGTTATTATACTCTAGACTTGTCAGCTCCACATACTTAAAGAAAGGATTATTTGGGGGACTTATTATTATTATGTATACGAATTTGCATGTGAATAGGATATGTCACACACCAGCGTGTGTGGCAACGTATATGACGGATATATATTATATGTGTTTGAGTATACATATAAACTGAAGCAGCACTTGGCTGTGGACACAGGAGATGTGAGCCATATATAATGATAATGTATGTACGCGAATGGGAATGATAGTTAAATGAAATAGGTGTTAAGGCTAACAGACTCAGTATTAGGCCTTCTGTCTGTGCCGGTCACGTGCCTCCGGGTGGGAGTCATGACAAAGTTGGTATCAGAGCCTGATTATTTTCTTTAAGTTTGTGGAGCTATGGTATGACCGGGTATCAGCTTAAACCGTCGCTATGATCCCGGGCATAACGCCGGATTTAAGCGGGCACTTGTGGGAGTATCCAGGAAATTGTGTCAGTTTTCGTTTCTAAAATTCTTTTCCTAATTATTATATGTGATAGGGGTCTCATAGAATGTTAAATCCTTGTGCAATACAAGTATGCCACCAAGAACTAGAGCGGCTACACGGGGTGGAAGAAACCCCGAGACTTCTGATGAAGCATCGGCACAGGTCTAGAGAGGTGCTCCACAGGGCCGACCTCGAGGTCATGCTCGTGGCCGAGGGAGGGCCAATCAGGGAAGAGAGATTAGGCATCAATTGTCGGAGCCCCAACCCGAACCCGGTGCCCCATCTATTGCTGAGATGTTAACTGCTGGGTTTCAAGAGCTGAGGGCAGAGATGAGGGAATAGATACAGCAAGAAGTGCAGCAGTTAGCCGCTAATGAAGAAGAGATTTCCCTAGATTAGGAAATTTAAGTGGTGGAAGAACCGGGGAGAGTATAGTTACCAAGCGATGTATCCCGAGGGCAAAGGGTAGCTCGCAGAGAATTACTGGTGGCTAAGTTTCTGAAGCTTAACCCACTAACCTACCGCGGCACTGATGAGAAGGAGGATCCTCAACATTTCCTCGGTGATATGGTCTGTATAAGGCGAGTGCTGAGATGCGCTGGAGAAAAATTAGCCGAGCTTGCTTCCTTCCAACTGAGGGGTGCTGCAAGAATTTGGGTGGAGTTAGTACAGGCCGGCCACACCACACGAGTAGCTCCGATGCAGTGGGAGGACATTAAGAGAACATTCTTAGACAGGTTTTTGCCAGAAGGAACGCGAGATACAAAGAGACAACAGTTTGAAGATCTATGGAAGACTTCGAGTATCACGATTACAGCGTTCGAGTTGTTGTTTACAGAGCTAGTTTAGTTTGCCCCAGAGTTAGTTCCAGATGAACAGGCTAAGATCAAGAGGTTCATACAGCGACTAGTAGAGCCACTGTTTATAGCTCTACTACCACAAAGGAAGCAATTTGAGACTCTTGCACAGGCGGCTGATTGTGCTAGGGTCATTGAGAACAGGAGGAGATTTGGGACGCCAACCAATCCCATGGGAAGAAATCAAGCAGGAAACGAGAATCAAGGAGGATGGAAGAAGAAGCAAAAGATGATAGGTGGTACCACCACAGTCCCAGCTCTCATGGGACCCAACAGACCTACCGGGCAGCCTTCGATGACTACCACAGATTCGGGGGCAAGGAGTAACTATCTGGGTGGTCAGAAGGCTCATAGCAGTGTGCATAAGGAGAGTCAGAGGCCCCAATGCGGTCAATGTGGAAAGAATCATTTCGGTACCTGTCGGACCCTGAAGGGAGCTTATTTCAACTTAGGCCAAGTGGGACACCTTGCTAGGGGTTGTCCTCAGAAGCAGAGTGGAACTAGTGTGAGGATCAACCAGACATCGGGGTCAATACCAATCCCAGCCCCACCAGTTAGGACAGTACCATCGCCCACCACTAGCGAAGGCAGGGGTCGTGGAGCCGGAGGATGAGGTCCGGGAACCACAGGAGGAGGACAGGCCAGAGTTTTTGCCTTATCTCAATAGGATGGATAGGCTTCAAATGCTGTGGTGACAAGTACCCTCACAGTCTGTACTCAAAATGCACATGTGCTATTTGATTCCGATTCAACTCATTCATACATATCACCTACATCTACTATTAAGATCACTAAGAGCCCAACAAAGATGAAAGAGGAAATGTTGGTCTCTACACCTATGGGTGAATCTGTACGGGTAGAATACATATGTGAGTCTTGTCCAATAGTGGTTGAGGGCCATGAAACGGTGGTGGATTTAAGACTGCTGTACATGGTAGACTTAGATGTAATCTTGGGGATGGATTGGTTAGCCTCGTGTCATGCAATATTGGACTGCAGGGCCAAATGTGTGAAATTCAACATGCCTGGTGAGGACCCTTTTGTAGTACATGGTGATGGGACGAAGTGCCACCTAAGGTTGATATCCGCATTTAGTACTCTCAAACTTCTAAGTAAGGGATGTACAGGCTACTTAGCGTCAATCAGGGATGTAGAGAAGGAAGTACTTTTCTTGAACCAAGTGCCCGTGGTTCAGAATTCCCGGATGTGTTTCCTAAAGAGTTTCCTGGTTTGCCACCTGATAGGGAGATTGAATTCGGGATCGACCTACTGCCGGGTACTCAACCAATATATATACCACCTTACCGAATGGCTCCGCGGGAGTTGAAGGAATTACAAACTCAGTTGCAAGAATTGCTAGACAAGGGGTTTATACGACCCAGTGTCTCGCCATGGGGTGCACCGGTCTTATTTGTCAAGAAGAAGGACGGTACCTTGTGGTTGTGTATTGATTATTGGAAGTTAAACAAGGCTACCATCCGCAACCAATATCCTTTACCCAGAATAGATGATCTATTTTGATCAACTACAAGGAGCCAAGCGATTCTGAAAGATTGATCTGCGGTCGGGGTTTCATCAGTTGAAGATTAGGCAAGAGGGTGTACCCAAGACTACATTTCGTGCCAGATACGAACAATACAAATTTTTGGTGATGTCTTTTGGGTTGACAAATGCCCCCGCAGCATTTATGGATCTGATGAATAGGGTGTTTAAACCTTATTTGGACCAGTTTGTCATAGTGTTTATCGATGACATCCTGGTGTACTCCAAGAACTCCGAGGAACATGGGAACACTCGAGAATGACCTTGCAAATGTTAAGGGAAGAGAAATTATATGCCAAATTCTCAAAGTGCGAATTCTGGTTGGACAGGGTAGCTTTTCTTGGGCATGTGGTATCATCAGAGGGAATCCACGTAGGCCCAAGTAAGGTGAAGGCAGTGAAGAGTTGGTCCCAACCTACCTCAGTGCTAGAAATACGGAGTTTCTTGGGCTTAGCCGGGTATTACAGACGGTTTGTGCAGGATTTCTCAAAAATCGTTGCACCTATGACATGGTTGACACAGAAAGGTGTGAAGTTTGAGTGGACGGACAAATGTGAAGAGAGTTTTCATAAGCTAAAGGATAGCCTGACCATAGCTCCAATGCTAACCCTTCCTGAAGGCACTGGAGGGTACGTGGTATACTGTGACGCTTCCCGAGTTAGGTTAGGATGTGTATTGATGCAACATGGTAGGGTGATTGCCTATGCATCAAGGCAATTGAGGTAGGAAGCATGAGAAGAATTATCCAACCCATGATATCGAAATGGCGGCAGTAGTGTTTGCCCTGAAGATATGGAGGCACTATCTCTACGGAGAAACATGTGAAGTGTACACAGACAACAAGAGCCTTAAGTACATCTTTGAGCAGAAGGATCTGAACTTGAGGCAACGCCGTTGGATGGAATTGTTGAAGGACTATAATTGTAGGATACAACACCATCCGGGGAAGGCCAATGTGGTGGTCGACGCTTTGAGCCGAAAGTCTATGGGTAGTCTATCTCACATTGAAGAAGTGAGGAGATCGTTAGTTCGGGAGATATAAGGGATGGAACAAAGGGGGACTCAATTCGAGATCGGTGGTTCTAATGTGTTTCTAGCTCATATTCAGGCAGAGTCCAACCTGATTGAAGAAGTCAAGGCTAAACAAGAGCAAGATCCCGACCTCAAGATAGTGATCGAAGCAGTGAGAAAAGGGAAGATGAGTGATTCCCGATTCTCCATTGATGACAGGGGGTGCTCAGGTTGGAGGAACGATTATGTGTACCTTTGATCGAAAATCTCAAGGAGAGGATATTAGACGAGGCACATAAGTCGGCGTACTCTATCTACCCTGGGGCTAATAAGATGTATCATGACTTGAAATAGTTATATTGGTGGAATGGGATGGAGAAAGATGTGGCAAACTATGTGTCCAGGTGTCTTGTATGTCAACAAGTGAAAGCTGAACATCAAAAACCTGCTGGAATGCTTCAACAGATTAAAATACCTTAATGGAAATGGGAAAGGATCACTATGGATTTTGTAACAGGGTTGCCTTGGTCACATAAGGGGTTTGATTCAGTGTGGGTGATTGTGGATCGCATGACCAAGTCTGCACATTTCCTGCCAGTGAAGACCACTTACAGAGTGGTACAGTACGCCCAGTTATATTTGGTAGAGATTGTGAGATTGCACGGTGTTCCAGTGTCAATAGTCTCTGATAGAGGGCCACAGTTTACTTCTCGATTTTGGAGGGCATTGTAGGAAGCGTTGGGGACGAGGGTGGATCTCAGCACGGCTTTTCATCCCCAGACAGACGGACAATCAGAAAGGACCATTCAGATATTAGAGGACATGTTGAGAGCATGTTGATGCACTTCGTTGGGAATTGGGAACAGTACTTACCATTGGCCGAGTTTGCCTACAACAATAGTTACCAAGCCAACATTCAAATGACACCTTTTGAAGCTGTCTATGGTCGAAGGTGCAGGTCTCCGATGGGTTGGTTTGAGGTTGGTGAATCGAAGGTGGTTGGTCCTGAAGTATTGCAAGAAACTTTAGAGAACGTGAAGTTGATTAAAGGAAGGTTGATGACAGCCCATAGTAGACAGAGGTTTTATGCGGACCACCGCAGAAGAGAACTTGAATTTGCTGTGGGGCACCAAGTGTTTCTGGAGGTTTCCCTAATGAAGGGAGTGATGCGATTTGGCAAGAAAGGGAAGCTGAGTTCGAGATACGTGGGACCATTCGAGATACTGGAACGAGTGGGAAATGTCGCTTACTGCCTAGCCTTGCCGTCGGAGTTGGAAAGTGTACATCCAGTGTTCCAAGTGTCCATGCTGCGGAAGTATTTGTTGGATCCCTCTCATGTGGTACAGCAGCAAGAGATACAATTGGTAGAAGGGCTGACCTACGAAGAAGTACCAGTGGAAATCCTTGACAGACAATCGAGGAAGTTGAGGTCAAAGGAAATCCCATTGGTGAAGGTGTTATGGAGGAATCATTCGGCGGAGTAAGCTACGTGGGTAGTAAAAGCCGAGATGCAGAAGACTTACCCCTTCTTGTTCCAAGACTAAGGTTTGTAACTTAATTGAAATTCGGGGACCGAATTTCTTAAGCAGAGAAGATTGTAATACCCGAGGGGTATTTTTAGAATCAGGTCAATTGTGTATAGTAAGACTTAGCATGGTCATTATTTGAAGTTGGAATGTAAGGACAAAATAAATAAATAAATGAACAATAGAAATAAATAATGATTTTGTGTATACATATAGATATATAAAATTAAATAGGAATTTATGGGATAATATGAAATTGATAAAATTGTGAAATTGAAGTTAAGCATTTTGGCTAAATAAAATAAAATTAAAATTTTTTAGAGTGAAATAAAATTTTTGGGATATAATTAAGGTTTAATAGCTTTTGAGTTAAGAATATAAGAAATTAAAATAAATATGAAAATTAGGTAGAAAAATTATACTTTTGTTTAAAAGTGGTCATATTAATTATTCAAAGCTTATAGTTTAAATTTGAGAATTTTTTGAAAATAAAAATTATACTGGGTAGGAAATTTTCATCTACAAGACACTCAGTGACAGATATTTTTAATAGGCTTATGATTAGCCAAAATTTTCAAAATTTTTCTATTCTTACCTACAAATAAATATAGTTAAGACAATCCAATCAAAACTCTATTTAACCCTACCACAAAAGTTGTTAATTGCCCCAAATTACCCTTAAATCTCCTACCCAATTAATGAAACACTTTTGTTTCACTTCCAGCACTTCCAGAAGCACACACCAAGCCATTTCCTCTCTTCCCTTCATCTTCTTCTCTTTACTTCTCCTTTATTATGTGCTAGAGCAAGGAAGAAAGTGATGAATCCTCCACTTCTCCCACATTTTCTTGCTTCCTCCTACGAAGTCAAAACTCCTACAAGCCTCCACCACCATTGCTGAGCCTCAAGGAGCTTGGGCAACTTACCCAAACTTCCATTTTCGAATTTCCATATGGTAAACTCCAAAAATCCTGCCTCCACCTCTTAAATCATGATTTTCTTGTTGGAATGAGTTGCTAATGGATAGTATATCAACCTAGGACTCTTTTGGAACATAGAAAACACCCCAATAAGGATTTTCATTGGAGGATTTCAACCTAGGGTTCATGTTGGACGAATTGTTGTGAAACTTTTTGGAATTTTTGAATTCTTTGAAATTGTTGATATGTATGAACTCTAAATGATATGTTTATGCATTTTAGATGATTTGGAAGAATGCCCAATGATTGGGATGGTGATTTATGAATTTTGTAGAAATGAGTAAAATTTCTATATTTGGCAAAAACTCTCCATTGATGGAGCTAGATGGTGTGCAAACTTTTGAATATGATTTCTTAATGTAAAATTTACTTTGAACTAAAACCAACTCTCAAATGATGACCATAGCTTTGGTAGTGGAATTTAGGCATTGATATGTGTAGAAGTGGAAAATTGGTTAATATGGAGTTTATGGAAAATTAGCTACACACATGTGTAGATAAGTAGTTTAATTGGTGTGGTTCTATTTGTTAGGATTCAAGTACTTCCTTGGAGAGAAGAGTGCTCAAGGGTTACTAAGTAAAGCGGCCATGGTTTGGGACCCTTCCATCCTAGCCCCAAGGGTTGTATGATAACCTTGATTTGTGGGCTCGTTTATACGTGAATGGTTGTAAATATTTACCTTTATGCTTGCTAGTAAAACTCTGTCATTATATTGGCGATTGCTGGAATTTTGTACAATGAATTGTTTGTGATTGTTAAAGTGAAAATACAGTGGATCAAGTACATATGGGTGACGATGAAGAATTCCGCACACATATGTGCTTGACCCGAGAATTATGGCAATAACATGTTGTTGGGGATTTATAGCATTTTAATGGCTTCATTTGGATCGAGTCGCGTCACAAGGATATTGTCCTAAAGAGATATTCAGCAACCCCTCAAAGAATTAGGAAGCGACACTCTCACAGGATTAAACGAACCCTTCTTGATTGTCACACAACCAAGGTAGCAGAACAACAAAAGAATTTTGAAACTCATACTAGAACACACAAATAGGAGAACCAAATTTCACAAAACCAATTTTCTTTTACTCTCACGTTTCTCCCTTTGTTTTGTTGGTCACACATATATATCCATATATGAAAACCAATCCATGATGTAATATATATATTGAGAACATCAAACAAAACTTCCACACTTTTATATATATAAATGACAAATTAAATATGACAATTATTTTGCATAACTCCTCACAAATGATGCAATTATGTATCATTTAAAGTGATTTATGCAAATAATGTACACAATTAATTAGCATTATATATTATTTTATAACTTATGAATTTTATTAATTCGTTAAATTAATTTATAATAATCTCCACTTATTATTATAAATTAATATTCATATACACTTGGGTCTCCTTTGTTCTAGATAATGTAGGACTTTATTAGACACACACATACACACATATGTATTAGAATTTACAACAATCACCCACATGTGTCAAATAAAGAACCACATTTCTCATGAGTCTCACTCACGGATATAATCATTGTATCTAGTGTCTTTCCGACTATAAACTAGACCTAGACCAATAACACTTAGTACACAGAAATGTCAGTGAAGCCTGCTTCTATGAACTAACAATTCTTGATGTATACTAGAGGTGTTAAGAGTCAGATTATACCCCCACATTTTTGCTATTAACGACGTTTTTGCGCGTTACAACGGCCTTGCGCGTGCCTGTTTCATAACGAATGCTCTAGAGATTTTGCCAAAATCTCATAGGAGCGGCCCCACTCCACATTCGTAGAGGTGATTTCACTTAGGTGTATCTGCAATTATACACGATCCCTTAGGAATATGAAATCATTAAGTGCCTTTGCACAGCCTCACCAAAATGTAGTATAGCACTATCTCACACCATAGGAAGGGACATAATAATTTTAGTGCTACCAGAACTAACAAACGACTTATTCTTCCCATTGAACCTTATTCATGAGATCACCAATCACAAAGGATGGGTTGCCATCGTTGTTAATTTTCAAATTGGCTTAAGTCCCATTCCCCTCGATGTTTCAATAACATATTTCCTCTTCGATGGTTTTGTAAACGGATCCGTTTAGGTTCATTTCTGACCTCACAAAATCAATTGAGACCACATCATCTTTATGCAGCTGCCTCACAATTGTGTCTCAATTGAATATATATACTCTTACCATCAAAGGTTTAATTTTTAGCCATAGCTAACACAAAGTTTGGCTATCACAGTGTTATGATACAGATGGTATTGGCTTATCACCCAAAGGGATATTCGCTAAGAAGTTCTTCAACTACTCAGCCTCATCAATTCTTGCTAGCTCCAAAGCAACAAACTCAAAATCCCTCGAGGATTTAGTTATAAAGCTTTGCTTGGCTGACTTCCATGTGACCGCACCACTACCAAATATAAACACATAGCCATTAATGGATTTTGTCTACTCTAATACAATAGAAAATCCACTATACGATATATACCATAATTTAAGGTACCTCTCAAATATATCAATAATTATGTCTTCCTCTTCATCAAAGGAGATATACATCTTTTGTTTGCACGAATATGCTTGATAGCCCCAGAGTCTTCCAATCATTTTCTAACATTAGAAGAAGGACTTGAGATGTAATTTCAGCAATATAATGATCTCATTGCTACACAGTTATCATCTCCTTTAACCAAATTTATATTTGGCTTAGGAGGATTATCATCTCTTCTAGCCCTCTTACTACGCTGTGCAGTATAATGTATCATGCCTGGTATAATTGATCAAAAGCAACAAACTCCCAAAGATATGGGCATACCCAGTTTGTGCAATTGGATCTCCTTTATGCTTATCTAAATGCACACTTGTATCATAAGGTGTACTTAAGGAGATTTCTCAATTTATTCAAACATTCTCAAAAATTTTCAACACAATTATCTTGAGAAAGTAAAATACCAATCTCATTTCATATGATATTAACACCTAAAATCATTTTTGCTTCACCCAGGTCTTTCATACAAAAATTAGAAGCAAGAAAACACTTTGTCTCAATTATAGTGTTCAAACTAGTACCAAATATAAGCATATCATCAACTTACATGAAAATAATTACACAATATTTTTTCTACTTCAACAGTAGAGAAATCACCACTTAATTAACAAAATTTGGCCTAGGTTTTTTATGCTTGTTTTCAAGCCATATAAAGATTTAATTAAATTAAACACTTTATTTTCTTGCCCAATGGGAACCACACACCCTTCAGGTTGTTCCATATAAGTTTATTATTCTAAATTAATCATAGAAATTTTTAGGGTCATCTTGCACAAACAAATTATAAAAATCACCTCAATATGATTTTTCCTTACATTTTTAGGAACATGCTCAATTTTCAAAGAAAATATAATTTCAAAAAATTCTGTATCTTTAGTTTTAATAACTGTGTTTTGATTCAAAACACCACTCTTCAAAATTAAAAACTATATGCAGCACTTTGTTGAGCATAACCAATAAAAATGCAATCAACAGTTTTAGAACCTAATTTTTTTAATATTAGGTAATAAAACTTTACAAGACACCCTCACACTTTTAAATATTACAATAAATTATTCCACTACATAATAATATAATATAAGCTAATAAAATAGAACATATATTCATTTAAGGAACTTTCCCAAACTCTATTATATGACCAAAAATTTAATATTATTGTACCTCTTTGTACAGTAATATTTACTCAATCATTAGTATCAAATAAACAATGAAAATATAAATTAGGCATATCATCATCTCTTTTGAGATGGGTATCACCAATACATCTCATCATCTCTTTTGAGATGATATCATCAATCTATAAATTGATCACAAATAATTAAATGCCTATGTTCACAATATTTTGGTCACATATTCTCAAAAAAAGTTCCAAAAATAAAATATGTAACTCACAGTATAAATTGCATAGCAATTTCTAACAATTAAAATATATCTTCAAAAAAAAAATAGGTATAGATACATATGGTGTCTTTTGCAAGAATTTCATAAATTTAATTCACCCAAAATTAAATAATATTCTTGTGACACTCATTAAAATATCACATGTGAAATCACAATTTATTTGTATGAATATTTCACTAAATTTACAATTATGTGAAATTTTATTTTTCACAATTATGTATGTGTCACACAATTCACTATTAACTATTATGTGAAATTTAAATGTTTGCAAACATATAGTCTCGAAATATTTTACTAAATAAATATAGAGACACTCTCCAATTTATTATATTGTTAATGACATAAAATTCCACAAAAATATATGGCCATTAAAAATCTCAAAGATATAAAATATAAATTATGCATAAACATATCTCTAATAGTTTTATGCTTTATCACATATAAGCTTAGAAAAAGATAATGCGACACATTTGAGTCAAGATGCATAACCATCACAAATAATCATTTTTGTGGTTATCACTAATTCAGCATAAAATTTTTATAGCATATAAACATAATAAAAATAATATGTTCCAACAGTCATTAAAACCACAAATATTTAAAACCAAATAAATGGTCTCAAAGGGAATATAAAAATTGGACTAAAAACCAATCTTTTATTTAATCCAAACTAATTTTCAACATAAGTCAGAAATTTTGCAGCCATTTTATAAAATCAAATAAAAGCCAACAATACTTTTATTCAATTAATTATAAAATTTAACATATATTTTTATAACAATGTATTGATATTTAACTTGTATTAAGAACGATATGGTCCACTTTTAAGACAATGTGATATAACATCAAACACTTGACTACCAATATATAAAATATTGTCTTGCATACCATTAACTTTATCAAAATCAAGTTAATGATCTTTAAAATAATATAAGTTTTGGGTTCAACATCAAAATAAAAATTAACCCAAAAATTATATATTTATAATAAAATCATTTATCACATTTTTTCTTTTACTTGCCCCAAGTATTAGCAAGATTCTCACAATGATGATACATACCTTATTGGCATACTCCCAAATTTCTTCTAGTTTTGGTTAGCGTTCAGATTGTGTAAGCGAACTATGACCAACACCGAATAAACATGTTTCTGCCATCGCTTGAAATTCTTCACATCAAATACTTCAATTTAGACGCAGCAAGAACAAGCCTCGGAAGACAGTGAATGATACATTGACAGTATCAATGGAAGCCATGAAATTCAATATCTCTTTAGATTGTTGGGGATTTATATTATTTTAATGGCTTCATTTGGATCGAGTCGCGTCACAAGGACACTGTCCTAAAGAGATATTCAGCAACCTCTCAAAGAATTAGGAAGCGGCACTTTCACAGGATTAAACGAACCCTTCTTGATTGTCACACAACCAAGGTAGCAGAACAACAAAAGAATTTTGAAACTCATACTAGAACACACAAATAGGAGAACCAAATTTCACAAAACCAATTTTCTTTTACTCTCACGTTTCTCCCTTTGTTTTGTTAGTCACACATATATATCCATATATGAAAATCAATCCATGATGTAATATATATATTTAGAACATCAAACAAAACTTCCACACTTTTATATATATAAATGACAAATTAAATATGACAATTATTTTGCATAACTCCTCACAAATGATGCAATTATGTATCATTTAAAGTGATTTATGCAAATAATGTACACAATTAATTAGCATTATATATTATTTTATAACTTATGAATTTTATTAATTCGTTAAATTAATTTATAATAATCTCCAGTTATTATTATAAATTAATATACATATACACTTGGGTCTCCTTTGTTCTAGATAATGTAGGACTTTATTAGACACACACATACACACATATGTATTAGAATTTACAACACATGTATGGTACCAAGGGTAAGGGCTTTCCGTTGGGTCAGGTTCAGAAAGTGCCTTCATGTTGGCATTTCGTCGGGTAAGGTTCGAAATTGCCTTCATGTATATATATACACTTGTGGATACTCTGTTGAGCCGGTCCGGAGTATGCCACCATTACTAGTTGGTTAATCCGTTGAGTTGGTTCGGATTGAACCAAGCGGGCTTCCCAAGACGATGGTCCGGAAAGTGCCAATGTAGATGGACACCTCGGCGGGTTGGGGCCGGGGTGCGCCACCGAACACAACATTCCGTGGAGACGGACCTGGAATGGGTCCTGTGCCTATGTGTATCGATGTAAGATACCGAGCGTATAGGTACTCAACATTAGTGTAAACCCACATTGTCCTTGGTATGCACTAAGACTAGATTTCCTTCTCTTCGAATATGGCATGACGATGGCCAATATCCTCACGTGACGTCAAGACAAAGCTATTTTCTTAGAAAGGTCATGGCATCGATTGTTTTCTTGACGTGGCATCGAGGAAACCATGTTTTTAAATTACTATATTTCAAATCCAACCGACCATGACGATGGGTTAAGTCTTATAGTGCATCGGGATAGATAGGGAGGACCGACACGTCACGACGGCAACAAGGTAAGCAAAGGTACGTAAGTTTTGCGGGTGAACCGCACTTGGATTTTAATCTATGTTCGGTGTTTCTCGATACACGCATGTGAAAATGAATGATTAATGTATGTTGTGGTACGGTTAAAGTAGAGTTTGTACATGTTTTATTGCTTGAGAACAATTATATAATTATCAAAGATGAATTGAAGTGTATGCATATGTGAATGTGGTTTATCCCCTTCCCGGTCATAGTGATACCTGCTACTACGCCTAGGATGGGAAAGTCACTCTCTGAGTCGTTGACCCACCCTCTAGTGGTTTACTTTTTCATATATAGGTACCGGTCAGACTTCCACGTCGGCTCAGTGAAGGCAACGTTTTGCTAGCACTCACATTCTATCTCTGTGGATGGCTTTGATTTTATTTTGGATATTGTAATGAATTGATTACACTTTGTGGTTATTATATTCTAGACTTGTCAGCTCCACATACTTAAAGACAGGATTATTTTGGGGGACTTATTATTATTATGTATACGAATTTGCATGTGAATAGGATATGTCACACATCAATTTCAAGAACAATCATAAATCTAGACGCAAATGAGACCAATCCAAGATGCACAAATATTTGGGGTAATATTGGCCACATAGAATTAAGATCACTTGGACAACATCTAGTGAAAGAAAGTTTCAAGAATGATATAGCTTTAAAAGAAAAGAATTAGTTTACAAACATGGTGTATGGTTCACCCATGGTCCTTCCCATACACCACCTTAGTATCTTAACTCATGATTGGTCACATGGTTCTGCCTTTGCTCCTTCCCATTTTCTCAACCAAGCAACATTCACACATAGTGTATGGTTCACTCAGGGTCTTTCCCATACACCATCTTAGTACCCTAACTCAATACTTAATACAAACAGTGCACAATTTCTTACACACAGTCATCATCATACAACACACATCAATCAAAGAGATAATTTGCAAATTAATTCACTCATCCTATCAAGAATCCTTACTCATGCACAAGCTCACATTTAATCTACAAATTTCACGTCTATATCAAACATCAACAACAATCCATGAGTACAAATATACATTAGGAAGTTCACAATTTTGATTACACAATTACGTCATCCAATCAACCCTTTAGGGGCCAAGATGAGAGAGTCCCTCACCTTGGCAACTCCCTTGATTATACTCTTAAGAGTCTTTGCCTCCAAGGAGTTCTTTGGTTTTTTGACAAATCTTATAGCAGCTAAAACTTCTTCTCTGATTCTGAAGAAAAAAACAATTTCTCATAACTAATGGGAAATATTCTCTAAAATTCACTATTCTAGTTTTTCCCAAATTAAGTTTATATCTTTCCAACAACTTCTCCTTTAATTAAATCTGTCTTAATGTGATTCCAACAACATAATTATTAACTCAGAACCCATTTTGAAGAAAAGAATTTAGAGAGAAATAAGATTCAAATGAAAATTCACACAAAGCTTTTAGAAACACCAGTTCACTTTCATATGTATACCAGCAAGGTTTAAACATGATAAACTGTTCTGAAAAAAATAATATATTTATGTGTGTCTAATAAAGTACCATATTATCTAGAACAAAGGAGTCCAAAAATATGTGAATTAATTTATAATAATGAATGGAGATTATTATAAATTAATTAACAAATATTATAAGCTAATAAAATCTGAAATTAGACAATTAAATATGCATTAATATATCAACATTACTATATGATAAAATGAGTTTGAGATCAACCATTATTTGGGTTAACGTTAAAATATATATATTTATATCAAATAATGGTATCTTTAATTACATTAAAAATGATGTTGGTGTATTGATGCCTGGAGAGGTTTTGGCTTTATGATATTAATATATATATATATATATATATATATATATATATATTTATGCAAGAAACGTATGGCTATGACAGTTTTGGTGTTAATATATATATATATATATATATATATATTTAATAGGCTGATTTTCAAATTAATTCATACAATAAAGGATCTATTTTTCCTCCTTTAATATTTTTAAAGCATTTTATTTGATGAGGCAACGGACACTTTGTTTCAAGTATGAATTCTACTAAGCTTATACATATATATATATAAGGAGAAGAAACGAAAGTAAAGGGGTGGTGAGAGCTGAGTGTACGCATATATATATATATATATATATATATATATATATATATATAAGGCTGGAAAAGAGTGTATGGTAACTTTGGTGAGATTTTTGGGTTCCCACATATATTGTGTGTTCTAGTGTGAGTTTCAAAATTCTTTTGCTATTCTGCTGCCTTGGTTGTGTGACAATCGAGAATGGTTCATTTAATCCTGTGATAGTGCCGCTTCCTAATTCTCTGAGGGGTTGCGGAATATCTCTTTAGGACAGTGTCCTTGCGACGCGACTCGATCTGAAGCCATTAAAATACTAAGAATCCCCAACATTCTAAAGAGATATTCAAATCATCAATGGCTTCCGGTGATGCTATCAACTCTTCTTCTTCTAACGTTCCAGCAACTGTGCCTCTTCACAAACCATTGCCTGATACATCCAAAATAGAGGCGTTTGATGGGAAAAATTTTAGACGTTGGCAAGAGCGTGTTTACTCAATGCTGGATATGCACGGAGTTATTGGTGCTCTTGAAAAGTCTAAACCTGCTGATGATGCTACACAAACCCAGAAAGATTTTTGGCAACATGCCAACAAGGTTTGTAGGCATACTTTGCTTAGCACATTATCTAATGATCTATTTGACATTTACAGTGTTTACAAAGAGGCAAACAAAATTTGGGAATCCTTGATTCTCAAATATACTGCTGAGGACGCCGAAAAACAGAAGTTTGTGGTAGGCAATTTTTATAAGTGGGAGATGGTTGATCATAAAGACATCAAACAACAAATCAACGAGTATCATAGACTTTTGGAGGAACTTCGTGCTGAGAAGATTACTCTGCCAGACGAGTTCGTGGCTGGAATTCTAATTGAGAAATTACCTGAGTCATGGAGTGCTTACAAACAACAATTGAAGCACAAACAAAAGCAACTGTCACTATCCGATTTGATCACTCATATCATCATAGAGGACACTAACCGAAAGGCGATCCAAATTGTAAAAGGAAAGGAGATGACTGCTAAGGCCAATCTGGTTGAGTCACACAAAAGGTACGACTCCTCTAAGAATAAAAGGAAAGCTGATTACAAACCCAATAAGACTAATCCCAAGAAAAAAAGGCAATTGCTTTGTATGTGGAAAGCCTGGACATCATGCTGCTCAATGTAGAAAGAGGGCTAGAGGATCCCAAAAGGATGATAATCCTCCAAAGCCAAATGTAAATTTGGTTCAAGGAGATGATAACAGTGATGATGAAGTCATTGCTGCAATGCTTTCTCAAGCCCTCCTTATTTCTGATGAGAGAAAATGGGTGGTAGACTCTGGGGCTACTCGCCACATTTGTGCAAACAAAGAGATGTACACCTCCTTTGAAGAAGGGGAAGATAAGATTTATCTTGCTGATTCTAGAACTGCAAAAGTTCAAGGGAAAGGCATAATAAATCTCAAACTCACGTCTAGAAAAACTTTGCAGTTGAGTGATGTTTTGTATGTTCCTGAGATTAGAGCAAATTTATTTCTGTGGCTCTATTAGGAAAGGCTGGGATTAAGGTGTCATTTGAATCTGATAAGATTATAATGACTAAGAACAATGTTCTTGTGGGAAAGGGTTACTGTAATCAAGGATTGTTTGTACTAAGTATTGATATGAATGAAAATGTATCTTCTTCTGCTTACTTGATTGATTCCTATGATGTGTGGCATGCTAGACTAGGACATGTTAATAAAAAGTATGTTAAAAGGTTGCAACACCTAGGTTTAATTGCTGAAACTAAAAATAATAATGAAATTGACAAATGTGAAATTTGTGTAGAAACTAAATTAACTAAGAGATCTCATTTTTCCACACAAACAGAAACTGAGTTACTGTCTTTAATTCATACTGATTTAGGAGACTTGAAACAAATAGAAACTAGAGGTGGAAAAAGGTATTATGCTACTTTTATAGATGATATCTCTAGGTATACTAAAATATATTTTTTGAGAAATAAAGATGAAGTTTTTGAAAAATTTTCTATACATAAAACTGAAGTAGAAAATCAGTTAAATAGAAAAATTAAAAGAGTTAGGTCTGATAGAGGAGGAGAATATTTATTAATAAATGACTTTTGTGAAAGAGAAGGAATTATCCATGAAGTAACTCCTCCTTATTCTCCTGAATCAAATGGCGTAGCTGAAAGGAAGAATATAACCTTAAAAGAAATGATCAATGCATTATTTGTAGGCTCTAATGCTCCTAATAACTTATGGGGTGAAGCTATGTTATCTGCATGTTTTTTGCAAAATAGAATACCTCATAAGAAAACAAGTAAGACACCTTATGAGTTATGGAAAGGTTTTGTGTCTAATCTTAAATATTTAAAAGTGTGGGGGTGTCTTGCAAAAGCTTTAATACTTGATATTAAAAAGAGAAAATTAGGTTCTAAAACTGCTGATTGTATTTTCATTGGATATGCTCAACAAAGTGCCGCATATAGATTTTTAGTTTTAAAGAGTGATGTTTTGACTCAAAACACAATAATAGAAACTAAAGATGCAGAATTTTTTGAAAATGTCTTTCCTTTGGAAGTTGAGCATATTCCTAAAAATGTTGAAATACCTTATACTTCTTCTCCGACTGTTTTAGAAAACTCAAATAAAAATTTGAAAGAAAAACTAAGAAGAAGTAAAAGAGAAAGAAAAGAAAAATCTTTTGGAGATGATTTTTATACATTCTTAGTGCAAGATGACCCTAAGAATTTTTATGAAGCTATTTCTTCTTGTGACGCTGTTCTTTGGAAAGAAGCAATTCAAACTGAAATTGATTCTTCAAATAGTAACAAAACTTGGATTTTAGTAAACTTGCCTCAAGGAGAAAATATTTTCCTGATGGAACCATAGATAAATATAAAGCTAGGCTAGTGGCCAAAGGCTTTACACAAAAGGAAAATATTGATTATTTTGATACTTTCTCTCCTATGACTAGAATTTCTTCTGTGAGAATCCTAATTTCATTACATCCATTTATAATTTAGTTATTCATCAAATGGATGTTAAGACTGCATTATTGAATGGTGATTTAGAAGAAGAAATTTATATGGAACAACCTGAAGGGTGTATTGTTCCTGGGCAAGAAAATAAAGTATGCAAATTAATTAAATCCTTATATGGCTTGAAACAAGCACCTAAACAATGGCATGAAAAACTAGACCAAGTTTTAGTTAATGGGGGTTTTGCTACTGTTGAAGTAGAAAGATGTGTTTATACTAAAGTAGTAAATAATGATTGTGTGATTATTTGCTTGTATGTTGATGACATGCTTATTTTTGGTACTAGTTTAAATATTGTGCTTGAGACAGAGTTTCCTTGCTTCCAATTTCGATATGAAAGATTTGGGTGAAGCAAAAGTGATTTTAGGTGTTAAAATCACAAGGAATGAGTCTGGTATTCTACTTTCTCAAGAACATTATATTGAGAAAATTTTGAGAAAATTTGAACAATATGAGAAAGCTCCTTTAAGTACACCTTATGATGCAAGTGTACATTTAAGGAAGCATAGAGGTGATCCAATTGCACAAATTAAGTATGCTCAAGTAATTGGGAGTTTGTTGCACTTGATGAACTATACCATACCTGATATATCTTATGCTGTATGTAGGTTGAGTAGATATACTCATTGTCCAGGCAATGAACATTGGGATGCTCTGATAAGAGTATTGAGATATTTGAGAGGTACCATGAATCATGGTATACTATATAGTGGATTTCCAGCTGTATTAGAAGGACACACTGATGCTAACTGGATCTCTGATTCAGATGAGACAAAATCCACTAGTGGCTATGTGTTCATGTTTGGTGGTGGAGCGGTCACAAGGAAGTCAGCCAAGCAAAGCATTATTACTAAATCCTCAAGGGATTCTGAGTTTGTTGCTTTGGAGTTGGCTGGAACTGAGGCTGAGTGGTTGAAAAACTTCTTAGCAAATATCCCATTAGGTGACAAACCAACTCCATCTATGTCATTACACTGTGATAGCCAATCAGCGATAGCTACTGCTAAAAATAAGACCTTTAATGGCAAAAGCAGACACATTCGGTTGAGACATAATATTGTGAGGCAGCTGCTCAAAGATGGGATGATCTCAATTGATTTTGTATGGTCAGAAGTAAACCTTGCGGATCCGTTTACTAAACCTATAGGGAGAAAACATGTTATTGAAACATCGAGGGGAATGGGACTTAGGTCAATTTGAAAATTAACAACGATGGCAACCCAACCTTTGTGATTGGTGATCCCATGAATAAGGTTCAATGGGAAGAACAAGTCGTATGTTAGTTCTGGTAGCACTAAATATTATGTCCTTTCCTATAGTGTGAGAAAGTGCTATACTGCATTTTGGTGAGGCTGTGCAAAGGCACTTAATTTAATGATTACATATTCCTAAGGGATCGTGTATAAGTGCAGATACACTTAAATGAAATCACCTCTACGAATGTGGAGTGGGGTCGCAACTATGAGATTCTGGCAAAATCTCTAAAGCATTCGTTATGAAACAGGCACGCGCAAGGCCGTTGTAACGCGCAAAAACGTCGTTAATAGCAAAAATGTGAGGGTATAATCTGACTCTTAATACCTCTAGTATAAAACAAGAGTTGTTGGTTCATAGAAGCAGGCTTCACTGACATCTCTGTGTACTATGTGTTATTGGTCTAGGTCTAGTTCATAGTCGGAAAGACACTAGATACAATGATTATATTCATGTGTGAAACTCAGTAAAAGAGGTGGTTCTTTATTTGACACATGTGGGGGATTGTTGTGAAAAAAATAATATATTTATGTGTGTCTAATAAAGTACCATATTATCTAGAACAAAGGAGCCCAAAAATATGTGAATTAATTTATAATAATGAATGGAGATTATTATAAATTAATTAACAAATTTTATAAGCTAATAAAATCTGAAATTAGACAATTAAATATGCATTAATATATCAACATTACTATATGACAAAATGAGTTTGAGATCAACCATTATTTGGGTTAACGTTAAAATATATATATATATATATATATATATATATATATATATATATATATATATATATATATATATCAAATAATGGTATCTTTAATTACATTAAAAATGATGTTGGTGTATTGATGCCCAGAGAGGTTTTGACTTTATGATATTAATATATATATATGCAAGAAACGTATGGCTATGACAGTTTTGGTGTTAAAATATATATATATATATATATATATATATATATATATATATAATAGGCTGATTTTCAAATTAATTCATACAATAAAGGATCCGTTTTTCCTCCGTTAATATTTTTAAAGCATTTTATTTGATGAGGCAACGGACACTTTGTTTCAAGTATGAATTCTACTAAGCTTATACATATATATATATATATATAAGGAGAAGAAACTAAAGTAAAGGGTTGGTGAGAGCTAAGAGTACGCATATATATATATATATATATATATATATATATATATAAGGCTGGAAAAAAGTGTATGGTAACTTTGGTGAGATTTTTGGGTTCGCACATATATTTTTTGTTCTAGTGTGAGTTTCAAAATTCTTTTCCTATTCTGCTGCCTTGGTTGTGTGACAATCGAGAAGGGTTCGTTTAATCCTGTGAGAGTGCCGCTTCCTAATTCTCTGAGGGGTTGCGGAATATCTCTTTAGGACAGTGTTCTTGCGACACGACTCGATCCGATTCCATTAAAATACTGAGAATCCCCAACATAAACTTCACCAATTAAAGGAGTTCTAAGTTTCTGAAAGCATCTTTGTATGTCCTCTAACACTTAAAAAGAAATCAGCTTATGGAGAAAACAATTAAGACAGTAAAATAGTAAAGAATTCAAATACCCCAGAAACAGAGGTAAGTGCAGAATAGCCACATTTCGAGCTCCTTTATAGAAAATCTAACCGTTGGATCACGCATGTAATGTAGAATCTAAAACGCTTGGGATGTTAGGTTTCACTGAGCTTTGGAATCATATGAATCCATGGAGAAACGAATTCAGAAAACGAAATTAAAGCTGACAGGTTCTTATCGAAATCTGAGAAAAACATCAACAACGTTTTTTTTTTACTTCTCTCAAGACTTCAACCACAAAAGTGGATGCTTTTAGAGCTGGTGTGCAAATTTCTAAACCTAGGGAAGAGTTGGCTACATTACCTTGCTCTTCCTTGGTCAGAAATTCGAGGAAGAAGGATGATTTTCCACTGCTAGCTCATGGTTTGCCTAGGTCGAACTCAGCAAGATGATGTTCTTGCTTCTCTGTCTCTTCTTCCTTCTACTCAGCTCTAAACCCAGTTTTGATTCTTGCCAATCCTCTCTCTAACTTTAGCTTCCTCCATCTCTCGTTCCCCCCATCTCACTCCCTTTCCTTGGTTTCGCTCTTTTCGTTCTTACTCATACAAGAGCAACAACGCATCACCAAGACGATAGAAACCCACCGTTGGTCACTCACGCTGCAGCTGTCTGTCACGACCCCCGTTTAGAGGACCGTGACCGGCACAGACACAGGGAATATCCCTATGCCTGTAAGCCTTATCACCTAATTGACAGAATATCTATTATTGAAAATACATCCACATTTAGTATAATACCATGGCTACACCGAAATGGTGGCCTATCCTAGGCAAGCAAATCCACGGCCATTGCCGCTTCAAGATATAGATATAGGAAAACACACATAATATATAACCTATGTACTGGCTACAAATCCGAGGATGCTGCCTATCCTATTCACATGCAACAGATATATGTATATATATATTTTTGGAAACAAGTTTTCCCTGCATCGTAATCTAACGGATCCTGATCTTTAAGGTGTGTGAAGCTGACAGTTCTAGATTTAGTGATACAATATAGTTGGGTACGTCTACCCTTTACTTTATGATACAATAATAAAGTAAATTAAATTACAATTGCACTTTATTCACACACATGAACAAGTTGTGGGTCTTGGAAAAGTGTTGTTCAACCCTCGTTCCACTGAGACTTCTTCCACCTGTACTTAACCTGTCTCTGTGTAGTAAAAATGAGATGTGAGTCTTGAGCACGCGACTCAGTGAGGACTCTCCCATCCCCGGCGCAAGGTGGGTACCATAGCGCTGGGTTTGGGAGTCATACACAACCACATGCAAAAACAACTACTTACTGTTGTTAGCATACATTCTTGGTGATCACATAACAACCGAAATTTCACCCAAACACTCACATGCATTTAATAACTGTAAACATGCAGCAGTTTATTCCAGCTTATCAATCAACAATTAAACACGTAACATATAGTGCCGGCTTTTACTTACCGGTCTTCTCACGTTCAGCATATCTGAATCAAACAAGATGTTGTGATGAAGTAATCCTGTACGTCACCACTCCACTGCACAATCAGCAATAATATGCAAACACAGACAATTCTTTAAGTACACGCAGATACTATAACATACATCTACTTAACTTCCCCCACTCTGGGGTATTTACTAGCCACTACATGGCTTTTCTACCTCGAACCCGTGCGCTCGGGTTGCTGGCCACCACATGGCAAAGCATACTTAACACATTCACTTGGGTACTGGTCACCTCGTGACAATTCTGTTAATCAAACAATACTTAACCCCTTCACTTGGGTACTAGTCACCTTGTGACAATTCTATTAATCAAACACAATCAACTTCTATCTATCAAACAACTGATACGTAGCCATCACGTGGCATGTCCTGACCCCTTGCTGCGGGGCAATAGCTTGAGCGCACTCGTCCATTACCCAACCAGGCCACATGGCGGGCACGACACGACGTCTCGAAGCATGGCCACTGACACACCCTGGACCAACTCCACAGGATGATTTCTCTTTTACTAGGCTAGGCTCACGGCTCACCCGTAGGTTCCTCCCGTGTCTCCTTACCTTAGTCTCACGTATTAATAGGGTTCTTTGTATCTTTCCCGAAGGATCAACAATTCTTCTCCTTATTAATATGTACAAGTATTCTCAACAGGATATAACTCATATACCCGTCCAGATGCACTCTTTGAGCCTCAAGCTATCGTCAGAGCAATATAAATCCTTTCTGACCCTTTTGCCAGGATAGGGCAATGACCATCGTCATGGTGATTATAAAACTGAGGTCTCAAGTGCCATCTAACATTGTTCTAGTTGATGTCTCACATCGCTAGCATAACCAAATCCGAAACCCACCAATAACTCCCTTTGCATGATTTTAATTTAAGTCACCGTCGTGACGAGTTTTCAAAATAAAGTTTAGCCCTTCCGTACAAGGACTCTTGCCACCGTCATGGAAAAGATTTAATAAAATACTCATCATGCTTCCGGAGTGTATGAGTTAGATTTGTAACACACCAACAATAACAAACAATTATACTCTACTCCTATGTCTTCCTATCCAAGCTACATTCCATAACCTATTTTCTAGTTCTTTCATTCTTTTAGCATTCTATACCTCTAGCTAACATATGCCAGACAAGCAAAGAATATACATACTCATGTAATCCACATAAGCATACAACCCTAGGAGCAGAGATGGAAGACCCCTCACCTTGACCAACCATCCATGCAATCCTCTCCTATAACTTTAGTCTCCTCGGAGTTCTTGTTGCACTCAATCGTGTGCCGTTGTTCCTATAAGAACAACATTTATTTCATTAAGGTTATTACTTAGCTTAACTTGTTATTTATCTCTCCATTACTCTCACGTGTAGTCCATGGTTGCCACAAAGTCAAGCTCTTGGTCTTATTGGACTTCTCTATCCCAACTTATGCGTATCCTTCCTCGGACACTTGACTTACTCGAATATAAAACTCTACTTGAGTATTTCACATACTTGGATTTGAGTATTAGACCTCTATCTAACTTGTATTCACATCTAAGGAAGCTTATCTAACTTGATTGGAAGGAATCCTAATTTTAGGAACATCTAAGCATTTTGTTTTAACTTGTATTTTTAATCGGTTTCTAAGAAATCTAGTTTCTAAACCTCAATATACCTCAAATTTATCCTATTTAAGGTTTCCTAAATATTTATGAGGGAAGAAGGTTGAAATTTTAGAAATTGGATTTCATTGTTCCGCAAGCTTCCACTCTTGGGGAAACAAGAAATGATCTAAATTAATTCTTGAGGCTTGATAGCATATTTTGTATTATTCTAGGGTGTTTAGGATTGAAAAGATGAAGTTTAAAACTCCCAACATCACCCTTAAAGTGTATTTGGGCAACCCGAGTAGGGACCCGGTACGTTAACGTCGAGGTCCAACCTTTGTAACCTCAGGTCAGCTCCTCACGGGTCTTGTTCAGCTAATATTTTCACAATATAATTTCAATAGGACCAATCCAAGCTATTTACTCAAATCCAATGTCAATACCTAAGCTATCAACAATTTCCCCATTTTGGAAATAATTATAATTTCAATAATATCAATCCAGGCCTATTTACTCAAATCCAAGCTCAATCCTAACTATCAATAATTTTTTTCCAATTTGGAAATAATTATAATTTCAACCCCAAATCCTTCCAAATTCGAATTTGGGCAAATCCGAGAATATAATCTTGATTCCTACCCCAACTAAGTGTTCAAGAACACTTTCTAGGTCTCAATCTACCCTCGAAACAACTCAATCGAAGGTCAATCGAAGGAATCCCTAAAACTGGAGAAATTGAGGGTTTAGAATGAAATTGAAGTTACCAACCTTGATTCGATTGGTGAGAGATGTGGAAGAGGTTGGTGTCGAGCTCCGGTGGTCGTGGCCGGCGTTGGACCGCTCTCCTCCGGCGACTTTCCGGCGACTTTCCTCCTCCTTCCCCCTTCTCCTTTCTCTTCTCGCCACCCCCTCTCTCTATCTTCTCTCGTCTTCTCTCTCTCTCTCTCACTCTTTTCTTTTTCTCTTTTATTAATTCCTTTCCTCTCTTCTTCTTTTGGCCACGGCACCACCTCCAATTTAAATAATAATAATAATAATAAAATAATTATAATAAATAAATAAATATAATTAAAATTAAATAAAATATTTAAATAATAAATAAATAAATATTATTAAAAATAAATTAATTAATAATTAAGTAAATAATAACAAATTTGTATTTATAATTTAATCCTTTACCCTATTTAATTCGAGTTTCCAAGTTCTTAGGTCCCGAATTAAATCCAAAAATTATTTTCTACTTCTTTTCCTTCACTTTCTACTTTCTTAAAATCCCCCTTTTAAATATTTAAAATAATCATAATAAAAATAAACTAATTAATAATTAAACAAATAATAACTAATAATATTTTGATTTAGTTCCCATATAACACCCAGAAATATTTTAACTAGCATAATTAATTAAATTAAAGAAATTTAATTAAAGAGGAAAATGAGATGAAAAATACACTAGCCTAACACTTATTATGTTGTAAATAGAAAATTTTTAAATCCTAATATTTCTATTTTCTTTTTATTTATTAATAAATCAGACTTAATTTCTTTTGATATGTATATATTAATTTATTATATAAATATATATATATATATATATATATATATATATATATATATATATATATATGTAAAATGGGAAATCAGAATTCTTTTCTTTTTTGTAATATATATATATATATATATATATATATATATTAGATAAAGGGATAAGAGAAAAGAATAGAGAAAAAGCAAGAAAAGAAACGTGAGAAGGAGACGGAGGAAGAAAAAACACGAGAGGCAAGAGGCAAGAACGGGCAACGCGAGCGAGAGAGGGGGAGGAGCTCACGGACGGAGGCCACGTGTGGTGGTGGCCGGACGCACGGGCTGAGCACGGTGGTGGTCGGAGTCGCGTCCACCGAAGCCGTAGCCGCCTTCGTTGTGCTAGAGAGAGAGAGAGTTCAGACTAGAGAGAGAAACAAGAGGGAGAAAGCTTTCTCGCCGGAAAATGCCGTCTCTTCACCGGGGAAGGTAGCTGTGAGTCTCCTCTACTCCATATCGTCCTTCTAACCGGTTGAATCGAGGTGAGAAGTCCCGAAACTCTCAAACCCCAATTTTATCAATTTTAGGGATTTTTGGAAAGACCCCAATTGATTCAATTTGAGTGTTCTGGGTCCTAAATTGAAGTATATGCATGTTAGGAAGTGAGTTGGAAGCTTAGGAACCGGAACCAAATTGATGGAATTTATCCGGGTTGGAAAAAGTGTAGGAAAATGTGGTTGTTAAGGTTTAAGGGTGTTGTGGAATGATTTGGGGTGCATTGAAAGGTTGAATGATAATTATATAATTGTTAAAAATTATTGGAAGGTACGAGGGATTAAAACCCGAGTAATTCATGTCTCACCCGGAACCCCGTTCGGGGAAAAAGAGACACTTTTCTAATTTTACGCGTATCCGGATATGTGTATTCGTGTGTAGGTAAAGTATTGAAAGTTAATTCGATAAATGGAGATTTTAGACAACTAGAATTTACGACTCTCTTGAGCCATAAATTCAAGGCTTGGGTAATGGGAATTTTATATGGACACATAGAGGTGAAATTGGGTAACCTTGCATTCCCAACTCAAGGCTTCCGAATAGTGTGATTAAGAAAGGGTTGGACACGAATAGAAACATGCTAGGTGTCCTAAAACTAGTCAAGGGCATTTCCAAGCCAACAACTAGTCTATGGAATTTATTAGAGAGAACATGAGCACTAGCATTGCATGTACACGATAGTGGTTGAATTTTCAAGCTTCTGAATCTCTCAAATATAAGTGAATAGGACACCATACAGTGAGCGGACCTTCGGGCACACCGAGAGCCGATACGAGGGGCCAACCAGGTGAGGGGCTTTCCTATCCCTGCCCTATAGGGTTGACTGCGGATATGGATATATGGTTTGCCTTCTTGCCTATTTGTAGGAATTACATGTTAGATAACATGCTATTGTTGTTCCTAAATTACAGTATATGTGAAAACGTGATATATGTGTATTTGTGAATTGTAAAGGCGATGGTGGCTCAAGGAGCCTTATATGAAAAGAAGGTCCTTGGGACCTATACGATATCAGGGGTAGGATCGAGTAAATATTATCTGAAGGGTGTGGTTTTGTATGTAAGTCCTTAAAGAGAATAAACCTAGGAGACCTTGTTCTAAACCAAGAGTCCGAATTAGAAACCCTTTGGAAATCTAGATTCGCCTAAGAAGAAGTAAAATGAACAAGTAGTGGTCCATAGGGGTCATTTATGGTACAACACGAGAACCGAGTCTATCACGGGTGGTCCCGGTAGATTGAGTCTCTTGTCTTGAGTCAACCCACAGAAATAAAGAGTATATGAGTACACCACATTGTGGCTATTGCCTTGGGCAAACCGAGGTCAGATGAGTCGCCGACTATGCTCCAAGTGAAGTCTTGGGGTCAGATTATTGTTCCAAGTATAGTCTTGGGACCAGGGGTTCCTAGAATGATCAACTAGGTTCCCATTTTGCTCAGGTGAGATATTGCCTTCGGGCCAGATTCCCTCCTAACGGAGATATTGCCTTCGGGCCAGATTCTCTCCTAACGGAGATATTGCCTTCGGGCTAGTTTATGATTACGGTTAATTGAATACCGGTGACCACATGGAATTATATGTTAAATCATGATATGATGTATTTGTGAATTTAAATGTATGTAAATCCATGCTTTAAATTCTTTATTGTGAATATGATATATGTTAATTGCCTGACCACCTAATATATGAAAATTTAAACCCGTTATATGCATATGTGTTTGTGATTGGCTCCTCTTCCCCAGTTGTAGTGGTACCCGCTACTACACCAGGGAAGGGAAAGCCTCTCACTGAGTCTGTTTGACTCACCCCAATGTTACATGTTACAGACACAGGTGGTATAGGCATCGGGAGCGCTTCCACTTCATCTCAGGGAGGCGGACAGACTTAGAGACCGCACGCATTGTTCGCGTGGGTAGTATTGATATATGTATTTTGTCAGGATGTATATGTATATGATTCATTTTGGTATAGCATTGTTTTGTACAGTTGCTATATGCATATATGTATATGTCACACTCTAGAATTGTCGGCTTCATACAGGTTAAAGATTGGTCTGGTTGTTGGGATCATAGGTTATGATATGATGAATATCATGTGTATATATATATATGAATGTGACTTCTGCATGTGAATAGGATAGATCACACACACTGAGCGTGTGGTCAATATGTAAATTATATATATGTGTGACTGAATACTTGATTGTGTGAAAATACGGCTTCCGCATGTGAATAGGATAGGTCACACGCGTTGAGGCGTGTGATCAATATGTATATTTTATGCAGGTGTGTGATTGAATATATATGCTTGACTGTACACAGGAATTCTGCATGTGAATAGGATAGATCACCCGCCCTGAAGCGCGTGATCAATATGTATATTATATGTACGTGTGATTGACTATGTGTATATATATAGACTGAAGCGGCGTTGAGCGAGCCGTGGATTGCCTGCTACTTAGGTCACCGGATAGGGATGACCATATATACTATATATTGTTTGTAGTAGAAATGGGTAGTTATGCATATATAAGAATGTCAATCAGGAATTAGAGGCTTACGGGATAGGAGAAATCCTACCTCCCGTGCCGGTCACGGACGTCCGATAGGGGGTCGTGACATCCCACTCCTATTTATTTTCGGTTTCTAATTTCGTAGGTCCTGAATAATTTCCAAAAAAAATATTTTACTTGAAATTTCGAAGAGTTTCGCGATTCCTTTCCAGTTTCCCTTAACCTTCATACTTTTCCTATATTCTTTTTAAGGTTTTAATTCCTAGCCCCGGAATAAATCATCCTTAAATCCTCAAAATTTTAAATAAATCATTCTTTAATCCTCGAAATTTTTCCGGGGTATTACACTGTCGGTGATTTTCCCCCTTCCTCCCAGTGGTTTTCTTCTCGTTCATCTCTATCTCTCTCTCAATCGAATCCTTCTCTCTTTCTCAATCTCTCTTGTAACGATAGAAAGGAAAAGGAAGAATGAGTATTCTTTTAGGGTTAGAGAGGTGGCTGACTTAATCTAATAGGGAAAAGTAAAAATTGTGTGGCTTATTATTAAGTAAGGAAGAGTGATTCCCTTAATGTCTCACACATAAGGTAGTAAGGTGTTGGTGTATTTTAGTGTTCTATCCCACTATGGTAATGGAATTTCAGCTTTTAACTCCATTCTCAATTTTATTTTATTATTTGGTCCCAAGTCTATTTGTTTAAGTACTTTATTTATTTTAAATTTTCTTTTATATAATTTACACTAGTCCGTAATTAAATTTCAGTTTGGCGAATTGAGTTGATTTATTAAATCTTATTTTCCTTTTAATTTGAAGAATTCGAGACTTAGATAAATTTCTTACTATTAAATGGTATATTACCTTTTAACTATTTATTTCAAAATTAACTACTTAAATTCTTAAATTTACTTTATTTATTTAAAAATCTTAAATTTTAATTTAATTAAGTCGTCTAACTATTTTATAAAGTATACTTTGGAGCGGGATATTACACATACGTTTTATCATTGTGCACATACATTTTATAATTTTAATTTTACCTAAATACATTAATGACAAATATTAAGAATATTTACCAAACATGATTTCTTTATTTTTTTTAGCATCTTAGGTTTCGAAAGTGTTCAATAATTTAGATTTGGCATCTATATATCTATATAAATATATAAAATAAGAGGCCTAAAGCCTCATCATGCCACAAAAGCTTTTCTAATATTTGCAATATCAACATGTCTATCCCAGTGGCAGCCAACTAGACAGCAATGTGGCAGATCGCATCCAAATCAGCATTTTTTAAATTTTAAATCATTAATTATTATTTTGTCATTAATATATATATATTAATATATATATATATATATATATATATATAACAAATCAACTATTTCCATTAATTTTAAATTTCTTAATTCATGTTAATTGCACCTAAATATATCCATAATCCTTTTCATCTACAAATTTTAAAATTCAAAATCTGATTTCCTAAAAATTAATTCCTTTTTTGTATAAGTTTTTTTATTTAAATTAATGGTAATTTTATGAAGGAAAATTCTGATTATTTCATATAATTTCATAATCTGATTTCAAATTCAGAATTCAATCTCCATTATTCTTAAAACGTGAAACAATAAAAAATAATAATATTTATTTTATAATAAAAATCTATTAATTATTTATGATTTCGGCAATCAATATAAAATTAAATTGATCAATTAATATATTCTATAACTATAACTACTACTAAATCTCTGATTTTATTTCTTTCTATTTTCTATTTTAAATAATGTTCATAATTCAAAACCAAAAAAATTAAGAAAAATTAAATTCCTTGATTCATGCTAATGTAATTTGATTTTTATATCCCTTAAAATTAGCTTAGTAATTAATCTCATATTTCATATTTCAAAACTCTCTATCTTTTTAGAATCTCATTTGATAACCTTCAACTCTTGGTTTTGAATTAAAGTTCATTTTCATATCTACTACCATCAAGCCTGAGTCTTCTTCCCTCAGTACTCGACTACTGTTGCACTGCCATGATTCTAATGAAGGTTCATTTTCATATCTTTTTGTTCATATCTCTCCATTCAAGTAATTACTTTTGATTCCAATAATTGTTTTCGTTGTGCTCAGTTCATCTCTTCGAAGACCTAATCTTTGCTTGAAGGTATTAACTTACTAATTAGATTTTTATTATTACTTTTATTCTCTTTTGGTCTAATCTTCGGTTTAATTTTTCATTGCGTCTATAACTCTCCCTCTTAGCCTTTGACTACAATTTAAAGGATACAGAAAAAGAAAGCATACATTGTGCACATTTTTCTATCCTCACAAAAATTCGTCATGATCTCACTAAACCCGTGCACTGCACAATGAGCATGGCCAAGAGAATCATAAGGGTGATTCATCGTTCAAATAATCCAACCAACCAGATCTATTGGCCGCAGATGATGGGGATTGGTGACTACTTGGTAATATTCTAAATAAAAAATCTTGATTGAT
Source organism: Senna tora (assembly GCA_014851425.1). Lineage (NCBI taxonomy): Eukaryota > Viridiplantae > Streptophyta > Magnoliopsida > Fabales > Fabaceae > Senna > Senna tora. The sequence goes on from CM026269.1 coordinate 14,809,254, forward strand.
TTCGTGAAAACATGAGAGCACAAAAATCCTTCATAGTTTTGTTTATGTGTTCCACTTTTCCATCCTATAATGTATCTTCTTGCTACTAAATTGTATCTTCTTCATTCCATCTATATATACAATTGGTTGAGTGCTTGGCTATCTTCACTTTTATTGGTACTAAGGTGAAAGGAATTAGAGGCTATGATACTGTCGGTATTCACTCATATATAGGCCATATTTGCAATACCATCTGATGATTTAAAACTTGATTCTTTGTGTTCTCTAAAAGATTGCTTTGTTTCAACGGTTTATTCAACGAGAATATTTAGATATCAAGCCATCCTTTCAAAATGAAATAGTGTGGTTGGTGAATGTTTACCTTCATGTTTGCACTAATTTACTTTTAACCACTACATTTGTAAACGTATAGTCAGGGAGTTAAAAATATGTTTTCATGTAAAAATATTTATACATTTTTGGTCTTATTGTTCCAGGGGTCATGCTATTTATCTTTCTACCTAATTTGTATTTTTATTCAAATAGGAAAAACCAGAATGATTCCTCCGAGTTTGGATCCGGTGCAATTCCCTTCCGTGCAATTCCGATGCAATTCCTTTAAAATGTACATTTTTACTTCACTTTTGAAGTACTAATATGGACTCATACTAACAATAATCCACCCTGAATAGATTAGAGATCAAATTATTATCAATATTGGCAAATATCATCACCTTAAATGAATTAGGGACCAAATTGTTATTGATATTGAAAAATAGTCTCACAAAGCTATTTAGTGATGATATTTGTCAAAATTGATAATAATTTTGTCCCTAACCTTTCATAGTGGGTTGTTGTTATAGTAAATCCGTATTAGTGCTTCAAAAATGAAGTAAAAATATACATTTTGAAGGAATTGTACCGAAATTGCATGGAAGGGAATTGCACTGGATCCAATTTGGATTCCTCCTTTCTTAAATTTTCAATAAGCTTAAAATTTTGGCTTACTTAGTGGCTTGAATTATTTAAGATTGGCAGACTTAGTGTCTTTAATTTAGAGTTGTACAATTTTATTAACGTTCTTCCTCTACTGTCGTCATTTTGTCATGCAACCACCATATATGTATCTATATGTTATGTTTTGTTGGTGTCAATATCCATGCTCATAATGTTGACCTTATTATTTGGCACATAAAATTTAATAAAAAGTTATAAGAAACTATATATGGACGCCCCAAAAGAACTTCTTTGTTCAATTATGGCATCAATTTTTGACCCTCAAGTCATTTACATATCACTTTGTTCAATTGAGAAGCTCAATGTTGCGAATGTCAACAAGTGGAAAATCATATTTGTATTTTATTTTATTTATTAGAATTTTCTGTATATAAATCGGGATTAAAATTTTTTTCATTAACATATTTAATTTTCATATATTATGTCATCTTGATAATTTAATTTCTCAAATCATAATTGTTATTATATTTGACCTTTAATTTTTTATTTATTAAAACATTAATATGTTTTAAATGAAACCAACAAAATTTAAGAATTATGATTTTAACCTAAAAAATCGAGCTCTATATATTTCATATTATTCAAAATCTTAATTGAAATATATGTTAATTATCAAAATTATGAAAACTAACTACCTTAAAAAATAATTATAAATTCAATAATAAATTGGCATATAATCTTATTTATTATGAATTACAAAATTTAATAATATGATTGTTGACAATTTAATATATTATTAAATATACACTTCAATTTTTCTGGGATTAGCTAGCTATAAGTGATTATTAGAGTATTAATTTATTATAATTTGTCATAATCTAATTTATTATGACTAACATATTTAATTCATATATATTATATATGACCTTGACAATTTAATTTCACAAACCTTAAATGCATGTCCTTATATTTGACCTTCGTTTTTAAAAATCATATTCGTATTTAATATGTTTTCGTAGGATTTCATTTTTAAAAACCGGACTTGGTAAAAATATTTTTATTAGTTCCGTAGTCAAAGGAATTAACGTTTACTAATGAATCAATAGGTTAAAATTTTAATGACTAAATATTTAATTCTCATATATTATGGTTCTAAAAAATTATTCTAATTATACATTGAAAATTTAATTTCACAAACCTTAAATGTCATTATATTTAATTTGCTTACGCGTTAACAAATTAAACTGGCGGAAGATGTTGTTCCTGCCTCTGTTCCTGTTTCTGGTCCTGCCTCTGCTCCTACCTCGGTTTCCACATCCACTCCCGTTTTCAATCACCCATGAGGGTGATTCTTTCTACTCGTCCTCCTGTCCTCAGCCCCGTTGATGGGGCGAATCAGCCTCCTGCTAAGAGGGCCAGGGTGGTCGTTGAGGAATCTGTCGGAGACTCTTCCGCACCTCAGACTGCGGCAGGTGGTCCTGCGGTTAAGAAGGTCGCGGAGTTTGGTGATGCGGCCGTGGAGGCCAGAGTCCTCTCAGATGGAGGGAATGTAGTGGCGAGTCAAGCGGCTGCCACGAGAGATCTTGTTCCTGGGTCGAGCGTCGGCCCTTCTGAACCCCTTGGGCCACCGAAGGGGGAATTGGCTTTTGAGCAGGTGGCACTGGGCAAGCGCATCCCCGTGGAGATGCGGGAGAGGGAAGCTAGGGGGCTGGACACTTCGCCCCTGAATCTTGCCATTCGAGGCTTCAGCCAGGTTGCTGAGGCGTTGGCTGACTTCCACCAGGCTGCTCTTGAGTGGGAGAAGCGTGTGGTAAGTCTCTCCATCTCGGTGCTGCATTCCCTCTGTGTTGCTCTGCATTTCTGACTCGTCTTTATGCAAGGGGAGATCCGTCTTGATCGAGACCAGTTCTCCAGTGTTGCGGCCTCTAAGAGCCAGGCTCTGGAGGTCTCCTAGAAGAGGTTGGCGGACGTGCGTGGTGAGTTGTCCGCGAAGAAGTTGGAGTGTGAGGACCAGGGACGCATGGTGGAGTCCATGACTCACGAGGTTGCCCGTCTTAGGGCTGAAGCTGGTCACCCTTCTGAGGTTGTGCTCCTTCGCTCTGAGTTAGAGAGGACTCGCCAGGAGCTGACCGCCCGCCGAGATGATGCGGAGAGGCGTCAGTAGGAGCTACACTCACTCCGTGAAGGTTTGCGGGGCACCAAGGCCCACGCCAACGAGAACCTTTCAGGCTGGCTGGCGACCGAAGACAAGGTTGTCGACGTTGCTGATCTCCAGGGGGAGTTGCCTACACAGAGGATGTATGGCATGCTTCGAGCAGTTTGAGCGCCTCTGTGGGGAGAGATTTCCAGCGGAGTGGGTGGCTTCCTTGCATCCTTCTTTGGAGTTTTTCAAAGGTGAGCTTTGCGGCCGGATGGAGTCAGATCCTCCGTTGAATCTTGCTTTTGTTCGTCAGCTGATCGACCGCCTGGTGGAGCACCAGGTGTTGTCTCGGATCGGCGGATGAGCTCCAGTGATTAGACCTACTTTTCAGCAGCTAGCTGAAGCGACCAAGCGGGGGTCGTCGGAAGGTGTTGGCCATGTGGAGCCGGCTAGGGCTGAGACCTTTGTAGATCTTGGGGATGCCCAAGATTAGGTTTATGTAAATTTTAGGGTGTTTGCCCTTTGTAATGGGCGGACGCCCTCTCATTTTTGGCATTAATGAGAATGATTTTTTGCAAAGAGTTTTTTCCTGCTTTCCTTTTCACGTCAGGGTAAAAAGTTGTTTGCGTTTGCAGTTTCCCTTTTTGTAGTTATCTCTTTACGTCTGGATAAAAAGATTTTTGCATGAGCACCGTGTGATCAGGACGGTTTGTATGCGTATTTGCTAGCATGGTTCGTCGAACGTTCGTTTTATGGTTTTCGCACCGAAGGGGTTTTTCACCGCTCTTTTGGGGAAATTTTAGCTTGGCCCAAGGGGCGCTTAGCATTTCTTAGGGCGGTCGAGCCCACTGTCCTGTGGCGGGACTTATGCGAGTACTTTGCAAGTTTGAAGCCTTGTACTTTTGATAATAGACAAAATGGTTACATTCGTGCAGCCTCAGTCGAGCTAGCCTTAGTTAGACTGAAGTAAGCAAAATGTTTACATTCGGATTGCGTAGGTCAGGCGAGCCTTAGTCAGGCTGAAAATCCTAAATTCAAAGTAGAGACGCATGTGACGTGATCTAAAGATAGTGTAATGGTGCAAAGTCCGTTCAGAGTCTTAAGCGGAGGTTAGGTCCGAGCGGGCGGACTCCGGCTTCTTTTCTCTTGACTCTTTAGCCTCGGGGGGTTCCTCGCATGTTTATTTGGGACCAAGGCGGGCGACCTTGACGGTCTTGGTTACGCTCGCTGCGTAGCATGCTCGCACCAGTTTTTGGTCCGCCATGATTTCTCCAACCCCGTGGGGTGTTGGGAACATCATTGTGAGCTGTGCGGTAGACACAACAGCTCCGAGTTTATTTAGGGACGGTCGCCCTAGGATTGCATTGTATGCTGATGGTGCTGAGATGATGATGAAGTCTACATGAAGGCTCACGACCTTTGGCAGGGTGCCCATTGTTGTTCGGGCGGTGATGATTCCTTCTACTGGAACCTGAGCTCCTGAGAACCCTATAAGTGTGTCGGGGAATGGCCTTAGGCTGGCCTCATTCAACCCGAGCTTTCTGAAGGTGTCAAAGTATAGGACGTCTGCTGAGGATCCTTGGTCAATCAAGACCCTCTTGACTTCGTAGTTGGCGATTATGACGGTCACTACCATGGGGTCGTCCGTGACCGGTCCCTCTAGGTTGGTGTGGTCGAAGGTGATGGGGTCTTCCTTGGCCTCGCTCCTCTTCTTGTGCTTTGGAGCGTAATCGAGGGTGAGTATGCAGCATTCCATCCTCTTCTTGTTTTGCGGTTGTGAGGAGGTCCCTCTCTGTAGTCCGCCTGCTATGACGTTGATAACTCTGCGGGTAGGCGCTTGGTCGCATTCGCCCCTGGGGTTGTCGGCATTAGCCCTGTTTTCTTTCTTGATGAATTTGCCGAGTTATCCCTTCATGATTACGTCCTCGATCTGATCCTTCAGGTGGATGCAGTCATTGGTTTCATGTTCATAATCCTTGTGGACTCGGCAATATTTGGACTTGTCTACCGGCCTTCCTGTCTTTCATCTTTTGACATGCGGGGGGAAATTGAGCATGTCGGAATGATAAATTTCTTCCCACACCCCAACATGAGATCTGTTGAGGGGAGTGTAGCTCATGAACCGTCCTCGGGGAGGCGTCCGTGGTCGAGGTGGCGACCTCTTCCTACCGCTCTTTTCCTTGGGGGATTGGTTCTCGGTTCCTGCCTTCTCTTTTTTCTTCTCTGCTCGTTCCACATCGGCCCTGCTTATCAGGAACTTCCTCATCTTGTCCTTAGCAATCTGAGCGTTCTCCTCTTGAATGAACCATTCCGCACGGTCCATAAGTTCCTGTAAGGTGGAGACGGGGCACCTGTTCAGTTCCCCGTAGAACTGTGAGCATCGAAGACCTTTGTTTATGACAAAGATGGCGACAGTGTCCTGGAGTCCTCGAACTTGGAGCGAGAGCTTGGTGAAGCGGGCTAGGAAGGCTTGCAGGGTTTCCCCTTCCTCCTTGTGGAAACCAATGAAGGAGTCTTCGTTTTTCTGGTACTCTTTTCTACTGACGCACTGTGTAAGGAAGTTCTGAGCCAGTTGTTCGAAGCTGTGGATCGAATTGGTGGGCAGCAAGGAGAACCATCTCAAGGCGGCTTCCTTCAGAGTCGATGAGAAGACTCGGCACTGTTGGCCGTCCGTCATACCTAGTATCGACATGGCCGAGTTGAAGGTGTTTAGTTGTTCGAAGCTGTGGATCGAATTGGTGGGTAGCATGGAAAACCATCTCAAGGCGGCTTCCTTCAGAGTCGATGAGAAGACTCGGCACTGTTGACCATCCGTCATACCTAGTATCGACATGGCCGAGTTGAAGGTGTTTAGGTGATCCCGCGGATCGGTTTCTCTGCCATAAGGTTTGATGTGGAAGGGCATCTTGAAACCCATGCGTACGTGCTCATTCATGACATGCTGGGTGAAGGGATGTCTCCCTTTTCCTTGGAAGTCGATCGTGGGCCACTGGCAGGGGTTCGCACCACCTGCTGCGTACGGGTTGTAGGCCGCGGCCCATGGCATATGGAGGTAGGACCCTGGAGGGTAGTTCGGGACTGGTGGTCGCGGATAGTTCATGACGGGCCGTGCTGCCTGTCCGACGATCATGGTTGGTCCAGGTGGGATCACCATTGGGAGTGGTGTCGCCGTCAGTGACAATCGTGCGAACTCCATTGGTAAGGTCCCAAATTGAATTGCGGGCAAGCCGGTAGGGTCACCGGAGACCCCTGCCGCCGCGCCGTGCAACACTAAGGGTAGCTGAGTGCTCGCATTTGCTGAAGCGAGGTTCCTTTTCTGTTCCCATCGCTGTTGGCGTAGAGTTGCTACTTATGCTTCGAGGTGGGCGATCTCAACGTCCCGCGGGTTTCTTGCTGGCTCTGACATCTCTTGAGCACCAGTTTTCGGGCAAGGGACGTGCGGCATGCCATACGGGTGTTGAGGGCAAGTTTCCTCTCTGGTTGCCGGGTTCTGAACCACGGTCTCTGTGTCGGCTACTTGTGCTATTGAGGAGCTTTGAGGCTGGGTTGTGCTTGATCCGCCTGCCTGCGTTGTGACCGATTCAGCCGTTCCCTGTCGATTCCTCGTCCTGTGTCTCAAGGCGCTAGCGTCGGTCATGGTTGTGGGGACGTTCGAGTCGGATATGATATATTATGTCCTGTATATGTATTAAAGATCAAAACAGAAACAAATACGGGTTTTTGAGCGTTAGGTGTATACTCCTACTTCCCAAAAAAGAAATTCCGTTTAGCGACGGAGTGCGCAAGGCATTATGGTCTGAATAAGACTGCCGTGGGCGCCACTGTAACTGTCGTTTTTGGCTCAGACAATTGTAATTTGAAATTAGGACTGCAAGGGGTCTTAACCTTGGGGGACTTGTCCTTAGGTGATGCACCTAGGTGCCTACGTACCCTTCGGAAGGGATCAAAGTCCACGTAGTTCGTCACGGTGACGTCTATCGGAGCCGTTAGGCGAGGTTGTTACCTGTATTGGGCCGTGTGCGGCTAAGACGTGCCTAAGGTACTCCGGGCGGGTGAGCCGCTCTTAGGAGGTTGCCTTAGTGGGAGAGAGCTATGGTCTCTGTGGGCTGCTGGAAGCCCTGTTAACGGTGTGCTCCAAGGAAGAGGTGAGCTCGCCGGAGGTTGGCCGGAACAGGGGCCAGTGATGGAGCTCGAGGTGCAAAAAGGACTTGTGTGGGGTATCTGAGGGTGCTCAGGTACCTAGAGAGTGGGGATTATCGGAGGTTGATGTATGATAATCCTTCAGGTTGTGTGTAATTTTGTTGAGATTAGATTGCTTGCTTAGTCCCTCGAGTGAGGGTCTATTTATACTTGCGTGTGGGGAGATCGTGCTCGACCCACGACCTCGTGGGACGTGGGTCGTCCCACGAGACTTGTGGAGATCCCACGTCTGGTTGAGGGGAAGCTCCGTGTGGTGACGTGGGCGAGGACCACGTAACAGATAGATGAGTGGTGCCACGTGTCTCCAACAGGTGCTGGGGCCGTGCTTCTAGAACGTCAGTGCCACGTGTCCCTAGGTGGAATATTCCGTAGTTACATTTTGTTTATGGAAATATTCACATGTGAACTTAATAGATATATATTAGTAATTGGATATTGTATAGCAATTATTTACATTTTGAAACATAAAGAAATAAAAATTAAATAAATATTATAATTGGATTAGTAAATCATAGTAGCAAAAGTTTTTGTATGGATTTGCAATATAATAATTGTTCTTCATCTAATAGTTTGGAAATACCAAAATCACTAAAATGAGCTACCATATCTTCGTCCAACAAAATATTGCTTAGTCTAAATTGTGTAGCAGAACTATGATGAAGATACTCTAATACATATCCTATATCAATAATCATAACCGTTGCAAATTATCTAGCTAAGTAGTAGTTATGAGAATATTCCCATCTGCATGTGAAGACTCCCATTTGGCATAAATTTCATTATCAGAGATTCAAAATCAACATTTGAACAACTACTTATCTATTCCTAATCTTATTGAGATCACGATGAAGAATATTGCAATGGTAGTGCATTCGGTATCAAAACTCCTTAATGCTTCTTGCAAAAGTCTAAGTTAAATATTTTAATTGCAGCCATCTGTCCACTTGAAAGAATTCCTTTGTATATGGATCCAAAACTACCGCTTCCAAAAAAATTGCTCTCATCAAATATATTTGTTCCTTGTAGAAAAGTTCATTGTAGGATATCCATTTGTTCTCACCACCATCATCGCCATCAACAACATTTTAGACATAACGGTGTTTTAGACTTTAAACTCGTTTTACTTTCTAACTCTTAGATTTTAATCCTTTGCATACTGGACATATTTTTTTCCTCTAAGATTCCATTGCATTACAATCCCTTACATATCATTACATTATATTACATTCTCTTAATTACATCTCATTACATTACATTTCTTTACACCAATCCACGCATACCAAATGTATCCGCAAAGTTGTGAAAAAAGAAGGCAAAAAGATAGGGAGGGAGGGAGTAGGGGTATTGTTCAAACCAAACCAAACATTTATCAATTTTATTCAGTTCGGTTTGATTTGGTTAAGGAGTATCAATTTTGATCAGTTTTATTGAATACCCCTAGGAGAGAGTAAAGAAACCAACACAGGAGATAATAAAATGTTGTCACGACCCCCATTTAGAGGTCCGTGACCGGCACAGACACCGGGAATATCCTTGTGCCTGTAAGCCTTATCACCTAATTGACAGAATATATATTATTGAAAATACATCCACATGTAGTATAATGACATGGCTACACCGAAATGGTGGCCTATCCTAGGCAAGCAAATCCACGGCCAGTGCCACTTCAGGATGTAGATATAGGAAAACACAAATGATATATATAACCGGTGTACTGGCTACACATTCGAAGATGCTGCCTATCCTATTTACATGCAACAGATATATGTATATATATATATATATATATATATTGAAAACAACTTTTCCCTACGTCACAGAATAATTTATCCTAAGCTTTAAGGTGTGTGAAGCTGACAGTTCCAGATCTAGTAATACAATCTAATTGGGTACGTCTACCCTTTACTTTAGGATAAATTGATAAAGTAAACTAAATTACAGTTACAATTTATTCACCCACATGAACAAGTTGTTGTCTTGGAAAGTTTTGCTTGTCCCTCGTTCCACCGAGACTTCTTCCACCTGTCTCTGTGTAGTAAAAATGAGGTTTGAGTCTTAACCACGCGACTCAGTGAGAACTCTCCCATCCCCGGCGCAAGGTGGGTACCATAGCGCTGGGTTTGGGAGTCATACACAACCACATACAAAAACAACTAGTTACTGTTGTTAGCATACATTCTTGGTGATCACACAACAACAGAAATTTCACCCAAACACTCGCATGCATTTTATAACTGTAAACATGCAGCAGTTTATTCCACGTCATCAATCAGTAAGTAAACATGTAACATATAGTGCCGGCTTTTACCTACCGGTCTTCTCACGTTTCAGCATGTCTGGCCCAAACAAGACGTGTGGTGACGTAAAATTAGTTGCACAAAGTGAATTGGACCTAAACTATTAAACTATTGTCTTCTCTAGTGAGGCTTACCTTGACTCAATCTGCTTGTCCGACTAGCTACCTTCGTAGTGACTTCTTATATTCGTCTTGGAACACGCCAAGACGAATATAAACTCTAACTAACGAAGTATTGCCCTACATCGGAGTTCCCGTACTTAAGTATCCTCTACTACCAAGCAGCTACCCTTCTGCTGGGATTCCCCCAATATATTCTTTGTAAGCAACTTCTCTAGAAAAGTTCGTTTACATCTTACTACCCCCTATACTCTACATCTAGACTTACCGCTTACACGGCATACAACCTACGTAGGTGTTTATACTTTGTGCCATCAGTGTACCAAACCCTTCTGAGGTTGTTACATTCACTACCGACTCGGTTTACCCTACTCGTGTCCTAACGAAGCTAAATGCCATGACACCAACACGACTATGTATTACACTTACCGTTTCTCCACCAAACGTTAAAGGATCTTACATTTGTGACTCTTGTTTCCCTCTCTTTTCCAGACTTCTTCACTTACCCTTAGTGGTTTCCATAACCACTTCAAGTTACTCCCTATCAACGTCCCATGTCTGACTGACTTAGACTCTTCTCTGACTACTACTTGTAGTCATTTCTGTTTATAATGGAAACTCATCAGTCTCCTCCTTACCATCATACTCATTACTCTGCCTCAGGCTCAGTTCGGTCTTCTCATCCGAAGATCTCGCTTAAGATGACTATGACTCTGGATCTATACCATCCTCAGCCTAGTCCACTTAGAGTTGCACATCCTATGCTAACTCTACTCATTGGGTTTCCGTTGGCTTTTACCTCAACTTGGCCCACTGGGACTCCTCAACTCACTTAAATCCTATATTTCTACTTGGAATACTTGATCCGTTAATTCCAGCATGAACCTTTCCGGACATGCTCTACTCCCCTTGACTAAACGGGATCCGCTCCCATGGTTTGACTCTTTCCTTTCTTACGGTATGGCGTATGTTCACGAACATATACTACCTATCGCAAGTGTGTTGCCCGTTGGGTTCCAATCGCCCCCAACGGTAGCTTACCTGTCTTATCATTTTGGCTCGCATCCCCAGATGCTTACCCGACTCCATTCCCGTATTCACTCTCTTCTTTTCCATTTCGTACCTACATGTTACTCTTTCTTCGAGAATTTCTCAATACTCGTTACTCAATAAATTCTCCTTCTCAATTAACCGTCCTTACAGTTAATTTTCCCTTTATGGCACTGACATGGCCATTTAAACGTTTGGTTTGTCCACTCAGTGTCCACCCATACACGGGCTTCAGACTAACGGATTTGTGGTTCACCAACCTGTGGAACTAGCTTACCTAGCTATGTCCACTACACTCTGTGTACTATACATACACTTACGGTAGTAGTTGGTTCTCCACCTCCTACTTGACTCTTATCCAATGGGGTCCTATAGGCTTTCGCTCTTCCCCCCTTATGGGACTACTTATCCCTATCTACTTTCTCTCCCCTCAGGCCTCCACGAGTCCCTTTGGGGTTTATCTCTCACGTTATCTCGTTCGAGAGCTATCTACTGCAATAGCATTCATTTTCTTATCTCTGGACGGTACCCGAAGGTCTACGCCCATTTCCACTTCTAGACCTGCTCCGGTCAAATACTTTCGGGTCCATAATCACCCTATGACCCCTTAATTGGGAACCCTTAGGTTTACCTGTATACTCCCTTGGCACTTTAGCACTCTCTAATGCTTTTTGATGTCTACTTAACTTTAATCACTCCAAGCGAGTGATTTCTCAACTACATCTACCATCCTTATACAGCTTACCCGTAAAAAAACTATTGTTTGGTAGGGTATTGGTCACATGAGTTAGTTTTCTTAGGCACCTTGCGGGTTTTAAAAATTAATTCAAGTTTATTTCTTAGAAAATGACGCCTAAGGTTTTCGTAATTGGTTAGGGTTCAACCAATTGGAATGACACAAATTGAGAAAGATTTTTCATGAAAATTTGCCTTCCAATGGTTATCCCTAGTATTTTCAACAAAAGTTTGAGGGTCTTTCAGAATCTCTCATCCGGAAAGACCAAAAAGATTTTTACAAAAAAATTTCTCATGTGATCAATATCCTATTCTTTATGCTCTTCCTTAAGCAACTTAAGAGAGTTTGGTTGGGCTTAATCCCTTCTTTTCCCCCTTGTTTGCTTAAGGAACTAGCAGTTCATGGACCGAGCGCAGGGTTGGACTAGGCTCCTTCCCTGTGCCCTTCCATTTACTCTGTTTCCTGCTCGGCATATGGTTAGGCTCTACTCGTTTACATATGCCTCTACTTCTTAACATCTATCTCTACGGCATATGGTTCGGCCACTTTGCCCTTTAATATACCGTATCATGATTTTCTAGTCCGTAGACTTGTACTTCTATATTGTGGCATACACCAGCTCTTTTCTATTTACTTTCTAGGAAGGAAAACTCACTTCCTTTAGCCATAGCATACGGCACAGTCGTGACCCATTCACGTGGTCATCATCCTGTCGGTCTCATGCCCCCTGGCCCTGTTTATTCTTGTGTACACGCCAAGCGTGTCTTTTCTTTCCCTCTACAAACCATTTCTAGCATGAACTACCATTCACTGCATATTTCTATTCTACTTGCATTCCATACTATAATCAAACAACTTGTGCCTATACCATAGCACACAACGCGCCGCTAATAGAGCAGACGCATCGTCTCATTTGACACCTGCAACAATCACACATTGTAGCGCATTCCTGCCTACAATTCAACCAAATGTGTCTGTGTCTAAGTAGCATCCTCCATGGATGTCTCCTTTCCCTATTAAGGCGTCCTAAGGTTCCAGGGGTCACTGCCTGTCACGACCCCCATTTAGAGGACCGTGACCAGCACAGACACAGGGAATATCCCTGTACCTGTAAGCCTTATCACCTAATTGACAGAATATCTATTATTGAAAATACATCCACATGCAATATAATACCATGGCTACCCCGAAATGGTGGCCTATCCTAGGCAAGCAAATCCACGGGCAGTGCCGCTTTGATATAGGAAAACACACATAATATATATAACCTTTGTACTGGCTACACATCCTAAGATGCTGCCTATCCTATTCGCATGCAATAGATATATGTGTATATATATATATATATATATATATTCTGGAAACAAGTTTTCCCTGCATCGTAATCTAACGGATCCTGATCATTAAGGTGTGTGAAGCTAACAGTTCTAGATTTAGTGATACAATATAATTGGGTACGTCTACCCTTTACTTTATGATACATGGTAAAGTAAATTAAATTACAATTACGATTCGTTCACCCACATGAACAAGTTGTGGGTCTTGGAAAGTTTTGTTCGTTCCTCGCTCCACCGAGACTTCTTCCACCTGTACTTAACCTGTCTCTGTGTAGTAAAAATGAGGTGTGAGTCTTAACCACGCGACTCAGTGAGGGCTCTCCCATCCCCGGCGCAAGGTGGGTACCGTAGTGCTGGGTTTGGGAGTCATACACAACCACATGCAAAAAGAACTAGTTACTATGAATTAGCATACATTCTTGGTGATCACACAACGACAGAAATTTCACCCAAACACTCACATGCATTTAACAGATATAAGCATACAGCAGCTTGTTCCACATCATGAACCATCAAGTAATCATATAACATATAGTGCCGGCTTTTACTTACCCGTCTTCTCACGTTCAGCATGTTTGAATCAAACAAGACGTTCTGGTGATGTAATCCTGTACGTCACCATTACACTGCACAATCAGCAATTATATGCAAACACAGACAATTTGTATATACACACAGATACTGTAACATACATCTACTTAATCTCCCCCACTCTAGGGTATCTACTAGCCACTATGTGGCTTTTCTACTTCGAACCCGTGCACTCGGGTTACTGGCCACCACGTGGCAAAGCATACTTAACCCATTCACTTGGGTATTGGTCACCTCGTGACAATTCTGTTAATCAAACAATACTTAACCCATTCACTTGGGTACTAGTCACCTCGTGACAATTCTATTAATCAACAATACTTAACCCATTCACTTGGGTACTAGTCACCTCGTGACAATTCTATTAATCAAACACAATTAACTTCTATCTATCAACAACTGATACGTAGCCACCACGTGGCACGTCCTGACCCCTTGCTGCGGGGCAATATCTTGAGCCCACTCGTCCATTACCCAACCAGGCCACATGGCAGGCACGGCACGACGTCTCGAAGCATGGCCACTGACACACCTTGGACCAACTCCACAGGATGATTTCTCTTTTACTAGGTTAGGCTCTCGGTTCACCCGTAGGTTCCTCCCGTGTCTCCTTACCTTAGTCTCATATATTAATAGGATTCTTTGTATCTTTCCCGAAGGTTCAACAAATCTTCTCCTTGTTAATATGGACGAGTATCCTTAACAGGATATAACTCATATACCCGTCCAGATGCACTCTCTGAGCCTCAAGCTATCGTCATAGCAATATAAAACCTTTCTGACCCTATTGCCAGGATAGGGCAATGACCATCTTCATGGTGATAATAAAACTGAGATCTCAAGTGCCACCGGACGTTGTTCTAGTCGATGTCTCACATCGCTAGCATAACCAAATCCAAAACCCACCAATAACTCCCTTTGCAAGATTATAATTTAAGTCACCATCGTGATGAGTTTTCAAAATAAAAGCTTAGTCCTTCCGTACAAGGACTCTTGCCACCGTCGTGGGAAAAGATTTAATAAAACACTCATCATGCCTCCGGAGTGTATGAGTTAGATTTGTAACACACCAATCATAGCAAACAATTACTCTCTACTCCTATGTCTTCCTATCTAAGCTACTTTGCACAACCTATTTTCTAGTTCCTTTATTCTTTTAGCATTCTATACCTCTAGCTAACACATACCAGACAAGCAGAGAATGTACATACTGATGTAATCCACATAAGCATACAATTCTAGGAGCAGAGATGGAAGAACCCTCACCTTTGACAACTCCCTTGATTATATTCTTGAATGCCCTTTTCTCCAAGGAGCTCTTTGGTTCCTCTATTCCAAGCTACCATTAACCTTTCGCTTAATACGTGTTGGTTTCAACATCTCGGAATCCAATTTCAATCTAAATGCATAATAACATGTATATACATAAGCACTAATCAGTACTTGGTACTTTATCCAGCTCTAGGCCCTCAACAAAATGCATCAACCAAGCCTTCACAATAGACCAACACTTAAAATGTTGTCTCGTAAATAGAATTAAGCTTTAAGTCACCAAAATACATTCTTCATATTTCATAACTATAGAAGCAGAACCTTCCAAGAGAAAATTTGTTAAATTCAATCATTACTACTGTTACGTCATCCTTAATTCATTCCTAAAAGAATTGCCTAATCAAGCATTAATAAATTATTTTGCTTAACCCACTTTATGAAAAAACCCACTTCACCCATTGGAATATTTTTTTTTCCAAAAGTTTAACACCATGTTCCCATATGACGTTACGCATTAAACAAGCAACACATTTGTTTATAATCTATTGTGATCTATTGACTTTACATGGCTTTAAATAATGAACTAACTCGAGTGTACTTAACCATAAGTTAGAACTTTGAATAATCATGCTTGAATCATGAAAAGAAACCAAGTCCCTTCCTTATTAGTTCTCTTATAGATCTCTATCTCAATTATATTTACATCTAAGGAAGCTTATCTAACTTGATTGGAAGGAATCCTAATTTTAGGAAGGTCTAAGCATTTTGTTTCAACTTGTGTTCTTACTCGGGTTCTAAGAAATCTAGTTTCTAAACCTCAATACACCTCTAATTCATCCTACTTAAGGCTTCCTAATAATTATGAAGGAATAAAATTACCATTTTAGAATTTGGACTTCACTGTCCCGCAAGTTTCTATCCTTGAGAAACAAGAAGGTACCTAAAATAATCCTTCATTCTTGGTAGCATACTTAGAATTATTCTAGGGTGTTTAAGATTGAAAAAAAGAGGTTTGGAACTCTCAACATTACCCTTAAAGCCAATTTGGGCCAACCGAGCAGGGACCCGGCACGTTAACGTCAAGGTTCAACCTTAGTAACCTCGGGCCAGCTCTTCACGGGTCTTGTTCAGCTAATATTTCAACTATATAATTTTAATAATATCAATCCAAGCCTATTTACTCAAATCCAAGCTCAATCCTAATTATCACAATTTCCCCAATTTCAAAATAATTATAATTTCAACCCCAAATCCTTCCAAACTTGAATTTGGCTAAATCCGAAGATATAATCTCGATTCCTACCCCGACTAAGTGTTCAAGAACACTTTCTAGGTCTCAATCAACTCTCGAAATAATTCAATCAAAGGTGAATCGAAGGAATCCCTAAAAATGGAGAAATTGAGGGTTTCGAATGAAATTGGGGTTACCAACCTTGATTCGATTGGTGGGAGGTGAGAAAGATGTTGGAGTCGAGCTCCGGTGGTCGTGGCCGGCGTCGGACGGCTCCCTCCGGCGAGTTCCCCTTCTCATTGTCCCTTCTCCGTCCACTTCTCCCTCTCTCTCTCTCTATCTCTCGTCTTCTCCCTCTCTGTTCTTCTCACACGAATCCCCCTTCTCTCTTTTTTCTTTGTTCTTTCATTTCTTTCTTTCTAATAAACCCATGTCTTCCCCCTTTAAATAAAAAAATATTTATAATAAATAAATAAATATAATTAAAATAAAATAATTAATAATTATATAATTAAATAATAAATAAATAAATATCATTAAATTTAATTAATTAATAATTAAATAAATAATGACAAATTTGTATTTTTAATTTAATCCATTTCCCTATTTAATTCAGGTTTCCAAGTTCTTACGTCCCGAATTAAATCCAAAAATTATTTTCTACTTCTTTTCTTTCACTTTCTACTTTCTTAAAAACCCCCTTTTAAATATGTAAAATAATCATAATAAAAATAAACTAATTAATAATTAACCAAATAATAACTAATAATATTTTGATTTAGTTCCCACTCCTATTTATTTTGGGTTTCTAATTTCGTAGGTCCTGAATAATATCCAAAAAAAATATTTTTCTCATTTCTTTCATCTTTTATTTTACTTGAGATTTCGAAGAATTTCGCGGTTCCTTTCCAGTTTCCCTTAACCTTCATACTTTTCCTAGATTCTTTTTAAGGTTTCAATTCCTAGCCCCGGAATAAATCATTCTTAAATCCTCGAAATTTTAAATAAATCATTCTTTAATCCTCGAAATTTTTCTAGGGTATTACATTCTTCCCCCATTAAGAAATTCGGTCCCCGAATTTCATCTCCTTCGTGGGGTAGTTGGCTTATTGCCCTTCCTTGGCTCAATTTCATCTATGGTTTCCCTCAACGTGGAAGTTTTACCGTTTTGCCCTACGGTTCATCTTTCTTTCCTAGAGGCTCGAGGTCTCTATCTAGTCTCTACATATTCCTCCTGTGATCGTTTGTATTTCTAGTTTCGTAGTTAACCACCACTCCGCAAGGTGTTAAGTGACAGACTCCATCTGTCGTCGTATCCTTCCCCGAGGATGCCTAACTTTTCTGGTTTCAATTCATTTTGTTTTACTAATTTTGCAATGGAGTGTCTAGCACGTATGTCACGACCCCCTATCGGACGCCCGTGACCGGCACGGGAGGTAGGAATTCTCCTATCCCGTAAGCCTTTAATTCCTGATTGACATTCTTATATATGCATAACTACCCATTTCTATTACAAACAATATATAGTATATATTGTCATCCCTATTCGGTGACCTAAGTAGCACGCAATCCACGGCTCGCTCAACGCCGCTTCAGTCTATACATATACTCATAATCAATCACACGTACATATAATATACATATTGATCACGCGCTTAAGGGCGGGTGATCTATCCTATTCACATGCAGAATCCCTGTATACAGTCAAGCATATATATTCAATCACACACCTGCATAAAATATACATATTGATCACACGGCTCAATGCGTGTGACCTATCCTATTCACATGCGGAA
Source organism: Senna tora (assembly GCA_014851425.1). Classification (NCBI taxonomy): domain Eukaryota; kingdom Viridiplantae; phylum Streptophyta; class Magnoliopsida; order Fabales; family Fabaceae; genus Senna; species Senna tora. Next base: position 14,826,959 of record CM026269.1, read on the forward strand.
GCTGTATTTTTACACAATCAAGTATTCAGTCACATATATATATAAATTTACATATTGACCAAACGCTCAGTGCGTGAGATCTATCCTATTCACATGCGGAAGTCACATTCATATATATATATATATACACATGATATTCATCATATCATACCCTATGATCCCAACAACCAGACCAATCTTTAACCTGTATGAAGCCGACAATTCTAAAGTGTGACATATACATATATGCATATAGCAACTGTACAAAACAATGCTATACCAAAATGAATCATATACATATATATCCTGTCAAAATACATATAACAGTACTACCCACGCGAACAATGCGTGCGGTCTCTAAGTCTGTCCGCCTCCCTGAGATGAAGTGGAAGCGCTCCCGATGCCTATACCACCTGTGTCTGTAACATTTAACATTGGGGTGAGTCAAACAGACTCAGTGAGAGGCTTTCCCATCCCTGGTGTAGTAGCGGGTACCACTACAACTGGGGAAAGGAGCGAATCACAAACACATACGCATATAACAGATTTAAATTTCCATATATTAAGTGGTCAGGCAATTAGCTTATATCATATTCACAATGAAGAATTTAAAGCATGGATTTACATACATTTAAATTCACACATACATCATATCATGATTTAACATATAATTCCATGTGGTCACTCGTATTCAATTAACCGTAATCATAAACTGGCCCGAAGGCAATATCTCCATTAGGAGAGAATCTGGCCCGAAGGCAATATCTCTGTTAGGAGAGAATCTGGCCCGAAGGCAATATCTCACGTGAGAAATATGGGAACCTAGTTGATCATTCTAGGAACCCCTGGTCCCAAGACTATACTTGGAACAATAATCTGACCCCAAGACTTCACTTGGAGCATAGCCGGCGACTCATCTGACCTCGGTTTACCCAAGGCAATAGCCACAATGTGGTGTACTCATATACTCTGTATTTCTGTGGGTTGACTCAAGATAAGAGACTGAATCTACCCGGACCACCCGTGATAGACTCGGTTCCCGCGTTGTACCATAAATGACCTCTATGGACCACTACTTGTTCACTTTACTTCTTCTTAGGCAAATCTAGATTTCCAAGTGGTTTCTAATTTGGACTCTTGGTTCAGAACAAAGTCACCTAGGTTTATTCTCTTTAAGGACTTACATACAAAACCACACTCTTCAGATAATATTTACTCGATCCTACCCCCGGTATCGTATAGGTCCCGAGGACCTTCTTTTCATATAAGGCTCTTTGAGCCACCATCGCCTTTAGAATTCACAAACACACATATAGTACGTTTTCACATATACTGTAATTTAGGAACAACAATAGCATGTTATCTAACATGTAATTCCTACAAATAGGCAAGAAGGCAAACCATATATCCATATCCGCAGTCAACCCTATAGGACAGGGATAGGAAAGCCCCTCACCTGGTTGGCCCCTCGTATCGGCTCTCGGTGTGCCCGAAGGTCCGCTTACTGTATGGTGCCCTATACACATTTGTTTGAGAGATTCAGAAGCTTGAAAATTCAACCACTATCGTGTACATGCAACGCTAGGGCTCATGTTCTCTCTAATTAATTCCATAGGCTAGTTGTTGGCTTCGAAATGCCCTCAACTAGTTTTAGGACACCTAGCATGCTTCTAATCGTGTCCAACCCTTGCTAAATCACACTATTAGGAAGCCTTGAGTTGGGAATGCAAGGTTACCCAATTTCATCTCTATGTGTCCATATGAAATTCCCATTACCCAAGTCTTGAATTTATGACTCAAGAGAGTCATAAATTCTACTTGTCTAAAATTTCCATTTACCAAATTAACTTTCAATACTTTACCTACACACGAATACACATATCTGGATACGCGTAAAATTAGGAAAGTGTCTCTTTTCCCCCGAACTGGGTTCCGGGTGAGACGGGAATTACTCGGGTTTTAATCCCTCATACATCCTGATAATTTTAACAATTATAGAATCACAATTTCCACCTATTAATGCACCCCCAATCAGTCCACAACACCCTTAAACCTGAACAACCACATTTTCCTACACTTTTTCCAACCCGGATAAATTCCATCAAATTAATTCCGGTTCCTAAGCTTCCAACTCACTCCCTAACATGCAAATACTTCAATTTACGACCCAGAATACTCAGATTGAATCAATTGGGGTCTTTCCAAAAATCCCTAAAATTGATAAAAGTGGGGTTTGAGAGTTTCGGGACTTCTCACCTCGATTCAACCGGTTAGAAGGACGATATGGAGTAGAGGAGACTCCCGGCTACCTTCCCCAGTGAAGAAACGGCGTTTTTCGGCGAGAAATCTTTCTCCCTCTTGTTTCTCTCTCTAGCCCGAACTCTCACTCTCTCTAGCACAACGAAGGCGACTACGGCTCCGATGGACGCGACTCCGGCCACCACCGTGCTGAGCCCATGCGTCCGGCCACCCACGCTTGCTCCTCCTCCTTGCTTCCCGTGCACAACGCCTCAAGCTCTCTCTCCCTCTCGTGCCTCTCGTCTCGTGCGTCTCCTCACGCCTCTCTCTGCTCTCTTTTTCTTTCCTTCACCTTTTCCTTATTCTTTTATCTTTATAATACATATATATATATATATATATATATATATATACATAACACAAAAAAAAAACAAGTCTGACATAAAATAAATTAGAAAAAAAGAAATGTATAAAAATTTAGGATTTACACAAACTTGTATTTAAAAAAAATATGCAGTAGGATAGTGTGTATTTTTTTTAATCTCATTTTCCACTTTTAAATTAATTCATTTATTTTAATTAATGGTGCTAGTTAAAATATTCTCGGGTATTACAACGTACCACATGCCATGCTCCAATTTAGTTCTCCGAGGAGTTAACTATTGCCTTCTTTAGTGAGGCTTACCTTGACTCAATCTGCTTGTCCGACTAGCTACCTTCGTAGGGACTTCTTATATTCGTCTTGGGACACGCCAAAACACTAGCTATTGCATAGCACACTAGGTTCTATTTCTATAAACTCTAACTGATAAAGTACTCCCCTACATCGAAGTCCCGTACCTCAGTATCCTCTACTACCAAGCAGGTGCCCTTCTGCCAGTATTCCTCCGATAAATTCTTTGTAAACGACTTCTACAGAAAGGTCCGTTTACATTTTACTGCACCCTCTACTCTACATCTAGACTTACCGCTATACGGCATACAACCTACGTATGTGTTTATACTTTGTGCCATCAGTGTACCCAACCTTTCCGAGGTTGTTACACTCACTACCGACTCGGTTTACCCTACTCGTGTCATAACGAAACTAAATGCCATGGCACTATCACAACTATGTATTACACTTACCGTTTCTCCACCACTTCAGGTTATTCCCTGTCGACATCCGATGTCTGACTGACTTAGACTCTTCTATGACTACTACTTGTAGTCATTTCTGTTTATAATGGAGACTCACTAATCTCATCCTTACCATCATACTCATTACTCTGTCTCAGTCTCAATTCGATCTTCACATCCGAGACCTCGCTTAACACGACTATGACTATGGATCTATACCATCCTCAGGTTAGTACACTTAGAGTTACACATCCTATTCTAACTCTACTCATCGGACTCCTCAACTCACTTAGATCCTGTATTCTTACTTGGGAATACTTGATCCATTAACTCCAGCATGAACCTTTCCGGACATGCTCTACTCTCCTTGATCAAACGGGATCCGCTCCCACGGTTTGACTCTTTCCTTTCTTACGATGTGGCATATGTTCAGGAACATTTACCGCCTCTTGCAAGTCTGTTACCCGTTGGGTTCCAATCGCCCCCAACGGTAGCATACCTATTTTATCATTTTTGGCTCGCATCCCCAAATGCTTACACGACTCCATTCCCATATTCACTCTCTTCTTTTCCATTTCGTACCTACGTGGTACTCTTATCCCTGTCTACTTTCTCTCCCCTCGGGCCTCCACGAGTCCCTTTGGGGTTTATCTCTCACATTATCTCGTTTAAGAGCTATCTACCGCAATAACACTCATTTTCTTATCTCTGGACGGTACCCGAAGGTCTATGCCCATTTGCACCTCTAGACCTGCTCCGGTCTAATGTTTTCGAGTCCATTATCACCTTATGGCCCCTTAAATGGGTAACCCTTAGGTTTACCTGTACATCTAGCATCCTTATACAACTTACCTGTAAAAGGACTTTTTTCTAGTAGGGTATTGGTCAAATGAGTTAGTTTTCTTAGGCACCCTGCGGTTTTAAAAAAATTAATTCAAGTTTATTTCTTAGAAAATGACGCCTAAGGTTTTCGTGAATGGTTAGGGTTTAACCAAATGGAATGACACAAATTGAGAAAAAGTTTTCATGAAAAATTTGCCTTCCAATGGCTATCCCTAGTATTTTCAAGAAAAGTTTGAGGGTCTTTCAGAATCTCTCATCCAGAAGGACAAAAAAGATTTTTACAAAAAAGAAAATTTCTCATGTGATCAATATCCTATTCTTTGTGGTCTTTCTTAAGCAACCCAAGAGAGTTTGGTTGGGCTTAATCCCTTCGCTTCCCCCTTGTTTGCTTAAGGAACTAGCAGTTCATGAATCGAGCGCAGGGTTGGGCTAGGCTCCTTCCCTGTGCCTTACCATTTCTCTATTTCCAGCTCGGCACATGGTCACGCTCTATACGTTTGCATATGCCTCGACTTCTTAACATCTATCTTTCCAGAATATGGTTCGGCCACTTTGCCCCTCCATATACCGTATCCTGATTTTCTAGTTCGTAGACTTCTACTTCTATACTGTGGCATACACCACCTCTTTTCTGTTTACTTTCTTGCAAGGACCACTCACTCCCATCAGCCATAGCATTCCACACAGTCGTGACCCATTCTCGTGGTCATCTTCCTGTCGGTCTCATGCCCCCTGGCCCTGTTTATTCTTGTCTGTAAACTTTCCATTTCAATCACCCCATGGCCTTACTTTCTTTTCTACACGCCAATCGTGTCTTTTCTTTCACTTTACAAATCATTCCTAGCCTGAACTACCATTCACTGTATATTTCTATTATACTTGCATTCCATACTGTAATCAAACAACTTGTGCCTATACCATAGCGCACAATGCGCCGCTAACAGAGCAAACGCATCGTCTCATTTAACACCTGCAAAACAATCACACATTGTAGCGCATTTCTGCCTACAATTCAACCAAATGTGTCTGTGTCTAGGTAGCGTCCTCCATGGATATCTCCTTTCCCTAATATGGCGTCCTAAGGTTCCTGGGGTCACTGCCACCCCACCTTACGACTTAGTGCTCATCGGCACTTGTGTACTGTACAGGTTATATGCTTTGCTTAGAATTTCACATACAAATTCTATGCCTAAAGCGATGACTCGAAAGAATTTATGACTCAACATCCTGAGCAACCTCACAAGTGCTCGTCGGAACTACCGTTATGTCCCGATTCGTAATGGCTAGTCCAACTGACACCCGAGACTACTAGTTAGCTTCACACCCTTAAAGAAAAACCAGGCTCTGTTATCAAGTTTGTCACGACCCCCGTTTAGAGGACCGTGACCGGCAGAGACACCAGGAATATCGCTGTGCCTGTAAGCCTTATCACCTAATTGATAGAATATCTATTATTGAAAATACATCCACGCGCTTCCGGGCAGGTGATCTATCATATTCACATGCAGAAATCCTGTGTACAGTTATACATATATTCAACCACACGCTTGTATATAGTTTACATATGATCACGCGCCTCAATGCGTGTGATCTATCCTATTCACATGCGGAAGCCATATTTTCATACAATCAGGTATTCAGTCACACACATATATATATAATTTACATATTGATCTCACCCCTCAAGGCGTGTGATCTATCCTAGTTGCATGCGGAAGTCGTATATATATATATACATGATATATGCTATATCATAGCCAAAAGTCCCAATACCAAGACCTAACCTTAATCTGTATGAAGCTGACAATGCTGGAATTCACGTATGATATATCTATATACACAGCAGATGTAGACGTACAAACGCTACGCCCAAAAAGGATTTATATATATACATACGTCACAACATATATAAATAACCAAAATAACTACAAACGCGGACAAAGCCTGCGGTCTTCAGAGTTGTCCGCCTCCTTGAGAAGAAGTGGACGCATTCCAGACTCCTGAACCACCTGTATTTGAAACATATAAACATGGGGGTGAGTCGAACAGACTCAGTGAGAAGCTCCCCCATCCCTGGCGTAGCAGCGGGTACCACTACAGCTGGGGGAAGGGAGCAACCACAACCACATACACATGAAACATATTTATTTTATGACCTTTAACACGATTAGGCAATCAATGTATCATATTCACAAGCAAAATCCTAATTCATGCTCCTATCATATTTATTAATCCGCATGTAAATCAATCTCAACATACATCATTTGGTTTCATAGTTAACACATACTTATGCACATAGGCACTCACTTTCTGTCTCCCGCATTACGCTAAGAGAAATACTGGCCCGAAGGCAATCTTATGTTCAAACCTAGTTGATCACACTAGGAACTTTCTGACTCCAAGGCATGCTTAGAGTAATAGTCGGCAACTTGTCTGACCTCAGTTTAAACCAAGGTAATGGCCACTATGTGGCATACTTACTGACATCATAATCCTGTCTGTCCGATCAGGATGACCGACTCGATTTAACCGGACAAACTAAACAAACTTAACTAACATATTTAACCTTGAAAGACGACCTATTTGTAACTAACTGAATATCATACGTGTTCTTTAGTTAGGCCTAGATTTCCCCCGTTTCAATTATGCAACACTCTCACTCACACTTAACAACCTAGGTTCATATTCCTCAATGTACCATACGGTCAAAACCTTTGCACGATGGTCAATTTAAATGGGTTTCTAATATTAATGAACCCTCACATATGAAATTCCGACTCAATCCTACCCACTGTATCATATAAGGCTCGGTGAGCCACAATATCGCATATTCACTTGAGAATGAACATATAAACATATAAACAGTTTGCACGTCCATTGTTTACTCACTAATCATATACGCGTAACGTAAATACATTCAGATAGACATATTTCATATATCAATTTGCACAAAATAGAGAAAACCACATTTCCACGTTGTCATCCAACCCTGTGGAGCAGGGATGGGAGAGCCCCTCACCTCGTTGGCCCTCCTGATCAGTCCTCGGAGTGCCTGGAGCTCCAATTACCCTGTGGTGCCCTATACACATATATTTAAGAACTTTAGGAACGTGTAACTAAGCATTTAACATGCACGTGCCATGCTAATGCTCATGTACCCTCTAGATATTTCCAAGAACTAACTATTTAGTTCGTTACGTCGTCTTATTTGCTCTTTTTGAAAGTTCATACTATCTTATATCGACTTCCACAAATTCGAGACACTTAGAACCTCTAAATGCTTAGGTTAGAGATTCCCACTTGACTAAAAGAATCTCTTTATGGCTCAAAAGAGGCTTTAGCTTACTCATTCCACCGTCTCCCTTATTCGCCGAGTAAAAGCTTGATTACTACCTCTTTAATTATATATAAAAATATAATTGGGTATAATTAGAGCCTTGGAACCAATTTAGCAGGTCTTAGGTGTCCACTACGGACTAGACCAAGGTGTCAAACCCGCCGCTCAGCTCCTTACTGTACGGTGGCTTAGTATATCGCCTCTTTTTCACTGGATTGGGTTCCGGTTGAGACGGTAAATACTCGGGCTTTATTACCTTGTCTATTTCCAGCAATTACAACACTTATACTACTCTAATCCAAGCCTAAAGATGCATTAAACTATCAATTTCGAATTTTAGAGCAATTTCCTAACCCAGTTTCACTAATTTCCATACCCAGTCAATTCCTACGGTTTCACTTCGATTCTAAACCTCACTAAGCTTTCAATAACACCCACTATGCTCAAATTTAACCCCGGAATGCCCCGATTGGAAGAAATTGAAGAATTCCTAAAATACCCAAAATTGGAGAAATTGGGGTTTTTTTCACCTTGATTCAATCAGATGGAGAGCTTAATGGGTGGCCAAGATGGATTTCGGTGGCCCTCACCAGCGACAGAACCCTTCCTCCGGCGTGATTCCAATCGTTTCCCGTCGTGCAAGTGCTTCTCCTTCTCCATTTGTTGGCTCGTGGTCCTCGGTTTCTTTGCTTCTCGTGTTTGCTTCGTGCTTCTGCTCTTAATTTTTTTTTAATGTGTGCGTGTGTTGCTTGCTTCTGCTTTAGCTTTATTTTGTGTGTGTGTGTGTTTCTATAATATATATATATATATATATATATATATATATATATATATATATATATATATTCTTTTGGTGGTTTAGTGAAAGGGGGGTCACGGTTTGACCCCCCTTTAAATTAATAATTAATAATAATAATAATATTTTATTTAGTTATTTTATCCTCTTCCCCCCCATCCTTTTTAATCTCCAAACGTTTATCGAATTAGGCGTGTTGTTCAAACTAAACCAAACGTTTATCGAATTTTTTCAATTCAATTTTATCTGATTAAGGAGTATCAATTTTTGATAAATTTTATTGAACACTCATAGGAGGGAGTAAAGAAACCAACATAGAAGATATTAAAAAGTAATGATAATAATGACAACTCATTGGGAAGAGATGAAATATTGAATAGTGAGAATTTTTTTTTGAAATAGAGCTCTTTAATGGAGAGCCCAATATCTGAGGAGGTTCAATTTTTGTGTATCTATCTCTCTCTCCAAATTTAAATAATTAAGAGAGATAAATTCATACTTTTTATTTAACAATTAAATAAAACATTAACATGTGCTCTAAAGGTAGATGTTAGATAAATTCATACAAGATATCAATTCAACCACTATTATATGTAAAACTGTAAGGTATGTTATAATTATTAAACTTTTTATGCAATATAGTTATATAAAATTTAGTTATTATTATACCCTAATATATAATATTAAGAGTCCAGATTCGGTGAAGTGTGTAAAGTGTGTATCTTGAGTCGTTGGATGAAATTATTACAATACGAACATAAATTTTGATTTTTATTTAACGGTCTAGATGGTGCACTTCATACACTTTACACTTTTTGCACTTTACTAGATCCAATTTCATAATATTAATACCAACTTAATCGCACTTGAACTTTTTTTAAGGTTCAATTGCAGCTTGATTTTAAAAGATTAATTAGCCGTCGAAGTTATTGAGTGAAAAATAAGTATTGTGAGCTAGCTAAATGTTCTCTCAATATATATTTTATTATATAGAAAATTGGAATGACATAGTTGAGGAGAAGCAAATTAAATGCAAGAATCTAAATCTAACATAAACAATGACAATAAATGACATCAGTCATAGTTTTGCAATGTCCTCCTTTGCAGCTTGAATCTTGGCATCTTGTGTTGCATGCATCTTCAACGCAAGTGTCATCTTTATAATCATGGCAGCATTCTTCACCTCTTACTTCAATAACAACCTTCCCTGATCAATCATAAACATGAAGAGAAATTATATTGAATTTTTATTATTATATAAAGCTAGAGAGAAATAAAAAATATATTTTAACCTATAAATTAAAAAAATGGAATAGTAATTGGTTGTGGAAGAAACACATATATACCTGAAGATGAAAACATGAGTATCATGATGAACACAAGATAGAGAGTTTTGGAAGAAGCCATTTTAAAAGCTTTAATTTTAATTTCGCAGATTAATAATTAGTTGGTGCTCCATATTTGCTAATTGGTGGGCTATTTATAGTCTGTTCAGACCACAAAAAACAAAAAGTAACTAATTAAACACTAAATATTAAATGTGCTTGGATTTTAATTCTACCAATAAAAGCGCATTTAAGGGGGGAATTTAATTGACTCAACATTTATTATAATTGAATTAATTGCAATTATATCAACAGGGACTGGGTCTAGAATAGTCCCTCACAACGTGATGAACTCGGGCTTGAATCCTCCCTGTGAGAGGTACGTACATTTAATGTCTGACAGTGCCTCCAATAGAATTGCCTCCATAGAAAGATACATGTGGAATATAAAAAAATAATAAAAATTATATTTATACATTAAAAATTTCATAAGCGCACTTAATTAAAGCGTATTTCATGTAATACAAAATAGATATGCATAGCAGCTGCTTTAGAAGGAAGGTTCTTTTCTCTAAATCACTTGGGTTCCATTAGTAACTTGCACGCCTTGGCCCTTCTTTTTCTAGGCTTGAGCCTTTGTTGTAAGCCTTTCCTAGGTTAGGCTAGGGTTTAGCTGTCAAGTTGTTACATTTGACAGAATATAAATTTTAATTTTAACAAATTTTTTCCTGCAATAATTTGGAAAATTCTTAATGAAGATTAAACATACTATGTTTGACCCATCTTCTTAATTCATACTAATACATAGTAGCGATTAAAAAAATAAAACGCTATGGTGATATGCTAAAGAAGGTAAATGTGTTATAATTCAAATATAATTTCTTATAATATATTATAATTGTTTATTATTTTTTCAAGCACTTTGTTCAATAAATTTAATGTCACGACCCCAAATCGGGAGAATGTGGCCGGCACGGGAATAGGTTTTTATCTCTAAACCCGTAAGCCTTACCCTGTAAACATAGATATAATTACTCTCCATCCACCTGCGTTGTCTCAGATTCAGATCTTTCTGCTCGAAAAAGTACTTGAGGCTCTTGTGGTCTGCGTATACCTCACATGATTCGCCATAAAGGTAGTGCCTCCAAATCTTCAAGGCAAATACCACCGCTGCCATTTCAAGATCGTGAGTCGGGTAGTTCTTCTCATGCTTCTAGAGTTGCCTAGACGAATAAGCAATCACCTTGCCATGTTGCATAAGGACACAACCTAACCCAACTCGCGAAGCATCACAGTAAACTACATACCCTCCGATGCCCTCAGGAAGAGCCAACACCGGTGCTGTGGTGAGACTTTCCTTTAGCATTTGAAAACTCTCTTCGCACTTGTTTTCCACACGAACTTTACCCCTTTCTTTTCCAGACTTCTACACTTACCCTTAGTGGTTTCCATAAACACTTTAGGTTGCCCCCTATTGACATCCTATGTCTGACTGGCTTAGACTCTTCTCTGACTACTACTTGTAGTCATTTCTGTTTATAATGGAAACTCATCAGTCTCCTCCTTACCATCATACTCGTTACTCTGCCTCAGGCTCAGTTTGGTCTTCACATTCGAAAACCTCGCTTAACACGACTATGACTGTGGATCTATACCATCCCTAGGTTAGTCCACTTAGATTTGCACATCCTATGCTAACTCTACTCGTTGGGTTTCCGTTGGCTTTTACCCCAACTTGGCCCACTCGGACTCCTCAAGACCTCAACTCACTTAGATCTTGTATTCCTACTCGGGATACTTGATCCGTTAACTCTAGCATGAACCTTTCCGGACATGCTCTACTCCCCTTGACCAAACGGAATCTGCTCCCACGGTTTGATTCTTTCCTTTGTTACGGTGTGGCATACGTTCATGAACATATACTGCCTCTTGCAAGTGTGTTACCCGTTGGGTTCCAATCACCCCCAACTGTAGCATATCTATTTTATCATTTTGCCCCACATCCCTAGATGGTTACCCGACTCCGTTCCCGTATTTACTCTCTTGTTTTCCATTTCGTATCTACGTGGTACCCTTTCTTCGAGTATTTCTTAATACTCGTTACCCACTAAATTCTCCTTCCCGATTAATCGTCCTTATGGTTAATTTTCCATTTATGGCACCCACACGGCCATTTATACGTTTGGTTTGTCCACACAGTCTCTAGCCATACGCGGGCTTCAGACTAACGGATTTACGATTCACCAACCTGTGGAATTAGCTTACCTAGCTATGTCCACTACAATCTTTGTACTATACACGCACTTACGGTAGTAGCTGGTTCTCCGCCTCCTACTTGACTCTTATCCTATGGGGTCCTATAGGCATCCGCTCTTCCCCCCCTTATAGGGCTACTTATCCCTGTCTACTTTCTCTCCCCTTGAGCCCTCACGAGTCCCTTTGGGGTTTATCTCTCACGTTATCTCGTTCGAGAGCTATCTACCACAATAACACTCAATTTCTAATCTCTGGACGGTACCCGAAGGTCTATGCCCATTTCTACTTCTAGGCCTGCTCTGGTTTAATGCTTTCGGGTCCATAATCACCCTATGGCCCCTCAATTGGTAACCTTTAGGTTTACCTGTATACTCCATTGGCACTTTAGCACTCTTCTAGTGCTTTTCGATGTCTACTTAACTTTAATCACTCCAAGCGAGTGATTTCTCAACTACATCTACCACCCTTATACAGCTTACCTGTAAAAGGACTATTGTTTAGTAGGGTATTGGTCACATGAGTTAGTTTTCTTAGGCACCCTGCGTGTTTTAAAATTAATTCAAGTTTATTTCTTAGAAAATGACAGCTAAGGTTTTCGTAAATGGTTAGGGTTTAACCAATTGGAATGACACAAATTCAGAAAAAGTTTTCATGAAAATTTGCCTTCCAATGGTTATCCCTAGTATTTTCAAGAAAAAGTTTGAGGGTCTTTCAAAATCTCTCATCCGGAAAGACCAAAAAGAATTTACAAAAATTTCTCAGGTGATCAACATCCTATTCTTTATGCTCTTCCTTAAGCAACCAAAGAGAGTTTGGTTGGGCTTAATCCCTTCTTTTCCCCCTTGTTTTCTGAAGGAACTAGTAGTTCATGGATCGAGCGCAGGTTTGGACTAGGCTCCTTCCCATTTACCCTGTTTCCTGCTCGGCATATGGTCACGCTCTACACATTTACATATGCCTCTACTTCTTAACATCTATCTCTACGGCATATGGTTCGGCCACTTTGCCCTTCCATATACCGTATCCTGATTTTCCAGTGCGTAGATTTCTGCTTCTATACTGTGGCATACACCACCTCTTTTCTGTTTACTTTCTAGGAAGGACAACTCACTTCCTTCAGCCATAGCATACCGCACAGTCGTGACCCATTCACGTGACCATCTTCCTGTCGGTCTCATGCCTCATGGCCCTGTTTATTCTTGTTTGTAAACTTTCCATTTCAATCGCCCCTTGGGCTTACTTTCTTTTCTACACGCCAAGCGTGTCCTTTTATTTCTATTCTACATGCATTTCATTCTATAATCAAACAACATGCGCCTATACCATAGCACACAATGCGCCCCTAACAGAGTAGACACATCGTCTCATTTAAAACCTGCAAAACAATCACTCATTGTAGCGCATTCCTGCCTACAATTCAACCAAATGTGTCTGTGTCTTGGTAGCATCCTCCATGGATGTCTCCTTTCCCTATTATGGCGTCCTAAGGTTCTCGGGGTCACTGCCACCCCACCTTACGCATTAGTGCTCATCGACACTTGTGTACCATACAGGTTATATGCTTTGCATAGAATTTCACATACAAATTCTATGCTTAAAGAGATGACTCGAAAGAGATCATGACTCAACATCTTGAGCAACCTCACAAGTGTCCTACTACGACCGCGAACACGGCCACTAGCTCAGCCCCTGGGAGGTATTCTCTCCTCTCGGACCGACTCCTCATCTGTATGTGTAGGGATTCTACCGCCCCTCCTAGCCGTCCTAGTAGTCGGCGGCATCCTTGTACTGCACAAGAACGTCACCTAATAAGCATTTGCCTAATCTATCGCAGATTAAGAAGGGATGAAAGAAAGGCTGACTCAAATTATCATGGGTACTCCCACAGATTCCTGTTTAATTCAACGTTGTGCCCGGGTTTCACAACGAAGATTAAACCGACACCCGGTTATACCAATGGCTTCACATGACTTAAAGATAACCAGGCTCTGATACCAAGTTCGTCATGACCCCAAATCAGGAGTGTGTGACCGGCACGGGAATAGATTTTTACCTCTAAACCCGTAAGCCTTACACTGTAAACATAGACGTAACTACCCTGCTATACAATCAATATATATATCATACTAGTGGCCATACCTCACTGGTGGCCTAATTAACCTGCAATCCACGGTTCGCTCAATACCGCTTCAGCTCAGCCAGTGTATAGATATATATCATCACTCATAATATAAATATTCATATCATATTGATCGTATGTCTCAAAATGTACGATCTATCCTATTCACATGCAGCAAGCACACATAATATATATATCAATATCATATTGACCGTACGTCTCAATACGTACAATCTATCCTATTCACATGCAGCCGTTTATATAATCATAGATATATCCTAGTTTTTCCCCAAACTGGACCCTATCTTTAAGTACATGTGAAGCCGACAACTCTAGAGTGGACGTACACCAAAAGCTGTAAATATATACAAAATATCTACAACTTAAAATATGTACAACATAATCAAAATATAACAAAATATCCACCCACGCGAACAAGTGCGTTATGGTTGGTCTGATGTCCGAATCACTGTCCGGACGTCGATGCCTGCCCGATATGTCACGACCCCCATTTAGAGGACCGTGACTGGCACAGACACATGGAATGTCCCTCTGCCTGTAAGCCTTATCACCTAATTGACAGAATAGCTATTATAGAAAAATACATTCACATGCATTATAATACCATGGCTACACCGAAATGGTGGCCTATCCTAGGCAAGCAAATCCACGGCCAGTGCCGCATCAGGATATAGATATAGGAATACACACATAATATATAACTTGTGTAGTGGCTACACATCCGAAGATGCTGCCTATCCTATTCGCATGCAACAGATATATGTATATATATATATTTTGGAAAAAAGTTTTCCCTGCATTGTAATCTAACGAATCCTGATCTTTAAGGTGTGTGAAGCTGACAGTTCTAGATTTAGTAATACAATCTAATTGGGTATGTCTACCCTTTACTTTATGATACAATAATAAAGTAAATAAAACTACAATTACAATTTATTCACCCACATGAACAAGTTGTGGGTCTCGGAAAGTTTTGCTTGTCCCTCGTTCCACCGAGACTTCTTCCACCTGTACTTAACCTGTCTCTGTGTAGTAAAAATGAGGTGTGAGTCTTAACCACGCGACTCAGTGAGAAATCTCCCATCCCCGGTGCAAGGCGGGTACCATGGCACTGGGATTGGGAGTCATACACAACCACGTGCAAAAAAACAACTGGTTACTATTAATTAGCATACATTCTTGGCGACCACACAACAATAGAAATTTCACCCATACACTCACATACATTTAATAACTGTAAACATGCAGCAGTTTATTCCACGTCATCAATCAACAATTAAACATGTAACATATGGTGTGGGCTTTTACTTATCGGTCTTCTCACGTTTCAGCATGTCTGAATCAAACAAGACGTGTGGTGACGTAATCCTGTACGTGACCACTACGCTGCACAATCAGCAATTATATGCAAACACATGTAATTTGTACATACACACAGATGCTAAACATACATCTACTTAATCTCCCCAACTGTGGGGTATCTACTAGCCACTAAGTGGCTTTCCCACTTCGAACCCATCCACTCGGGTTGCTGGCCACCACGTGGCAAAACATACTTAACCCATCCACTTGGGTACTGGTCACCTCGTGACAATTCTGTAAATCAACCAATACTTAACCCATTCACTTGGGTACTGGTCACCTCGTGACAATTCTATTAATCAAACACAATCAATCTCTATCTATCAAACAACTCACGCATAGCCACCAAGTGGCACGTCCTGACCCCTAACTGCGGGGCAATAGCTTGAGCCCACTCGTCCATTACCTAACTAGGCCACATGGCGGGCACGGCATGACGTCTCGAAGCATGGCCACTGACACACCCTGGACCAACTCCACAGGATGGTTTCTCCTTTACTAGGTTAGGCTCACGGTTCACCCGTAGGTTCCTCCCGTGTCCCCTTACCTTAGTCTCACATATTAATAGGATTCCTTGTATCTTTCCCGAAGGATCAACAATTCTTCTCCTTATTAATATGTACAAGTATCCTCAATAGGATATAACTCATATATCCGTCCAGATGCACTCTCTGAGCCTCAAGCTATCGTCATAGCAATATAAAACCTTTCTGACCCTATTGCCAGGATAGGGCAATGACCATCGTCATGGTGATTATAAAACTGAGGTCTCAAGTGCCATCTGACGTTGTTCTAGTCGATGTCTCACATCGCTAGCATAACCAAATCTGAAACCCACCAATAACTCCCTTTGCATGATTATAATTTAAGTCACCGTCATGACGAGATTTCAAAATAAAAGCTTAGTCCTTCCATACAAGGACTCTTGCCACCGTCGTGGAAAAGATTTAATAAAATACTCATCATGCCTCCGGAATGTATGAGTTAGATTTGTAACACACCAATCATAGCAAACAATTACACTCTACTCCTATGTCTTTCTATCCAAGCCACTTTCCACAACCTATTTTCTAATTCTTTCATTCTTTTAGCATTTTATATCTCTACCTAACACATACTAGACAAGCAGAGAATATACATACTCATGTAATCCATATAAGCATATGACCCTAGGAGCAGAGATGAAAGAGCCCTCACCTGGACGACTCCCTTGCGTTTGTCCTAGAGTAACTCCCGCTCCGGGCGAATCGTGGTTTCCTAAAGAATGCATTCAGGTGGTTAACATCTCAACTATATGCAATTCATATGCATACTACATGCTCGCGCCTAGAATGCATCTAGACGTTGGCAAGAACCGAGTCCATGGTCTTACCCATCTTCCCTCTCTTCTATGAGAGTCTCAAGTGCCTCGCACTTGGTTCCATACAACCATCATTCACCTTGAGTTACTAAACCTCGATATGCTTCTAAGTTATCCTAATTAAGGTTACCTAATGACAGCGTATAAGGAATTTAGAAATCCAAGAAGTTGGACTTAATTTACTCTGTAAGTTTCTATTCTTGAGGGACAAGAAGTCATTTGGAATGATTTTGATCCTTAAAAACATGGTTGGTGGTGTTCTAAGAAGTTTAGGATTGAAAATAGGAGGTTCGGACACCCCGGTTTGACAAAAAAACGACTTTTGAGCATGCTCGGCAGAGGCCCGGCGCTATAGCGCCAATTATGGAGCTATAGCGCCAAGCTGCTGCCCAGCAGCTTCTTCGTGCACCCGAGAGCCAGCACTATAGCGCCGGTTCACAGCACAGCAATTCGTTTGCTGTGCTATGGGCTGGTTTGGACCCGTTCCGGCCCCCTTTCACCCCCGGCTTCGACTCCGCACCTCACGGGTTTTGTTCACCTACAATCCAAGCACATAAGTCCAACCCTAACTACTCAAATCCAAGCCCGATTCCAAATTTATCAACGAATCCCCAAATTGGGAATATTTAGAATTTTAAACCCCAAACTCTTTCAAATTCGAATTCAGCTAAACCCGAGGGTATAGCCTCGATTATTACCCCAACTAAGTGTTCAAGAACACTTCCTTGGTCTCAATCTACCCTAAAAACAATTCAATCGAAGGTGGATCGAAGAAATCCCTAAAATGAAGAACTTGGGGGTTTCGAATGAAATTAGGGTTACCAACCTTTGATTCGATTGGTGGAAGGTGTGGGAGACGTCGTACCCGAGCTCCAGTCACTTTTCCGGCATCGGCTAGCTCTCTCCGGTCACTTTTCCGGCGAACCCCAACTCTTTTCTTTTTCTCTTCTTATCTCTTTTATTGACGCCCCAACCCCTTAAATTATAATAATTAATAATTATAATAAATAAATAAATATAATTAAAATAAAATAAATAATAATTAAATAAATTAATAATTAAGTAAATAATAACAAATTTGTACTTTTAATTTAATCTCTTTCCCTATTTAATTTGGGTTTCCATGTTCTTAGGTCCCAAATTAAACCCAAAAATTATTTTCTACTTCTTTTCTTTCAATTTCTACTTTCTTAAAAATCCCCTTTTAAATATTTAAAATAATCATAATAAAAATAAACTAATTAATAATTAAACAAATAGTAGCTAATAATATTTTGATTCAGTTCCCACTCCTATTTATTTTGGGTTTCTAATTTTGTAGGTCCCGAATAATTTTCAAAAAAAAACATTTTACTCATTTCTTTCATCTTTTATTTTACTTGAAATTTCGAAGAATTTCACGGTTCCTTTCCGGTTTCCCTTAACCTTCATACTTTTCCTATATTCTTTTTAAGGTTTTAATTCCTAGCCCCGAAATAAATCATTATTAAATCCTAGCCCCTGTACCTGAAACATTGAAGTAGAGGGACTGAGTCAAACAGACTCAATGAGAAGCTTCCCATCCTCGGCGTAGCGGCGGGTACCACTACAGCTGGGGAAAGGGAAATATCCACAATCACATACGCATGAAAATCCGGTTTATCAAATGTTGTATTACGATCAGGCAATATTAATATACATAAAGTCAAAGATAAACCTACGGATCATGCTCTTCTATCATGCTTCTCATAAACAAGCAATCACTTTGAACATGTCATTTGAAAGCTATAAATCACTCAACTGGCCCATGTATCTCACAATGGACAATGGCCTTAACGGGCAAATCTTTTAATTTTTAACTGACCCTAGTGTCAGGCTAGGGCAATGGCCTCAACGGGCAAATCTTTTAATCTTGAACTGACTCTAGTGCCAAGCTAGGGCAATGGCCTCCTTGGGCAATTAAATCAACTGGCCTTAGAACAAGCTAGAGCAATGGCCTCCATGGGCGACTTTATCTGACTTGTTTCTCCTCCCGAGCTTTCAGCTGGGATTCTGACTCTATCTACCCATTACTATCCTAAACTGACTATACCTAGGTAGTGTGAACATTCCTAAGACTCACTAACCAATTATGAGATCTTCTTAATCCTTATTTAAGACCCAAACCCTTGATTAGATCATAACCTAGCTCTAAGGTCTTTCCTAAGTTCAATTACCATAAAGCGTCGACGTTTACAAACAAATTCTTTACGATTTCTTTAATGAGTTTCTAATTAATAGGGTAAACCAAACCTTGGACTCAATCAATAACCTACCCCCTTGCTTATATTGTTTGGTGTATCTCATGTCATCACATGGATACCCTCTAGTACCTCTTTGCATGTAATCAAACACACATATACAAGTACTTTCATATAATGCAATTTAGGAACAACAATAGCATGTTAACCACTAAGTAATTCTTACAAATAGGCAAATAGGCAAGTAGGCAAACCACATATCCACATCCTCAATCAACCCTGTAGGGCAAGGATGGGAAACCCCTCACCTGGACGGCTTCTTTCCGTTTGTCCTGGAGTAACTCCCGCTCCGGGCGAATCGTGGTTTCCTAACAATTGCATTCACGTGGTTAACAATCTTAACTATATGCAAATCATATGTGTATGGTATGCTCGTGCCTAAATATGCACCTAGACGTTGCCAAGAACCGAGTTCTTGGTCTTATCCGTCTTCCCTCTCTTGCATGAGAATCTCAAGTGCTTCACCTTTGGTTTCACACAATTATCGCTCACCTTGAATAGATTTTTTGGAGCCTTGGATTCGAGTTACTAAACCTCAATATACTTTTAAATTATCCTACTTAAGGTTTCCTAATAATTACGAACAAATAAAGCTGCCATTTTAAAATTTGGACTTTATTGTTCCGCAAGTTTCCATCCTTGAGAAACAAGGAAGTACCTGAAATAATTCTTGATGCTTGATAGCATATTTAGAATTATTCTTGGGTGCTTAAGATCGAAGAGAGGAGGTATAAAACTCTCAACGTCATCCTTAAACTGTATTTGGGCAAACCGAGCAGGGACCCGACACGTTAACGTCAAGGTTCAACCTTAGTAATCTCAGGCCAATTCTTCACGGGTCTTGTTCAGCTAATATTTCAACAATATGATTTCAATAATTCCAATCCAAGCCTATTTACTCAAATGCAAGCTCAATCCTAATTATCAATAATTTCTCTAATTTATGAATATTTAGAATTTCAACCCCAAATCCTTCCAAATTCGAATTCGGTCAAACCCGAGGATATAGTCACGGTTCCTACCCCAACTAAGTGTTCAAGAACACTTTCTAGGTCTCAATCTACCCTCAAAACAACTAAATCGAAGGTGAATCGAAGAAATCCTTAAAAAAGGAGAAATTGAGGTTTTAGAATGAAATTGGGGTTACCAAACATGATTTGATCGATGGCAGGTGTGAGAAATGTAATACCCGAGAATAATTTAACTTGCGTTATTAATTAAATTAAATTAATTAAATTAAAAGTGGAAAAAATGACATAAAAAGGAAAATAAATACACACTATCTATCCTACTACTTGTTTTTTTAAAAAAAACACAAATTTGTTTAAATCCTAATTATATTTTTTATATATATTTCTTTTTCTCATTTATTATTATTATACCAGATTTTAATTATGTGATATGTATATATATATATATATATATATATATATATATATATATACATATTAATTTATTATAATATATATATATATGTATTATATAAGTGAGGAATAAAGAAAAAGAAAGAGGAAAGAAATCAGAGAGGGAAGACGCACGGGACGAGAGACACGGGAAAGGGGAAGAGAGCAGCTTGAGGCGTCGTTCACGGAGGAGCTCACAGACGGAGAGCACGCGTGGTGGCCGGACGTGCGAGAGAGGCCGGAGTCGCCGTCCGCCGGAGTAGCCGCCGTCGTTGTGGGTGCTGGAGGAGAGAGAGTTCGGGTTAGAGAGAGAAACAAGAGGGAGAGAGCTTTCTCGCCGGAAAAAGCCGTCTCTTCACCGGGGAAGGTAGCTGAGAGTCTCCTCTACTCCATATCGTCCTTCTAATCGGTTGAATCGAGGTGAGAAGTCCCGGAACTCTCAAACCCCAATTTTATAAATTTTAGGGATTTTTGGAAAGACCCCATTTGATTCAATCTGAGTATTCTGGGTCCTAAATTGAAGTAATTGCATGTTAGGAAGTGAGTTGAAAGCTTAGGAACCGGAACCAAATTGATGGAATTTATCCGGGTTGGAAAAAGTGTAGGAAAATGTGGTTGTTAAGGTTTAAGGGTGTTGTGGACTGATTGCGGGTGCATTAACAGGTGGAAATTGTGATTATATAATTGTTGAAATTATTAGAATGCACGAGGGAGTAAAACCCGAGTAATCACTGTCTCACCCGGAACCCGGTTCGGGAAAAAAGGAGACAATTTTCCAATTGTACGCGTATCCGGATATGTGTATTCATGTGGAGGTAAAGTGTCTAAAGTTAATTCGGTAAATGGAAATTTTAGACAATGAGAATTTATGACTCTCTTGAGCCATAAATTCAAGACTTGGGTAATGGCAATTTCGTCTGGACACCTAGTGGTGAAATTGGGTAACCTTGCATTCCCAACTCAAGGCTTCCGAATAGTGTGATTAAGCAAGGGTTGGACGCGAATAGAAGCATGCTAAGTGTTCCGAAAACTAGTTGAGGGCATTCCAAGCCAACAACTAGTCTATGGAATTAAATAGAAAGAACATGAGCATTAGCGTTACATGTACACGATAGTGGTTGAATTCTCAAGTATATGTGTATAGGGCACCATACTGTGAGTGGACTTTCGGGCGCACCGAGAGCCGACCAGAGGGGCCAACTATCCTTGCCCTATAGGGTTGACTGCGGATATGTATATATGGTTTGCCTTCTTGCGTATTTGTAGGAATTATATATTAGATAACATGCTATTGTTGTTCCTAAATTACAATATATGTGGAAACGTGCTATATGTGTGTATGTGAATGGTAAAAGCGATGTTGGCTCAAGGAGCCTTATATGAAAACAAGGTCCTCGAGACCTATATGATATCGAGGGTAAGAACGAGTCAATTTTATTGTGAGGGTCTTGTGGTACTAGAAACCAACCTCATTGTTTATTATCTGGAAAGTGTGGTTGTGTATGTGAATTCTTAAAGAAAATGAACCTAGGTGACCTTGTTTTTAAACCGAGAGATTCCGAATTAGAAAACAACTTGGAAATTTAGATTTGCCTAAGAAGAAGTAAGACGAACAAGTAGTGGTCCATAGGGGTCATTTATGGTACAACGCGGGAACCGAGTCTATCACGGATGGTCCGGGTAGATTGAGTCTGTTATCTTGAGTCAAACTCACAGAAATACAAGTATATGAGTACACCACATTGTGGCTATTGCCTTGGGTAAACTGTGGTCAAATGAGTCGCCGGCTATGCTCCAAGTGAAGTCTTGGGGTCAGATTATTGTTCCACGTAAAGTCTAGGGGCTAGGGCTTCGTAGAATGATCAACTAGGTTCCTATATCACTCACGTGAGATATTGCCTTCGAGCCAGATTCTCTCCTAACGGAGATATGCCTTCGGGCCAGTTTATGATTATGGTTATTTGAACATGGATATCCACATGAAGTTGTATGTTAAACTATGATATGATGTATGTGTGAATTTGAACGTATGTAAAACCATGCTCTAAATTCTATATTGTGAATATGATATATGCTAATTGCCTGACCACTTAATATATAGAAATTTAAACCCATTATATGCGTATGTGTTTGTGATTGGCTCCTCTTCCCCAGTTGTAGTGGTACCCGCCCCTACACCAGGGATGGGAAGGCCTCTCACTGAGTCTGTTTGACTCACCCCAATGTTACATGTTACAGACACAGGTGGTATAGGGATCTGGAGCGCTTCCACTTCATCTCAGGGAGGCGGACAGACTTAGAGACCGCACGCATTGTTCACGTGGGTAGTATTGATATATGTATTTTTTCAGGATGTATATGTATATGATTCTTTTGGTATAGCATTGTTTTGTACAGTTGCTATATACATATATGTATATGTCACAGTCTAGAACTGTCGGCTTCATACAGGTTAAAGATTTGGTCCGGTTTTTGGGAATATAGGTTGTGATATGATGAATATCATGGGTATGTATATATGAATGTGACTTCCGCATGTGAATAGGATAGATCACACGCACTGAGCTTGTGGTCAATATGTAAATTTATATATATGTGTGACTGAATACTTGGTTGCGTGAAAATACGGCTTCTGCATGCGAATAGGATAGATCACACGCATCGAGGCGTGTGATCAATATGCAAATTATATGCAGGTGTGTGATTGAATATATATGCTTGACTGTATACAGGGATTCTGCATGTGAATAGGATAGATCACCCGCCCTGAAGCGCGTGATCAATATGTATATTATATGTACGTGTGATTGATTATGTGTATATGTATAGACTGAAGCGGCGTTGAGCGAGCCGTGGATTGCGTGCTACTTAGGTCATCGGATAGGGATGGCGATATATACTATATATTGTTTGTATAAGAAATGGGTAGTTATGCATATATAAAATGTCAATCAGGGATTAGAAGCTTACGGGATAGGAGAAATCCTACCTCCCGTGTCGGTCACGGACGTCCGATAGAGGGTCGTGAGAAACTTGGTATCAGAGCCTGGTTGTCTTTAAACTGTATGAAGCCATAGGTATGACCGGGTGTCGGTTTACCCCTCTTTGTGTACCCCGACACAACGTGGGAGTAAAAAGGCACTTGTGGAAGTACCCAGGAAAATTGTGTCAGCCTTTCTTTCTACTCTCTTGATATGAAATATCATTAATATATGTGCACTTATTAGGTGTGGTCCTTGTGCAGTATAGGGATGTCACCTATCACGAGACGGATTAGGGGTGGAGGGCGAACTCCTGCTGAAATTGATCGAGAATCAGTTCGGGAGGAGGGAATGCCCTCCCGAGGCCGAGGTAGAGGCCGTACTCGAGGCCGAGGTAGGGGTCGTGCTCGAGGTCGAGGGAGAGCACAAGTGAGAGGGGAAGAGAGGAGATCGTCACCGGAACCTCAGCCTCAAGTAGAGACAGGTGCACCTTCTGTGGCGGAAATGCTCACGGCAGGATTTTAGGAACTAAGGGAAGAAATGACGAGACAGATACAGAGGGAAGTACGACGGCTAGTAGTCGGCGAGGAAGAACAAGAGAGAGTTCCTAGCAATCCAGAGATGGAGGCGGTTGAGGAAGAGGATAGGGAATGGCAACAACCACAGGGAATGCCTCGCGAGTCACGACTAGCACCCAGAGAGCTGCCAATTTCAAAATTTCTGAAGCTTCATCCACCCACTTTCTACGGAACTAGTGAGAAAGAGGATCCGCAGTACTTTATCAGAGATGTGGTCAGAATTGGGCGTATGCTGAGGTGCTCAGGCCATGAATTAGTGGAATTAGCTTCATTCCAGCTGAGGGGAGCAGCTAGAGTATGGATAGAGTCTGTACAGACGAGGTATTCACGCAGAGTGGCACCAATGACCTGGGAAGATTTTCAGAGGGAATTCCTAGGTCGGTTTCTACCTGAAGGCACCAAAGATGCAAAGCGTCAGCAATTCGAGGAGTTGTGGATGACGCCTAACATGACCGTGACGGAGTATGAATTACTTTTTACTGAACGGGCTCAATTCTCACCTGAGTTAGTTCCTGATGAAGAGGCGAGGATCAAGAGATTCATACATCGACTCACGGAGCCGTTGTTTTCTGCTTTATTACCTCAGAGGAGACAGTTTGAGACTTTAGCTCAAGCAGCAGATTGTGCTAGAATGATTGAAACCAGGAAGAGGTATGGGACATTTGTTGATCCCAAAGTGAAGTTAATTACAGGCAGTGACAACCAAGGAGGTGGGAGTAAGAAAAGGAAGACAACAGGTGGAAGTGCAGGATATTCAGCGTCTGCAGGAGGACAATCCTCAACTACCACCCATGAAACAGGTATAAGAGGTAATGTGCAAGGGGGACAGAGGGAACCAGGGGGTGGAAATGCCGGTAAGACAAAGCCCCAGTGTGCGACTTGCGGCAGATTTCATTTTGGTATATGTCAGAGACTGACAGGTGGATGCTACCATTGCGGCCAGATGGGCCATATGGCTAGAGAGTGTCCAAGGAAGAAAGAGGGTATAAGTGTGAGAAGCAATCCGACGCCGAGGAGTACACCTATTCCAGCTCCACCAGTGAGAACTGTGCCACCACAGGCAGCAAGTACAGGGGCAGCTAGAGGCCGTGGTGCAGGGTCTAGTGGCCGAGGGCCAGGGGCGATAGGTGGAGGACAAGCGCGGGTATTTGCACTCTCTCAGCAGGATGCTCATGCATCAAAGCGGTTTGATTCTGGCTCCACTCATTCCTATGTGTCACATGCATTTGCCTCTAAATTCATCAAAAGTCTATCTAGAACGGAAGAAACAGTACTGGTCTCTACTCCAATGGGAGAATCGGTACAAGTAGAGTATGTGCACAAGTCTTGCATTGTTGAGGTCGATGGTCATCAGACTGTGGTAGACCTTCGGTTGTTGTGTATGGTTGATCTTGATGTGATCCTCGGGATGGAATGGTTGTCGTCTTGCCATGCGGTTGTGGAATGCAGGGCTAAATGCTTGAAATTCAATATGCCAAACGAGGAGCCCTTTGTGATACGGGGTGACAGAGCTGCACCGTATCCAAGCTTGATCTCGTCTTTGAAGGCGTCCAAGTTACTGGCAAAGGGATGCAAAGGGTATTTGGCATTCGTCCAGGATAGTACGAAAGCAGTACTTTCACCGACTCAAGTACCGGTAGTGCGAGAGTTTTTGGATGTATTTCCAGAAGAATTGCCGGGGTTGCCGCCCGATCGTGAGATTGAATTTAAAATTGAGCTGCAACCTGGCACCTAGCCTATCTCCACACCACCTTACCGTATGGCTCCGAAAGAGCCGAAGGAGCTACATACACAATTGCAAGAGTTGCTTGACAAGGGTTTTATAAGACCCAGTTTCTCTCCTTGGGGTGCACCGGTCCTTTTTGTAAAGAAGAAGGATGGATCTTTGCGGTTGTGTATCGATTACCGAAAGTTAAACAAGGTGACGATCCGCAATCAACATCCACTGCCGACGATAGATGACCTATTTGATCAGTTGCAGGGTGCGAAGCGGTTTTCCAAGATTGATTTGCGATCTGGGTACCATCAACTAAAGATTCGAGAAGCGGATATACCCAAGACCGCATTTCGGACCCGATACGGACATTACGAGTTCTTGGTGGTGTCTTTCGGATTAACTAATGCTCCTGCAGCGTTCATGGACATGATGAACAGGGTCTTTAAACCATTTCTGGACCGATTTGTCATTGTCTTCATTGATGACATATTGGTTTATTCAAAGAATTATGAGGAACATGCTGAACACTTGAGATTAGCATTGCAGAGGTTGAGAGAGGAAAAACTGTATGCCAAGTTCTCTAAGTCTAAATTCTGGCTTGACAGAGTTGCCTTTTTGGGTCATGTGGTATCATCAGAGGGATTCCACGTTGATCCAAGTAAGGTGGAGGCAGTGAAGAATTGGTCCCAGCCTACCTCTGTTACTGAGATTCGCAGTTTCTTGGGTTTGGCAGGATATTATAGAAGATTTGTGCAGGACTTCTCTAAGGCTGCTGCACCTATGACTAGATTGACTCAGAAAGGAGTGAAGTTTATATGGGATGACAAGTGTGAGCAGAGTTTTCAAAAGCTGAAGGACAGCCTCACTACCGCTCCGGTGTTGGCATTACCCGAAGGCACAGGAGGTTATGTGGTATACTGTGATGCGTCGAGGATCGGGTTAGGGTGTGTCTTGATGCAACATGGCAAGGTGATTGCGTATGCATCGCGACAAATGAGGAAGCATGAGAAGAATTACCTGACTCACGACCTGGAGATGGCTGCTGTAGTATTCGCTTTGAAAATATGGAGACATTACTTATATGGTAAGACTTGTGAAATCTATACAGACCACAAAAGCCTCAAATACATTTTCGAGCAGAATGACTTGAACCTGAGACAACGTCGATGGTTAGAGTTGTTGAAAGACTATGACTGCACGATCTTGTATCATCCAGGAAAGGCTAATGTGGTAGCCGATGCTCTGAGTCGGAAATCCATGGGCAGTCTTGCTCATTTAAGTGAAGAAAGGAGACCGTTAATTAGAGAACTGCACGAGCTAGAGCAAACGGGAAATCAGTTTGAGATTGGAAGTTCTAACTCACTTTTAGCCGATTTGCAAGCTAAGTCCTCTTTGGTAGAAGAGTGAAGGCTAGGCAAGATGAAGATACCGACCTCAAGCAAATCAGGGATACCGTAACTAAAGTGAAAGGGGACGACGTCCGATTCTCTATAGATGATTTTGGGATACTTCGGTTGGAGGGACGGTTGTGTGTCCCTATGGTTGATAACTTGAAGGAAAGAATACTTGAAGAAGCACAACGGACAGCGTATACAATCCATCCGGGAGCTAATAAAATGTATCATGACCTGAAACAGTTGTATTGGTGGAATGGCATGAAGAAGGATGTCGCAAACTATGTGGCCAGGTGTTTAGTGTGCCAGCAAGTCAAGGCTGAACACCAGAAACCGGCCGGAACATTACAACAGATAGAGATACCTGAGTGGAAATGGGAGAGGATAACGATGGATTTTGTAACAGGATTGCCAAAATCACAACGGGGATTTGATTCGGTTTGGGTAATAGTGGATCGCATGACTAAGTCCACACACTTTCTGCCAGTTAAGACCACTTACGGAGTGAGTCAATATGCACAGATTTACCTATCAGAAATCGTTAGATTGCACGGTGTGCCAGTGTCCATAATATCTGATAGAGGTCCACAGTTCACTTCCAGGTTTTGGAAGTCATTGCAGGAAGTGTTGGGAACTAGAGTTGATTTGAGTACTGCGTTCCACCCACAGACTGACGGCCAATCAGAAAGAACCATTCAGATTCTTGAAGACATGCTTCGGGCGTGTATTATGGATTTCGGCGAAAGTTCGGAAAGGTATTTACCGTTGGCTGAGTTTGCATACAATAACAGCTATCAAGCAAGTATCCAAATAACACCTTTCGAGGCTCTGTACGGTCGTAGATGCAGATCCTCGATTGGGTGGTTCGAGGTCGGAGAAGCTAGCCTAGTCGGCCCGGAATTGCTACAAGATGCCTTGCATAAAGTAAAGTGTATAAGGGAGAGATTGCTGACGGCTCAGAGTAGGCAAAAGTCTTATGCAGACAATCAAAGGAGAGAACTGGAGTTTACCGTTGGTGATCAGGTGTTCTTGAGAATATCACCGATGAGAGGCGTAATGCGGTTCGGTAAGAAGGGGAAGTTGAGTCTTAGGTATATCGGACCGTTTGAAATCTTAGAACGAGTTGGAAATGTAGCGTATCGGTTGGAATTGCCTATGGAATTGGAGGGGGTACACCCTGTCTTTCATGTATCGATGCTTCGAAAGTATCTTCCCGATCCCTCGCACGTGATCCAATCGCAAGACGTGCAACTAACTGAAAATATGACGTATGAAGAAGAGCCAGTGGAAATCTTAGATCGGCAGTTGAAGAAACTCAGAACGAAAGAGATTCCATTGGTTAAAGTTCTATGGAGAAACCACTCGACCGAGGAAGCTACATGGGAGGTCGAGGGTGAAATGCGCAAAACGTATCCTCATCTCTTTCGAGACTAAGGTTAGTATTTTGTTTGAAATTCAGGGACCGAATTTCTTAAGGGGGGAAGATTGTAATACCCGAGAATAGTTTAACTAGCGTTATTAGTTAAATTAAATTAATTAAATTAAAAGTGGAAAAAATGAGATAAAAAGGAAAATAAATACACACTATCCTACTACTTGTGTTTTTTAAAAAAACACAAATTTGTTTAAATCCTAATTATATTTTTTATATATATTTCTTTTTCTTATTTATTATTATTATACCAGATTTTAATTATGTGATATGTATATATATAAATTATATATATATATATATATATATATTATATAAGTGAGGAATAAAGAAAAAGAAAGAGGAAAGAAATCAGAGAGGGAAGACGCACGGGACGAGAGACACGGGAAAGGGGAAGAGAGCAGCTTGAGGCGTCGTTCACGGAGGAGCTCACGGACGGAGAGCACGCGTGGTGGCCGGACGTGCGAGAGAGGCCGGAGTCGCCGTCCGCCGGAGTAGCCGCCGTCGCTGTGGGTGCTGGAGGAGAGATAGTTCGGGTTAGAGAGAGAAACAAGAGGGAGAGAGCTTTCTCGCCGGAAAACGCCATCTCTTCACCGGGGAAGGTAGCTGGGAGTCTCCTCTACTCCATATCGTCCTTCTAACCGGTTGAATCGAGGTGAGAAGTCTCGAAACTCTCAAACCCCAATTTTATCAATTTTAGGGATTTTTGGAAAGACCCCATTTGATTCAATATGAGTATTTTGGGTTCTAAATTGAAGTAATTGCATGTTAGGAAGTGAGTTGGAAGCTTAGGAACCGGAACCAAATTGATGGAATTTATCTAGGTTGGAAAAAGTGTAGAAAAATGTGGTTGTTAAGGTTTAAGGGTGTTGTGGTCTGATTGGGGGTGCATTAACAGGTGGAAATTGTGATTATATAATTGTTGAAATTATTAGAATGCACGAGGGAGTAAAATCCGAGTAATCACCGTCTCACCCAGAACCCGATTCAGGAAAAAAGGAGACAATTTTCCAATTGTACGCGTATCCGGATATGTGTATTCATGTGCAGGTAAAGTGTCTAAAGTTAATTCGGTAAATGGAAATTTTAGACAATGAGAATTTATGGCTCTCTTGAGCCATAAATTCAAGAGTTGGGTAATGGGAATTTCGTATGGACACCTAGAGGTGAAATTGGGTAACCTTGCATTCCCAACTCAAGGCTTCCGAATAGTATGATTAAGCAAGGGTTGAGTGCAAATAGAAGCATGCTAAGTGTTCCAAAAACTAGTTGAGGGCATTCCAAGCCAACAACTAGTCTATGGAATTAATTAGAAAGAACATGAGCATTAACGTTACATATACACGATAGTGGTTGAATTTTCAAGTTTCTGAATCTCTCAAGTATATGTGTATAGGGCACCATACAGTGAGTGGACTTTCGGGCGCACCGAGAGCCGACCAGAGGGGCCAACCAGAGGGGCCAACCAGGTGAGGGGCTTTCCTATCCTTGCCCTATAGGGTTGACTACGGATATGGATATATGGTTTGTCTTCTTGCTTATTTGTAGGAATTATATATTAGATAACATGCTATTGTTGTTCCTAAATTACAATATATGTGGAAACGTGCTATATGTGTGTATGTGAATTGTAAAAGCGATGTTGGCTCAAGGAGCCTTATATGAAAAGAAGGTCCTCGAGACCTACATGATATCAGGGGTAGGATCGAGTCAATTTTATTGTGAGGGTCTTATGGTACTAGAAACCAACCTCATTGTTTATTATCTAGAAAGTGTGGTTGTGTATGTGAATTCTTAAAGAAAATGAACCTAGGTGACCTTGTTTTTAAACCAAGAGATTCCGAATTAGAAAACCACTTGGAAATTTAGATTTGCCTAAGAAGAAGTAAGACGAACAAGTAGTGGTCCATAGGAGTCATTTATGGTACAACGCGGGAAACGAGTCTATCACGGATGGTCCGGGTAGATTGAGTCTGTTATCTTGAGTCAAACTCACAGAAATACAAGTATATGAGTACACCACATTGTGGCTATTGCCTTGGGTAAACCGAGGTCAGATGAGTCGCCGGCTATGCTCCAAGTGAAGTCTTGGTGTCAAATTATTGTTCCAAGTAAAGTCTTGAGGCCAGGGGTTAGTAGAATGATCAACTAGGTTCCTATATCACGCACGTGAGATATTGCCTTCGGGCCAGATTCTCTCCTAACAGAGATATGCCTTCGGGCCAGTTTATGGTTACGGTTATTTGAACATGGATATCCACATGAACTTGTATGTTAAACTATGATATGATGTATGTGTGAATTTGAACGTATGTAAAACCATGCTCTAAATTCTATATTGTGAATATGATATATGCTAATTGCCTGACCACTTAATATATGGAAATTTAAACCCGTTATATGCGTATGTGTTTGTGATTGGCTCCTCTTCCCCAGTTGTAGTGGTACCCGCCACTACACCAGGGATGGGAAAGCCTCTCACTGAGTCTATTTGACTCACCCCAATGTTATATGTTACAGACACAGGTGGTATAGGCATCGGGAGCGCTTCCACTTCATCTCAGGGAGGCGGACAGACTTAGAGACCGCACGCATTGTTCGCGTGGGTAGTATTGATATATGTATTTTTTCAGGATGTATATGTATATGATTCTTTTGGTATAGCATTGTTTTGTACAGTTGCTATATGCATATATGTATATGTCAAACTCTAGAACTGTCGGCTTCAGACAGGTTAAAGATTTGGTCCGGTTGTTGGGAATATAGGTTGTGATATGATGAATATCATGTGTATATATATATGAATGTGACTTCCGCATGTGAATAGGATAGATCACACGCACTGAGCGTGTGGTCAATATGTAAATTTATATATATGTGTGATTGAATACTTGGTTGTGTGAAAATACGGCTTCTGCATGCGAATAGGATAGATCACACGCATCGAGGCGTGTTATCAATATGTAAATTATATGCAGGTGTGTGATTGAATATATATGCTTGACTGTATACAGGGTTCTGCATGTGAATAGGATAGATCACCCGCCCTGAAGCGCGTGATCAATATGTATATTATATGTACGTGTGATTGATTATGTGTATATGTATAGACTGAAGCGGCGTTGAGCGAACCGTTGATTGCGTGCTACTTAGGTCATCGGATAGGGATGGCCATATATACTATATATTGTTTGTATGAAATGGGTAGTTATGCATATATAAAATGTCAATCAGGGATTAGAGGCTTACGGGATAGGAGAAATCCTACCTCCCGTGCCGGTCACGGATTTGTCTCGTCATTTCTTCTCTTAGTTCCTGAAATCCTGCCGTGAGCATTTTCGCCACGGAAGGTGCACCTGTCTCTACTTGAGGTTGAGGTTCCGGTGACTGTCTCCTCTCTTCCCCTCTCACTTGTGCTCTACCTCGACCTCGAGCACGACCTCTACCACGGCCTCGGGTACGGCCTCTACCTCGGCCTCGTGTGGGCATTCCCTCCTCCCGAACTGATTCTCGATCAATTTTAGCAGGAGTTCTACCTCCAACCTCGTCTCGTGATAGGTGGCATCCCTATACTGCACAAGGACCACACCTAATAAGTACACATATACTAATGACATTTCATATTAAAGAGAGTAGAAAGAAAGGCGGACACAATTTCCTGGGTACTTCCACAAGTGCCTTTTTACTCCCACGTTGTGCCCGGGTACACAAAGAGGGGTAAACCGACACCCGGTCATACCTATGGCTTCATACAGTTTAAAGAAACCTGCCTCTGATACCAAGTTTGTCACGACCCCCTATCAGACGTCCGTGACCGGCACGGGAGGTAGGATTTCTCCTATCCCGTAAGCCTCTAATCCCTGATTGACATTTTATATATGCATAACTACCCATTTCTAATACAAACAATATATAGTATATATGGCCATCCCTATCCGATGACCTAAGTAGCACGCAATCCACGGCTCGCTCAACGCCGCTTCAGTCTATACATATGCACATAATCAATCACACGTACATATAATATACATATTGATCACGCGCTTCTAGGCGGGTGATCTATCCTATTCACATGTAGAATTTCCTGTGTACATTCAAGTATATATATTCAATCACACACCTGCATATAATTTACATATTGATCACACGCCTCAATGCGTGTGATCTATCCTATTCGCATGCGGAAGCCGTATTTTTACACAACCAAGTATTCAGTCACACATATATATAAATTTACATATTGACCTCACGCTCAGTGCGTGTGATCTATCCTATTCACATGCGGAAGTCACATTCATATACATATACACATGATATTCATCATATCATAACCTATATTCCCAACAACCGGACCAAATCTTTAACCTGTATGAAGCCGACAATTCTAGAGTGTGACATATACATATATGTATATAGCAACTGTACAAAAAAATGCTATACCAAAAGAATCATATACATATACGTCCTGACAAAATACATATATCAATACTACCCACGCGAACAATGCGTGCTGTCTCTAAGTCTGTCCGCCTCCCTGAGATGAAGTGGAAGCGCTCCCGATGCCTATACCACCTGTGTCTGTAACATTTAACATTGGGGTGAGTCAAACAGACTCAGTGAGAAGCTTTCCCATCCCTGGTGTAGTAGAGGGTACCACTACAACTGGGGAAAGTAGCCAATCACAAACACATACGCATATAACAGATTTGAATTTCCATACGTTAAGTGGTCAGGCAATTAGCTTATATCGTATTCACAATAAAGAATTTAAAGCATGGATTTACATACATTTAAATTCACACATACATCATATCATAGTTTAACATACAACTTCAAGTGGATATCCATGTTCAAATAACCGTAATCATAAACTGGCCCGAAGGCATATCTCCGTTAGGAGAGAATCTGGCCCGGAGGCAATATCTCACGTGAGCGATATAGGAACCTAGGTGATCATTCTAGGAACCCCTGGCCCCAAGACTTTACTTGGAACATTAGTCTGACCCCAAGACTTTACTTGGAGCATAGCCGGCGACTCATCTGACCTCGGTTTACCCAAGGCAATAGCCACAGTGTGGTGTACTCATATACTTTGTATTTCTGAGAGTTTGACTCAAGATGACAGACTCAATCTACCCGGACCACCCGTGGTAGACTCAGTTCCCGCGTTGTACCATAAATGACCCCTATGGACCACTACTTATTCATTTTACTTCTTCTTGGAAATTTCTAAATTTCCAAGTGGTTTTTCTAATCCGAAATCCCTCGGTTTAAAACAAGGTCACCTATGTTCATTTTCTTTAAGAGTTTACATATACCACCACACTTTTCAGATAATAATCAATAAGGTTGGTTTCTAGTACCACAAGACCCTCACAAACAAAATTTACTCGATCCTACCCCCAATATCATATAGGTCCCGAGGACCTTCTTTCCATATAAGGCTCCTTGAGCCACCATTGCTTTTACAGTTCACATATACACATACAGCACGTTATCACATATATTACAATTTAGGAACAACAATAGCATGTTATCTATTATAAAATTCCTACAAGTAGGCAAGAAGGCAAACCATATATCCATATCCGCAGTCAACCCTATAGGACAAGGATAGGAAAGCCCCTCACCTGGTTGGCACCTCGGATCGGTTCTCGGTGTGGCCGAAGGTCCACTCACTATATGGTGCCCAATACACATATACTTGAGAGATTTAGAAGCTTGAAACTTAGCCACTATCGTGTACATGTAACGCTAATGCTCATGTTTTCTCTAATTAATTCCATAGACTAGTTGTTGGCTTGGAATGCCCCCAACTAGTTTTCGGAACACCTAACATGCTTCTATTCGTGTCCAACCCTTTCTTAATCACAATATTCGGAAGCTTTGACTTGGGAATGCAAGGTTACCCAATTCCACCTCTATGTGTCCATATGAACTTCCATTACCCAAGTCTTGAATTTATGGCTCAAGAGAATCATAAATCCCACTTGTCCAAGATTTCCATTTACCTAAATAACCTTGAACACTTCACCTACACATGAATACACATAGCCGAATACGCATAAAATTAGAAAATTGTCTCTTTTTCCCCGAACCGGGTTCCGGGTGAGACGGGAATTACTCGGGTTTTAATCCCTCGTACATTCCAATAATTTTAGCAATTATATAATCACACTATCCACCTATTAATGCACCCCCAATCAGTCCACAACACCCTTAAACCTTAACAACCACATTTTCATACAATTTTTCCAACCCGGATAATTTCCATCAAATTAGTTCCGGTTCCTAAGCTTCCAATTCACTTCCTAACATGCAAATACTTCAATTTAGGACCCAGAATACTCAGATTGAATCGATTGAAGTTTTTCCAAAAATCCCTAAAATTGATAAAATTGGGGTTTGAGAGTTTCGGGACTTCTCACCTCGATTCAACCGGTTAGAAGGACGATATGGAGTCGACGAGACTCCCAGCCACCTTCCCCGACGCAGAGACGGCGTTTTTCGGCGAATTTCCGACGAGAAACTCTCTCCCTTTGCTTTCTCTCTCTAGCCCGTCACTCTCTCTCCTCCAGCCAACAACGACGGCGACTACTAGCTCCGGCAGACGGCACGGCGTTGCTCCGGCTCCGGCTCGCACGTCCGGCCAGCTTCCACGCGTGCTCCTTCCGTGCGTTCCCGTTCAGCTCTCTCTTCCTCTCCGTGCGTTTTCTCTCCTGGTCGTGCGTCCCCCTCACGCTTCTTTCCTTCTCCTTTTCTTTATTTCTTTTATATAATATATATATATAATAATAATAATAATAATAATAATTTAATACATATACATATCACTTAAAGAAAAAATCTGGTATATAAAAATAAATAAGAAAAAGAAGTATATAAAAAATTATGATTTACACTAATTTATATTTTTTAAAAAAAAAATATGCAGTAGGATGGTATGTATTTTTATATCATTTTCCACTTTTAAATTAATTAATTTAATTTAATTAATGATGCTAGTAAAAATATTCTCGGGTATTACAGGTTGGTTTCTGGCGAACCTCCTCCTTCCCCCTCTCCTTTCTCTTGTCGGCTCCTCCCTCTCTCTCTCTACCTTACGTTCTCTCTCTCTCTCTCTCTCTCTCTCTCTCTCTCTCTCTCGTTTCTCTCTGTTTTCCTTTCTTCTTCTTTTCCTTTTTTGTTTCACAGCACCCCCACACCAAAAATAAATAAACAATTAAAATAATTAAAATAATAAATAAATAAATTAATTAATTAATAATTAAATTAAGACACAACTAATATATATCTTATTTATTTATTTTTAAAAATAGATAATAAGATAAATAATAATCACTTAAAAATAATAAGGATATATTTTTAATTTAATTTCCTTTCCCTATTTAATTCAGGTTTCCAATTTCTTAAGTTCTGAATTATATCCCAAAAATTATTTTCTACTTCTTTTCTTCCACTCTTATTTTATTTTAAACTTCGAAAAAATTTCCCGGGTATTACATTTAAATGGAAAAAACCTTATATAAGAAATATAGGAAGTGAAAAATAATTATCTAAAGCACACAAAAACTACACTAAAAGTACTATAATAATTAATTATAATCAAATCAATGTGATTTCCTTCTTTTTTATTAAATAGCGTTCTTCGATGCATCAATGATTGCCTCTAATTGTTTGATACACACTAAGGAATTAACTAATGAGTGTTGAACAAAGAAATAATCAGAAGATGGGAAGATGAGAAAAAATGTATTATCCTAAATTTATAATAATCTTGCACAAAAGTACTACAAAGATAATTAGAGCATCAATAAAACAAAGATAATATTGAAACAATTAATTGTGAGGAAGTTAATTTCAAGTAAACGCTCCTTGCTTTTATACTCACAAAATAATATTGTTGATGATTCCAAGTTGCATGGGTGGGTGAAAGAGCAACATCTTTCATCTATCGTCTTCTCATTCTCAAGAACATTATGCATTATTTCTCAACACTCGGATGTGTGTGTGAGAGAGAGAGAGACAATTGCTATTTTGGTTTTGAAATCTGAAAAATAAAAGGGCAGAACAAAGTCATTTGGATGAATGGCAGAGAATAACAAAAGTAAAAAAAAAAACTCTTTTTCCACTTTATTATTGAAAAACATAAAAATTAAGAATATAAATACAACACATAGCCGCTACATACAAACATTATTCTAGTGAATTTGAAAACAGTCTAAGAAAGCTTACTCTACAGTACAGAGGAGAACGTCGACCCCATCCTTTCGATTAAGAATTAAGGAAGCGTCAAATGCTCTTGATCTGCAATTGTTGGTTTGTGTAAGGAACTCCTTATCCTCATTTTCTAATGCACAATACAAGCCATACCAAGAAAAAGGGACGAAGAAGATAAAATCATGAAAATGAGAGAGAAGGAATTAAGGAGGGGTGTGAGGTTTAGTTGGTGTGGATAAGATGGTGCCACCCGTGCATATGACATGGCCAAAACACATTGAAAATACTTACTCTTAATTTTTAATTTTTATTGTGTG
The DNA here is from genome assembly GCA_014851425.1 of Senna tora. NCBI lineage: Eukaryota > Viridiplantae > Streptophyta > Magnoliopsida > Fabales > Fabaceae > Senna > Senna tora. The sequence goes on from CM026269.1 coordinate 14,864,035, forward strand.
GGATACATAATTTATTTGATCAATTTGTGAGATACAATTGTTTGCATACATAAATAGTTTGCCTTTGTTTTTCCTTTGTATAGATGACAATAGGAACCACCAACATTGCAGTGGCATGGTGGCTAGTTATGGTTGGAATTGGTGCGCTAGGTTATATAACAGCAGATGATTTGAATTGGCGTGTTGATTTATATCTTATCCTAGAGGAATTGAGATAAGGGTATTTTTGAAAAAAAAAAATTTGTAAACAAACCCAACCAACCCATACTTTTATAGTATAAAGATTAATAATTAATAACCACAAAACTAAATGTTGAAATTTATACTTATTAATTAGTAGATCACAGATAATAGATATTGGAGGCTTCATTTGCACATACATGCATATCTCATTAATGCGTGTTGGATACTAGTATATATATAAATGATTTAAAGATTCTAGTTAATTTCTTAACCTTAAACTTCTTTTCTCAAACCTCAGCGAGCAACGTATGTATGACATGCCTTTCTATTTGTAATAAGAGTTTAAACAATAATTTTAAGGTTAGGTTAATTTGAAGACGCTCTCTCAGATGTCATTGGACTAACCCTCCTTTTTTTTTATGAATTTAGTGAAATTGATGTTGGATTATTGTACAATTTGTCTTTTAGCCTTCACTGAAATCTGATATCACTGACCGTCTATTCTTTATAAATTTTAGTATTTTTTTCTTATTGATGTTTTAGCAGGAAAAAGCTTACGTTTTATACGCTCTTCTTGCTCTTAGTATTCATATGGTTGATCAAACTGATGTTTTTGTGTCATATATAATTAAATCAATGATCCCCTGTTCTTAACTCTGATATTGAGATGCCATTAATAATATCATACCTCATACCTGAACTTCATTTTCCTTTGTTAAATCCGAGTATGAGTTAATAATTCTCTGTAAATAAATAACTCGATCATCAAGATAGTCAAAGTTAGTAAATACTAAATTTTGGATTAAATCATTTTACAAATTATTAAAAAAAACAAATTCATTTATTTCTAAATTTATTTATCAAAAAAAAATTTCTAAATAATGCCAAACAGTCAAGCTAAGTAGCATAATTATTCCAATTGAACCCATATCGTTGCCTAAGCCTAATCAATACTCAAGAGTAGTATTGGTCCGTGCGTTGATATGTTGTGATTATTAAATCTTTTTTAAAACAATATCATTACTTTTGTTTTCCTTCAAAAAGAGGCTTTTTCTAAAGTCAAAACAAAAATTATAATGGATTGAGGAAAAAAGATAAAATGTAGGGGGACACTAAAATATTGTATTGACATTAAAAGTATAAAGCAATTGTCCAAAATTTTTAATTTTGTTAGAAAAGAATGGATTCAATTTCTTTCTAATAAAATCAACTGCAATACGTAAAAGGCCGATAAAGAAAAATATCTAACAAAAATGATTAAGCCCACGATTCTCAAATTTTAAATAGGTCGAATATATATAATCAACCCTGCTAAATGTAGGTATATTGCAACAACTTAATATTTAACAACAAAAAATCTAAAGAAAGACTACAATGCAACATAACAAACTATAATGCATTTTATCATTTTACATAAACATAGCTTTGATTTTTTTCAATGACACCACAATACACTACAACATTTTAGGCCTTTAGCAACAGTTATCATAGCAACAGTTACTCAAGACACGAATGAATATGACAGATATATATCTGTCATATTCATTCGTGTCTTGAGTAAATCAGTACAACAATTCAAGGCTACCTTAAAAATTGGTGATATATGTAACAATATGTTACCAATTTGATGGTCTCCTTGCAATAAGTTTGCATCCGAAACATTGATTATTGAATGTGCTATTGATTTGCTAACCCGATCTTTCAAACTTAGACCTTCAACAAACATATCATTTTTTGGCTTCATCCTTGCAAACAATTCCATAAGCATGATACCATAATTATATAGATCTCCTTTAATAGAAAAAATTCCTTTGGATGCAAGCTTTATCACTAAAATATGACATGTTAGAATGTCTAGAGTGAAAGAAATAATGCGGAAACGTTATACCTCCAGCCATTGCCTCAAACAGAATATTAAAAGAAACAAGAAGAAAAACTAAGAGCTGAAATATGAATGCTTCTAGGTCCTAGTTCCTCACTCTCAAATGGTGTGAGTTCTGTAGATTGTGGTGTGTAGAAACTGAACCTAGGGACCCATATTTATAGTAGGAATTGAGGCACCATTCCATCAATGCTCATTAATACATAATGAAAGGAATTGATTGGGTATGAATGTGTTTGAATGGTGATGAATGCAAGAATTTGAAACTGAAAATGGACCATTAAATCAAGATTAATGGTCCATATCACTTAATAATCTCAATATCCTTTGCTATATACATTCTAAAAGAGAAAAGATAGATGCACGAATCATAGCGGTAAGTCCTCTATAAGTGAGTGTTACCTTCCATGTATTACGATGCATGTTCTTTCTCAACCTTTCCAAAACTTAATGAATAAGCCATATGCCTATTCTAGCTCCTCTTAATGTTGTTTATTCTCTAAATATAAATGTGCACACAAAATGAGAAAAACAACTCAAATAAAATAAATAAGAGTTTTTTTATTACCTAGTACAACAATCATATACTCAATGTTGAACCAAGTCCCATTTTAGCTACATGATCCTTAAACTTTGTTGGTGGCATGCCCTTTGTTAAAGGATCAGCAATCATCAACTCAGTGGTTATGTGTTCAATGGCAAATTTATTTTCCTTGACACGTTCTCTAACGGCTAAGTACTTTATGTCGATATGTTTGCTTCGACTTCCACTTTTGTTGTTCTTAGCTAGAAAAACTGCTGCTGAGTTGTCACAATATATTTTTAATGGTCTTGAGATAGAATCCATGATTCTAAGCTCAGAAATAAAGCTCTTCAGCCACACACCATGCGATGTTGCCTCAAAACAAGATACGAACTCAGCCTCCGTGGTAGAAGTAGCAGTTAAGGACTGCTTTGTACTTCTCCAAGATACAGCTCCACCGGCAAGCATAAATATATAACCAGAAGTCGATTTCCGTGAGTCAATGCAACCGGAAAAATCTGAATCTGAGTAACCAACCACCTCAAGATTCTCAGTTCGATTGTACATTAGAATGTAATCTTTGGCACCTTTGAGATACCTCATAACCTTCTTCGCAGCTCTCCAATGATCCATTTCTGGATTACTTTGATATCTGCCTAACATTCCAACTGCAAATGCTATGTCAGGCCTTGTACAAACTTGAGCATACATAAGACTTCCAACAGCTGAAGCATATGGAATGTTAGACATTTGTGCCCTTTCTAGATCATTCCTTGGGCATTGGTTCAAATTGAACCTATCACCTTTCACAATAGGTGCTATACTTGGTGAACAGTCTTTCATCCGAAATCTCTCTAATACTTTATTAATATAGGTCTCTTATGACAAACCCAAAATACATTGAGTTCTATCTCTATGGATCTTAATGCCAATGACATAAGATGCCTCACCCATATCTTTCATATCAAATTTCTTAGAGAGAAATTCTTTCACCTCATATAACAACCCCTTGTCATTAGTTGCAAGTAAAATGTCATCCACATATAGTACAAGAAAACAAATTTTACTCCCACTGACCTTTTGGTATATACATTGATCCATGATATTCTCCACAAATACAAATGAAGAGATAACCTCATGGAACTTAAGATACCATTGACGAGAGGCTTGTTTCAGTCCATATATAGATTTCTTAAGCTTGCAAACTAAATGTTCACCAGCACTAGAGAAGAATCCTTCAGGTTGTTTCATATAGACCTCCTCCTCTAGATTACCATTGAGGAAAGCCGTCTTCACATCCATTTGATGTAATTCTAAGTCAAAATAAGCAACCAATGCTAGTATAATACGAAGGGAATCTTTCTTTGATACAGGAGAAAATGTTTCCTTGTAATCAATTCCTTCCTTTTGAGTAAATCCCTTGGGCACGAGTCTTGCCTTATATCTCTCAATGTTGCCTAATGAGTCTCTTTTTGTCTTAAAGACCCACTTACAAGCAATGGCCTTTGAGCCATTAGGCAACTCAACAGGATCTCAGACTCCATTAGACGCCATGGAATTCATTTCATCTTTCATAGCATTGTGCCATAACTCAGACTCTCTACAGTTAATGGCTTGTGAAAACGTCTCAGGATCATTTTCAGCTCCTATATCAGATTCTTGTAGATACACAGCATAATCATTAGGAATAGCTGACCTTCTAACCCTATTTGATCTCCTTAATGTTGAGTCAGGATCATCCTCAACTGGTTGTATAACAGGTTCTTGTGGTTGTTGTACAACTGGATCAACTAAGTCATGGTCAATTGATTGTGGTTCCTCAATGATTGGTTCTTCAATACCCGTTTGTACTTGAGGAGCATTAATTATGACCAATCTATCACTTAATGTAGGAGTTCGAGTTTCTATATGATCATTCTCAGAATCTAAGTTCCAAGTCTGATCACTCCCATTGATCAAGTCATTCTCAAGAAATTTAGCATTTCTTGATTCCACAATCCTAGTGCTATGTGATGGACAATAAAATCTATATCCCTTAGACCTTTCAGCATACCCAATAAAGTAGCCACTGATAGTCCTTGGGTCTAGCTTCTTTTCTTGTGGGTTGTAAATCCTTACCTCAGACGGGCATCCCCAAACACGCATATGTCTTAAACTCGGTTTCCAACCTTTCATTAATTCAAATGGCGTCTTTTCAACAACCTTGGTTGGAACACGGTTAAGTATATACACGGCCGTCTTAAGAGCTTTAGTCCACAAGGATTTAGGAAGCTTAGAGTTGCAAATCATACTCCCCACCATGTCCAACAATGTTCGGTTTCTTCTTTCAGCAACACCATTTTGGTCTAGAGAACCAAGCATAGTGTACTGGGCAACAATCCCATGTTCTTGAAGAAACCTTGCAAATGGACCAGGTGCTTGTCCATCTTCAATGTATCAACCATAGTACTCACCACCTCTATCTGATCTCACTATTTTAATCTGTTTGTCACATTGTTTCTCTACCTCTGCTTTTAAAAACTTTAAAGGCATCAAGTGCTTCATTTTTATTATTAAGAAGGTAAAGAAACATGTATCGTGAGTAATCGTCAATAAAGGTGATGAAGTATTTCTGATTACTTGAGTCCATATCAGGACTACATATGTCTGTATGAATGATTTCTAACAAGGAAGAACTCCTCTTAGCACCTTTCTTGGTCTTGTTTGTCTGCTTACCCTTAATGCAGTCAGTACAATTATTAAAGTCAGTAAAGTCAAGAGCATTTAACACTCCTTCCTTTACTAACCTTTTAACTCTCTCTAATGAGATATGACCAAGCCTACGGTGCCACAACATAGAGGAATTTTCATTAGTAGCACATCTCTATATACCTATGCTACTGGAAGCATGCATTGTATCATATGATGTATTGTCTTGCAATTGAACTCGGAAAAGACCATCACTCATTGTACCATTTCCAACAATATTAGATTTGAAAAACAACTTGAACATATTATTTGAAAATTCAAAGGAATACCCCAAAGGTACAAGTTTGGAAATTGAAATCAAGTTTCTAGAATAACTTGGTACATAAAAAGTCCTATCCAAGATCAAAACAAAACCAGAATTTAAGATCAACTTGCAAGTTCCAATAGCCTCAACTAGTGAACCCATCTTGTTGCCTAAATAGATGTATTGCTCACTGCTCGTTGGCTTCCTTTGGTTTAGAAAACCCTGTAAGCTATTTGAGATATGGATTGTAGCACCAGAATCAATCCACCAAGTGTTACTACTAACATCTACCATATTAGATTCATAAATGAAAAATGAGATTGAGTTACCTTTCTTGTCAAGCCAAGCCTTGAATTTCATGCAGTCTTTCTTCATGTGTCCTTTCTTCTTACAGAAAAAACACTTAGACTCCTTTTTAATTCCTCCTTGAATTGGTGCTTTTCCCTTACCCTTTTTCTTAGCTTGGTTCTTATCCTTCCCTTGATTTGCCAAATGTGCACTCTCTCCCATTTCCGCTAAGAGCCTTCCCTCCTCTTGAACACACATGGTCAATAATTCATTGATTGAGCATTTCTGTTTATGTGTGTTGTAAGAGATTTTGAAAGGTCCATATTGAGGCGGCAGGGAATTCAGAATGGAGTACACCAAGAAAGAATCAGGAAGCTCAACCTCAAGAGTTTTCAATTCAGTTGCAATATCCCTCATCCTCATAATGTGCTCTCGCACTCCTTTTATGCTAGTGAGCTTCATGGTGGATAATTTAGACATTAGGGTACTTGCTAAAGCCTTTTCAGAGGATTCAAACTATTCATCAATGGCTTTTAGCAAGTCACGAACATTTTTATGTACTCCTAGTGATCCACGTATACTAGCAGATATCTTTGATTTGATATACATCATACTGAGGCTATTAGATCGCTCCCGTTCATAAAGATCTATTTCAGATTTATTGCTAGTATCTATGAGTGCAGGAGGTTCATCCTTTCGGATGGCATAGTCAACATCCATCCACCCTAATTGGAGAATAATTTTCTCCTTCCAAAGTCTATAATTATCCCCATCAAGTTCAAGAACCTGAAAATCAGAAATGTTGAGTGGTTGCAAAGCTGCACAAAAATCACATGCTTATATCAATACTTGAGACAACTTTCATAAATTATATATAACATGTTGTACCAATGCAAAAACATGTAAATTAAACATGAGCCTATTAACAAATATAACTGCCTGTGGGCTAAGTTCTATTTAATTAGGACCATGTACAAATTATGATGAAACTAGCAAATAACACTCATTTCTCCAATCCCTGTGGGTTAATTGAGAAAAGAAAATATGCTATCACATCCTAATTAATCTTTTCAATGTGGTATCATTTCTATAGGATGATGTTTACAACACTAAATATGATTAATTACAATTTATTGTCATTTCTTTATGTAATTTAAAAAACAAAACTTGATGTATACTCTTAGAATAATTAAAGATGTTGTGGCTAAACTCTAATCATGCCAAAAATATACTAATTACATGACAAATAAAACATTTCAAATGCTTATAATAAACAAGCAATTATCATAGTGGGATTTAAATTAATTAAATAATCAACAAAACAAAATGTCACAAATTAATTAATTATCCCATCTATAACATTTTTCAAAATGTGCCAATAAATAACTTCAAGTAAATAAATAAATAGAAATTAAGATAATAAATAATCATGAAATAATTTGCACATTTAGCATTATGCAAAACTGATAATTAAATAGCTTTTAAAGCCAATTAATATCCAAAATGGATTGCTGCCTTAATGGTCATAGTGTTGCATTCAAACCCAAAGAGCATGGTTCGAATCTCCTGGAGCTTCGAATCTCTATGTATTTTTAATAAAACATATGTAGAGTCAAACAACTTGTTATGCAAAATAAACGGACCATTAAATAGTTTTTAAAACCATTAAAAACCAAAACGGTTTCCTGCTTCAGTGGTCAGAAAAGTAGCGTTTATGTTGGTTGAGCGTGGTTCAAATCCTAGCACTGCCAAAATTGATTTTTTTTATAAAAAAAATCAATAAAACGACCCAATTTGGACCAGATATAGGAAATAATTCAGTGCTCCGTTTTGAGTGATTCAAAAGCCAAAATGATCAGAATTTCGTAAGGAATCATTTTATGAAATTAAAATTGCAAAATAAAATAAAAACCAGAACCGAAAATTTTTCCGTAATCTCACAACGGGGCAAGGCAGAGGCATGATGGGCTCTGATACCAAATGTAAGCTTTATCACTAAAATATGACATGTTAGAATGTCTAGAGTGAAAGAAATAATGCGAAGACTTTATACCTCCAGCCATTGCCTCAAACCGAAAATTAAAAGAAACAAGAAGAAAAACTAAGAGCTAAAATATGAATGCTTCTAGGTCCTAGTTCGTCACTCTCAGATGGTGTGCGTTCTGTAGATTTTGGTGTGTAGAAATTGAACCTAGGGACCCATATTTATAGTGAAAGGAATTGATTGGGTATGAATGTGTTTGAATGGTGATGAATGCAAGAATTTGAAACTGAAAATGGACCATTAAATCAAGAATAATGGAAAAGAAATTGACATTGGATCCATACTCTACATTTATGTCAATTTAATTGTGGTAAATAAAAAGAATCATGTAATAGCCGGGAAAATTTTTCGAAGTTTAAAATGAAATGAAAGGGAAAGAAAAGAAGTAGAAAATATTTTTTGGAGTTAATTCAGGACCTAAGGAATTGGAAACTTGAATTAAGTGGGAAAAGAGAGTAAGGAATATTTTTGGGTACCTAATTTGGGATATAAGAGAAAATAAAAATTTAATTGGAAAGAGGAGGATTTAATTGGGGATATTTTTCCACCTCTTCTTTATTATAATAACTATTATTGGTGTTATTATTTAATTATTTAATTTTTTTTATTTTAATTAATTATTTAAAAAGGGGAGGGGGTGCGTGCATTAGAAAAAAAAAGAAAGAAAGAAAGAGAGAGAAAGAAGAGAGAGAAGGAGGAGAGGCGTGGAGAAGGAGAAGAAGGAGAGTTCGGGTTTTGTCGGAAAAGTGATCAGGGTGAGCAAGCCAACGCCAGAAAAGTCACCAGAGCTCGGGTACGACGTCTCCTACACCTTCCACCAATCGAATCAAAGGTTGGTAACCCCAATTTCTCCATTCCTAAGGATTTCTTCGATCCACCTTCGATTGGGTTGTTTCGAGGGTAGATTCAGACCTAGAAAGTGTTCTTGAACACTTAATTGGGGTTAAGGATCGAGGCTATACCCTCGGGTTTAGCCGAATTCGAATCTGTAAGGGTTTGGGGTTGAAAATTCTAAATAGTCCCAATTTGGAGATTCATTGACAAATTTGGAATCGGGCTTGGATTTGAGTAGTTAGGATTGGATTTATGTTGTTGGAATGTAGGTGAACAAAACCCGTGAGGTGCGGAGTCGAAGCCGGGGTAAAAAGGCGGCCGAAACGAGCCCAAACCAGCCCACAGCACAATAAACGAATTGTTGTGCTGCGAGCTAGCACTACAGCGCCTAAACCGGCGCTGCAGCGCTCGCTCTCAGGTATACAAGAGCTACTGGGCAGTAGCTTGGTGCCACGACGCCCAAATGGGCACTGCAGCGCCCGGTCTCTACCCAGCATGCCCAAAATTTGTTTTTAAGCCAACCCGGGGCGTCCGAACCTCCTATTTTCGATCTGAAACATCTTAGGACACCCACAACCATGTTTTTAAGGATGAAAATCATTTCAAATGTCTTGTTGTCCCACATTACGGAATAAGCTACGCCCAACATCTTGAATTTCTAAATTCCCTATACACCGTCATTAGGTAACCTTAAGTAGGATGGTTTAGAAGCACGTTGAGGTTTAGTAACTCAAATCCAAGGCCCCAAAAGCAACTCAAGGAGAACGATGGTTGTATGAAACCAAGTGCGAAGCACTTGAGAGTCTCAAAGAAGAGAGGGAACACGGATAAGACCAAGGACTCGGTTCTTGGCAACGTCTAGATGCATTCTAGGCACGAGCATGTAGTATGCACATGAATTGCATATAGTTGAGATGTTAACCACTTGAATGAATTCTTTAGGAAACCACGATTCGTCCGGAGCGGGAGTTACTCCAGGACAAATGCAAGGGAGCCATCCAGGTGAGTGGTTTCCCATCCTTGCCCTACAGGGTTGATTGAGGATGTGGATATGTGGTTTGCCTACTTGCCTGTTTGTAAGAATTGTTTAGTGGTTAACATGCTATTGTTGTTCCTAAATTGTTATCCATGAAAGTATTTGTATATGTGTTTTGACTACAGGTAAAGATGTACTGGAGGGTATCCATGTGATGACATGAGGTACGCCGAACAGTACAAGCAAGGGGGTAAGTTGTTGATTGAGTCCAAGGTTTGGTTTGCCCTATTAATTAGAAACTCATTAAAAAAATCGTATAGAAGTTGTTAGTGAACGTCGACGTTTCATGGTAATTGAACTCAGGGAAGACCTTAGAGCTAGGTTATGATCTAATCAACGGTTTGGGTGTTAAATAAGGATTAAAACGATCTCATAAATTGATGAGTGAGTCATAGGGAAGTTCACACTACCTAGGTAAAGTCAATTTGGATTATAATGGGTAGATAAAGTCAGGATCCCAGCTGAAAGCTTGGGAAGAGAAACAAATATTAAAACATTTGCCTGTTGACGCCATTGCCCTAGCCTGGCACTAGGGTCAATTAAAGATTAAAACATTTGCCCGTTGAGGCCATTGCCTTAGTCTAGCACTAGGGTCAGTTAAAGATTGAAATAATTTGCCCGTTGAGGCCATTGCCCTAGCCTGGCACTAGGGTCAGTTAAAGATTAAAACATTTGCCTGATGAGGCCATTGCCCTAGCCTAGCACTAGGGTCTGTTAAAGATTACAAAAAATTGCCCGTTGAGGCCATTGCCCTAGCCTGGCACTAGGGTCAGTTAAGTGATTTACAGTTTTCAAATGATATGTTAAAATGTGATTGCCTGTTTATGAGAAGCATGATAGAAAAGCATGATCCGTAGGTTTATCTGTGATTTTAATGTTATATTAATATTGCCTGATCGTAATATAACATTTGATAAACCGGGCTTTCATGCGCATGTGATTGTGGGTGCTTCCCTTTCCCAAGCTGTAGTGGTACCCGCCACTACGCCGAGGATGGGAAGCTTCTCACTGAGTATGTTTGACTCACTCCCTCTGCTTCAATGTTTCAGATACAGGGATCGGGCAGGCATCAACATCCGAACAGTGAGAAGGACATCAGACCATCCTTACGCACTTGTTCGCGTGGGTGGACACTTTATGTTATTTTGACTCTTTTGGTTGTACATATTACAAGTTGTAAGAGTTGTGTATATATATTTACAGCTTTTGATATGTACCTACTCTAGAATTGTCGACTTCACATGTACTTAAAGACAGGGTCCAGTTGGGGATAAACTAGGATATATATTTGAGTATATAAACTTCTGCATGTGAATAGGATAGAACGTACGCATAGAGGCGTACGGTCAATATGATATGGATATATATATATATATATATATATATTATGTGTGCTTGTTGCATGTGAATAGGATAGATCGTACGTATTGAGACGTACGGTCAATATGATATTAATATTTACATTATGAGTGCTGATATATATATCTATACACTGGGCTAAGCTAAAGTGGTATTGAGCGAACCGCGGATTGCAGGTTAATTAGGCCACTAGTGAGGTGTGGGCACTATTATGATATATATATTGATTGTATAGCAGGGTAGTTATAGTTATGATTACAAGGTAAGGCTTACGGGTTTAGGGGTAAAAGCCAATTCCCGTGCCGGTCACGTACACCCGATTTGGGGTCGTGACAAACTTGGTATCAGAACCTGGTTATTCTTTAAGTCATGTGAAGCCATTGGTACAACCGGGTGTTGGTTTAAGCTTCCTTGTGAAACCCGGGCTCAATGTTGCATTAAACAGGCACTTGTGGGAGTACCCAGGATAATTTGAGTCAGCCTTTCTTTCATTCCTTCTTAATCTATGATAGATTATGCAAATGCTTATCAGGTGACATTTTTGTGCAGTACAGGGATGCCGCCGACTACTAGGCAGGCTAGGAGGGGCAGTAGAGTCCCTGCACGTACTGATGAGGAATCTGTTCAAGAGGAGAGAGTGACTTCCAGGGGCCGAGATAGAGGTCGTGGTCGCGGTCGTGGTAGGGCACAAGAAAGAGAAGTGCATAGGCAACAAGCCCCAGAGCCACAAGTTGAGATGGGTGCTCCGTCAGTGGCTGAGATGCTGATTGCGGGATTTCAGGACTTGAGAGGTGAAATGACCCGCCAAATTCAACAAGAAGTTCGCCGTATAGTTGTCGGCGAGGAAGATGAGCAAGTGAGATCGGCTGAACAGGAAACTGAAATGGTTGAGGAAAGAGAGGAAGAACCATGAATGGAATGGCAACAAAGGTATGTGCCCCGGGGACCGAGGGGAGTTCCGAGAGAATTGTCGATTACTAAATTCTTGAAGCTGAATCCGCCTACCTTTTGCGGAACCAAAACCAAGGAGGACGCTCAACATTTCTTCTGTGATATAGTCAGAATTGGGCAGTTATTGAGGTGTCCAGGAGGAGAGATGGTGGAACTTGCCTTATTTCGGTTGAGAGGCGTTGCACGAGTTTGGTTTGAATCAGTGCAGAAGAGATATGCAAGGATAGTTGCTTCTGTGACCTGGGAAGATTTTTAGAGGGAATTCCTAGGTCGGTTTTTATATGAAGGAACGAGGTATGGCAAGCGTCAACAATTTGAAGACTTGTGGATGACGCCGAATATGTCAGTGACTGAGTTTGAGCTGCAGTTCACGGAGCTAGCTCAATATGCTCTTGAATTGGTTCCCAATGAGAGGGAGTTGATTAAGAGGTTCATCCACAAGTTGGTGGAGCCATTGTTCGTAGTTCTACTACCGCAATGTGGTCAGTTTGAATCTCTAGCACAGGCTGTTGATTGTGCTAGGGTAATTCAAAATAGAAAGAAGTTTGGGACGTTGGAAAATCCCAAGAACAAGTTACTGACAGGTAGTGATGGGCAGGGATGGAAGAAGAAGCAAAAGACAGTTGGTAATTCTGGTATAGTTCCAAATTATGCAGGGCAAGTTGGTGGGCAGTCTGCTATTACCACCACAAGTTCTGGGAGGAGTAATACGCAAGGTGGGTTGAGGTTCGAAGGCGGTAACCAGAAACCACAGTGTGGAAGTGTGGAAGATTTCATTTTGGAGAGTGCAAAGTCATGAAGGGAGGTTGTTACAACTGTGCTCAGTTCGGGGATATGGCTAAGGAATGTCCACAGAGGAAGAGTAATATGAGTGTCAAGAGCAATCATACTCCGGGTAGTACTCCAATTGCAGCCCCACCAGTTAGAATTGTACCACTCAAGTTAACACTTCAGGTGCGGGCAGAGGTAGAGGAGCAGGAGCAGGAGGCAGAGGTCCAAGTGCACCAAGGGGAGGACAGGCACGGGTGTTTGCTTTGTCTCGACAAGATGCACATGCCTCAAAAGCAGTTGTGACAAGTATACTTACAGTATGCTCTCTCCAAACCCTTGTATTATTTGATTCTGGTTGAACACATTCCTACATCTCACATGCATTTGCACGAAAAGTTGAGAAAAGCCCGACTAGGTTGAAGGAGACGGAAATGGTCTCTACTCTGATGGGTGAGTCAGTACAAGTCTAATATGTCTGCGAGTCGTGTGTGGTTGTGGTCGACGGTCATGAAACAGTTGTGGAGCTATGACTACTATACATGGTAAACCTGGATGTTATTCTAGCTATGGATTTGTTGGCATCTTGCCATGCAGTAGTTGACTGCAGGGCGAAGTGTTTGAAATTCAACATGCCGGATGAACAGCCATTTGTGGTGCGGGGTGATGGTTCTGCACCATATCCGAGTCTAATTTTAGCAATGAAAGCTTCTAAGCTACTCGAGAAAGGGTGTAAAGGATATCTGGCTTTTGTGAGGGATATTACGAAAGAAGTACTTCCTGCGAATCAGGTACCGATGGTTCGGGAGTTTCTTGATGTATTTCCTTATGACTTAGCTGGTTTTCCGCCTAATCGGGACATTGAATTTGAGATCAAGCTTTTACTAGGTACTCAGCCAATTTCCACACCACCCTAGAGAATGGCTCCGAAGGAGTTGAAGGAGCTAAACACGCAATTACAAGAATTACTTGATAAGGGTTTCATCAGACCCAGTTTTTCACCTTGGGGTGCACCAGTTCTATTCGTGAAGCAGAAGGATGGAACTTTAAGATTGTGTATTGATTACTGAAAGTTAAATAAGGTAACGGTCCGCAATTAGTATCCAATTCCAATGAATTGATGACCTGTTTGATCAGTTGCAAGGTGCAAAGACGTTTTCAAAGATCGATCTGCGATCAGGGTATCATCTGCTGAAGATTAGAAAAGAAGATGTTCCCGAAACTGCTTTTCGAGCCCAATACGGCCATTATGAGTTTCAAGTCATGTCGTTCGGGCTAACTGATGCACCAGCAGCTTTTATGGATATGATGAATCGGGTTTTCAAGCCATTTCTAGACCGGTTTGTCATTGTATTCATAGATGAGATTCTAGTTTATTCCAAGAATGCTGAGGAACATGCAGAGCATTTGAGACTAGCATTACAGAAGCTAAGGGAAGAGAAGTTGTATGCTAAGTTTTCAAAATGCGAGTTTTGGCTTGATAAAGTTACATTTCTCGGTCACATGGTATCTTTAGAGGGAATCCATGTTGATCCGAGTAAGGTGGAAGCTGTGAAGAATTGGTCCCAGCCTACCTCAGTCACGGAGATCCGCAGTTTTCTAGGTTTGGCTGGAAACTATAGAAGGTTTGTGCAGGACTTTTCGAAGGTTGCTGCACCTCTTACAAAGTTAACTCAGAAAGGGGTAAAGTTTGTGTGGGATAATAAGTGTGAAGAGAGTTATAAGAAGCTGAGGGAAAGTCTCACCACAGCACCAGTGTTGGCTCTTCCTGAGGGCACTGGAGGATATGTAGTTTACTGTGATGCTTCACGAGTTGGGTTAGGCTGTGTTCTTATGCAACATGGCAAGGTGATTGCTTATGCGTCTAGGGAACTCCGGAAGCACGAAAAGAACTACCCAACTCACGATCTTGAAATGGCAGCGGTGGTATTTGCCTTGAAGATTTGGAGGCACTACCTTTATGGCGAAACGTGTGAGGTATACATACACCACAAGAGCCTCAAGTACATTTTCGAGCAGAAAGATCTGAATCTGAGACAACGCAGGTGGATGGAGTTGTTGAAGGACTATGACTGCACGATCTTGTACCATCTTGGTAAGGAGAATGTGGTGGCAAACGCTCTGAGCTGAAAGTCAATGGGTAGCTTAGCCCATATCAGTGAAGTACGAAGGCCGTTAATTCGGGAAATACATGAGCTGCAACAGTCTGGAACTCAATATGAAATTACAGATCCCAACCTGTTTCTAGCCCACATTCAAGCTAAGTCAGCTCTAATTGAAGAAGTTAAATCTAAACAAGATCAAGACGCCAACCTCAAACAGATCAGAGATACAGTGGTTAAGGGGGAGAAGGACGATGTCCGATTCTCCACAGATGACAGTGGCATACTCCGGTTGGAAGGACGACTGTGTGTACCTATGGTGGATGGTTTGAAAGAAACAATTCTTGATGAGGCACACAAGACAGCGTACACAATCCATCCGAGTAGTAATAAGATGTATCAAGATCTGAAAGAATTATACTGGTGGAATGTTATGAAGAAGGACGCGGCAGACTACGTGTCACGACCCCCGTTCGGGGAGCACACGACCGGCACAGACCGAAGGTGGGACCCCCGATCTGTAAGCCTACTATCCTGGAACTTAGCTAATCATGCTTGAATAAGATATCAATATAAAAACTATAATTCTTACAAATCATAAATAAACCTTTATATACGCGCATGATCCTGCCTCTAGACTAATGGAACTGACATCTAGATTACTACAATAACATTTAGAAAATACAAATCATACTAACACCCACATGAAAAAAATGCGGATCTTGGTAGTTGAATCATTGCTTAGGCGAGGCCTGTCACTTGTCCTGAACCTGTCTGAAAAATGTTAACAACGAGGGGTGAGTAATACGACTCAGTGAGAGACTAACCCATCCTAGGCGTAGTCGCGGGCACCACTACGACAGGGGAATGGTGACAATCACAATTCACATGCAAACTATATTAAAACAATCACATATCAGCATATCATAGATATAACTTTCACCTCATTCACAAATACACATGGTACAATTCTTATACCTCCATCTTGAAACATAATTGCCAACAATGCACAAGTCTCCAATCACACAATGGAGATTTCAACCCAGAACTATTACTGTTAGAACGCAATCAACCACATCATATCCCAATTCAGTCCAAACAAATCCAATCTTAATCAATTCCTCACAATTCATGGGCGGGAGTGTTGGGCACATAGGCTTAACTTCTTGAACACTTTAGTACGAAATAAGAAGAGAGTTTTAAAAGCATTGTTTTAAAGAAATGACTTCAGGCTTTACACTTGCCGTTTAATACAGTACCCAGAGGTTTATTCAGTCATGCAAAATTATTTAAGGAAAAATAATGTAAAGTATAGTTAAATAAGTTTCAATAAAGGAAAATGGGTTGGAAAAATACCTCCGGGTTTTAAATAAAACAAGTTTTAAAATTTTGTTTGAAACTCAAAAAAATGAACATTTGGGGAATACTCATACTACCTTAAGGAAATTACGTTGAATAGAGGTAGTCCTTGAAAATCTTGTATCTTAACTTTAAACATGGCAATTATATAAATTTTCATCTTGTAAAGTTTCCTAATGAAAATGAATACTTACTTTCGAAATCACTATATGACCAACATCCCCTTATCATATCTAAACTTATCATAGCAATAGGGGGAGAACATGGTTCAGACTCTCTACTTCCCATGCTCCCCTTCATATCAAACAAATGACCCTCTTGCATAAGGATCCAAACCAAACGTACAAATTATTGTTTGAGCCCACTCGTTTGCTACCCACCAGGCCACATGGTAGTCACAACACGACATCTCAAACTTGGTCATTCAACAAGGCCAGGCACATGGTTCAACCCAGTTACTTCCCATGACCTACATACCTTGCCATATTTAAAGGTTGGGTACATGGTTCACCCTCGATCCTTCCCATGTCTTTCATCCCTTTTCATATGCACACACATCCATAAGGTCGGGCCCATGGTTCATCATTATACTTCCCATGTCCTTCATCCCTTTACAATCATAATCTCAATCATAAAAGTAAAGTCAAAGGGGTCCACACCCAAACTCATTCAAATTCCAATCATAATGACAAACAAGCCTCATTGGCCAATTCATAGAGGTTCACATCATAAAACCACAATTCAATTATAAGTCAATTCATATCCATATATAGCTCATATCAAGGGTCTATATACCACATTAGCTCAGTCACATTAATTCTCATTTACCATAATCATCTAACTCTAGATCAAGTCTCATGACCAATCAAATTCATTCACAATCCATAATTTACATTCACATCCAATCATATACAAATCGACCAAATTCTCATATCATATAATTCATTTATTTCAAACATCCCATCAAGGGCTAAGATAAGAAAGTCTCTCACCTTGGCCGCTTAACTTAACATTCCCTTTGAGCACTCTCGTCTCCAAGGAAGTACTTGAACCCTATCACATACAACCAATTCAATCCATATAAAATTTCATACAATTTCCTAGTTTCTCTATTTATGACTTACACTTATCGAAACCCCCATGTTCACTTACTTAGTCTATGGTCATCATTTGGTGTTCTCTTTTAGTTCAACTCAATTAATGCATAAATAAATAAGTTTGCAAACTTGTTCACTCTCCAACCTCCATCAATGGAGAATTTGCCAAATATGAAAAGTTCTCATTTTCACCAAATATTCACATATCATTATTCCAATTATTGTGCATTCTTACAAATCATTTAGAATACCTAAATAATTCATTTGAAGTCCATACATGCCATCAAGTTTAAGAAAATTTATAAATTCCATAAATTTTGCCAAAATTCGTAGGTTAGAAACCCTAGGGTAGAAATCTCCATAGAACTCAATATTTGGGTGATCTCTATGTTCAAAAATGATCCTAAGGTGATATATTATTGATAGGTAACTCATTCCCATCAAGAAACCTATGATTTAAGAGGTGAAAACAAGATTTTGATGCTTACCTTTGGGGAAGTCCGAATTTGGAAATCCATGGAGGTTGCCCAAGCTTGTTAATGCTTAATCATGATGGAGGGAGCTTGATGAGGCATGGAATTGGTGGAGGAAGCAAGAAACATGGTGGAAAGTGAAGGATTTCTTCACTTGTTGCTTGCCCTAAGAGAGAAAATGTGAAGAAGAGATAAAGGGAATGGAGAAGAATGGCGTGTTCTTATGCTGGAAGGAGAAAAAGATGCTCACTTATGCTAGGTTTGGAATTTCAGGGTAATTTGGACATTTGACAACTTTTGGGGTATGGTAAAATAGAGTTTTGATTGGATTTTATTAACTATGTTTATTTGTAAGTAAGAATAGGAAAATTTTGAAATTTTTGGCTAATCATAAGCCTATTAAAAATATCTGTTATTGAGTGTCTAGCATATGAAAATTTTCTACCCAGTACACTTTTTATTTTTTAAAAATTCTCAAATTTAAACTATAAGCTCGAAATAATTCATATGATTCATATTTAATTTATATTTTTCTATTTGAATTTATTATTTATTTTAATTTCTTAAATTCTCAAATCTAAAGCAATTAAAATCTTAATATTAACCCAAAAAATCTTATTTCATTCCAAAAAAATTTTTTTATTTTATTTAGTCAAAATGTCCAACCTCAACATCAAAATTCTATCAATTTCATATTATCCCATCATTTCTTAATTAGGATTATTTATCTATATATATATATATATACATACATATTTCTATTTATTTACTTGTTTATATATTATTTATTTGTTTTTTTTACATGCCAACTCCAAATGATGAACATTCTAAGTCTTACTATATATTTGACTTGATTCCAAAAATACCCCTCGGGTATTACACTACGTGTCTAGATGTCTAGTGTGTCAGCAGGTTAAGGCTGAACACCAAAAGCCCGCCGGAACACTTCAACAGATAGAAATTTTTGAATGGAAGTGGGAGAGAATTACTATGGATTTTGTGATAGGATTGTCGTGGTCACAGAAGGGATTCGATTCGGTTTGGGTAATCGTTGATCGGATGACCAAGTTCGGCCATTTCCTGCCAGTTAAGACCACTTACGGAGTGGGTCAGTATGCCCAGTTGTAACTATCAGAGATAGTGAGGTTGCACGGAGTACCGATGTCGATTATCTCTGACATGGGGCCACAGTTTACCTCTCGATTCTGGAGAGCATTGCAGGAGGCATTGGGGACAAGGGTTGATCTGAGTACAACATTTCATCCCCATACAAACGGGCAATCTGAGAGGACCATTCAGATTTTAGAGGACATGCTTAGGGCATGTGTTATGGATTTCGACGGAGGAAGGGAGAAATACCTGCCGTTAGCGGAGTTTGCCTATAACAATAGTTACCAAGCCAGTATTCAGATGGCACCCTTTGAGGCTTTGTACGATCGAAAGTGCAGGTCCCCGATTGAGTGGTTCGAGGTCGGGGAGGCCAAGTTAGTTGGTCCAGAACTTGTTCAGGATGCTTTGCACAAGATAAAGTCCATTAGAGAAAGGCTTGCCACGGCTCAGAGTAGACAGAAGTTGTATGCCGACAACCGGAGAAGAGAGTTGGAGTTTGCGGTGGGTGAGCAGGTTTTCTTAAAGATTTCACCGATGAGGGGCGTGATGAGATTTGGCAAGAAAGGCAAGCTAAGTCCAAGATACATCGGACCGTTTGAGATTCTAAAATGCGTGGGAAATGTTGCCTACCGTCTAGAATTACTAGTGGAGTTGGAAGGAGTTCATCCGGTGTTTCACGTGTCTATGCATCGAAAGTACCTGCCAGATCCCTCTCATGTAATCCAACCCCAGGAAGTACAACTAGCCGAGGCTCTAACTTATGAGGAGATGCCAGTGGAAATCTTGGATCGTCAGCAGAAGAAGCTAAGATCGAAGGAGATACCATTGGTGAAAGTCTTGTGGCGAAACCATTCAGTTGAGGAAGCAACGTGGGAAGTTGAGGTTGAGATGCGCAGGACATATCCTCACCTATTTCAAGACTAAGGTTAGTATGTAAATTGAAATTCGGGGACCAAATTCCTTAAGGGGGGAAAATTGTAATACACGGGAAAATTTTTCGAAGTTTAAAATGAAATGAAAGGGAAAGAAAAGAAGTAGAAAATAATTTTTTGACTTAATTCAAGACCTAAGGAATTGGAAACCTGAATTAAGTGGGGAAAAGAGAGTAAAATAAAAATTTAATTGGAAAAAGGAGGATTTAATTGGGGATATTTTTCCACCTCTTCTTTATTATAATAATAATAATTGTTGTTGTTATTTAATTATTTAATTATTTTATTTTAATTAATTATTCAAAAAGGGGAGGGGGTGCGTGCATTAGAAAAAAAAGAAAGAAAGAAAGAGAGAGAAAGAAGAGAGAGAAGGAGGAGAGGCGTGGAGAAGGAGAAGAAGGAGAGTTGAGGTTTTTCCGGAAAAGTGACCGGGGAGAGCTAGCCGACGCTGGAAAAATCAACGGAGCTCGGGTACGACGTCTCCTACACCTTCCACCAATCGAATCAAAGGTTGGTAACCCCAATTCCATTCGAAACCCTCAATTTCTCCATTCTTATGGATTTCTTCGATCCACCTTCGATTGGGTTGTTTCGAGGGTAGATTGAGACCTAGGAAGTGTTCTTGAACACTTTTTTGGGGTTAAGGATCAAGGCTATACCCTCGGGTTTAGCCGAATTCGAATCTGAAAGGGTTTGGGGTTGAAAATTCTAAATAGTCCCAATTTGGGGATTCGTTGATAAATTTGTAATCGGGCTTGGATTTGAGTAGTTAGGATTGGATTTATGTTGTTGGAATGTCGGTGAACAAAACTTGTGAGGTACGGAGTCAAAGCCGGGGACGAAAGGGGGCCGAAACGGGCCTAAACCAGCCCACAGCACAGCAGCATGTTGAGGTTTAGTAACTCAAATCCAAGGCCCCAAAAGCAACTCAAGGAGAACGATGGTTGTATGAAACCAAGTGCGAGGCACTTGAGACTCTCATAGAAGAGAGGGAAGATGGATAAGACCAAGGACTCAGATCTTGGCAACGTCTAGATGCATTCTAGGTACGTGCATGTTGTAAGCGTATGAATTGCATATAGTTGAGATGTTAACCACTTGAATGCATTCTTTAGGAAACCACGATTTATCCAGAGCGGGAGTTACTCCAGGACAAACGCAAGGGAGCCGTCCAGGTGTGGGGTTTCCCATCCTTGCCCTACAGGGTTGATTGAGGATGTGGATATGTGGTTTGCCTACTTGCCTGTTTGTAAGAATTGTTTAGTGGTTAACATACTATTGTTGTTCGTAAACTATTATCCATGAAAGTATTTGTATATGTGTATTTGACTACAGGTAAAGAGGTAGTGGAGGGTATCCATGTGATCACATGAGGTACACCGAACAGTACAAGCAAGGCAGTAAGTTGTTGATTGAGTCCAAGGTTTGGTTTACCCTTTTAATTAGAAACTCATTAAAAAAATCGTATAGAAGTTGTTAGTGAACGTTGACGTCTCATGGTAATTGAACTTAGGGAAGACCTTAGAGCTAGGTTATGATCTAATCAAGGGTTTGGGTGTTAAATAAGGACTAAAAGGATCTCATAAATCGATTAGTGAGTCATAGGGAGGTTCACACTACCTAGGTAAAGCCAATTAGGATAGTAATGGGTAGATAAAGTCAGGATCCCAGCTAAAAGCTTGGGAAGAGAAACAAATATTAAAACATTTGCCCGTTGACGCCATTGCCCTAGCCTAGCACTACGGTCAGTTAAAGATTAAAACATTTGCCCGTTGAGGCCATTGCCCTAGCCTAGCACTAGGGTCAGTTAAAGATTGAAACAATTTGCCCGTTGAGGCTATTGACCTAGCCTGGCACTAGAGTCAGTTAAAGATTATAACATTTACCTGATGAGGCCATTGCCCTAGCCTGGCACTAGGGTCAGTTAAAGATTAAAAGAAATTGCCCGCTGAGGCCATTGCCCTAGCCTGGCACTAGGATCAATTAAGTGATTTACAATTTTCAAATGATATATTAAAATGTGATTGCCTGTTTATGAGAAGCATGATAGAAAAGCATGATCCGTAGGTTTATCTATGATTTTAATGTTATATTAATATTGCCTGATCGTAATTTAACATTTGATAAACTGGACTTTCATGTGCATGTGATTGTGGGTGTTTCCCTTTCCCCAGCTGTAGTGGTACCCGCCGCTACGCCGAGGATGGGAAGCTTCTCACTGAGTCTGTTTGAATCACTCCCTCTGCTTCAATGTTTCAGATACAGGGATCGGGCAGGCATCGACGTCCGGACAGTGAGACGGACATCAGACCATCCTTACGTACTTGTTCACGTGGGTGGATACTTTCTGTTATTTTGACTCTTTTGGTTGTACATATTACAAGTTGTAAGAGTTGTGTATATATATTTACAGCTTTTGATATGTACCTACTCTAGAATTTTTGGCTTCATATGTACTTAAAGGCAGGGTCCAGTTGGGGATAAACTAGGATATATGTTTGAGTATATAAACTTTTGCATGTGAATAGGATAGATCGTACGCATTGAGGCGTACGGTCAATATGATATGGATATATATATTATGTGTGCTTGCTGCATGTGAATAGGATAGATCGTACGTATTGAGATGTACGGTCAATATGATATTAATATTTACATTATGAGTGTTGATACCTATACACCGGGCTAAGCTAAAAGGGTATTGAGCGAACCGCGGATTGCAGGTTAATTAGGCCACCAGTGAGGTGTGGCCACTATTATGATATATATATTGATTGTATAGCAGGGTAGTTATAGTTATGATTACATGGTAAGGCTTACAGGTTTAGGGGTAAAAGCCTATTCCTGTGCCGGTCACGTACTCTCGTTTGGGGTCGTGACAAATCATTATGTGAAAAGATACTTCAAAATTTAGTGGTTGGAGTTTTTCATATATTGTTTATAAAAATAATCACATTTGAAACATTATAGATAAATATTAGTAATTAAATATTGTATATTAGATATTTATATGTTGAAACATAAAAGAAATATAAACTAAATAAATAATAAATATATGGACAATAAATCATTATCTGGCGTCATATATCCAACTGTAGCAAAAGTCTTGGTATAAATTTGCAATTTCTCTTCACCCAATAGTTTGGAAATACCAAAATCACTAAGATGAGCTACCATATCTTAGTCCAACAAAGCATTGATTGGTTTTATGTCACAGTGAACTATTGGTGTAGAAGAGCCACGATGAAGATACTCCAATGCTGATGCTATATTAATCATTATGTTCAACCTTTGCAAGATATCTAAGCAGTAGTTATGAGAATATACCCATCTTTCAAGATTTCCATTGGCCATAAATTCCATAGTTAGAGATTTAAAATCAACATTTGAACAACTACTAATGATCTTGATGAGATTGCGATAAATTCCCACAAAGATCTTTATTCATCACAAAAGATTTTGCTGTAAAGTTTTTAAAAGGCCCACCACCTAGAATTTCTCCATGCAATAAATTATAGGAAAGGTTAATATATTTGAGAGAGACAAGTGACTCTAAGGACTTTGGAATCACTCCAAACAAGTAATTTTGAGAAAGATCCAAGAACAACATATTTATCATACTACCAAGTGATTCCGGAATTGAACCTTGCAATTTGTTATGCTCCAAAGATAAACTTTGTAAAGTTTGGAAGCCGCCAATTGTTGGAGGAATGTTTCCAGAAATTTGATTGTTTGACAAGTTCAACCATGTAAGCGATCTCATGCTCGAAATCCCAGGTGGAATTCTTCCATCCAAGGCATTGGAGGATAAATAAACCATAATGATATCTTTAAGACTCCAAATAGAATCAGGTATATTAGAAACTAATTTGTTAGAACTCAAATCCAACTTTTGTAAAGAAGTAAGATTCTCAAGGCACCTCTGAATGAATCCTTGAAACATATTGTAGGCGAGATGCAGCTCACTTAAACTTCTAATTTGGTAAATTCCATCTATGAAGTAGCCTTTCAATCTTTTGTTACTTAAATCAAAAAATTGAAGATCTTGCAACTTATTAATTGTATCAGGAATCAATCCATTCAAATCATTCCCATTTAACCTTAAATCGATCAAGTTGGTTAAATTTTCAAGTACATTGGGAACATTTCCACTAAATTTATTCAAGCCTACCCATAAACGAATAAGCTTTGAAGTATTGGATATACTACTTGGGATTTTTCCTGTAAATTGATTTGAATCTAGAAACAATTCCTTCAGGTTGGCGAGGCCACTTCCTATATGTGGGGAATAGGTCCAGAGAGATGATTATGTCCAATATTCAACAACGTCAATGTTGAAATGTTGCAAATATTGGATGAAATAGGTCCACTCAGATAGTTGCTTGCCAAATCTAATATCTCAAGTCTGTTGAGATTGCCTATCTCCTTTGGTATAAGTCCTAGAAATATAAAGTGATGGTTAATTAATAACATTTCTATAAGGGATTAAATTAGTAAAACGAGGTAAAAATAATGTATATATTACATATGTATATCTAATATATGAATGGTTAAATTTATTTTACATCAAAGTTAAGAAACTTTATTAATTCTAAAAAGTTTTGTATTAAACCATACATAATCTATTGGAAGGGAAGAAATAAAATTTGAAACCAAGTTCCAAATTAAATATTGAAGACCAAGGATTTGTTTATAATAGTAGGAATGTACCCATTCACATCTTTAATTTAATATACTTAAAAGAATTTGAGATATGATTGATAAGGCCCTATTTTATATAATATTTTCTATCTTATTTTAGGGTTCTTATTTTACTTTGTTGGGCTTAAATGCATTTATTAGGATAAATTTGGTTGAAGAGTAATTACATGAAAATAATATTAAAAAGAGTTAAATAGTTTTTTTTTTGCGATTACTCTTTAATTATAAATTTTGAGATGAATTATTTTACGCTGGGTTTATTTTTATATTGGAGATTGGCATAAATAATTGAAAGGAAGCCAATGATCTTTGATATTTTTTCCACTAAGCTCATTTTGCAACAATTGCATATTCTTTAGGTTGAAGTTACTTCCTATATTAGTATATTTGAGAAGACCAAAAAGGAAATTATTACAAAATACAATATTGTCAACTTTGAAATATCATACATGTGAAATTAAAAGAAATTAATTCCAAAATGTAATCACTCTAATTTATCAAGATCTCTAGCTTGTATGCATGCATCATAAAAAATATGAATTCAATGGTTACATGAATTTATAATTTTATATTTAGTAATTAAGTAATATCAATATAGCTGTAGCAACTTTTTATACATTATAAAAATATTTATATTTCAAGATTGTTATCCAAAATTTGAATTAAAATTTTATGAAAATAAAAAATAAAAATATATTTTAATTTTGTATAATTTATGGTCTCAACTATAAGTTTTAGGTCAAATGCTCAAATTGGTCCTAAAAGTATATGGTTTGTTTCAAGTTAGTCCTAACTGTTTTATTTGTTTCAAATTGGTCTTATAAGTTTCAACCTTGTTTCAAATTGGTTCTACCATTACAAACCATTATATTTTTAGGTTAAGTGCTGATGTCATCATTGTCCAATCAATATAAAATATTCCAAGTCATCAATTCTTGCCACATCATCATCTCCCTCCTCCATTTTTTTGCGATTTGGATTTCTAATTCAGTCTCTCTACCCACAATGCTCCTCTTTCATTTTGAGACGTATAAAAATAAAAGATGAAGATGATGTGGCAAGAATCGATGACTTGAACCTTTTTTCGTTGACTGGACAATGAAGATATCAACACATAATAGAAAAATATAACGGTTTGTAACGGTATGACCAATTTGAAACACGGTCGAAACTTTTAGGACCAATTTGAAAAAATGAAACATTTAGGACCAATTTGAAACCTGACCTATACTTTTAGGACCAATTTGAGCATTTGACCTAAGTTTTATATGAAAAATGAATACTATAGATTAAATTATTTGTCACGACCCCAATTCGAGAGCACGAGACCAGCACGGGAATAGACTTTTACCTCTAAACCCGTAAGCCTTACCCTGTAAAACATAGATATAACTACCCTACTATAGAATCAACAATCAATATATATAACATAATAGTGGCCACACCTCAAAGATGGCTTAATTAACCTGCAATCCATGGTTCGCGCAATACCGCTTCAGCCCAATATATAGATACATTTTACACACATAATATATCCATATCATATTGACCGTACGCCTCAATGCGTACGATCTATGCTATTCACATGCAGCATGTAATACCCCGAAAAGTTTTGAAGATTAAACAATGATTTATTTCGCGGCTAGGAAATAAAACTTTAGAAAGAGTATAGAAAAAGTATGAAAGTTAAAAGAAACCAGAAGGGAATTTTTTTAAGATTGTAATACTCGAAAAAAATTTTTCCAAGTTTAAAATGAAATGAAAGGGAAAGAAAAGAAGTAGATATAATTTTTGGATCTAATTCAGGACCTAAGGAATTGGAAACCTGAATTAAATGGGGAAAAAGGAGTAGGAAATATTTTTGGGTATTTAAATTTTTTATATAAGAGGAAAAAAATAAATTGGAAAGAGGAGGGATTTAATTGGGGATATTTTTCCACCTCTTCTTTATTATAATAATTATTATTAGTATTATTATTTAATTATTTATTTATTTTATTATTATTTTTATTTTTATTATTATATATATTATTTTAATTAATTTGTTAAACATTGGAATGGGGTGCCGTGATATATAATAAGAAAGGGAAGAAAGAATTGAAAAGAATGAGAATAGTGGGAGAGAGAGAGCTACCACGATAGAGAAGAAGAAAATGAGAGATAGTGACAGAGAGGGTGATGGACGGAGGAAGAAGAAGGGGGAAGGACCACGATTCGCCGGAAACCAGCTGTAGAAGACCGGTCCGATGCCAGAGAAGCTCACCGGAGCTCGGGTACAACGTCTCCTACACCTTCCACCAATCGAATCAAAGGTTGGTAACCCCAATTTCATTCGAAACCCTCAACTTCTCCATTTTTCGGGATTTCTTCAATCCATCTTCGATTGAGTTGTTTCGAGGGTAGATGGAGACCTAGAAAGTGTTATGGCCCTGTTTATTTTTGTCTGTAAACTTTCCATTTCAATCACCCCATGCCCAAATTCGAATTTGGAAGGATTTGGGGTTGTAATTATAATTATTTCCAAATTGGGGAAATTGTTAATAATTAGGATTGAGCTTGGATTTGAGTAAATAGGCTTGGATTGATATTATTTCAATTATAATTATTTCCAAATTGGACAAAATTGTTAATAATTAGGATTGAGCTTGGATTTGAGTAAATAGGCTTGGATTGATATTATTAAAATTATATAGTTGAAATATTAGCTGAACAAGACCCGTGAAGAGCTGGCCCGAGGTTACTAAGGTTGAACCTGGACGTTAACGTCCCGAGTCCCTGCTCGGGTTGCCCAAATACACTTTAAGGGTGATGTTGAGGGCTCCAAACCTATTCTTTTCAATCTTAAACACCCTAGAAAAATTCTAAATATGCTATCAAGCATCAAGAATTATTTTAGGTACCTTCTTGTTTCTCAAGGAGGGAAACTTGCGGAGCAATGAAGCCCAAACTCTAAAATGGTAATTTTATTCCTTCATAATTATTAGGAAGACTTAAGTAGGATGAATTAAAGGTGTATTGAGGTTTAGAAACTAGATTTCTTAGAACCCGAGTAAGAACACAAGTTGAAACAAAATGCTTAGATTTTCCTAAAATTAGTATTCCTTCCAATCAAGTTAGATAAGCTTCCTTAGATGTGAATACAATTGAGATAAAGGTCTAATACTCAAATCCAAGTACGTGAAACACTCAAGTAGAGTGTTATATTCGAGTAAGTCAAGTGTCCGAGGAAGGATACACATAAGTTGGGATAGAGAAGTCCTATAAGACCAAGAGCTGGACTCTGTGGCAACCATGGACTGCACGTGAGAGTAATGGAGAGATAAATAACAAGTTAAGCTAAGTAATAACCTTAATGTAGTAAATGTTGTTCTTATAGGAACAACGGCACAAGATAGAGTGCAACAGGAACTCCGAGGAGACTAAAGTTACAAGAGAGGATTGCATGGAAGGTTGGCCAAGGTGAGGGTTCTTTCATCTCTGCTCCTAGGGTTGTATGCTTATGTGGATTACATGGGTATGTATATTCTCTGCTTGTTTGATATGTGTTACCTAGAGGTATAGGATGCTAAAAGAATAAAAGAACTAGAAAATAGGTGGTGGAAAGTAGCTTGGATAGGAAGACATAGGAGTAGAGTGTAATTGTTTGCTATGATTGGTGTGTTACAAATCCAACTCATACACTCCGGAGGCATGATGAGTAATTTATTAAATCTTTTCCACGACGGTGGCAAGAGTCCTTGTACGGAAGGACTAAGCTTTTATTTTGAAAACTCGTCACGACGGTGACTTAAATTATAATCATGCAAAGGGAGTTATTGGTGGGTTTCGGATTTGATTATGCTAGTGATGTGATACATCGACTAGAACAACGTCAGATGGCACTTGAGACCTCAGTTTTATAATCATCATGACGATGGTCATTGCCCTATCCTGGCAATAGGGTCAGAAAGGATTTATATTGCTATGACGATAGCTTGAGGTTCAGAGAGTGCATCTGAACGGGTATATGAGTTATATTCTGTTGAGAATACTTGTCCATATTAACAAGGAGAGGAATTGTGTATTCTTCGGGAAAGATACAAAGAACCCTATTAATATGTGAGACTAAGGTAAGGAGACACGGGAGGAACTTACGGGTGAACCGTGAGCCTAGCCTATAAAAGAGAAATCATCCTTTGGAGTTGGTCCAGGGTGTGACAGTGGTCATGCTTCGAGACGTCGTGTCGTGCCCGCCATGTGGCCTGGTTGGGTAATGGACGAGTGGGCTCAGGCTATTGCCCCGCTGTGAGGGGTCAGGACGTGCCACTTCGTGGCTACGGATTAGTTGTTTAATATATA
The DNA here is from genome assembly GCA_014851425.1 of Senna tora. Classification (NCBI taxonomy): domain Eukaryota; kingdom Viridiplantae; phylum Streptophyta; class Magnoliopsida; order Fabales; family Fabaceae; genus Senna; species Senna tora. Next base: position 14,893,007 of record CM026269.1, read on the forward strand.
GATGTTTATTGTGTTTGATTAACAGAATTGTCACGAGGTGACTAGTACCCAAGTGAATGGGTTAAACATTGTTTTATTAACAGAATTGCCACGAGGTGACCAGTACCCAAGTGAATGGGTTAAGTATGCTTTGCCACGTCGTGGCCAGTAACCCGAGTGCGCGGGTTTGAAGAAGAAAAGCCACGTAATGGCTAGTAGATACCCTAGAGTGGGGGAGATTAAGTATATGTACGCTATAGTATCTGTGTGTAGGTACAACTTGTATCTGTTAAATTCATGTGAGTGGTTGGGTGAAATATTTGTTGTTGTGCGGTCGTCAAGAATGTATGCTAATTAATAGTAATTAGTTGTTTTTGCATGTGGTTGTGTATGACTCCCAAACCTAGCGCTATGGTACCCACCTTGCGCTGGGGATGAGAGAGTCCTCACTGAGTCGCGTGGTTAAGACTCACACCTCATTCTTTACTACACAGAGACAGGTTAAGTACAGGTGGAAAAAGTCTCGGTGGAAAGAGGGTTGAGCAACACCTTCCAAGACCCACAACTTGTTCATGTGGGTGATAAGTGTAATTGTAATTTAATTTACTTTATTGTTTTATCATATAGTAAAGGGTAGACGTACCCAATTAGATTGTATTACTAAATCTAGAACTGTTAGTTTCACACACCTTAAAGATCAGGATTTATTATACTGTGATACAGGGAAAGTTTGTTTTCAAAATATACATATATATACTTATATCTGTTGCATGTGAATAGGATAGGTAGCATTTTCGGATGTGTAGCCAGTACACAGGTTATATACATTATGTGTGTTTTCCTATATCTATATCCTGAAGCGGCACTGGCCGTGGATTTGCTTGCCTAGGATAGGCCACCATTTCGGTGTAGCCATGGTATTATACTGCATGTGGATGTATTTTCAATAATAGATATTCTGTCAATTAGGTGATAAGGCTTACAGGTACAGGGATATTCCCTGTGTCTGTGCCGATAACGGTCCTCTAAATGGGGGTCGTGACAAACTTGGTATCAGAGGTAGGTTGTTCTTGAAGGGTGTGAAGCTAACTAGTAGTCTCGGGTGTCAGTTGGGCTATCCATTACGAATCCGGATGTAATGGTAGTTCCGACGGGCACTTGTGAGGTTGCTCAGGATGTTGAGTCATAAATTCTTTCCAGTCATCGCTTTAGGCATAGAATTTGTATGTTAAATTCTATGCAAAGCATATAACCTATACACTACACAAGTGCCAATGAGCACTAAGGCGTAAGGTGGGGTGGTAGTGACCCCGAGGAACCTTAGGACGCCATTCTACCTAGACACAGACACATTTGGTTGAATTGTAGGCAGGAATGCGGTACAATGTGTGATTGATGCAGGTGTCAAATGAGACGATGCGTCTGCTCTGTTAGCAGCGCGTTGTGTGCTATGGTATAGGCACAAGTTTGTTTATTATAGTATGGAATGCAAGTAGAATAGAAATATGCAGTGAATGGTAGTTTAGGCTAGGAATGATTTGTAAAGTGAAAGAAAAGACACGCTTGGCGTGTAGAAAAGAAACTAAGCCCATTGGATCATTGAAATGGAAAGTTTACAGACAAAAATAAACAGGGCCATGAGCCATGAGTTGTCCTTCCTAGAAAGTAAACAGAAAAGAGGTGGTGTATGCCACAGTATAGAAGTAGAAGTCTACGGACTAGAAAATCAGGATACGGTATATGGAAGGGCAAAGTGGCCGAACCATATGCCGTAGAGATAGATGTTAAGAAGTAGAGGCATATGTAAACGTGTAGAGCGTGACCATATGCCGAGCAGGAAACAGAGTAAATGGTAAGGCATAGGGAACGAGCCTAGTCCAACCTTGCATTCGATCCATGAACTGTTAGTTCCTTAAGCAAACAAGGGGGAAAAGAAGGGATTAAGCCCAACCAAACTCTCTTGGGTTGCTTAAGGAAGAGCATAAAGAATAGGATATTGATCACATGAGAAATTTTTGTAAAAAATCTTTTTGGTCTTTCCGTATGAGAGATTCTGAAAGACCCTCAAACTTTTCTTGAAAATACTAGGGATAACCATTGGAAGGCAAATTTTCTTGAAAACTCTTTCTCAATTTGTGTCATTCCAATTGGTTAAACCCAAACCATTTACGAAAACCTTAGGTGTCATTTTCTAAGAAATAAACTTGAATTAAATTTTTAAAACCCGTAAGGTGCCTAAAAAAACTAACTCATGTGACCAATACCTTACCAAACAATAGTCCTTTTACAGGTAAGCTGTATAAGAACGGTAGATGTAGTTGAGAAATCACTCGCTTGGAGTCATTAAAGTTAAGTAGACATCGAAAAGCAGTAGAGAGTGCTAAAGTGCCAAGGGAGTATACAGGTAAACATAAGGGTTACCAATTAAGGGGGCCATAGGGTGATTATGGACTCGAAAGTATTAGACCGAAGCAGATCTAGAAGTGGGAATGGGCGCAGACCTTTGGGTACCGTCCAGAGATGAGAAAATGAGTATTGTTGCAGTAGATAGCTCTCGAACGAGATAACCTGAGAGATAAACGCCAAAGAGACTTGAGGAGGCCCGAGGGGAGAGAAAGTAAACAGGGATAAGTAGTCCCATAAGGGGGGAAGAGCGGAAGCCTATATGAACCCATAGGATAAGAGTCAAGTAAGAGGTGGAGAACCAACTACTACCGTAAGTGCAAGTATAGTACACAGATTGTAGCGGACATAGCTTGGTAAGCTAGTTCCACAGGTTGGTGAACCGTAAATCCGTTAGTCTGAAGCCCGTGTGTGGGTGGAGACTGAGTGGACAAACCAAATGTATAAAAGGTCATGTGGGTGCCATAAAGGGAAAATTAACCGTACGGACGGTTAATCGAGAAGGAGAATTTAGTGAGTATCGAATATTGAGAAATACTCGAACAAAGAGTACCACGTAGGTACGAAATGGAAAAGAAGAGAGTGAATACGAGAACGGAGTCGGGTAAGCATCTGGGGATGCGAGCCAAAGTGATAAAACAGGTATGTTACCGTTGGGGGCGATTGGAACCCAACGGGTAACACACTTGCAAGAGGCGGTATATGTTCGTGAACATATGCCACACCGTAAGAAAGGAAAGAGTCAAACCGTGGGAGCGGATCCCGTTTGGTCAAGGGGAGTAGAGCATGTCCGGAAAGGTTCATGCTGGAGTTAACGGATCAAATATTCCTAGTAGGAATACAGGATCTAAGTGAGTTGAGGAGTCCAAGCGGGCCAAGATGGGGTAAAAGCTAATGGAAACCCAATGAGTATAGTTAGCATAGGATGTGCAACTTTAAGTGGACTAACCTAAGGATGGTGTAGATCCACAGTCATAGTCGTGTTAAGCGAGGTCTTCGGATGAGAAAACCGAACTGAGCCTGGGGCAGAGTAATGAGTATGATGGTAAGGAGGAGACTGATGAGTTTCCATTATAAATAGAAATGGCTACAAGTAGTAGTCAGAGAAGAGTCTAAGTCATTCAGACATAGGATATCGACAGGGAGTAACCCTGAAGTGGTTATGGAAACCACTAGGGGTAAGTGTAGAAGTTCGGAAAAGAAAGGGAAACACGAGTCATAAATGAAAGATCCTTTACCCTTTGGTGGAGAAACGGTAGTGTAACACATAGTTGTGTTAGTGCCATGGCATTTAGTTTCGTTAGGACACGAGTAGGGTAAACCGAGTCAGTAGTGAGTGTAAAAACCTCGGAAGGGTTGGGTACACTGATGGCACAAAGTATAAACACCTACGTAGGGTGTATGCCGTGTAAGCAGTAAGTCTAGATGTAGAGTAGAGGCTGTAGTAAAATGTAAATGAACTTTTCTGGAGAAGTTGTTTACAAAGAATATATCGAGGGAATACCAACAGAAGGGTAGCTGCTTGGTAGTAGAGGATACTTCGGTACGGGGACTCCGATGTAGGGGAGTGCTTCGTCAATTAGAGTTTATAGAAATAGAACCTAGTGTGCTATGCAAATAGCTAGTGTCTTGGTGTGTTCCAAGACGGATATAAGAAGTCACTACGAAGGTAGCTAGTCGGACAAGCAGATTGAGTCAAGGTAAGCCTCACTAGAGAAGGCAACAGTTAACTCCTCGGAGAACCAATTAGAGCATGGTATGTGGTACGTCGCAGATATTCCATTGCAAAGTTAGCAGCACAAAGTAAATTGAAACTAGGAAAGTTAGGTATCCTCGGGGAAGGATACGACGACAGATGAAGTCTATCAGTTAACACCTCGCGAAGGGGTGGTTAACTACGAAACTAGATATGCAAACGATCATAAAAAGAATATGTAGAAAACAAATAGAGACCTTGAGCCTCTAGGAAAGAAAGATGAACCGTAGGGTAAAACGGTAAATCTTCCACATTGAGGGAAACCATAGATGAAATTGAGCCAAGGGATGGCACAAGCCAACAACCCCACGAAGGAGATGAAATTCGGGGACCGAATTTCTTAAGGGGGGAAGAATGTAATACCCCGAAAAATTTCGAGGATTAAAGAATGATTTATTTTGGGGCTAGGAAATAAAACTTTAGAAAGAGTATAGAAAAAGTATGAAAGTTAAAAGAAACCAGAAGGGAATTTTTTTAAGATTGTAATACCCGAGAAAATTTTTTCGAAGTTTAAAATGAAATGAAAGGGAAAGAAAAGAAGTAGAAATAATTTTTGGATCTAATTCAGGACCTAAGGAATTGGAAACCTGAATTGAATGGGGAAAAGGGAGTAGGAAATATTTTTGGGTATTTAAATTTGGGATATAAGAGAAAATAAAAAAAATTAAATTGGAAAGAGGAAGGATTTAATTGGGGATATTTTCCCACCACTTCTTTATTATAATAATTATTATTAGTATTATTATTTAATTATTTATTTAATTTTTTATTATATATATATATTATTTTAATTAATTTGTTAAAACATGGGAGTGGGGTGCCGTGATATAAAATAAGAAAGGGAAGAAAGAATTGAAAAGAAAGAGAATAGTGGGAGAAAGAGAGCTACCACGAGAGAGAAGAAGAAAATGAGGGAGAGGGCGACGGACGGAGGAAGAAGAAGGGGGAAGGGCCACGGTTCGCCGGAAACCGGCTGGAGAAGAGCGGTCCAAAGCCGGAAAAGCTCACCGGAGCTCGGGTACAACGTCTCCTAAACCTTCCACCAATTGAATCAAAGGTTGGTAACCCCAATTTCATTCGAAACCCTCAATTTCTCCATTTTTAGGGATTTCTTCAATCCATCTTCGATTGAGTTGTTTCAAGGGTAGATGGAGACCTATAAAGTGTTGTTGAACACTTAGTTGGGGTAGGAATCAAGATTATATTCTCGGATTTGCCCAAATTCGAATTTGGAAGGATTTGGGGTTGAAATTATAATTATTTCCAAATTGGGGAAATTGTTAATAATTAGGATTGAGCTTGGATTTGAATAAATAGGCTTGGATTGATATTATTTCAATTATAATTATTTCCAAATTGGAGAAAATTGTTAATAATTAGGATTGAGCTTGGATTTGAGTAAATAGGCTTGGATTGATATTATTAAAATTATGTGTGTTTTCCTATATCTATATCCTGAAGCGGCACTAGCCGTGGATTTGCTTGCCTAGGATAGACCACCATTTCGGTGTAGCCATGGTATTATACTGCATGTGGATGTATTTTCAATAATAGATATTCTGTCAATTAGGTGATAAGGCTTACAGGTACAGGGATATTCCCTGTGTCTGTGCCGGTCACGGTCCTCTAAACGGGGGTCGTGACACAGCAAACACACATAATATATATATCCATATCATATTGAGCATACGCCTCAATGCGTACGATCTATCCTATTCACATGCAGTAGTTCATGTAATCATACATGGATATATATATATATATATATATATATATATATATATATATATATATATCCTAACTTACCCCAAAACCGGACCTTGTCTTTAAGTACATGTGAAGCCGACAAGTCTAGAGTAGGTACACCAAAAGCTGTAAATAATTACTCAATACTTACAACCTAAGAATATGTACAACAACAAAATCAAAATAACTCAAACTGTGTCCACCCACACGAACGAATGCGTTAGGGTTGGTCTGATGTCCGCTTCACTGTCCAGGCATCGATGCTTCCCCAATACCTGTATCTGAAACATTTCAGTAGGAGGAGTGATAATAATGAAGAATGATTAAAGAGAAAGTTGAAAGGGAACTCCAAAAATTTAATAATTAATTAGAAAAAAATGCTTACCTTCTACGGAACGTTAATATACTCACTTTTTTAATTTCTTTTGGAAATATAAAATTTCAATCAAATCAATGAACTACCAAATATATTTAAGAAAAATAATCGTTCTCCAAACTATATTTGATAGTTCATGGACTGATCAAAATTTATCTCTAGATCTTTTTTATATATGAAGGGCACTTCGAAGGGGATACAGAACAATTTTAATTAGATCAACAAAATACCAAATAATTTGAGAAATTGGATTCTCTAATAATATTTGGTATTTCGTTAACTGACCAAAATTCATCTCCAACTTTATTTGAATAAGGAAATATAAATCATTCTCATTGATAAGTATCATTGGACTAATTGCATTTTATTCAGCACTAAGGCTGGTATATATATATAGGCCACCATGACAATGCTAGTTGATATTTTGAATTTGGAAAATTATCATATTCAATATCCAATTTTTCAAAAAAAGGAAATATCGTAAATCCTCCTTATTACATATTGTCACGACCCACACCCGAGGGCACGTGACCGGCACAGGCTAAGGGTAGGCCCTCGAGCCTGTAAGCCTAATTGTTAATTCCAAAACCCATCTTTTGATTTCCATTTAAGCATTCCATTTAATTCAACACAAAATACAATTTACTTCAATTACACAATACTAATTCATTAGTTTTACAAAATACAAAATATTATCAAAGCTAGGGTACGTGAACAAAGTGTAGATTCTTCTTTTGCCAATTTCACAGGGCTGATGTGTATGCTAACCTGTATCTGTTTCTGAAAAATGTAAATCGTGAAGGGTGAGTCATACAATTCACTAAGGGAAAAACCATCCTAGACATGGTAGAAGGGTACCACCACGAAGGGGAACACTACTAGAAAACTGGTATTTAGAAACGGAAAATAGAGACGGAAAAAATCCCCCTCTAATCCGTCTCAAGTCCGTCTTTAATCCGTCCCTAACACACAATTTTGAATTTTGCCATATTGTTTTGTTAGAGACGGAATATAGAGAGAGAATATTCCGTCTCTAATATGATCCCTCTCAAATATGCCCCAAATCCGTCTCAATAGATTGATTCTTTTAGGGCGCGAAACAAAAAATTTTGGCAGGGAATTAGGACGGAAATAGAGACGGAATTTTCCGTCTTTGATTAATAAAAAATTTTTAAGCCATACGACGTCGTTTTTTAACAGACGAGACAAAATAGAGACGCCTTTCCCTCTTTTCATTTTTTGAGCCCTAAATCCGTCTTCACCGTCTTTGCTCCTCCGTCTTTGCTTGCTCGTTGCTTCTGCTTGTAGCCGTCAAAATCCGCGACTCCGGCACCTCACTCTATCGTCAACTCCTCCTTCTGCTAATGTTCGTTAGCTGGTTCGATTTCTGCATCTCTTTTTTGTCTTCAGGGAATACGCATGCTTTTCTTCTTCAAGTCGATTTCTTCATCTCCTTTCACTAATGTTCATTGCTTTCAGCTCGAAATTTTCTTGCGCAGAGGCGGTGGTCTCTCAAGATTGTACAAGTTCAACATTTTTAGACTTCCAGTTACCTCAATTGTTTCAAGGATACAGAGAGTAAGTGCATATATCCTCGATTTCTAATTTCAAAAATAATTTCTGTTTTTTACAAATGGAAAAAATATGTTAAGTCTTATTTTCAACTGAAAACACTATATATATATGTGTGTGTGTGTGTGTGTTTTGCAAGCAAGATAAAATATATCAAATAGAATAGAACTAAACTGACCTATGATAAAATATATCAAGTAATAGTAGTATACAAGTAACAAGATTTACAAAATGTAGGTATGATTCACAGGCACAGAGCTAGGTAGCACAATCAAAGACAAGAGAAAAGAAGAAGACAAAAATCAAGTGTCCATCATCTGAGGAACTTCAGGAATTTCCGTGATAGTATCCAAAGAAGGCTTCCAATTAGATCCCTCAATTTTTGCTCTGTTTCTGTGAATTTCTTGCAATACTTGTTCAAGTCCCATCCCCTGTTTGTGGGTAGTGAGCTCAAGTATAAGCCATTCTAGCTCCTCTTTGGTGAGTACAACCTTAACCCTGCTTTTTCTTGTGCACTGGATACTCTTATCCTCTTTTGCAAATTTATTTCTTGTGCATTGGATACTCTTATCCTCATTTTGTTAGGTCCTCCTACTGATGACTTAGGCACTTTGTGCAATAAATCAAATAAAATTATTGGAATGTGTCATTTCATCTTCATGAGTGCACTATACTGTACTTATCACTTTCTGTATTTGACTAGAAAAAATTAAGGCTAAGAGAAGAGAGAATTGAGAAGAGAAGAGAAGATTATGATAGAAAGAAAATAGAAAGATCAAAATTATTAAACTAAATAAAATTAAACTAAGCAGAGTGAGAGAGGGGAGAATAACTGAATAAGCATCACTTAACATCACTCGGGAATGTGAGATGAAGCATGGAAAGAAGAGAATCCTATAAGATATTAATTATTTGAAATGGTCAAGATTCAAGACTAATTGACAAAGTCTTCTATCACTGATGAAAATGGGCTCAGAATCGAGAAATACTATTGCTAGTGTATATATTTACATAGAAAATATTGGTATTTTGTATTATAGATAGCTAGATTCTAATTCCATTTGTACTTTGTATTGTATTTATTTGTCATTTGCTTTTGATTTTATACAATATGTTTGCTCTCAACTACTTCTGCTGTTGGAACTGCTTTATTCATTAATCATTATTATATTCCCATCCCAACTACTAGTCTTGTCTTCCTATTTTCAATTTTCATCTTCGATTTTTGTGTATAACTAATACAGGCTAGGTTAGTTGCATAAAAAGGAGCTAATTCTGAAACGGAATAGAATAATCAAATTATAAATCAAACATGTATCATGCAAATTAATATAAGAATAATCAAATTATAAATTCAGATTGTTATATAGTTACTAGTTAGTTAGATTAAGTGTGAGCTGTAGTTAGTAGAGAGAAAATTGTGGACAGGAGGTGATAGTGAACTTAGCTATAATATAGTGAACTTACAGAGAGAATTGTGTTGGGGTGATAGTGCTGCTTCCGTGAAACCCATAGCAGTTGGCTATGTCAATTAGGGAGGGAGGTTGGTGTTGGAGGTGATTATTGGTAGATTCCATAATGAAAATGAATAAGCTATATATAGCTAAGGAGTGGAATGAGTACTTAAATTTTGACTCTTCCACTAACGAAAGCAAATCTCACAACAATACAAATTTTATTCAGGGATCAAAATTTTATATTCCAATCTTTTAAGGACTAAAATAAAGACAAAATGTATTTTTCAGGGATCAAAATATTAATTTACTCTTAATTAAACTAAACAAATGCCAAAACATTCAAGATAGGAGCAGAAGCACCAAGAAGAACATTGTGATTTCAATGAGTCTGTAAGAAGAAATTTATCAGTTGGTTTAAGAATATATAGCAAAGCCAAAAGTCGTAATTAATTTTCAGTGGTTGTCTGAGTTGGACCCTTTTTTTTTTAAATTATGTTGACCAAATTTATTTATTTATTTTAAAATATTTAGACATAAATATATTTAAAAAGTGCAACTGAATTAAAATAAATTAGGTATAGTAAAAGGGATTAGTCCCTCACAACGTGATGAACCCGAGTTCGAATCTCCGCTGGAAGAAATGTCCACATTTGATGCACGACAATGCCTAAAACAGTATTGTCTCTATAAAATGATACATGTGAGAAAAAGATAGTTATTTTTAAATTTTACTGAACCTTGATGAATGATGAGTGTAATTTGATTTAGTTATGAAATATCAATTTTAAACAACTTGACGAATTAGATGAATTTATTATAAATAAGATTAGAAAGGAATCCAAAATGCTTGGCTTGCTTACCAATTCTCCAAGTTTGAGCTGTTCACGGAAGGTATTACTATTTCCCGTGTGAGTGTGACTATTATAATTTAATTGTATTAATTTAACCATTAAATTAAAAATGGATAGCATATTACAGAATACATATATAAGTTATCAGTACTCTGTACAGCCATGTCCACGAGTTGTGTGTATGTTTTGGACTTAATTTTGGGTCAGAACTCAGAAGTACACAATGATGGATCAATTCATTATTACATTAGTTTATGTAAGGCTTGGGCCTCCATTAAACCCAACAGTACTTGGGCTTCTCTAATCATATTTTATTCTCAGGCCCACAAAGTAGATGTATGAATGGAATGCATCCACTTCTGCCAAAAGACTCAAGCCTCACTTGAACATAAAGCCTTGTTTTTAACTATTCAAATTAAATTAAATAGTTAAAATTAAAAAATTATTTTAAATAAAAAAAATAGTAATAATAATTTCTCTTCTCTGTTACGTACACACAAGATAGACATCTCCTCTCAATATTCTACAGTTAATTTTAAGATTTTTTTTTATTTCAATATGTATCCTTCTATTATCAATAATTTTATTAAATATTAACATTTCTTTTAATTACTTTTGCACAAAGATTTAATTGACAGTTCTTTTGCTTTGAAATTCAATTGCATCAAAGTTGTGTTTCTTGGAAAAACACACATCCACCCTACTTTCACTCTCACTTTTTGTTCTTCCCTCTTTTCTTTTTTTCCACCTCGGCCCCCCTCTTTCTTTGTAGCTACCTTCTCTGCCATTTTTTTCATAATTGAACTTAATTCATCTATTTAATTAATTTCCTCTTTTGTAGGTAAAGGTGATATCCATTAAGTGTTTTGGAAAGGCATAAGACAACAAAGATTCACGAGATCTTGTTATTAGAAGGTAAGTTCATATTTGACCCATTTCTTTATGTTATTAGTATAGGGTGATTATTCAGTTTATACTCTGCTTCTGCTGGTATTATTGGTATGTTCATGCTTGGAATTGGAAAATTCAAAATTATAGGGTTGGGGATGCACTACTGCTGAATACCTGTCATTTCTTTGTTTCACTCATCACTACTCACTTAGCTCCTCGAAGGAGATATTACTTGATTTCTCTATTTTGTGTAGCTTAGCTCTATATAAAAGATTAGAAGTTGCTTTATAGAAATTGACATATAGAGATGAAAGTTGTGTTTTGATTATAGAGATTATTCTTTAACCTTATTCTTTATTTTCCAACTATTGACATATAGTTCTATAATTAAATATGATAGGTTTATAGGAACAGAACATGGATTTACCTGAAAATCGACAATGGATGTACGATAGAGTGCTTCTTGGTCGAGTTGGATTCACTGATGCCTTTATGAAAGGCGTTGACAAGTTTTTAGATCAGTCTTGTCAATTGTCAACTTATCTGTATAATGGAAAGATAAGGTGTCCGTGTAGAAAGTGTAAAAATAGGAGATTTGATTGTCATGATGTTGTGAAGACGCATTTATACCAGTATGGATTTAAGCCCGATTATTTCCATTGGACCTCCCACGGGGAATCATTGCCAAAAGTCCCTCAAGTGACTCATTCACAAGTAAATGATCAAGATGTTTTTGAAGAGAATGGTGGGGAACATTTGAATCGATATGAGACAATGGTGATCGATGCAGCTGGGCCATCTTTTAACCAAAATGTATAGGAGCCTCCAAACGTTGATGCTCAAGCTTTTTATGACATGTTGTCTGCTGCGCAAGCTCTTTTATGGGAGGGATGTACTCGTCACTCCGAACTTTCAGTAGCAACGAGACTGCTTATCATCAAAGCAGACTAGAACCTCTCAGAGGAGTACTATAATAGGATTTTGCAGTGGTCGAAAGAGATAACACCCGATCATAATCAAATGCCCGATAATTTCTATAGAACAAACAAAATGGTGTCAAAATTAGGGCTCGGTTATGAAAAAATTGATTGTTGTCCTAATGGGTGCATGCTTTATTATAAGAATGATTTGAATGAAAATCAATGTAAAATCTGTGGGGCGGAGAGGTATACAATAACAAGGAAGAGTCATGGTAGATGTAGAAAGGTGGCAAAGAAGCATTTGTGGTACTTACCATTAACTCCGAGACTTCAAAGGCTATTTATTGCATCATCCACAGCTAAACAAATGTGGTGGCATTATGATAACTGTCGGGAAATATGTGTGTTATCTCACCCATTAGATGGAGAGGCGTGGAAAGTGTTTGATCAAACTTACCCTGACTTCGCACAAGATCCACGGAATGTTAGGTTAGGTCTATGTGCTGACGGGTTTACTCCTTATGGACAATCTGGACAAAATTATTCTTGTTGGCCTGTCATTGTCACTCCGTATAACCTTCCACCTTGGATGTGCATGAAACAAGAGTTCATGTTTTTATCTTTGATCATCCCTGGCCCTAAAAATCCAAAGAGCAAGATAGATGTGTTTTTGCAACCATTGATAGATGAATTAAAAGTCTTGTGGAATGAGGGAGTTTTGACTTATGATAGTTCATTAAAACAGAACTTTCAAATGCGGGCGGCGCTTATGTGGACTATTAATGATTTTCTAGCATATGGAATGTTGTCTGGTTGGATGACTGTTGGTAAGTTATCGTGCCCTATATGCATGGAGAAATCAAAAGCATTTACTCTAAAGAATGGTAAGAAAACCACTTTCTATGATTCTCATCGACAATTTCTGCCAAGAACTCAACAATATACGAGAAATAAAACTGCCTTTATAAAGAATATATGTGAAAAATCCACACCACCTCTGCGGTTGGATGGGGACCAAGTTTGGGAAAGAGTCTGTAATGTTCCAAAAGTTACTGAGCATGGGTGTGAAGACAATATAGACGGGTATGGAGTGACACACAATTGGACAAAACAAAGTATATTTTGGGAATTACCTTATTGGAAAACGAACCTCATTCGACACAACTTAGATGTCATGCACATCGAGAAGAATGTATTTGATAATGTGTTTCACACTGTAATGGACACAAAGGGCAAAACAAAAGACAATGCAAAAGCTAGGATGGACATACAAGAATATTGTCGGCGTAGAGAATTGGAGCTAGTGGAACACAATGGCAAACATTTGAAACCCAAGGCAAAATATACATTCAATAAGGATCAAAAGCGTGCTGTATGTGAATGGGTTAAGAAACTTAAACTCCCGGATGGCTATGCTTCTAATTTAGCCCGATGTGTTGACCTTAAGGAGTCTAAGTTGTATGGGTTGAAGAGTCACGATTGTCATGTTTTTATGGAGTGTTTACTTCCAATTGCTCTTAAATCTCTACCAGAAGTTGTTTGGAATACTCTCACCGAGCTTAGTCAATTTTTCAAAGAAATTTGTTCAACTACATTGAGAGTGGATCGATTAGAATTGTTGGAAAAGAAATCTTCCCTCCAGGTTTCTTTAACTCGATGGAACACTTATCGATTCATTTACCATATGAAGCAAGAGTTGGTGGTCCAGTTCAATATCACTAGATGTACCCATTTGAGAGGTGATGACTGAAACTTTTTCTTATTTGTTAATTTTTAGATATGAATAATAACAATTATTCTTTTTAGGTTCCTACACAATTTGAAGAAGAAAGTCAAGAACAAATCTCGTGTCGAAGGTTCTATATGTGAGGCTTACATCATTGAGGAGACTGCAAATTTTTGCTCACAATATTTTGAGTCACATGTCAACTCAAAAAGAACAAGGGTTTCAAGGAATGATGATGGCGGTGATTCAATCCAACAATCATTCTCCATTTTTAACTATCCTGGACGCGCAGCTGGAGAATGTAAGACCCGTTATTTAAAAGAGAATGAAATGAAAGCTGCAACAAATTATGTTCTTGATAATTGTGATGAAGTGGAACCTTTCCGAGTGTAAGTTTTACTCAACTGAAAACAAAATTCTGTATCAGTTCAATTATTTCTGTGATTAATTAATGGAATGTATGGGTGCAGTCTATATGTTGAGGATTTGAAGGCGTCTACACCTCAAATTACAGATCTTGAGGTGAATCAAAAGATGTATGATGAGTTTCCTAAGTGGTTTCAACAATATGTAAGTTTTCATTGAGAAATCTACTTAAAATATCCTAGTTTACACCTTAATATCATATTTGAAAGATTTCCTTTGAATAGGTTCTAAACCCGAACAATGGTGTGAGTGATGAATTTTTAACAGCCATTGCATAGGGCCCCAAGAGTATTGTACAAACATGGCCAATGTATTTTGTCAATGGGTACAAGTTCCACACAGAAGCATGGGGTCGTCATAAATCCACTATAAATAGTGGTGTGTGCACCAAGGGATCTGATTATGAACAACCAGAGCGCGACTACTATGGCATACTTAAGGAAGTAATCCAATTGGAGTTTGTAGGGAAATCACCTAAACGTTTAGTGTTGTTCAGTTGTGAATGGTTTGATCCAACCTTGGGTCGTGGCATGGACATCCATAATGGAATTGTTGAAATTCAAAGAACACGAAGGTACAACAGATACGATCCATTTATATTTGCACAACAGGCAATTCAAGTGTATTATGCTCCTTATCCTGCAAGACGTGATAAAGTTGATTGGATGGATGTAATTAAAACAAAAGCGAGAAGCACAATTAATGCTCCTAGCGTTAAAGTTAACCATGATACATATCAGAGCGATGAAATAGAACAAATTGTACCGGTAGAGACTATCATTGATGAACTTCCAACTCTATGGGATCGTGAGGGTGCACTTGAAGAAGTTGATGTGCCATTTATCAGTCATGAACTTAATGAAAATGAACTTGATCGTGAAGGTGCACTTAATGATGAACTTGAACTAGCTTCAGACTCAAATGAAGAAGAAGACGAAGATGCATTTATTGAATATGATACTGAAGATGATTATGAAGATGATGACTTAGAAGACGAGTAGTTATTTGTCTTATTATATATAAAAATATGTAGTAGAACTCACAAGTTTATTATGTTTGAGTATTTGAATATTATAATATTTTGTTAAGTTACTCTAGATTTGACTTAGTTTACACACCTCGAACCAATTTGCATTTTACTTTAGATTTGACTTATTTTGCTAAGCTGATCTTTTCCGATCTTGCCCTCTCTGTCTTCCTTGCAGTTAGGTAATTTTCTTACCCTTTAATGTGAAGGTTGCTTTACTGTTTTAGTTGAATTTTGATTCTTTGAAATTTCTATTCAAATTCTTTTATGATGTTAGATATTATATTTTACTACTGACGTTTGTTCTTTTTATTATATATATAGATGTCTAGTGGTCGGTCTCACCGTGGTAGAGGAGGACACATGATTCGAGGTGGGGGTCGATCTAGGGGTGGGGGCCGATCTAACGACCTAAGCATTCCTTCACCTACCATGCATGGTGTAACAATGACTCCAGCACCTCATATTTCCCCACCATCTTCGTCTCAATCCAATGCTCATGTGCTACTGGAGGAGGAACAATGTGCTACCATCCAACCTAAAGATGTCCCCCAAGATTTATTTCGTGGTAAACCTTGGGGCAAGGATCCTATAGATGGTAAAACATGGATTTATCCGATCAATGATGACTTGTAAGTATTAATTTCCATTTAGTTATACTATTTAATTTTTCTTCAAGTATATTTGTCAACAATGCATTGGAGTTTAAATACTTGTTGGAATGTGTAGATTTTACCCTGTAGTGGACGTTGTTAGGGAGATAACAACGATCATCCATGAAAAATATACTGGGCCATATTACAATTGGAAAAGAACTCCTCAGCAAGTTAAGGATATGTGGTTCGAGGAATGGGCCGTTTGTTTCATCACTTATACTTTACTTTGAACCTTTTATTTTGTCTTATCACTTAAACTTTTACTTTACTTTGTCTCTTGTATCCAGAAATCCAACAAGTGGCTAGATCAACATGCCAGGAAAATTAAGAAAAATTGGAATAAAAAGGCTGGTAATCGACTTCGAGGATTGATATGGGCTGTGCACGATGGAGTGAATAAAGGTAATGACCCACCGTTGTGGATTTCAGAAGAGGTTTTGAATCAACTGAAAGAGATATGGAACAGTGAAGAATTTAAGATAAAAGGAGAGCAAGCCAAAAAGAATCGAGCCTCTGTTAAGGGTGGTACTATACACAATTGTGGCTCTATTCCTGTAACAGAGCATAAAAGAAGGATGGTAAAATATTAAATTCATTGAAATTTGTTAGTTTATTTAATGTTTCTTTGGATTTTAATTATTTGACCAACAAACTATTATTTTGTGGTAATGGTAGAGGCAAGAATTGGGGAGAGAACCAACATGTTTTGACCTATTTAAGCACACTCATACAAGGAAAGAAAATGGTGAATTTCTTGACCAAAGATCTGCAGATGCTTGTGTAAGTATATAAATTCATTTCTAATACTTTTCGAATTTTTTATTTTGTTAGATTCTGTGGGTTTGCGGGATAAGAATCTAAGGTAGTGCAAGGAGAATTATTAGGTCACTTGATGGGAGAAGTTGGATGTTCTGTTTCCATCTTTGTTGTGCAAGGAGAATTATTGGGTCACTTGATGTTATTACTTATTGATAGATTGACTTTCTTTCACTGATTCTAGAAAATATTCTCTAATAATATAAATGAAGGTTACATTATGAGTGGTTTTGAATCACAGAACTGAGGATTGAAATATTTTTTAATTGTGCCTCATGACTTGAATGAAGGATGTAAAATTATAGTATGTGTGTTTTATTTGACTTTGAAACTTTTAAGAGTTTAATTTGTTTGTTTGATCACAAGTCTATGTTGATCTAATATTATTGTGTCCAATATGGATCGAGATTGTAATTACGTGCCTGAAATGAAATTTAAAGTGGTACTTGTAGAAAGACTTAATTTCTTGTGTTGGCCTCAAAAGCTGAGTGTGTTTGTACATGATATATTAAAATTTGTCAATTGATTTTTAATTTGCAGGCTGAATATACAAGAATCAAGGCAGCTAGATCTTCTCAATCACCTATTTATGGTGCATCAAGTGATACAATTTCTCTCAATGAAGAGACAGCAATTTGGTTAGAGGCGGTGGGAGGTAAAAATAAGAAGGGTCGTGTTTTCGGTATTGGATCAGAGGCAACTGAAATTGGTAGCTCTTCAACTGGGGCTTCTACTTCACAAGCTAGTGAGCTTCATTATCTATTGCAAGAAGAAATAGATAAGCGGTTAGAAGCAACAAATGCTACTTTGAAAAAAACAGTTGATGAGCAAAAATAAGTGAATGCTAGTCTGAAACAAACAGTTGATGAGCAAAAAGAAGTAATAGCTGGCTATAAAGATAAGTTTGAAGAATATGATCGTTTGTTTGGTCAGTTATTTTCTAAGTTTCAAGGAGACCAAGGTACACCAAGGGACAATTAGTAAGGATGCCAACATGATCAAGAGAGATTAAATATTATGAATATGACATTAATGTTGACTTATTTTTTGTTTTTGGAATTTTAACAGTCTTTTGGATGCATGGGTGTGCAACTTTGTTAGAATTTTAGTCTTTTGTGGTTGTGTTTTAAATGTGTAGAACCTTTTAGATGTTTGAACTGTGCACAACCATTTATAAGTCTATTGTTGTATTTCCGGATTTCTTTTACTCTTATGTGTTGTATTTACGTTGCAAAGTAGACACGGTTCATCTGTTTGAGAATCCGTCTCAAATATGAAGATGGAACAGGGATGACAACAATTTGTTTCCATTTAAATTTATATCATATATAATTCAGGTGTTCTAGAGACGGATTGGAGACGGACAGAGACCAATTCCGTCGCTAATCCGTCTCTATCAATGTTTTTTTGCAACATTCCTTTAGAGACGGATTAGAGACGGAATTGGTCTCTGTCCGTCTCCAATCCGTCTCTAATCCCATGTTGCAAACAATATTGTTAGAGACGGATTAGAGACGGAAAGAGACCAATTCCGTCTCTAATCCGTCTTTATAACCAGTTTCTCTTAAATATGACTCAAGACGAAAAAAAGACGGAATAGAGGCGGATTATTTAAAGACGGAAACTAAAATTCCGTCTCTAATAATTCGCGACGCGGCCATTAAAGACGGAACAAAGTCCGTCTCTATTTCGTCCCTAATTAGATTAGAGACGGAATTTGGGCTCATTTGAGACGGAAAATTCCGTCTCTAATTAACGTTTTTCTGGTAGTGGAAAGGAATGTCACACATAAACAGTTACATTGTCATTGTAATACTCGAGGGGTATTTTTAGAATCAGGTCAATTGTGTATAGTAAGACTTATCATGGTTATTATTTGGAGTTGGAATGCAAGGACAAAATAAATAAATGAACAATAAAAATAAATAATGATTTTGTGTATACATATAGATAAATAAAATTAAATAGGAATTTATGGGATAATATGAAATTGATAAAATTGTGAAATTGAAGTTAAGCATTTTGCCTAAAGAAATTAAAAATAAATTTTTTTTAGAGTGAAATAAAATTTTTGGGATATAATTAAGGTTTTAATAGTTTTAGAGTTAAGAATTTAATAAATTAAAATAAATATGAAAATTAGGTAGAAAAATTATAATTTTGTTTAAAAGTGGTCATATTAATTATTCAAAGCTTATAGTTTAAATTTGAGAATTTTTCGAAAATAAAAATTATACTGGGTAGGAAATTTTCATCTGCAAGACACACAATGACAGATATTTTTAATAGGCTTATGATTAGCCAAAAATTTCAAAATTTTCCTATTCTTACCTACAAATAAATGTAATTAAGAGAATCCAATCAAAACTCTATTTAACTCTACCCCAAAAGTTGTCAATTGCCCAAAATTACCCTTAAATCTCCTACCCAATTAATGAAGTTCCAGGAGCACCCACCAAGCCATTTCCTCTCTTCTCTTCATCTTCTTGTCTTCACTTCTCCTTTCTTATGTTCTAGGGCAAGGAAGAAAGTGATGAATCCATCACTTCTCCCTCATTTTCTTGCTTCCTCCTACCAAGTCAAGACTCCTACAACCCTCCACCACCATTGTTGAGCCTCAAGGAGCTTGGGCAACTTTCCCCAAACTTCCATAAGGTAAGCTCCAAAAATCATGCCTCCACCTCTTAAATCATGATTTTCTTGTTGGAATGAGTTGCTAATGGATAGTATATCAACCTAGGACTCTTTTGGACCATAGAAAACACCCTAATAAGGATTTCTTTGGAGGATTTCAACCTAGTGTTCATGTTGGACGAATTTTTGTGAAAATTTTTGGAATTTTTTATTTCTTTGAAATTGTTGCTATGTACGAACTCTAAATGATATGTTTATGCATTTTAGATGATTTGGAAGAATGGCCAATGATTGAGATGGTGATTTATGAATTTTCTAGAAATTAGTAAAATTTCTATATTTGGCAAAAACTCTCCATTGATGGAGCTAGATGGTGTGCAAACTTTTAAATATGATTTCCTAAAGTAAAATTTATTTTGAACTAAAACCAACTCCCAAATGATGACCATAGCTTAGGTAGTGGAATTTAGGCATCGATATGTGTAGAAGTGGAAAATTGGTTAATATGGAGTTTATGGAAAATTAGCTACACACATGTGTAGATAAGTAGTTTAATTGGTGTAGTTCTATTTGTTAGGACTCAAGTACTTCCTTGGACACAAGAGTGCTCAAGGGTTACTAAGTAAAGCAGCCAAGGTGAGGGACCCTTCCATCCTAGCCCCAAGGGTTGTATGATAACCTTGATTTGTGGGCTTCTTTATACGTCAATGTTTGTAAATATTTAATTTTATGCTTGCTAGTAATACTCTATCATTATATTGGCGATTGCTGGAATTTTGTACAATAAATTGTTTGTGATTGTTAAAGTGGAAATATGGTGGATCAAGTACATATGGGCGACGATGAAGAATTCCGCACACATATGTGCTTGACCCGAGAATTATGGCAATAACATGTATGGTACCAAGGGCAAGGGCTTTCCGTCGAGTTAGGTTCGGAAAGTGCCTTCATGTTGGCATTTCGTCGAGTAAGGTTCGAAATTGCCTTCATGTATATATATACACTTATGGATACTCTGTTGAGCCGGTCCAGAATATGGCACCATTACTGTAATACCCGAGAGAGAAAAGAAGTAGGAAATTAAATTAAAAATATATTTTAGTTAGTTAGTTTAATTATTAATTATTTTAATTTTTTAATAATCTTATTTTAATTTCAATTTTTTTATTTATTTATTAATCAAATATATATACATATATATATTACCTAACTAAAAAGAAAAGAAAAGAAATAAAAAGGAAAAAGAGAGAAAGGGACGCGGGACCGAGAGAAGAAAGAAAGGAAAGAAAAAACGAGAAAGAGAGAAAGAGGGAACGGACCGAGACGGAGAAAACAAAGGGGAGGAGGACGATTCATCGGAGGAGAGCTAGTCGACACCGGAAAGGTCACCGGAGCTCGACTACAACATCTTCCACACCTCCCACCGACCGAATCAAGGTTGGTAACCCCAATTTCATCCTAAACCCTCAATTTCTCCATTTTTAAGGATTTCTTCGATTCATCTTCATCAGAGTTGTTTTGAGGGTAGATTGAAACCTTGAAAGTGTTCTTGAACACCTAGTTGGGGTAGGAATCGAGACTATATCCTCGGGTTTGGCCGAATTCGACTTTTGAATGGTTTGGGGTTGAAATTCTAATTATTCCTAATTTGGGGAAATTGTTGATAACTCAGGAATTGAGCTTGGATTTGAGTAGGTAGGATTGAAATTATAGTGTTGAAATATAGGCGAATAAAACCCGTGAAGAACGAATGCGAAACCGAAGTCGGAAGGTGGCCGGAAAATGCCCAAAATCGGTTTGCCCAATTATGCTTTAATGGTGACATTGAGAGTTCTAAACTTCCTCTTTTCGATACTAAACACCCGAGAATGATTCTAAATATGCTATCAAGGATCAAGAATTATTTTAACTGCCATCTTGTTTCCCGAGGATGGAAGCTTGCGGAACAATGAAATCCAAATTATAAAATGACAACTTTATTCCTTCTTAATTATTAGGAAACCTTAAGTAAGATAATTTAGAGGTATATTGAGCTTTAGTAACTCAAATCCAAGGCTTCGATTCAAGGCAAGCGATAGTTTCACAAAACCAAGTGCGCAGCACTTGAGACTCTTATAGAAGAGAGGGAAGACCGATAAGACCAAGAACTCAGTTCTTGGCAACGTCTAGGTGCATTTTTAGGCACGAGCATGTCATATGCATATGAGCTGCATATAGTGTAAGATGTTAATCACGTTGATGCAATTGTTAGGAAACCACGATTCGTCCGGAGCAGGAGTTACTCCAAGACAAACACAAGGAAGCCATCCAGGTGAGGGGTTTCCCATCCTTTCCCTACAGGGTTGATTGAGGATGTGAATATGTGGTTTGCCTACTTGCCTATTTGTAAGAATAAGTTAGTGGTTAACATGTTATTGTTGTTCCTAAATTGTATTATATGAAAGTAGTTGTATATGTGTGTTTGATTATAGGCAAAGTGGTACTGGAGGGTATTCATGTGATGACATGAAATACACTGAATGTAACACCCCAATTCCCTACGTCCATTTGTAGTATATAGTTATCTTGAATTAGTGTGTTACTACATTTCTTACCTGAATTTATTAAAACTTTTACCAAATAGATTAATTAGATTGAGTTGGTTTAGGTTCTATCTCTCGAGTATCTCACTCGTCTCTCAAGCGGAAGCATAAAATACATTCTTTACACACACAATCAATTAACCATATTTACTTATATGTACTTTCATAAACTTTTGCATACATAGTTACATATTTTCATAAATATATATATATATATACACACTAGAGGCTTCGCATGCACCTACGTGCATACATGTAATTTTTTTTAAATTTTTAAAAAATATAATATAAAATAGTTATTATATTTTAAGATCATTAAAAATTAAATATTTAAAAATTTTTAAATAGAATTTGTATCATAATTTATAATAAAAAAATTAAAAAATGAGAAGTTATGCACTTCTCCACATTAGTAACCACCTATCATACTTGTTTTCTCTCTCCCACATCTTCCAATCATATTATTTTTGTTGTATTTTTTTAATTATAAAATATAGCTATAAATATAGATATAGATTTATTGACAAGTTGGTTATTTATTGGGAAGTTGAGGGGGAAGTTATTTTTTTGGTGTCAGACTTTGCTTGTGTGACACCAAAAACTCCAAAGCCATATATATATAGATGTACATCCATAAAAGGTGATAGCCAACTAGAGTCCTAAGAAGGAAGAAGATCTAGAGATAGCAAACATCTTAAGATCTTAATCCTTAACCTACTAGTGGATAAGAACTCTAGTTCATACATACATACAAACTAATATATTAACATAGTATAACTCCATCCCTTTCTATACATACCATCTAGCAACCTCTATGGCCTTTCCAAAAACATGTAAGGCACAAGGTCAAGGGATTGGAGAATCCAAAATTATATATAATCATCCATCATAAAGTCAGATAGGCTGAGTAGGGGTCATATATGTAACTACATGCAATACTACATTGCTAATAACTACGATCTTGCCATGTATAGGGTCATGTCTCCATTCCAGCTCCGCCTCCAGCGTAACTAAGTACATAGGCATCTGATACACATCAACATAATCAAGAGATTATAATCTCAGTAATCATGGCAACCTGTTTCCAAAACCGCTAATGTGTACCACTGTATCACCATACAGAAAATCACTGCATTTCTCATTACATTTCATATCATAAAATCCTGGATGCACCATTATCATTAACTTTAAAACATATCATGACATATATCATCATCAATGCATCGGTTAAACATACATACGGTTGTCATGGTATGGTGCAATCATTATGCTTCACATTTAAACATTTCATAGCAATATGGACATTTCATTAACATTCATCATCATTTCATAAAATATGGAAATAACAAGCATTCAAAACATATGGGTATTTAACCCTAATCTTTCATAAAAAAATTGAGCATCGGGAGAGTTGTCCAACAACTACTCGCACATATCCATTTATTCATTTGACACACTGGTCTTCCCCTATGGGTCACAGTTTTGTCCGTTTCATTCATTTGACACACTGGTCCTCCCCTATGGGTCACAGTTTTGTCCATTTCGTTCATAGGATACAATGCATCTTCCCCTCTTGGGTCACAATTTTATCCTTTAACATTCATTCATTCATAGGGTAAAATGCCTCTTCCCCGAAAGGTCACACTTTTAGCCTTAACCATTTACATTCACAGGATACAACACATCTTTCCCAAAGGATCACCATTTTGTCCATGACCTCTCAATGCCATAAGACACAAGGTATCTTTCCTAAAGGATCACGATTTTATCCCTTGATATGCTATTCTCATGTACATACATTGTAAAGAAATAGTCTCAATCATGGTTGATCTAATTTTAAGCATGTCACTCTTGATTTGGCAATATAGAATCTACTAGCTTAAAATTAATCAGCCAATACGGTGTTTTCGTAAACTTTCATCATCAATCGTTTGGATGTTTTACCATCTCATATTATGGCTCAACCATGGAAATCCCAACAGTTGTCGCATACCGTCAATTGGTCAATCGATTACGGACTTCTCCTTCTACAAGAATGTATGTGGAATACTTAGCGTTCTTTTCACTCTACTATGTTATTTCCCTTCATCTTTGTCACATATTGTTCCTTATTCATTTAGAACTAAGTTTAAGTATGTAATTAGGCCTTTCAAAATATAATTCAAGGGTATTAAGTTCATTTTGTGCAAAATACAGATAACTGTCAACTTTTGCAAACCAGCAGTCAACTGATTGCTCTTTGAAAACTTGAATATTTGAAACAGAAGGATAACAGCTGACTGTTATGGCTTAGCAGTCGACTGTTTGCTCTCTGTTTTGTAACAGTCAATTGTTCCCCCATAGCAGTCGCCTGTTCATTAAAAATCTGGGTTTTCATGAACTAAGAACATGGCAGTCGACTGTTAGGGCTAGTAGTCGACCGTTCATGTGAAATTCTGGATTTTTACAAAATGAAGAACACGACAGTCCACTGTTATAGCTAACAGTCGACTACTGCGCCTCTGCCCTATTTCGAAAATGTACTTTTTGACCAGATTTCAAGTCTAAATCTCATGTTTAAGCCACATGCAAGGTTATTCAATTATCATAGACCATTGGTATGCTAAAACCCATATAAAACTCAGCCCAAAACATGGTTAAACTCGTTTAGATTCGATTCTGACTGTCTACCAAACCAATAAGCCAAACCCATTTCTAAATCTTAATTTTTGAGATTCAGAGATACATGCAAACATCAATAGGCATCTATCCAGGTTCTAAAATCATAGAAATGCAGGTTTATACTCTCTATTTTGGCCAGAAGTTGAAAATCATAAATTGGCCATTTTCAAGCAAAATCTTAAATTTCAAAAAGTGAGATTTGGGAGCCATGATTACATTAACTCCAAGCTAGATTACGTTTCTTGTGATGTGTATATGCTATCCTATAAAATTTCGTAGTTGAATCGAGCCCTACTCCGAATTCCTAGCTTCCCCTTGAATCTTTACTCTTCCTTCTCTCTACCCCCTCTCTCTCTCTAGTTGATGAAAATGATGAGTGTGTGGAGAGGTGGCAGCTCCTCCCTATCCTTATGTGTCAATTAAGTGATGACTCACCCCTAAGCATTCTTTCCTTGCACTTAAGTACTTAACTCTACTCAGTTCATTGCTTTCATTAAAAATAGAGTTAATCACTCTACCTTGACATTCAGGCGGGAAGTGTTCAAAATTCTGTTGATCACTATGACTTTAAGCTAAAATTATAAATTACATCCCCCATAAAGCTTTTCATTACACCTAAGTCCTCTTCCATCTAAACTTTCCTTTCTTGTCATTCAAGTCCCTCTAACATAATTAACCTATTTCTAATGTAAGTTTACATGCTTCTAGATGCATCAAACACATACAAAAACCATAATTCATCTAGCAAACAATCAATTACATCATTGGGAGAGGCGGATGTTACACCGAACAGTACGAGCAAGGGGGTAAGTTATTGATTGAGCCCAAGGTTTGGATTACCCAATTAATTAGAAACTCATTAAGAAAATCGTAAAGAACTTGTTTGTAAACGTCAACGTTTTATGGTAATCGAACTTAGGAAAGACATTTAGAGCTAGGTTATGATCTAATCAGGGGTTTGGGTACTAATTAAGGATTAAGAAGATCTCATAATTGATTAGTGAGTCATAGGGATGTTTCACACTACCTAGGTAAAGTCAATTTAGGATAGTAATGGGTAGATGGACTCAGAATCCCAGTTGAATGCTCGGGAGGAGAAATAAGTCGGATAAAGTCGCCCGTGAAGGCCATTGCTCTAGCTTGTTCTAGGGCCAGTTGATTTATTTGCCCATGGAGGCCATTGCCCTAACTTGATATTGGGGTCAGTTAAGAAAGTATGCCCTTTGAGGCCATTGTCCATGGTGAAACACATGGACCAGTTGAGTGATTGATGCCGAAGAGGCCTTGTCCAGTGTGAAACACTCGGACTAGATTTATAGCTTTCAGATAATATGTTTAAAGTGATTGTTTGTTTTACAAGATGCATGATAGAAGAGCATGATCCTTAGGTTTATCTTCGATTATATGTTATATTAATATTACCTGATCGTAATATAACATTTGATAAACTGGATCTTTATGCACATGTGATTGTGGGTGTTTCCCTTTACCCAGCCGTAGTGGTACCCGCCGCTACGCCGAGGATGGGAAGCTCTTCACTCAGTATTTTTGACTCACTCCTCTTACTTAAATGTTTCAGATACAGGTATCGGGCAGGCATCAACGTTCGGACAGTGATATGGACATCAGACCATCCTTTACGCACTTGTTCGCGTGGGTGGACACCTTTTGGTTATTTTGATTTCTTTTGTTGTACATATTCTAAAGTTGTAAGCGTTGTGTAAATATTTACAGCTTTCAATGTGTGCTTAATCTAGATATGTCAGCTTCACATGTACTTAAAGACAGGGTCCTGTTTTGGGGAAGTTAGGATACATATATGTATGATTACATGAACTACTGCATGTGAATAGGATAGATCGTACGCATTGAGGCGTACAGTCAATATGATATGGATATATATATTATGTGTGTTTGCTGCATGTGAATAGGATAGATCGTACGTACTGAGACCTGCGGTCAATATGTTACCAATATATTATGTGTGTTGAAATGTATCTATATACTGGGCTGAAGCGGTATTGAGCGAACTGTGGATTGCAGGTTAATTAGGCCACCTGTGAGGTCTGACCGCTATTTTGTTATATATGTTGATTGTATAGCAGGGTAGTTATATCTATGTTTTACAGGGTAAGGCTTACGAGTTTAGAGGTAAAAATTTATTCTCGTGCCGGTCTCGTACTGCCGAATTGGGGTCATGACAATTACTAGTTGGTTAATCCGTTGATTTGGTCCGGATTGAACCAAGTGGGCTTCTCGAGATGATGGTCCGAAAAGTGCCGATGTAGATGGACACCTCGGCTGGTTGGTGCCGAGGTGCGCCACCGAACACAACATTCCGTGGAGACGGTCCCGGAATGGGTCGTGTGCCTATGCGTATCGATATAAGATACTGAGCGTATAGGTACTCAACATTAGTCTAAACCCTGAATGTCCTTGGTATGCACTATGACTAGATTTCCTTTTCTTCGAACATGCCATGACAATGGCCGGTATCCGCACGTGACGTCAAGACAAAGCTATTTTCTTAAAAAGGTCATGACATCGATTGTTTTCTTGATGTTGCGTCGAGGAAACCTTGTTTTTAAATTACTATATTTCAAATCTAACCGACCATGACGATGGGTTAAGTCTTATTGTGCATCGGGATAGATAGGGAGGATCGACACGTCATGGTGGCAACAAGGTAAGCAAAGGTACGTAAGTTTGGCGGGTGAACCGCACTTGGATTTTAATCTATGTTCGGTGTTTCTCGATACACGCATGTCAAAATGAATGATTAATGTGTGTTGTGGTACGGTTAAAGTAGAGTTTGTACATGTTCTATTGCTTGAGAACAATTATAATATTATCAAAGATGAATTGAAGTGTTTGCGTATGTGAATGTGGTTTATCCCCTTCCCAGTCGTAGTGGTACCCGCTACTACGCCTAGGATGGGAGAGTCACTCACTGAGTCATTGACTCACCCTCTAGTGGATTACTTTTTCAGATACAAGTACCGGTCAGACTTCCACGTCGGCTCAGTGAAGGCGATGTTTTGCTAGCACTCACATTCTATCTCTATGAGTGGCTTCGATTTATTTTGCATATTGTAATGAATTGATTACACTTTGTGGTTATTATACTCTAGACTTGTCAGCTCCACATACTTAAAGACAGGATTATTTTGGGGGACTTATTATTATTATGTATACGAATTTGCATGTGAATAGGATATGTCACACACTGGCGTGTGTGGCAACGTATATTACAGATATATATTATATGTGTTTGAGTATACATATAAACTGAAGCAGCACTTGGTTGTGGATTGTAGGTGTAAGATAGGCCACACAGGAGATGTGAGCCATATATATTGATAATGTGTGTACACGAATGAGAATGATAGTTAAATGAAATAGGTGTTAAGGCTAACCGACTCAGGGTTAGGCCTTCTGTCTGTGTCGGTCACGTGCCTCCGGGTGGGGGTCATGAAAAAGTTGGTATCAGAGCCTGATTATTTTCTTTAAGTTTATGGAGCTATGGTATGACCGGGTGTCAGCTTAAACCGTCGTTATGATCCCTGGCATAACGTCGGATTTAAGCGGACACTTGTGGGAGTATCTAGGAAATTGTGTCAATTTTCGTTTCTAAAATTCTTTTCCTAATTATGATATGTGATAGGGGTCTCATAGAATGTTAAATCCTTGTGCAGTACAGGGATGCCACCAAGAACTAAAGCGGCTACACGGGGTGGAAGAAACCCCGAGACTTCTGATGAACCATCAGCGCAGGTCGAGAGAGGTGCTCCATGGGGCCGACCTCGAGGTCGTGCTCGTGGCCGAGGAAGGGCCAATCAGGGAAGAGAGATTAGGCATCAATCGCCGGAGCCCCAACCCGAAAATAGTGCCCCATTTATTGCTGAGATGTTAACTGCTGGGTTTCAAGAGCTGACGACAGAGAAGAGGCAACAGATACAGCACGAAGTGTAGCAGTTAGCCGTTAATGAAGGAGAGATTCCCCTAGATCAGGAAATTGAAGTGGGGGAAGAATCGGGGAGAGTATGGTTACCAAGCGATGTACCTCGAGGGCAAAGGGTAGCTCGCAGAGAATTACTGGTGGCTAAGTTCCTGAAGCTTAACCCACCAACCTACAGCGGCACTGATGAGAAGGAGGATCCTCAACATTTCCTCCGTGATATGGTCTGTATCGGGCAAGTGCTGAGATGCGCTGGAGAAGAATTAGCCGAGCTTGCTTCCTTCCAGCTGAGGGGTGCTGCAAGAATTTGGGTGGAGTCAGTATAGGCCGGCCACGCCACACTAGTAGCTCCGATGCGGTGGGAGGACTTTGAGAGAACATTCTTAGACCGGTTTTTGCTAGAAGGAACGCGGGATACAAAGAGACAACAGTTTAAAGATCTATGGATGACTTCGAGTACGACGGTTACAGAGTTCGAGTTGTTGTTTATGGAGCTAGCTCAGTTTGCCCCAGAGTTAGTTCCAGATAAACAGGCTAAGATCAAGAGGTTCATACAGCGACTAGTGGAGCCACTGTTTATAGATCTAATACCACAGAGGAAGCAATTTGAGACTCTTGCACAGGCGGTTGATTGTGCTAGGGTCATTGAGAACAGGAGGAGATTTGGGACGCCGACCAATCCCATGGGAAGAAATCAAGCAGGAAACGAGAATCAAGGAGGATGGAAGAAGAAGCAAAAG